>CM035848.1:154075671-154779344 GCA_020510985.1 Pholidichthys leucotaenia
GTTTGGAGTTGTCGATGATCGGGGGCCAAGGTGGAGGAACACCTCCACCCATAGGTGGTGGGTAAGCACCTGAAAAATTTAAGTTGCTGAATTTTTAAAGCTGGGGTAGACAACTTGTTTTGTTTGTCTGTTATAATGTATTAATCCCAGAGGGAAATTCAAGGGCATCCACCTGGACGAATCAGCCACAGTGCAGCGCCAATCCCTTCACCATTCACACACAGTGTCACTTTAGAGTCTCCAGTTAACTTAACTTGCATGTTTTTGGAATGTGGGAGGAAACCGCAGCACCCACAGTAAAACCATGCAAGCATGGGGAGAGCATGTAAACTCCACAAAGATAGACACTGCTGGCTGGTGGATTTGAACCCACAACCTTCTTACGGTGAAGCAATAGTGCCAACCACTATACCTACCATATAGTGCATCTGGAAAGTATTCACAGCGCTTAACTTTTTCCACATTTTGTTACGTTACAGCCTTATTCCAAAATGGATTAAATTCATTTTTTTCCTCAAAATTCTATACACAATACCCCATAATAACAACGTGAAAAAAGGTTTTTTCGTTTTTTTTTTAGATTTTTGCAAACCTATTAAAAATAAAAAACTAAGAAATCACATGTACATAAGTATTCACATCCTTTGCCATGAAGCGCAAAATTGAGTTCAGCTGCATCCTGTTTCCACTGATCATCCTTGAGATGTTTCTACAGCTTAACTGGAGTCCACTTGTGGTAAATTCAGTTGATTGGACATGATTTGGAAAGGCACACACCTGTCTATATAAGGCTGCACAGCTGACAGTGCATGTCAGAACACAAACCAAGCATGAAGTCAAAGGAAATGCCTGTAGACCTCCGAGACAGGATTGTCTCAAGGCACAAATCTGGGGAAAGGTACAGAAAAATTTCTGCTGCTTTGAAGGTCCCAATGAGCACAGTGGCCTCCATCATCCGTAAATGGAAGAAGGTCAGAACCACCAGGACTCTTCCTAGAGCTGGCCGGCCGTCTAAACTGAGCGATCAGAGGAGAGGGCCTTAGTCAGGGAGGTGACCAAGAACCCAATGGCCACTCTGTCAGAGCTCTAGCGTTCCTGTGTGGAGAGAGGAGAACCTTCCAGAAGAAAACAATCTCTGCAGCAATCCACCAATCAGGTCTGTACGGTAGAGTGGCCAGACAGAAGCCACTCCTTGGTAAAAGGCACATGGCAGCCCACCTGGCGTTTACCAAAAGGCACCTGAAGAACTGTCAGACCATGAGAAACAAAATTGTCTGGTCTGATGAGACAAAGATTGAACTTTTTGGTGTGAATGTCAGGCATCATGTTTGGAGGAAACTAGGCACCGCTCATCACCAGACCAATACCATCCCTACAGTGAAGCATGGCGGTGGCAGCATCATGCTGTGGGAATGTGTTTTCAGTGGCAGGAACTGGGAGACTAGTCAGAATAGAGGGAAAGTTGAATGCAGCAATGTACAGAGACGTCCTGGATGAAAACCTGCTCCAAAGCGCTCTTGACCTCAGATTGGGGCAACGGTTCATCTTTCAGCAGGACAACGACCCTAAGCACACAGCTAAGATATCAAAGGAGTGGCTTCAGGACAACTCTGTGAATGTTCTTGAGTGGTCCAGCCAGAGCCCAGACTTGAATCCAATTGAACATCTCTGGAGAGATCTGAAAATGGCTGTGCACCGATGCTTCCCATCCAACCTGATGGAGCTTGAGAGGTGCTGTGCAACGAGGAATGGGCGAAACTACCCGAAGACAGATGAACCAAGCTTGTGGCATCATATTCAAAAAGACTTGAGGCTGTAATTGCTGCCAAAGGTGCATCAACGAAGTATTGAGCAAAGGCTGTGAATGTGATTTCTTAGTTTATTTTTAATAAATTTGCAAAAATCTAAAAAAAAAAAACTTTTTTCACATCGTCATTATGGGGTATTGTGTGGAGAATTTTGAGGCAAAACATGAATTTAATCCATTTAGGCTCCATTAAGGCTGTAATATAACAAAATGTGGAAAAAGTGAAGTGCTGTGAATACTTTCCAGATGCAATGTATGTAAACTATTAATTAAAATATGCTTTGATTTATCTTTAGCTAATGTGTCATAGTTGATGGCTATGACCGTTTAAGGCTGCGTGTCCACCAATGCGTTTTTTGTCACCTGACCGCCCTGAGCAATTTTTTTCCAGTGCTTGTGCACTGTGCTCTGGAAAAAAAAAAGTCTGTGCCCTGTATCCCAGCAACAGCTTGTCACTCTCAGCTCAGCACTTCCACTTTTCCTATGGTCAGACTTTCTACTTATTTTTTAATAGCAGTCTCTAAATAACAATAGACAGGAAATGTATTCTAGCATTGGTAGCAGCTCTGAATGCAAAACATGATGACACTGAAAACAGGAGTCTGAGTAGAGACTGTATCGGCGTCCCATTTTTTTTTTTTTTTTTTTTTTGTTACTTATTTGTACCCGTAGGTAGATTTGGTTTGCAGTCTGGTGACAAGCCACCGGCTGCCGGTCGCTGCGTGCGCGAGCGCCCTAAACCTACATGTTTTTGGTATGCGGGAGGAAACCGGAGAAATCCCGGAGTAAACCCACGCAACACGGGGAGAACATGCAAACTCCACACAGCTCACTGTTGGTCGGGGGCTGGAATCGAACCCACGATCTCATGATCCCCGCGGTCCCCCGGCCGAGGGTAAACTGTGCTGCCACAGTGCTAAACCACTGCGCCACCGTGCAGCCCATGTCCCGCCCTTCCTTAATTCTGATTGGCTGCTTAGAAAGGTCTGACATTGACGAGCTCAGCTGCAGTTTGAAAAGTTGAACTTTTTTCAACTCTAAGCACCCTGACAAAAAACGGCCACTGCCAAAAGCGTTTTAGTGCCGAGGGCGCTCAGCGCTGTAAACGCTGGACTACATAGAGAATAAAAAGAAAAAAGTTGCCCAGAGCGGAAGAAACGTGTTGGCGGATATGCAGCCTAAGGGTTGTGAAACTAAAAAGTTCTGCCTACTACAACTTCAACGATAAGGAATCCAATGAGTTAAAACACAAATCTATATATTTAAACTAAAAACACAAGCTATGACTATTTCTCTTACACACACAAAAAAAGAACATCTGTAATGCCAGAACTCATCTTTTATCATTGAACCTGCCAGTGTATTTGTTGCATTGTACTGTACCTTGAGGAAATGGATATGGAGGAACGGAACGTCCGTCATAACCTCCACCATGACCACTGTGGAAACAGAAGAAAGGCAGCATGTTTCCAAGACTGCTGTACATGTGTGTTGTACTTCCATCATTGCAATAACCACATATTTCTGACTTTAAGTGGGGGTAAATCACACTAAAGAGGCAGCCATGTCTCACATTCAAAACCTCCCTAATGACGCTAGTGTGTTAAATTATGTAAAATGCTATATGACCAGAACAGCAGCAACTTTTTCTCAAACTTACAAATAAGACTCAAATAACTTGCCACGGTTTTAGATTTAAAGGAAACACTCATTGATATACAGTATGCTATACATGCAGAGGTACCTCTATTCAAATTACCTTTTTTAAAACAAAATTGTAGTCATGAGCAGTTTTACTGTGGAATACTTTTTACTCTTACTTGAGAACGTTTCTAAGGGGGAAAAATGTATTTAAATTGGGTTTGTACTCTGAGTTACTTTTAATTTCAGTGATTTACAAATTGGTTAAGCTTGTTTAACTGTAATAACTTCTAACCAGAAATTAAGCAACTTTAGTCATTTTAGTGAATTTACAGTACATCTCATTTTACTGAAACCACAGCTGGGCTCACTGTTTTTTCTATTCTGATGCAATTACAAAGGAATACAAACTAACAAATTGATGAACATAAACATGTGTATTAAGTAATTTACATGAAAAAAGTACCAATTTTGTCATGAAACAGTAGCAAATTTGTGAGAAAAAATATCAATTTATAATAAAAATATCTGAAATTATGAGAAACTTTATGAATTCATAAGAATGAATACTAAAAAAGTTACAGCTACAAAAGAGGAGTTGCAAATTCATGTGGGAGAAGTAGTAAAAATTTATGAGAAAGGACTGAAAAGGAGAAAAAAAAAAACAAATTTGGAATGTGGTTCAGCTCAAGTAATTTCTTTTAGTCGAAAGTTTCTTACTCTCACTCAAGTAACTATTTTAGTGGTTACTCTTATTCATACTTCTACTAATAACCCAGCCACAAGAAGATCACAAGCTAGTGTGCTCCTAGTGCTAGTCCCAAGCCCAGGTAAATGAGATGAGATGAGATGAGATTCAACTTTATTGTCATTACAAAACGTGACTTGGCACTTGGGCACGCTCTGCAGAGCGCATCCAAGGCCGGGGCAGCCGCTAGGCGCCAGTCATAGGAGGACAAACTCATTGTTCTTGGAGACTTTAAGGAGGGTTGTATCAGGAAGGGCATCCAGCGTAAAATCTTGCCAAATAAAACATGCAGATAATCATGAATGAGACTTCCATACTAGATTGGTCGAGGCCTGAATTAACAATGACCACCACTAGTGCTGTTGCCCGACAAAGTGCCGGGCTACCGTTGACTAAACATGATAGAGGAGGAGAGGGGGAAGGCGTGTTTGGAGGCAGAGAGAGAAAAGAAAAGGCAGGATTGTGGAGGTGAGAGGAAGGACTTTAAATGTAGGGACTATGACTGCTAAAGGGAGAGAGCTGGCTGATATGATGGAGAGAAGGAAAGCACAGTGGGGGAAATAATTTTATCCCATGCTGAATTTGTAAGTTTGCCCCCTTACAAAGAAATGAACAGTCCAGAATTTTTATGGTAGGTTTATGGTAGGTTTATCATCTGCAGTTTGCTAAAGATCAGCCTGAAGGCTATTGGAAACGTGTCTTGTGGACGGATGAGACCAAAATAGAACTTTTTGGTTTGAATGAGAAGCATTATGTTTGGAGAAAGGTAAACACTGAATTCCAGCATAAACACCTTATCCCATCTGTGAAACATGGTGGTGGTAGTATCATGGTTTGGGCTTGTTTTGCTTCATCTATTCAACTTTATTTATATAGCGCCATTTCACAACAACAGTCATCTCATAGCACTATCAACTGTAGGGAGGACCCCCACAGTTGCAGAAAGACCCCAGCAATCAGGCGATCCCCTGTGAGCAAGCACTTGGCGACGGTGGAGAGGAAAATCTCCCTTTTAACAGGAAGAAACCTCCAGCAGAACCAGGCTCAGGGAGGGGCAGTCATCTGCTGCGACTGGCTGGGGGGTGAGGGGATAGAGAAGAAGAAAAGAACAGACATGTAGAGAGCAAACAGCACGATGGGGACTCAATCTATGGGAGAGAACAAACAAATGTTAATGACCAGCAAAAAAAAAATATTTCATAGAGAGTGAGGAAAGGAGTGAGGCCCAGTGCATTACTGGAGGTCCCCCGGCTGACTAAACCTATTAGCAGCATAACTAAGGGAGGGTTCAGAAAACACATGATCCCTCCCTAATTGTAGGCTATATCAAAAAGGTAGGTTTTAGCCCTATTCTTAAAAACAGAGATCGAGTCTGACTCCCGAATCCAGATTGGCAGCTGATTCCACAGGAGAGGAGCTTGATAACTGAAGGCTCTGCCTCCCATTGTACTTTTGGAGATTCTAGGTATTACAAGTAAACCTGCATTTTGGGAGCGTAGTGCTCTGTTAGGATGATACGGTAGTATCAGATCTTTTAAATAAAAAGGAGCCTGATTGTTTAGAGCTTTGTAAGTAAGAAGAAGGATTTTAAACTTAATTCTAAACTCTATGGGAAGCCAATGAAGGGAGGCCAGAACCGGAGAGATATGATCTCTCTTTCTAGTACCTGTTAAAACTCTTGCTGCAGCATTTTGGATCAGCTGAAGACTTTTTAAAGATGTTTTAGGACAACCTGATAATAAAGAATTACAATAATCTAATCTCGAGCTAACAAAAGCGTGGATCAGCTTCTCAGCATCACTCTGAGACAAGATGCTCCTAATCTTGGCAATATTACGCAAATGATAGAAGGCAGTCTTAGAAACAAATTTAATATGTGAATTGAAGGACAAATCCTGATCAAAAATAACTCCAAGGTTCCTCACAGAGCTATTAAGAGAAAGAGTAACTGCATCCAAACTGAAAGTTTGATTTGGAAAGGAATTTCTAAGGTTTTTTGGACCAACAAGAATGACTTCAGTCTTATCTGAATTTAATAGCAGGAAATTACAAGTCATCCAAACTTTGATTTCCTTAAGACAGGCTTCTAACTTGGCTAATTGATTAGTATCATCTGGCTTCATTGACAGGTATAATTGTGTGTCATCTGCATAACAGTGAAAATGTATACAGTGCTTTCTAATAATGTTGCCTAACGGAAGCATATATAAACTAAAAAGAGTAGGGCCAAGCACAGATCCCTGTGGAACTCCATGACTAAGCTTTGAGCTGAGAGAAAACTCATCATTTACATGAACAAACTGGAACCTATCAGATAAATAAGATCTAAACCACTGCAACGAAGTTCCATTAAGTCCAACATAGTGTTCTAATCTATCAAGTAGAATATTATAAGTAGAATATTAGCCATCTGAGTCAGGATGGCTTGCCATCATTGACGCAACAATGAATTCTGAAATATACCAGCAAATACTAAAGGAAAATATCAGGACATCTGCCCACTTTCAAGAGAAAGTGGGTCATGCAGCAAAACAACAATCCTAAGTACACAAATTGTTCTACCAAAGAATGGTTAAAGAAGAATACAGCTATTGTTTTGGAATGGCCAAGTCAAAGTCATGACTTTAAACCAATTGAGATGTTGTGGAAGGTAGGACTGCAATTAACAATTATTTTAGTAGTCGACAAATCTAACGACTATTTTTTCGATTAGTCGACTTATCGCGATTATTTCTGTCATGTCCGCCATCTCTGCTTCCTGTTGGCACGGCTAATATACGGAGCTCCAGATCATGTTTTACCTCACCTGTTTAAGCCTGCACACTTTATTCACACACCTTACTTATCACTTTGTTGTCAGTCTTTGATTTTAAAAAATGCAGCCTACTATAACAAGTTCCCATAGCTGAATAAAATAATGACCCATCAAACATGAGATGGAAATTTAAACTTGACAACTTAATTAAAAGTGATTTAAGCAACATAATTAAACAACAGACATTAAAGTGCAGTCTTTTAACCCCCAAAATAATGTTCAAAAACTCAAATACCAGCCTCTGTTACTCCATAAAGGGCTGTTGTAACTCTGCATGTTCAAAACAAACTAGAATAATATTCAACTCCATTAAAGTTAAAAAAAAAAAGAAAATAACAAACTCGTCCATCCTGTTTGAAACCTTGCTGGGTCTAGAAGTTTAAAAGTTTAATTAAAGCAGCAAGCAGCTGTAAGCGGGCCCTCGCCCTCCATGCAACAGTGGACCCCGGCGCCCGTCGTACCTAGCTGGCTCAGAAATTTTCCTGTCGTTGCGGCAGGTGCTGCGTGAATAATAAAGTAAACTGTTTGGTGCAGTACTTCCTGTGAGCAGTAGGTGGTGCTATAACTTTTGTCAATCATTTTTATGTAGGAGCATGTGGGGCATTACTAATATCCATTGTAGAAAATTTAGCGAAAATCAGACAAAGTTTGTCCAAGTTACAACTTTCCGATGTTCCATGGCAACACTTCTCTGTCAGTTGTGTTGCCCACCCATATAGGACTACATATGACAGTCATCTTAACCTATGTTCCAGATTTCATGACTCCAGGTTGTTCCCAACAAGATCACGGATTGAACGGCGAGGAGGGTGTGTCCATGGTAACAGCAGTGACGCCATGCTAAAGGTGATGTGCAGTTATGATCAGCCAGGTTGTCTAATAAACCTCAGAAAATTGCATGTCATTCTGGCAATTCAATTCAATTCAGCTTTATTTATATAGTGCCACATCACAACAAAAGTCATCTCATAGTGCTACCAAATGCAGGGAAAACCCCACAATTTCTGAAAGACCCAGCAATCAGATGATCCCCTATGAGCAAGCACCTAGCGACGGTGGACAGGAAAAACTCCCATTTAACAGGAAGAAACCTCTAGCAGAACCAAGCTCACGGAGGGGCAGTCATCTGCTGCGACTGGCTGGGGGTTAGGGGATAGAGAGGATGGAGAGAACAGACGTAATGAACATGAACAGTGAGAAGCCAAGTACATTATTGGAGGTCAACCGGCAGTCTGAATCTATTAACAGTAGAACAAAAGGGGGTTAAGAGACACAAGATCCCTCCCTAATCGTAGGCTATATTGAAAAGGAAGGATTTTACCCTGTTCTTAAAAACAGAGATCGAGTCTGACTCCCGGACCCAGAGTGGTAACTGGTTCCACAGAGAAAAAGCTTGATAGCAGAAGGCTCTACCTCCCATTGTACTTTTGGAGTTTCTGGGTATTACAAGTAATCCAGCATTTTGGGAGCGTAGTGCTCTGTTAGGATGATAGGGTAATATCAGATCTTTTATATATAAGGGGGCCTGATTATTAAGAGCTTTGAAAGTGAGAAGAAGGATTTTAAACTTAATTCTAAACTCTATGGGAAGCCAATGAAGGGAGGCCAGAACCGGAGAGATATGATCTCTCTTTCTAGAACCAGTTAAAACTCTTGCAGCAGCATTTTGGATCAACTGAAGACTTTTTAAGGATATTTTAGGACAATCTGATAATAACGAGTTACAATAATCTAATCGAGAGCTGACAAAGGCGTGGATCAGTTTCTCAGCATCATTCTTACCTTATGGACATTATATATATTATTTGTATATATTATAGTTCTAGTTAGTTTCAAGTATGTCTCAGGGATGTGTGAATGGCTGTGTTGGGGTGAGGGGGTGTGTGAGTGTGTCTTAAATTATGTTCTTTTATTTTAATTATGTACCGGAGTGGTGGCTCAGTTGGTAGAGCATCTGACCCACACCCGGGAGGCAGGGGTTCAAATCCTGGCCGGGTCATGCCAAAGACCATATAAAAAAGTGGAACTTCCTGCCGTCCAGCTTGGTGCTCAGCAATAACGGAATGGAGGAGGGAAATCTGTGGCGGCGCCTTGCATGGCAGCGGCCCTCTGATTCTGCACTGGGGTGTGTGTGACTGACACTGTAGATAGGTAAAGCACAATCTCGTTCTACTGTACATGATTGGTTGTACGGTTGAATGACAATAAAGGTGATTTAATTTAATTTAATTTAATTTTACTAAAGAAAACATGACAATAAAGGTTGATTTGATTCAGAGACGAGATGCTCCTAATCTTGGCAATATTGCACAGATGATAGAAGGCAGTCTTAGAAACAAATTTAATATGTGAGTTAAAGAACAGATCTTGATCAAAAATAACTCCAAGGTTCCTCACAGGACTATTCAGAGTGAGAGTAGCGGCATCCAAATTAAGAGTATGATTTGGAAAGGAATTTCTAAGGTTTTTTGGACCAACAAGAATGACTTCAGTCTTATCTGAGTTTAATAGCAGAAAATTACAAGTCATCCTGGCTTTGATTTCCTTAAGACAGGCATCTAACTTGGCTAATTGATTACAATCATCGGGCTTCATTGACAGGTATAATTGTGTGTCATCTGCGTAACAATGAAAATGTATACAGTGCTTTCTAATGACATTGCCTAACGGAAGCATATTTAAACTAAAAAGAGTAGGGCCTAACACAGATCCCTGTGGAACTCCGTGACTCAGTTTAGAGTTGGAAGAAAATTCATCACTGATGTGAACAAACTGAAGTCTATCGGACAAATAAGATCTAAACCATTGCAGCGAAGGTCCATTTAGTCCAACAGAGTGTTCTAATCTATCAAGTAGAATGTCATGATCGACAGTATCAAAGGCTGCACTAAGATCTAAAAGGACAAGTACAGAAACAAGTCCATTATCAGAAGCAATAAGGAGGTCATTAGTGACCTTCACTAAGGCTGTTTCAAGATTGTTGAAATGAAAGGCAGATTAGAGATTGGTCGATAGCCAAAACTCCTGGATCGAGCGTTGGCTTTTTGAGTAAGAGTTTAATTACAGCCGTTTTAAAAGCCTGTGGTACATAACCTAAAGTTAAAGAAGAATTAATTATATGAAGAATACGGCTACCAATAATTGGGAAGACTATTTTAAATAACCTGGTAGGAATAGGGTCTAAAAGACAAGATGAAGGCTTAGATGAGGAGATTATTTTATCTAACTCTAAAAGGTCAGCTGAAGTAAACTTATCTAAACAGATATCAATTGAAGCAGTTGTAGTAGTTGATGTACTTAAGTTTACGGTGGGAAGAATCTGACTGATTTTATCTCTAATAGATAAAATTTTATGATTGAAAAAGTTCAAAAAGTCCTGACTAGAAAGCTCAAGGGGGATGCGAGGATTGATGGAGTCCTGACTCTTTGTCAGCCTGGATATAGTGTTGAAGAGAAACCTGGGGTTATTCTTATTCTCTATTGATGCAGAGTAATAACTCATTCTAGCTTTTCTAAGAGATATTTTATAAATTAAGAGATAATTTCTCCACGCTAAATAGAATTCATCTAAATTAGTAGAACGCCATTTTCTTTCTAATTGACGAGTCTTCTGTTTTAAGCTACGAGTTTCTGTGTTAAACCAAGTGGTTAGAAATCTCTGGTTAGACTTTTTCTTTTTTAAAGGGGCCATCAAGTCTAGAGTCTGATGCAGAGAGGCTGAAACACTATCTACCATGCTATCAATTATGGAAGGAGCAGGCTCTCCGTCTTTTATTTCTGTTGTGTTGACCCATGGTATAGATGAGACAATCTGCAAAAATTTAGTAACAACGTCATCTGAGAGACATCTGCTGTAGTAATATTTTTCATTAGGAGTCAAACAATCAGAAATAGTGAAATCAAAGGTTAACAGACAATGGTCTGACAGTACAGGATTATGAGGAGACACTATCAGATTTTCTATTTCTATACCATAAGTCAAAACAAGGTCCAATGTGTGGTGGAGATAATGGGTAGAATTTTCTACTTTCTGGGAAAACCCCATTGAGTCTAAAATTGAATTGAATGCCTTGTTAAGACAGTCACTATCTACATCAACATGTATATTAAAATCCCCTACAATAATTATTCTACCTGATTTCAGTACTAAATCAGCTAAAAATTCAGCAAATTTGGATAAAAACTCTGAGTAGGCCGAGGGAGGACGATAAACTATGGCAAAGAAAATTGGGTTCAAGCCAAGATAGCCAACATGCCCCACACTGAGGATCAGGCCCTCAAAGGAATTAAAACATGATTTTTGCTTTACATTAACTAGTAATTTAGAATGGAAAATTGCCGCTACTCCACCTCCACGACCAGAACTTCCGGGATTATGATAGTTTAGATAACCAGAGGGAGCTGATTCATTCAAACCAACATAATCATCTTGTGAGGGATATTAAATCAATCTGATGATTAATTAATAGATCATGGACTAGAAGAGACTTGGGAGTTCTAGACCTAATATTTAATAAACCACATTTAATTTTTAAATTATGAGGAGGAACTGAGACCAAATTATTAAATTTAGAGACTTGAGGTTTGATTTGAGCTTTACCAATACTCTGTTTAATCAATTTGGGATGTTTATGCAATATATATTTTTTAACTTTTTTATTAACTTTGGGGTGAGTAGACAAAGGTCCTCTAAGGGAGAAGACAGGGGCAAAATTGGGGGGTGGTGGATGAGGAGGAGCTGCAGAAAGGCATGTATTTATCAAGTTGTGCTGTATTTGTCTTGGGTTATAATATTTTGGGTAACGGGAGACAGACACAATCTCTGTAGGGTTATAAATTGAAGACTGATCCAAACAGTGAGGATTATTTGGATTAATGGGATTAATATGAAAAGTGGAAACAAAACCAAAAAAGGGCTGGTTGGCAGACCCAGGAACTTCAGAGTGAGTAAACACACCAAATTTCAGTCACTGTACTAAAAAGCACTGAATGGAATAGAACAGATTGTCTCTTAAAACACGTGCACCAAGTCTATTTGGATGGATGCCGTCTGGCCTCATAAGTGATGGGCGGTTCCAAAACAAGTTAAAATTGTCTACAAAACCAATGTTAAAAGTAGGACATGTAGAACACAACCAGGTATTAAGACCGAGTTCTGCTACAATAATCACAACCTCGTCTGAAAGATGCCAAAGGCCCAGAGATAAACGCATGTCTGCCACAGTTCATAAGAGTGGACAGAAGGCTCCTGAAGTCACTCTTTAAGATCTCTGACGCTTCATCTGGGATGCTGTTGCATCCAACATGTACTATGACAGTTTTAACGTGGGGGTATTCATTTAGTAGGTCGGGGTAAGAGCGTCAATGTAAGACACTCTAGCCCCAGGAAAAAATTTAGTCACATAGTACCTGCTTCTGACGTTCCTCATAATCGAGTCACCTATTACCAGCGTCGTCTGGGGGGGCTTTGTTGGTGGTTTCTGACGTGGTGAATAATTTTGTCGATGGTGTTGTTGTGAAGGCAGGGTGATGCGCTCTCTTCTATTTGGAGCTGGTGTGTAATTTGGCACACCTAAAGTAGTCTTAATCCATGGTTAGCGGGTTTGAGCCGCCGCTGAAGGAGAGGAAGGAGGAATAGGGGTGACCACGGGCGCACGGCCAGCGTCCAGGTGGGGAAAATCCTCCAGAGAAAGGATGTCAAATCTATTTTCCAAGAGCAGGGGAAGAGAAGAGGCGCGGCCCTGTCTGGTCGATTGACGATGACCGCTAGCTGGTCCAACCAAGGTCCAGGGCGTGCACCGATGATGAGAAGAACCAACCGGGGCTTTGGGTTTAGCCCCGAGACGAAGCCAGTGATTATTGCTGGGGTCCTGGACATCTGAAGAGGCTGGAGCAGGGGTAGAAGTGGACAGCGATGCGCTGAACTCACCCAGGTAGGTAGCCGTCTCCACCAGCTGCGAGTCGGTAGCCGGGGCCCATGTTTGCCCAAGAATGATGGTGTCGAAGTGGTCTTCAGCCTCCCGAATCTTATAAAGGTTGGAGAGTCTCACTTCCAACTCAGAGACCTTCCTTAGGAGGGACACACAGCTGGTACACATCGGGGATGGAGCCATGACGTTCCAGACAAGAGGTGGATAGCTAACCAGCTAAAAACAGGTTAGCTAAAAACAGCTAAAAAGGCTAAAAACAGGTTAGCAGGTTAGCCTAGCCCGGTAAAACAGCCCAGCCGGGGGTCTGACCCACCCGCGCATCCGATCGGGCTTTTCAGCCAGGCTGACACCAAGCAAAAACCAATATCAGCAAAAAGAGACAAAAAATTAAAAACAAAATCAACAAAAACAAACAAAAGCAGACAAGATAATTCCCTGACGCGACAAGATGTTCCAGTGCTGTTCTGTCACTCACAATGGAGATGAAATGAGATGCTATGCCTTCATTTTTGGTCAATTAGGAGAAACCTATTGGGATAACTATTCCATCACTAGTGTGGAAATGTAAGTCCAAATTCTAGCTCTTTCTCTCTGTGGGTATGCATGTGTGCATCATGAAGCTTCTGAGCGGCCATACTCATGCGCAAGCGGAGCATGAGTATGGCATGTGAGTTATGACAACTTTCTGTCCATTGGCAGTAGGGGGCTCTGTCGCTATGTGTCATTCTTTATTATAGAAATAGTCAGTATTGGTATTTGTGTGGTATTCACCACACAAAATTTGGTTGAAATCAGTCAATGTATGCCAGAGTAAAAGCCATTGGAAGGGTGATGGCGATACTGCAAACTTGGCCATGCCCCTTCCGCCAAATCGTCAAGCATTTGGAAAAGTTTTCAACAGCTTTTGATGGCATATGGGTATAGATGATTGTCACCATAAATGGTACCAATCAGCCTGTTTATTTCAGAGATATTGAAGAAAACCCTTCGTGTAACCTTCGTGTCTCCAAGAGAGGGTGCTATTGCTACTCATGAATATTCATAGCTGTAATTGTTCGGAGGCATACCCATATATATCATACCTATCTTGGTGCAAATATGACATTCCATTCCCAAGGTATTAAAAAAACATGATGCAATACTTTCTGCCTCCTATAGGTGGTGCTGTAGATTTCTATGAATATTGTTCCATAGAACTGTTTGGAATTGGACTGATATCCATAATACTGAATTTGGTTGTGGGGGTTTTGTGGGGTCATTCATATTTCCTCCAAAACATTAAATTTTTTGCCAGTCTTGAGGTCCCTGCAAAAAATGGTGAGTTTTCATGCACGTTCACTACCCTAAAAATGAGATCTTAGATGGAGAAGAAGAAAAAAAATTAAACCCGCAAGCAGCTGTATGCAGGCCCTCACCCCCCCACGCACCTGAGGAACCTGGCACCCATCAGACCCAGCCGGCACGTAAAATTTCCCATCGTCACGGCATGCGCTGTATGAATAACAAAGAAAACCGTTTGGCGCAGTACTTCCTGTGAGCAGCAGGTGGTGCTATAAGTTTTGTCAACCATAGGAGTGTGCGGGGTCGGACTAAAATCCATCGTAGAAAATTTGGTGAAAATCGGATGAAGTTTGTCCAAGTTGCAAGGTTTCGATGTTCCATGGCGAGAAGCCAACCCTTGCCATGTCACCATGGCAGCACTTTCCTGTCAGTTATGTGTTGCCCACCCATATAGGACTACATATGACAGTCACCTCAACCTATGTTTTAGATTTCATGACTCCAAGTCGTTCCCAACCATCCCAACAAGATCACAGATTGAATGGAGAGGAAGGCGTGTCCATGGTAACAAGACTGATGTCATGATAAAATTGATGTGCAGTTATGATCATCCCTGTGGTCTGATGAATCTCAGAAAATTTCACGTCATTCTGGCAAGTGGCACATGACTAATAAATAAGAGTTTTCAGCAATTCTTCCTTTAACAGCTAGGTGGCGCTATACCTCTTGTCAGGCATTTTTATGTAGACGCGTTCCAGGCAGGACTATTTTCCATCACAGAAACTTTGGTGGACATCAGACAAGTTTTGCCCGAGTTACAACTGTCTGATGTTGTTCAGACATCGAGTTCGAGTTCAATCAAATGCGCGAGGTGGAAATTTGGTCACTGCCACTTCCTTCCAAAATGGACAACTTCCTGCTGAGTGTAGACCATCACTTCAATGGAGTTTTTTGCATGTCTTGACATGATAAAGATCTCACCCGATTTTCATCTTTCTACGCGAAAGTAAGCGTGTGCCACTCCCCATAGACTTCACGTTAGGTGGCACCGTAAAGCCATTTTGTTGGGGACATTTATATTTCCTCCAAAATATTCAATTTGTAGCCATTCTTGAGGTCCCTGCAAAAAAATGGTGAGTTTTCATGCACGTTCACTACCCCAAACATGAGATCTTAGATGGAGAAGAAGAAAAAAAAAAAAAAAAAAAAAAAAATTAAAGCTGCAAGCAGCTGTAAGCGGGCCCTCGCCCCCTACACACCCGTGGAACCTTGCGCCCGTCGGACCCAGCCAGCACGGAAAATTTCCTGTCGTCATAGCACACGCTGTGTGAATAATAAAAACGTTTGGTGCAGTACTTCCCATGAGCAGTAGGTAGTGCTATAAGTTTTGTCAACCATTTTTACGTAGAAGCGTGCGGGGTGTGACTAATATCCATCATAGAAAATTTGGTGAAAATCGGACAAAGTCTGTCCAAGTTACAACTGTCTGATGTTTCATGGCAAGGAGTCAACCTTAGTCATGTCGCCATGGCAACACTTGCCTATCAGTTATGTGTTGCCCACCCATATAGGACTACATATGACAGTCACCTCGACCTATGGTCCAGATTTCGTGACTCCAAGACCTTCCCAAGCCTCCCAACAAGATCACGGAGTAAATGGTGAGGAGGGCATGTCCATGGTAACAGAGTGACACCATGCTAAAGCTGATGTGCAGTTATGATCAGCCATGAGGCCTGATGAATCTCAGAAAATTTCACGTCATTCTGGCAAGTTGTGCGTGAGTAATAAATAAAACAGTTTTCAGCAATTCTTCCCTCATCCAGTTGGTGGTGCTATATCTTTTGTCAATTATTTTATATAGGCGCGTTCGGGGCGGAACTATTATCAATCATCGGGACTTTGGCGAACATCAGGCAAGATATGCTTGAGTTATAGCTGTCTGATGTTTTAAGGGGAGGAGTCAAAACTTTGCCATGGTGTCGTAGCCACCACACCTTTTGTGATTGCGACTCACATTTCGTAACTTTTAATGGCCAACGCCTATAGATACCGCCAGGTGAAAATGAGCTCAATGGGAGCAGGCCCCTAGGAGGAGCTTGTTCAAATGCTAGGGGTGTTTTTTGGCCAAATTTGATGAGGGATTGATTTGAGGCAAGATGGCGGACTTCCTGATGGCCGTGGGTAAGGGCCACGATTATGTTTTTTGCATGTCTTGAAGGGATGCACACCTCACCCAAATTTCGTGTCTGTATGGCAAACTTTAGTGTCGCTGGTCTCCATAGACCTTGTATGTTTGGCCCCGCCCACAAAAATTTGGATGGGGGGGCACATATTTCTTCCAGTTTATCAAATTTTTCACCGGGTCTGAGGTGTCTGCCAAAAAAAATTGCGTCTTGGTTAACATTCAGAGGGTGAAAAGTGCGATCGTTTAGGCGGAATAATAATAATAAACAGAGCAATTACAATGGAGTTCTCGCCCACTGACGTTGTCAGTGGCTCGGGCCCAAATTTTAAAAAAAAATTCTTAACAATTACAATAGGGCTCTCACCCACTGACTTTGTCAGTGTCTCAGGCCCTATTACAAAAGGGCTCTCGCCCACTGATGTAGCTCTAATTAGGCTTCAGATGAAAATTAAAAGCACCTCTTCCAGTCCAAAGTAAATTTACAAATACTTTAAATATCAGTGCAGGAATGTGAGCCTTCACTATACATACAGTGAAATATTTAAGCCATTGTAATTTATTTGTGATGATTATGGTTATATTTTTTTAATTAAATTACAAATCATGGTATTCTAATTGACCGAGAAGCACTAATATTCAGAATGAGGGCTGATCAACAGAAACAGCAAATTGTTGCCTTATTGAAAACGTCAAACAGTCCTTGGACAGGGGTAATGTGGTAGGAGCTGTTTTTCTAGATCTCAAAAAGGCTTTCGATACTGTAAACCACAGTTTGCTTTTATCCAAAATGGTATCTTTTAACTTCTCCCCAAATACATTAGAATGGTTTGCATCTTATCTCCAGAATAGAGAACAGTGTGTAAAAGTTCACCAGGATAAATCCTCATTTTTAAACAACCGCATGGGTATCCCACAAGGGTCCATTCTTGGTCCTTTACTTTTCAGCATTTTTATTAATGACTTGCCGTTACACTGCTCAGCTGCAACATGCCAACTTTATGCAGATGATGCAGTTATTTACACAGCTGCCAAGACTCCAGCACAGGCTGCAGATGTACTGTCTACAAGAATGGTTGATGTCCAAGAGTGGCTCCTCAAGAACCATCTATTGCTGAACCTTCAGAAAACAGTCTCAATGTGCTTTTCAATCAAAAAATGTAACCTGCAACATTTTAAAGTTAATATACATGATCATGACATCAGTTTAGCTACAGAATTCAAATACCTTGGCATTGTACTAGATCCTCAACTCAAATTTAATCTTCATATAAAGAAAATTTCAAAAACAGTAAAAAAAAATCTGAACTGCTTTAAATTAATTAGATATTACATACCTTACGAAGCAGCTGCACTGTATATGCATTCTATGGTTTTTTCTCATATATCATACTGTTTGACAGTCTGGGCTCAAGCAGCCCCTTCCACAATAAGACATATAGGTTCATTATATAATCAAACCCTAAAAATCTTGGACAAAAAGCCCATTAGGAGGCATCACTGTAATGTTTTAAAAAAATACAACCTATTGAGTTTTGAGAGCTTCATTGACCTCTGTCTTCTGAAATTAACGTTCAAATGTTTCCATAAATCAGCACCCGAGCCACTTGCTGGTTTTGTCCAAAGACAGGACAGCAGCAGAGCCACCAGGAGTTCTGTTAACAATAACTGTAAAATATTCCACCGCAGAACCACATTTGGACAAACAGCTTTCTCTATAAAGGGCAGTCACATCTGGAACACAATGCCAAATGAAATTAAAATAATAACAGACTTTAAAACATTCACTAAAAATGTTAAAAACTGGCTGAAAAATAAACAAGAACATACTCATGTATGAATTAATTGTCTGCAAAGTGAGAGTGAATGAAGGGAAGGAATAAATGTGTTTGTTTATAGTGAGTGACGGAGGGAGGAAGGCCTGAAATAGGCAAATGTGAGTTATGTTATATGTGTTAAATGTGAGTCAGGCTGTTATATTTGTGTATTTATAATATTTATAATATTTATGTTAAGTGTGAGTCAGGCTGTTATATTTGTGTATTTATAATATTTATAATATTTATAATTGTGTATTTATAATTTTTCTGCATTGATGTATGTGGTTATTGTGTATATTTTTTTATTTTTTTTTCCCATCTTTACTTGATTCTTTTTTCTAAAGCCCATCCAGGGACAAGAGTTGCAAATTAGCTAATAGCTATACACTCTATGTGCAACACATCAGATTGATTGTCTTTGATTAATTGTCTATGTTTATTGCACTGTCCCTGTCAAATAAACTAATCTATTACTACTACATATTACCATGACAACTGAGAAGATGACAAAGAGTAAGCTGCTCCGGTAATTCACTCATTTACTGCAATCAACACATTACCCAGTATAACTGAAGCAGCTCAGCCGTCAGCAATGATCATCCAAGAGATCAGGTAAACTATTTAAACAGCATGTACTAATAGTGTGGTCAGTTTTCTAAAACTGAGAGAGTCACTCATTGAAAATAAGTAGCGCTAACTTTGCTTACTAACCTTACTGGTGAAGTGTTTAGAAGTGGCCCAGAATACTACGGAGGTCTGCTGACAGGTGGTCGGAGACGGGGGAACAGAGAGGAAGATGGAATGGATGCATTGCTGTTTTGCAGCCAATATGACAACTCTGCTTTACAGTCTACATTTAACTTGTTTCATTTTTTTATTTTCGATAAAATCCTCCAATACTTTGGCTTTCTCCGTGATTTTCTCTCCATGTCCCCATGATGCACTCATTTTCTTCACTGGAAGAGTTAAACTGAACATTTCCACGGCATGCATATAAACTTGAAAACTGAACGATTCGTCTACAATAAAAATTTGCGTCACCAAATTTTTATGATCGACATTATCAGTTAACAGTTCATGCGAGGAAACCCACCAACATCCCAGAGTTGAAGCTGTTCTGCATGGAGGAATGGGCTAAAATTCCTCCAAGCCAATGTGCAGGACTGATTAACAGTTACTGGAAAAGGGGTCACACCAGATACTGAAATCAAAGGTTCTCAAACTTTTGCCAGTCACAGATATGTAATATTGGATCATTTTCTTCAATAAATAAATAATAACGTAAAATATTTTTCTCATTTAACTGGGTTTTCTTTATCTATTTTTAGAACTTGTGTGAAATATGATGTTTTAGGTCTTATTTATGCAGAAGTGAAGAAAATTCTAAAGGGTTCAAAAATTTTCAAGCACCACAGTAAACAGGGAGTCAGACAGGTTCAAGAGTCATTCATTCTGAAGCTAGAAATTGAAAGTGTAATGTTGACTGTTGTTAGTATGCATTTCCCACTAGGTGGGTGTCAGGTAGAAGAGAAAGAGGAATTCTGGAGTAAGTTGGATGAAGTGGTAGACAATGTTCCCAGAGGAGAGAGAGTGGTGATTGGAAGAGACTTTAATGTGCATGTAGGTGAAGGGATCAGAGGTGATGAGGTGGTGCTAGGTAGGTATAGCGTTACGGGGAGAAATGAGGAAGGACAGATGGTTGTGGATTTTGCTAAAAGGATGGAAATGGCTGTGGTGAACACATTTTAAGAAGAGAGGAACATAGGTGCATTGTGAGAATGAGACATCAGGTTGTTACTACGAGCTATCTGGTCCCTATGTGACCACTGCAAGTTTGGTTTGTATTGCCAACACCAAGTCAAACCCGTTTCCAGGGAGAGTTGAACTCCGCCAGGGCTGCCCTATTCATACTTTTTATGGACAGGATTTCTAGGCGCAGCCAAGGAGCAGAGGGTGTCATGTTCAGTGACCACAGGATCTCAATCTCTGCTGTTTGCAGATGGATGTTCTCCTGTTGGCTTCATCGAACAATGACCTACAGGTCTTGCTGGGACGGTTTGCTACAGAGTGTGAAGCGGCTGGGATGAGAATCAGCACCTCCGAGTCCAAGTCCATGGTCCTCAGCCAAAAAAAAGGTGGATTATCCTCTTTGTGTCAGGAATGAGCTCTTGCCCCAGGTGGAGTTTAAAATAGCTTGGGGTCTTCAACAGTTTCCACTGGTAACATTTCCGCGTGGTGGGATGCCACCCTGGAAACTATGCTGCGACGCCAAGAGGAAAAATAAATTTAAGAAAAATAAATGAAGGAATGACGCTCTGCAAGCGTGCACATGAACAGAGTACATGACAGTCATCAGTGCGTCAGAGTTTGGAAGCGCGCTGCCCGCGTGACCGTTCCAGTTGGCAGGCAGAGTGTCTCTCTAGCATCGCCGCTCAAGAGAAGCGTGAGCTTATTAAAGTACTTTAAACGCAAAAAAAAAAGCAGAAGATGTATGTAAGCAGTGGAGGCATTTGTCATGGTTTTAACCCACGGGTAATAGGAACAATAATGAAAAGTCGCTTAGCAAACAGGTGTGGTTAGGCTTCATATGTAGGCTTCATATGGAGGGAAAGGCAAGAGTGACTGATGAACTGCTGAGGATTTACTTCACCCGCCACTACAATATTAATTCATTTATATTCATTATTATGTACCTGGCAAGTTAAGATGACTGAAATTCACAAAGTCAGTGATTTATCTGTCAACAGCCTTCAGACAAACTAAACGTGCCAACATTTGGATTTCAAAATAAGGGAAGTTTTTCCGGTTGTCTGGTTGGTGAGGAGAATTCTAAAAAAATAGAAATATATAGAAATATTAAACCAGAAATAACTGCATCTTTGGTAATTTATTTCATTAAATATAATTTTATTAATATTTTTCCTTTGAAATCATAGTGAAATTATTGTCCTGTTCTGGCTCTGCAAAATTATGTTCAAAAGTGTAAACTGTATAAGGAAAAAAAGTCAAAATTTTAACACAATCTGTGACAAATTTATTAAAAAAACAAACAGTAATTTTATAAAAAAAAATAGGCAAAAATTAGCCATAAAATAATCCACAAGTTTATAATAAGGTCTCAAATATAAAAAAAGTCATAATTTTACAGGAGGAAATTACAAATAAGGAAAATGGTTGCAAATTTAGATAAATTTACAGAGAAAGGTAGAAAACTATAAGAAAATTCAACTAGAGATTTTTGGTTGTCTACTTTTAATTATTAATTTCATAGCACTGCTTTTACATGAGTAGGATTTCTGGCTGCTATACCCACCTCTGATCATATAATTTAAGTATGCATGAGTAAATTACTATTATGAATGTTTTCCCCTTCTCTTTCCTACTCATTCTTAATGGAAAAGTGAAACACTAGAATAAAAATACAAAAAATACACATATTTTTGTCATTTACGTAAACCATGACAAAAAAATCTTGCAGGACAAAATATGACACTTGGTATTTTCTAACCTGTTTGTATACCACCATAGACAGGGAGAGAACCTGAATTAGACAGAGGTCAGAGAGGGCAAGATGAGACAGAAGAGAGGAGCTAAGGAGAGGAAAGTGTTCAGGCAGAGGGTCCAAGAGAGGTGAGAACAAAGGAAGGAGAGAAGGATGACACCAGTAAAAAGTCCAAACACAGGACGTCTGGGTGGGACCCCAACTAGTCCAATATTCCAACATTCAAGCCTTGGTTGTACAATACTTTAAATGGTAAATTCCATATGCAAAGTTACTGTGCAAAACTTAAAAAAAAAAGAAATAAATAGTATAAAATTAACATATTCCATATCCCCCCCCCCAAAAGTATGTTGCCACTGTGCCATGGTCTTTAAGCCAGAGCAAACAGTGGGTCTTATTCCCGAGTGAGGGAAATATGGACCAGGAGATGTTGTGGTGAAGAGGGAGCTGAGCTCTAAGGTAAAGCTGTCCATTTACCGCTCAATCTACGTTCCTACCCTCACTTATGGTCATGAGCTTTGGGTAATGACCGAAAGAACAAGATCGCAGATACAAGTGACTGAAATGAGCTTTCTCCATAGGATTGCTTGACTCACCCTTAAGAGATAGGGTGAGAAGCGCAGTCATCCGGGAGAGGCTCAGAGTAGAACTGCTGCTCCTCCACATTAAATGGAGCCAGTTGAGGTGGTTTGGGCATTTGATCAGAATGCCTCCTGGACGCCTCCCACTTAAGGTGTTTTGGGCCCATCCCACTGGGAGGAGACCCCGGGGCAGACCCATCACACACTGGAGAGACTACATCTCCCAGCTAGCCTGGGAACGCCTTGGTATCCTCTCTGAAAAGCTGGAGCAGGTGGCTGGGGAAAGGGAAGTCTGGGCTTCTCTTCTTGAGCTGGTGCCTCTGCGACCCGGACCTCCAGAAAAGCGGTAGAAGATGGATGGATGGAAGTCTGTCAGTTTCTCTATGTTTTAATGACTGACAAACTTTGCTATCAGCAGCCCTGTTTGTGTCTACACAGCTGACACCAGGGACGGTTTTGAACTGTTGATCACAAACACTTTTGAGACTGCTCTGAGCTAAACACACAATCCCTGCGGTTAGCCGAGTCAGACAGAAAAGACCTGGCTGTGATGACAAAAGAGGGGTCAAGTGAACATGGAAAAAAACAACCTCTACAAAGTCATGTGTCTTTTTAACTTTTTTTATACATACACATTATGTAATGCTTTCAGTAAATCTACTTTATTCATATAAATGTTATATTCTAGCTTCACAGTACTTTGCAATATACATAAGATTTCAATTCAACATTATTTTGTAACCACTTTTTATCAGTGTGTGTGTAGGTGTATTACCTGTCCATAGTGGGGATGACAGAAGGAGGAGGTCCACCAGTTGGAGGAGGAAATCCAGGAGGAGGAACAATAATGGGCAGCCCTACAATTAAGAGGGCATGGCATTAAAACTAAAAAAAAAAAAACCAAGAGATTTATAAAGAATACAGAATTACAGAAGTAAAAGAACTTACTTGGAGGAGGAATGAGTGGAGGTGCAGCACTAACGGGTGGCGGAGGGAGAAATGGAGGAGGGGGGATGTTTGGAGGAAGAGGTCCAGGAGGGAAGAATGTTGGAATCTTCGCAGGAGTTGGCTCAGACTCTGAGGTTGAGTGCTCGGAGATCACCTGCACAATAACAAATAGAAGTCAGGATGACCCAAAGATGGTTTTCTAGTAAATGGGTTTGCCTTTTTTTTAAGGTCTCATGTATGAGTTCACAAAGGCATTAAAACTAAATGATGCCTGAGTACTTAAAGGAAAGGGTTGCTGGGAAAAACAGAAATTACACACTTGTTTGTTTTGAATAAACTGAATCTCAAAATGCACAAATGGAAAAATGCAATTAAAATATGTACATGCAACTTGCTGTCCAACCAAGTTGGGCTTTGATTACTGTCACCATTTCACTTCATGCAGATTAGTTAAAATACTCATTAGGAGCCATGAGTAAATTGTTCTTTTTAAGGTCAGTGCAAGTTGATGAACATTGATATCAATCAATATAAACTTGCCAGACTGTAGCCAGTGGCTAATTTCCATCTGTTGTCCATGGGTTACAACTTTTCCTTCCCCCATACTATTATGCTGAGCACCAAGCTAGAAGGCAGGAAGTACCATTTTTATATGGTCTTTGGTATGACCCGGCCGGGGCTTGAACCCATGACCTCCCGGCTGAGGGACGGATGCTCTACCACTAGGCCACCACACCGGTGACCTTTAAGCTTTGTTTAGGAGAAGGCTAAACTTTTAGCTGCATGTAAAAATAAAGTCACTTGAAATACATCCAGCTATGCAGTATTTAATGTGCAATGAGAATACCTGATGGAACCACATGAAAATTAGTTTAACTCCTAAATCTGTATTAAAAATTTATGCATGTTGAATGGGTGGATTCTCATCAACTGCTTCAGACTGAACTGACTAAAGAGGATGGAAAAAGCTGATGCACATAAACGATGCTGTACATGACAGTTACCATGGTTACCTGAGGTTACCCAGGTGTACGGTGGTCTATTTTCATTCTGTTTTGGCAGCTTCAGCTTAAAATTATTCAGCCAACCAAAGGGGAAAAAAAATACATTGTGCAGTGCGACGAGACCCAAGGAGAGGTCCGTCAAAAGCACCTTCTAACGCAAATAAAATGATTCAGCATATAAATCCCCCACCTCTAAAATTGCACGTAAGATGAGGTGGTTTACATTATTTTCTTGTAATATTTGATACAGCATTTAAAAAATATTTGAGACTCTATCTGAGCTACTGTTACTTAACTAGAGAAACATTTTTTGTTTTGTTTTTACAGAATGTGTTGAAGACAAACACTGGCCTGATTCACAGAAATGATGTGATATTATTTTTTTGGCCATACTGCTCACCTGTAATTACAACCCAATTATCCACCCCAGCAGTGAGCTGTTCAGCTGTCCATAAGAAAGACAGTCATTTCAATCAAACGTATGACCGATGGAATCACAGAGGTTGCCCCATCGCTCCATCAGTGCTTTCTGCCACTGATACCAGCTAACAATCGCACACTGTGGACATGTGCACACACAAGGTCGTACACACGTGCACATGTCCCTGTTGGCAGGTCACACTGATGAGTCCCTGCAACTTCTAAATTGAGAGCAAGACGTAGACCAAGGTTATGATCCTCATTCATATCACCTACTATAACATGTCTCAAAGGTTATTTTGGCTTTATCTGTCATTTCATAACCTTCGAGAATTTTAAAGCCCCCACCTTTAAAGACGCTTGCTGAAAACAAGCACCACCTGTTAACAGGCGTTTTCTTCTTGTACCTGAATATTGTTGCCCTCTAGGTTGTGTCTGCGTCGCCCTTCAACCCTGCTGATTGTAGCAGTCTGCCCTCCAATCACATCTATAGTACCACTCATCTTCCTGAAAAAAGAATATTAAGCATAGACCTCAATTCAATGAGCAGTATTTAAAATGACTCATTTATAAAAGACGACATGACCAGAAAACACGATCAGTAAAGTACATTAATTACAAATTCAAGCAAATTCTAAAAGTAAACCTAATAGTAGGCATACAGTAGGACTGGGCGATATCTCAATACTATAAAATGTAGCGACACAGGATGACCCAGTATCGCTTGTATCAATACTCCATCTGCTTTCTCCTTTACGCCTGCCCCGCAACTTCACCCCACTCCACCGTTGCTTCTTCTCCCTCCGAACATATAACCACCCCCTCCCCCCACCCGCTCACTCCCGATCCAAATCCAGCTAGAGGATGGCTGCCAAAAAATTCACTTTATAAAGCAGCGGCCCCCAACCTTTTTTGCTTCACAGAGCAGTAAACGGGCAGGGGAGGCCACAGCCAGGGCACTATCCAGTCCCTCCAGGATTTTGCGATGTTGCGATCGCACCAATTCACGCGAAATCAGCCAATCAGCGCAACTATTGCGTGACCTTGCAACTTTGTCCAATCACTGCAACTTTCCCACAATTTTGGCCAATCCTCGTCAATCTCCGCCAATTTCACCAATCAAATTTGTCTCCAACGCACTGAAACGCTCAGTCTAACCAAACAAATGCATCGCTGCACCACATTCACTTCTGTGTTTACAGTGAGTAGTGAGTTTATAGTTTACAGTGAGTAACGGAAGACATCTGCAAACAGAGTGTGTGATTTAAAAAAACACTCACCCGTGAGGTTTTCAACACCGTCCCTTCCCCAGTCTCCCCCAGCCTGCCCGTGGACGCCTCGCCACGTCTGTTCTGACCACGTGTACAAAGCGCTGGGTTTGTGTTGAAAAACATACGCCTGCTCAAAAGCACCTCGTCGCAGGAGCGTGCGTGAGGAGGGTACACTGCATTACAGCAAGTGTTTGAACATTTATACATCTCTAGAGGTAAGATCATTACTACAGCTGGTCAATGAGCTTTAAAACTGATAATCTCCAGTGTGGACGGACAAACGCACCCCTCCCCCCACTGTAAATGAAAGAGAGGTGTGTGTGTGACGACTGACATGCAGGAGACAGACAGGTAGGCATGGAAACAGAGACAAATATTTTCTGTTTTTTTTTTTGTATGGTTGTTTTTTTTTTTTTGGTTTTTTTTTCCTCAGAAAAACAGATTCCAATAGCCAATACAGTGCAACAGAATTATTTATTTATTTATTTATTTTTTCCTCTCCACTCAGTACCGAGTGGTTGGGAACCATAGGGAGTTTTCAAATGAAGGTGCCGCCAATAATTTCCAAACCTCTACTCTTTAACATGCATTCAATGCAATTTAGCTGTTATAATGAATATTGTGTTAATGTTTGTATTTGTTGTTGCACAAGAGTTTTTCTGGATAGCAGACGTATAGCAGACGTTTCTGCTTAATTTACAAATCACTATAACAGGAAATTTTCGACAATCCTGTGCTTTTCTTGTATTGTTATACAGAATATCCCAGCAGTAAACTGGAAAAAAGCATCTGCTTTAAAATTTGGAATTCTTCCCACAACTTTTAATGCAAAAAACACTCTAAAAATATCACAACTTACATTGCAACTTTTTAAAAAAGCTCCCACAAATTCAGGCTTTTTGGCCCGCAACAATCATAAAAACATCCCGCGAAATCCTGGAGGGACTGATTATCACTGCAGGAGATCCTGCCCAAGGCAACCCCTAGAATATAAGAAACTGGTCTCCAGACTAGCTATTTTCTCCAAGACCACACCATAAAACATGCGGCACTGCTGTCTGACGACTGACAAACTGGCAGCTCAAAATATAATTTTGTAATGTTCAGTAAAAACATTGTTTACAGTAAGAATAACTGACAGGACTAATTTCATAACTTTGTCCACAAGATAAAACATCCAGAAATGCGTAGTTGTATACAGCGACCACTGCTGAAACTAAAGTTAGTTCCATAAGCTATCAAGCCTATTAATGTGTGTGTGTTGGTGTGAGAGACAGAGATGATGTGTGCTACCTACTGTATAAATTTAAATTGTGTATATACAGTATACGTATGTACACGCGCACACACACACACACACACACACACACACACACACACACAAAAACTGCTTCAGATTTTTGCCAAAAGAATTTTTTCCACATCATTTGTAGTTTACAAAACACATCTAATTTTTGTATCGTGATATATATCAAGTATCAAGATACAGAATAATTACACTGAGATATAACTTTTGGCCCATATCGCCCAGCCCTAACGTACAGTTAGTTTTGGGGTTTTGTGCTAAATACACAGATACCCATAGATCCTAAGTAAAATAATAGCAGCCTAACAGATATATTAGTTGAAGTTCTGACAGCTGAATTCAGTAGAGTTAAATGTTAGATTAAATGTGGCACAACTGAGTGTTTATTTAAACATTTTCTGTCTTTTAGACCTCGGAGATAAAAACAATCACATACCAAACTGAAAAACACTGAAATATGGTACAGAACAGTAAACTTACAAGAGGAACCATCTTCAAAATGTGTCACCAGTCTGTGTTTGTTAAAATATTAGCCAATAAAAACCATCAAAATCTTTGGAGTTCTTATCAAATAAAATCACTTAATGCCATCTACAGTTGCACTCAAAATTGTTCATCCCCCATTGCAAACTGTATTTATTTTCAAAATTTACAAACTCAGCTGTTTTAAAAATCTGCAGACTTTAAAGATGCAATCCAGTGGATACAAAACCCCTATAAAAACAAATATACATTGTCTAAAATGGTATCTTATGTCCTTTTTTCTACAAACAAAAACCTTTCATAGTCTTACAGTTTCGTGTCAAAATCTTTTTACTTTCCCTCCTCCTTCAATGCCAGGATCTGTGATTACTAGGCCCACCAACATCCCACAAGGCTAATAGTGGCTGGCACTACATTATCAGAATAAATCTTGCGATAAAAAGACTTACCGGTTGAAGGACTTGCCCAGTTGTATTCACAGTGGCCCAGGATAATGACTGAAACTGCATCAGTCCTTAAAAGCAGTTTAATGGCAAAACCCATCTCAATTTGAGTCAAGTTTTCAAAGCAGCTGGTTAAAAAAATGCTAGCTAGCTTGGAGGATAACTTCAGTTAGGCCAAAGAGTCCTGACTGTCTTAACATTATGGACGTGCTAGTACCATGCATAGTCACGTCACCTAAAACATTCTGTCTAAACTTGCCTTTTTTCAGGGGGCGGGGCTTAAGTGAAACTTTCAAGCAAAAACACAGAGACATGACATATTTGAGTGATTTTGCTCTTGTTATGTCTTGTAATTCATTAAAAAAAACATCTTACAGACATATTAATGAGAAAAAAAAATCTGTTTTTGGCAGAATGTTACTTTAACCAATTTTTTGCAAAGTAAATATAATGTGCAATGGAGGTTGAACAACTTCAAGAGCAACGGGTGCAAATATCCCATTGGACTGAAACATTAAGATCTGTCACTGTGTCCCAACTCAACATTCGGAACTAAAAAACATTTTATATCAAGGAAGAATGGGTCATATTTCAGGATTTTAAAAAAAAAGAAACCTTTCAGTTTAAACTATACACAATTTTAGAAAACTGAATAGCAATTTTAACAATTTACTACAAAAATCACATTTGTACTTGGCAGCAAGGAATTTTAATGGTTAGCAGCCGGGTACTGTTTTTATTTGATTTAATTTTCTTTTGCTAAAGCAAAACTACAAAAAAATAAATCAAATAACTGAATTAAACAAATAAATAAATAGGCAAAAAGCCTTTGAGACATTGGAAAATGGCAAATAGTATTAATAGCTTTTTTCATGTTTCACAGTCAAGGAAAGAAAAAATGGCTCGGATCCCATCTTAAATATTTAGACATTACCCATCAAGGCCATTAACCTTGGAGGGACAAGGCCATGCCCACTTACGTATAATAGGACATGTCCTGAACAGGCGGGCCAGTCCACTGAGAGGGAGAGATCCTACCGTTTTGAGACAAAGCACAGGGGTGAAGAGAGTAACATTGGCCCTAACACATACAACAGATACACAGAGCCTGTGGGAAGATTCTTAAATTTTAGGCACACTAGTGAGCCTTCACATGTCTAGTTTTATTTTTATGTATTTCTGTGGGTGAAAATAGAGTTTAAGCTTCTTAAATTCAAAAAAGAAAACATACTGAATATTTATATATCAGGTGCACCTGGCATGACGATCAACCAGGTCTGAATATATGTAGAACCCACCATCGCCATGATACATCACTGATTTATAGGTTTTAGTGCATGCTTCCTTAAACAAAAAAGTAAGTGGGATTGAAGCAGGTGACTTGCCTGGTGACCTGACTGATGGTAGACTTGTACAGGCTGACAGGAGATGTGAACTCTGGTTTGGATGTGTGAACAGACAAACTGGATATTTCCTTCTCATTTCCTGTCCTGCCCTGCTGAACCTGAGAAAGAGCCAAAAAGACTAGTTATTACAGCTGTTTTGCAATCAACTAGTCTTAAGCTTTAACTGAAGTCAAATGAACAGTAGGCTTGAGCTCTCATTAATTCCACCGCAAAAATAACCAAACAGCAAACTATTTTAACAAGACACTGCAAAAAGAAACCAACAAAACAGTTTGTCGATGTGTCTTACAGTGATCTTGCTTGTGGCTGAGCCCACTGTAGTGACCTCCAGGCCCATACGCATCCTCTTCTGTTTCTCACAGTAAGCCTTCCATGTGTCCTCATTGAAGCCGTAGTTGAAGTAGTCTGAAAGATCCGCTCCTAAATACAGCAGAAAAACCAGACCATCAATGATGGAGTAGCTCATTTGGCATGACAAAAAAAACCCTGAGAGTGATCAGCTCTCCTGATCATTGGCCTCGACCTTAAGCACAGCATAGATGCAGGCCCATCTAGGATATACTCAAGGTCAAGGTCAATGGGCTAGGAATAGTAACGATTTTTGTGAAATCACAAATGCCCAGATCTCCTGAACTTTGGCAATGACTTTGAGCTTAAGCTCAACCTGGATGCAGACAAACCTGAGTGTGAGTTTGTTAAGAATTAGGGCAATTGCCTTGGAGGAGTATTGGCTTTTCTGGAATCACCTAAGTACCCAGATCTCCTGACCTTTGACTTTGACCTCAACTTGGATGCAGACCCACCCGGTTATCATCATGTGCCTTTCAGCTTTGCCGAAATGAGCTAACCTCACCATCAAAGACAAAGAAGTTAATTCCAGCCTGACAAAGTCACCCCCAGAGTGCTCAGATCTCCTGACCGTTGACCGTGACCTTAACCACATCCAAAATGCAGACCCATCTAGGATGTGCTTAAAGTCCAGGTCAGTGTTCTAGGAGGAGTAATGTTTTTCATGAAATCATAAATGCCCAGATCTCCTGACCTCTGACAATGACCTTGACCTGAACTTGGATGCAGACCTACCTAAGGACTATTGTGAATGACTTTGGTGAGCAGTAGTACAAATGCCTAGGAGGAGTTATGATTCCTGTGAAATGTGGACGGATGGACAGGCGGGCATCGCATCATTGCATGAGCTCCTTTCAGCTTCGCTGTAATGAGCTAAAAATTGTTAAGAACGTGCAATACTGGAATGCTGTTTGGCTTCACCGCTGACTTCTTTTTCAGATCTTTAGATTTGTTCAGTTAAGATGCACTGGACTGTACTAGGAGTGTTTTATTCATTTAGAGTCATTTTTGAAGGCAGATATTTCTCACAAGTAGGTACACAGCTGGAAGACTTTTTTAAATTGAAATTTCTTTCACTTTCTTTAAACAAACACACACCTGGCTTCCTCCATGGTTTTTCTTCAAAGGACTCCATGTCCACCTCCAGCACAGGAACTCCATTAATGTTTCCAGGAGCATCGAGGTCTACTCCCTTCAGCTTTGTGGACACTGAAAACAAAAATAAACAAACAACTGAACATGAGACTGGCTGGAGGAAAAAAAGTAATAATTCATTGCACTGCTTTGAATCAAAAAAGGTGAAAATACATGTGGCTAGTGAAAGGTAATACCTTGTCCATAAGGTCTGGAGCCTGTTGTCTTTATGTTGAGATTGACAGGTGGAGCTCCGTAAGGTCTGAGGGGGGAAAAATAACTTCAATAAAAGCTTGAGATCAATAGTCCTAGATGCCTGTTGTTTAAACCTCATCACCAACCCTAGCATCTACATGTAGGGAGTTTATGTTTTAGCCAAACTCCCCAATTACTGCAAGCATTCAACAGCACACTTATACAGGTGCACGTCAATAAATTAGAATGCAGGGTTTCCTCTGGTAACATTTCTTGGTGGCAGGCCGCCTCGCCAGAAATTTTACCGCCGCGTCAAGGAGATATGAATTTATTAAGAAAAATATATGAAGTAATGACTTTCCGCAAGCGCGCACACGAACAACGCGCATGGCCGTCATCCGCACGGAGTTTAGAAGTGCCCAGCCCACTCAAGTTTTCCAGTCAGTCAGCAGGCAGTGTCTCGCTAAGCACCACTGTCCGACAGAAACATGAGTTAATTAAAGTACTTTAAATGCGGAAAAAAATCATAAGAGGTATGTAAGCACTGGCGTTTATCATGGTTTTAACCCAATGGAAACGGGAACAATAATGGAAGAGTCGCTTAGCTAAGAGATGTGGTTAGAATTCATATGCAGCCGGCTTCATATGAAGAGAAAGGCAGGGGGACTGAATTGCTGAGGATATATTTCACCAGCCACTACAATATTAAGTTATGTTCTGTAGGAACTGCAGGAATGAAGAGACTGGCAATTTCTCTCTTTTCTCGCATGAGCAGGCGTGCTGTTTTTATTCTCCAGCGGCAGTGGCACAAAGCAACAGCTAAAAACGCCAGCTCTATTTTCACTCTAAACTGAGGTCCTTCAGCGGCTGCCTAGAGGTGCCTGATGAGAAAGCCTGAGAGCACAACTATAACTGCCTAAACAGATCATTCTGTACATGAACACATATTGTGGTGAATTATGTCTTTACAGTCCGCTACAGTTCCCTATTATGTACCTGGCAGGTTAAGGTGACCGAAATTCACGAAGTCAATGACTTTAATCTGTCAGCAGCCTTCAGACAAACTAAACGTGCCAACATTTGATTTCAAAATAAGGGAGGTTTTTCCTGCTGTCTGGGTGGTGAGATTTCTAAAAAAAAAACAAAAAAAAAAACTATAAATATAAAGAAATATTATAACAGAAATAACGGCATCCTTGGTCATTTAAGTTAATTTATTTCATTAAATACAATTTTATTAATATTTTTTCTTTGTAATCAGAGTTAAATTATTGTTCTGTTCTGACTGCAAAATTATGGTCAAAAATGTAAATTGTTATAAGGAAAAGGGAAAAAAAAATACCACAGTCTGTTTCAAATTTATCTAAAAAAAAAAAAACCCAGTAATTTTATTTTAAAAACAGATAAAAATTAGTCATAAAATAATCCACAAATTTATAATAAAGTTTCAAATGTACAAGAAAAGTCAATTTTACAAGAGGAAAATACAAATTTGAGGAACATGGTTTCAACTTTAGATTTACAGAGAAAAGTAGAAAACAATAAGAAAATTGTTATAAATTTTTGAGAAAAACCTCAAACCTTCAAGACTGAAATCATTACTCAAGTTTTTAAGTGGGTGCTCTTTGTACCCTTAACTCAAGTAGAAATTTTTGGTTGTCTACTTTTAATTATTAATTTCAAAGCACTGCTTTTACATGAGTAGAATTTCTGGTTACTATATCCACCTGATCATATAATTTAAGTATGCATGAGTACATTACTATTATGAATGTTTCTTTCCCTTCCCTACTCTCTCAATGGAAAAAAGAAACACTAGAATAAAAATACACAAAATACACATATTTTTGTCATTTATGTAAAACCATGACAAACTAGAAAAGCACTCGGAGAGCGCAGACCTCCGCCAAGCGCCACAGTTCCCCTCATACAGTGTTTGTGTGTACGTTTTCAGATTCCTTGACCATGAAAACATATGACTAGCAATTGGATTCACAATGATAGGATTAGTGGTTCAGTAGTTATTGACGAAAATGGCATTTTCCGTAATGGCGGTTTTCTTCTGGACGGTGATCCGGATCACCACCAAAATATAATTATCTGTAGGATACCCCATTTCTGACAATCTGTGAAAATTTCATGAAAATCTGTCCATAACTTTTTGAGTTATCTTGCTAACAAACAAACAGACAGACAGACAAACCAATGCCGATGATCACATAACCTCCTTGGCGGAGGTAAAAAACCCTACAGGACAAAACATGACACTTGATATTTTCTAACCTGTTTGTATACCACCATAGACAGAGAGAGAACCTTAATTAGACAGGGCTCAGAGAGGGCAAGATGAGACAGAAGAGAGGAGCCAAGGAGAGGAAAGTGTTCAGGCAGAGGAAAGAGAGAAGGATAACACCACTAAAATGTCTATACACAGGATGTCTGGGTGGGACCCCAACTGGCCCAACATTCAAGCCTCGGTTGTACAATACTTCAAATGGTTCCATATGCAACGTTACTGTGTAAAATTTTAAAAAGAAATAAATAGCATAAAATTAACATATTCCAGTATGTTTACCCCCCCTCGGGAAAAATATGTTGCCACCACGCCAAGGTCTTTTAGCCAGAGAAAACACTGGAATGTTATCAAAAAGTTGTTTTATTTCCATAATTCAATTCAAAAAATGAAACTCATATATTATATAGATTCATTACACAAAGAGTGATATATTTCAAGTGTTTATTCCTTTTAATTTTAATGGTTGCGGCTTATAGCTCATGAACACCCCAAATACAGTTTCTCAAAAAATTAGATGACATAAGATCGATTTAAAAACTAGAAAAGCAGTCATAGAGCGCATACCTCCGCCAAGGCTCCTTCCATTTTTCATGGATCACCTCCAAAATGTAATGGGTTTGTGTGTGGGCCTATAGCCACTTGTGGTGAAAATTGCATCAAAGTCTGTCCATCAGTTTTGGAGTATTGTTACTAAACCTTGGCTGAGGTATGCATTCTCAGATCATCACCAAAATATAACGGGTTCCTCTCTAGCCCAAGAACCACCTCTGGTGAAAATTTCATCCAAATCCATCCAGTAGTTTTTGTGTAATCCTGCTGCACAAATACAAACAAAGCCCTTGATGGAGGTATGCACTCTCAGATCATCACCAAAATCTAATCATCTGTTCCCTGTGCCATTACACACCTTTCCTGAAAATTTCGTCAAAATCCGTTCATAACTTTTTGAGTTATGTTGGTAACAGACAGACAGACAAACAGACAGAAACAGACAGACAAACAAACACCGGTAAAAAAAACATTACCTCCTTGGCGGAGGTAAAAAAAAAAGATTTTTAATAGAAATGTTAGCTGACTGAAAAGTAAGTTCATATACACACTCAATACTTGGTCAGGGCTCATTTTGCATGAATTACTGCATCAATGCAGCGTGGCATGGAGGCGATCTAATAATTAAAATTATTAGAAATCAAATAAATTACATTAAGAGCCAATTTGCTCCTCCAACATGTTTTAATTTATTCATTATTATTTATTTTGTTTATGTGCAGCTATCACAAACTTTTGCAGCTTTAATAAAAAAAAAATTCCAAAAAAACTAAATCTCAGTAGTAGGGATGTAACGATATTGACGTTACTGCGATATCGCGATAGTATAAGTGTCTCGATACCGTCGTGGTCGTGTTACGGTATTAAGAGGGCGGGTATCTGTCAAAAAACAAGAAGAAATAAGCAGGCTCCCGCGCAACAAAGCATTGTAAACTACACAGACCATGATCCTTTGCGCTGCGTCGTCACAAGAACTGTTGTTGAGCCAATAGGAGTGCATGCTGCACGCTGTCCACACAACAAACATGGCAGCGGACAAAGTTCGGCTCACGTAAATACTGAAGAAAACACCCCCTAAGTTGAGATTGTGCAAGCCCCAGCAACTTTTAAATCAGATGTGTGGAGGCATTTTGGTTTTTCCGTGTCTAAAAACACTAAAGGAGAAAGGGTGGCGGACAGACAATGGCCTCATTAGCAAAGATAATGTCCTCATTAGCAAAGACCAGCAGAGGATATTGTAAATGCCCAGAGGTCTCTTCTTCTCCCTTGCAATGTAGATCTTTTGATCTTTCTAAAGAAAAACTTGAACATAAGCTAAAGGATAGGTCAGTGTTTTCCAGTAGGCTTTTTGCCTGACTTAATTGTTTCAACAAGCTGTTTTTATTTGCCTAGCACATTTATGATTAATTTTACTTTACACATTGAACCTGGCTTAACTTGATCTTCGTTTGTTCTTAAAGGGAATTCCCTATTGTTGTTTACAGTTGTTCTAGTTGCTGCTTAGTATGACCCTTGCACATAAGAAGAATCAGTTATGTGACCAAATATTACCAAATTGTATACTGATGTTCCTGACTTGAACTTGCACTTTAAAAGCACTAAGTGATCAGCATTTTATGTTGTCATGATCCATAAATATAAAAATAAATGGCCTGGTGACTGGCAAAAACAGATTTAATGGCAGTTTTTTGTTATTATCATCACAAACACAATATTATCAGCTATTTTACAATACTGTGAGCCTCTCCACAATATCGCAACAAATATCGTACCGTGAGATCAATATCGAAATCGTATCGTACCGTGAGATTTTCATATCGTTACATCCCTACTCAGTAGTAATTTAAACCAAAGAAACAATTGTCTGATACACTCTTAGCACAACACAACTTAGCATTGTCATTTAGCATTTGCTGTTTATTAATTAGAGTGAGATGGTGTTAATGTAACTTACCTCGAATTAAAATGGGGTTAGAAGACTATCCTTTCTGACACACCATGGTGAGAAACAGTCCGACATCCCTGATACACGGAAGCAGCGGTTATCTGACCAAACCATTAGTTTCGAGTTAGCTGCTGTACTAATCTCCAGACTGGAATGAAGCCTGGCCACTCACCCACATAGCTGTTTTGCTGAGCGCATTGGGGAAAGAGGCAGGGCACTGACTAGTAGTGTGTGAGGAGTTTTGCTGAAGAAACAAGTATATGCATTTTAAATCCCGATCATTACCAACTCTCAGATCAGTGTTAGATAAAATGATAAGACATTTTTATTTCGTCATCCGATATACAGTATATCGTCATATCACACAGCCCTCGGTGCTTAGTATAGAGGTTTAGTACGAGTGAAGCACTTTGAGTGGTCTTTGAGATAAGAAAAGCGCCATGTAAGTACAGGTCCTTATCCCTTGCTTCCAAATGAAATACAAAATTTACTCTCATCTGAAAAGAGGACTTTGAACCACAGAGCAACAGTCCCATCTGTTTTCTCCTTAGCCCAGGTAAGACACTTTTGACGCCGTCTCTGGTTCAGGAGTGGCTTGCCACAAGGAATGCAACAGTTGTAGCTCATGTCCTGGATATGTCTGTGTGTGGTGGCTCTTGAAGCGCTGACTCCAACCACAGTCCACTCCTTGTGAATCTTCCACAAAATTCTTGAATGGACTTTGCTTCACAATCCTCTCAAGGCTACGATTATCCCTGCTGCTTGTGCACCTTCTTCTGCCCCACTTTTTCCTTCCACTCAACCTTCCATTAATATGCCTGGATACAGCACCTGGGAACAGCTAGGTTATTTAGCAATGACCTTTTGTGGTTTACCCTCCTTGTGGAGGGTGTCAATGATGGTCTTCTGGACAACTGTCAAGTCAGCAGTCTTCCCCATGATTGTGTAGACGACTGAACCAGACTGAGATACCATTTAAAGGCTCAGGAAACCTTTCCAAGTGTTTACAGTTAATTAGCTGATTACAATTTGACACCATGAGTCTACAATATTGAAATTTTTCACAATATTTAAATTTTTGAGAAACTGAATTTTGGGTTTTCATGAGCTGTAAGCCATAAACATCAAAATTAGAAGTAATAAACACTTGAAATATATCACTCTGTGTGTAAGAAATCTATATAATATATGAGTTTCATTTTTTGAATAGAATTACTGAAATAAATCAACTTTTCGATGACATTCTAATTTGCTGAGATACACCTGTACTGGGATCAGTCTGTGCACCATGCCAAGTGTGATCATCCCTCCCTCTGTTCCCCCAGTGGCATTTTTACACTCAACCAATAAACTTTCCTTCGACTTAAGCCATTCGTCCATACATCACTGGGATTTCAGAGATGTGAAACTGTAAAGATTTGAATCCAGGCTCCTGAGTGAAATCTTTTTTTTTTTTTGGGGGGGGGGGGGGGGTGGTGCCTATACCACCTCCAAGTGAAACATTGACATCAAAGCCTCACTTCCCAACAGATTTCAGACAAAAACTATCCAGAATATTCTCCAGGAAAAAAACAAAACAAAACAAAACTCGTAAGTATTGCAGAAATACTGTAAGTGCAAACAACATACAGGCAGGCCATATTGACCTCATTATAATGGTAGTTCAAAACATTTCTGACTCTTGTGTCTTGAAAAATTAATACTTACGTGTACTGTGGTGCTCCTGTTTTTATGTCACCAATGGTAACACGGACATCATCGTCATCATCATCACTGTCGCTGTCACTGTCAGCATCTTCACCTGCAGCTTCACCTGTGGCCTGAAATTCCAGAGAAAATGTGAAATCCATGAATGTTTAATATTTGAGAGAAAATGAGGGGCAGGAGCAAAAATAAAATAGGCAACTTTACCTCAGAGGCCACTCCGTTTCCTGTGGCGTGTGCAGTAGTATCATCTCCTGAAGCATCAGCTGGTGCACTAGGGAACAATCAATCAATCAGTGTTTGTTTGTTTGTTTTTTGGGGATAATGTCTTGCTGTGCTGCAAATGTTAATAGGGACAAGGTTCAACAAAAATGCACAGCATGCATGGCCCACCGGTGTATGGCTATGCCCTGATGCCTGCAAACCTAGTCCCCAGCTATGGGTTAAATAGTATCAGTGTCTTGTGATAGTCTTGGGAAAGGCAAAGGCTAAGGGAGTTAACCCTGACAGAAGATCTGGGTAGATGACACTCATGAGCATGGTAACTGCAAGTATCTACGGGAAGGATAACCCAGAGAGAAAACCCGGCCTTCCAGAGTCGAGGTTTGGCATGGGGCCAACTACTCCATCCTAGAAAACAGCATACCGTTACAGAAACTGCAACAAGCAATGTTGGATCTAACCCTGTTACTGGTCCAATGGATGACTCTAGCTGTGATGAAGAGCATAGCAGTAAGACATCTCCTAGTGAAAGCCCATATAGGGAAGCTAGAAGACTGAGTGAGAGCCTCCTCCGACCAAAAAACAAAATCAAAGTTGGGGCTTGGAATGTTCGTAGCATGTATGAAGCATCAAATGAAAATGGTGAACACCTGATAGATTTCTGCCTAAACAACAACTGTGTAATAGGAGGTACCATCTTTCAACATAAAAACATCCATAAGCTGACATGGAAATCACCAAATGGAATAACAACAAATCAAATAGACCACATAATTATCAATAGGAAATGGCAAAGATCTCTGCAAGATGTTAGAGTTTTGAGAGGAGCTGACGCCAACAGTGACCATTATTTGTTGAAAGCCACCTTTAAGCTCAAACTAAGAAAAACATCTAAACAAACACAAGGAAGGAGACGGTTTGATATCCCACGTCTTAAAAGCACCACTGACACAGAAAGCATTTGTACTAGAGCTGAAGAACAGATTTAATGCCCCAGAACAGCTACAGAGTGAAGAAAATACCATCCAAGAACAGTGGAACAACATTAAAGACATCTATATTAAAACTGCTGAAAACACACTGGGATACCAGACTAAGAAAAGCAAAGATTGGCTCTCTGAAGAAACGTGGAATAAAATCGAGGAAAGGAAGACAATCAAGAAAAAGATGCTCAATACAAAGTCCCCAAGATTATTGGAGCAACTCCAAAACACCTATAAAGTAAAAGACAAAGAAATCAAAAGAAATGTTAAGAAAGATAGACGGAACTACATGGAAAATATGGCTGAAGGAGCAGAGCATGCAGCCACCCGGGGGGATATGAGTGTTGTATATAAAATCACAAAACAACTGTGTGGTACTTCTTACATTCAGACTGCAAATATAAAAGATAAGTCAGGAAAGCTTCTAGTACAAGAGAAAGAACAAGCAGATAGATGGGTAGAGCACTTTAGAGAGGTACTAAACTGCCAAGATCCACCAGAAGTGGCATCTCCAACACCAGTACCCAATGATCCTGAAATTGATACCAGTCCACCCACAATGGAAGAGACCCAGAAAGCCCTCATATCCCTAAAGAACGGAAAAGCAGCTGGCATCAATACCATCCATGCTGAGATGCTAAAAGCAGATATCACATTATCAACAAGGGTTTTGCACAATCTCTTCAAAAGAATATGGGATGAAGAAAGTCTCCCATCTGACTGGAGTAAAGGACTCATAGTAAAACTACCAAAAAAGGGAGACTTACAATCCTGTGATAACTGGAGAGGAAAGTGTTCCAAGTAAAGTCTTCTGTAAGATAATTCTGGGAAGGATTGATGAAGCAATAAACAAAAAGCTAAGAGAAGAACAAATGGTAAATGGCATTCACTTATATAGCGCTTTTATTCTCATCTCTTGATGACCAAAGTGCTTTACAGATCCTGCTATCCACCCATTCACACACTGATGGCGGCATGCTACCTAACATGGTGCTTCCAGACCCACCAGGTGCAATTGGGGTGAAGTGTCTTGCCCAGAGACACAACGGCAGGATATCTGGGGAGAGCAGGATCTGAACCGCCAACCATGCGGTTATTGGATGGCCTGCTCTACCTCCTGAGCCACTGCCGCCCCAAGCTGGTTTTAGGAAAGGACGAGGTTGTATTGACCAAATCTTTGCATTAAGAAACATCATCCAACAAAGCATTGAGTGGAATATGCCTCTTTTCATCAATTTTATAGATTTCCTAAAAGCCTTTGATAGCATCCACTGAGACACCTTGTGGAAGATAGTAAAAGCTTATGGCATTCCATCAAAGATAGCTTCACTAATAAAGCTCTTTTATACTAGCTTTGAATGTAGCGTCATCATGGGAAATACCATTTCTGAGTCATATGAAGTAAGGTCTGGTGTGAGGCAAGGTTGCATATTGTCACCTATACTATTCCTGATCGTTATTGACTGGATACAGAGGAAAATGACATCAAAAAGAAATGGTATCCAGTGGACACTATTCAGCCAGCTTGAAGACCTTGATTTTGCTGACGACCTAGTTGAAATGTCAACAACTAGGCAACAACTACAAGAAAAAACAACTATTTTGAATGAATATGCACAAAGCACAGGCTTAAATGTAAATGTAGCAAAAACTAAAACAGTGACCATAAATTCAGATATACAATATCCTATCACCATCAACAACATGCCCATAGAAAATGTTGATGATTTCACCTACCTAGGAAGTATTGTCAGCACAGCAATGGCACTAAAAAGGATATCAGAGGAAGACTAGCAAAAGCAAGAGCAGCATTCGCCAAATTTCAGCCTATCTGGAAGTCAAATAAGTACAGTACAAAAACCAGGCTCCGCTTATTTAACAACAATGTTAAATCTGTTTTGCTATATGGATCGGAATGCTGGCGAATCATACAGTGACAGGCAAAAAATAGAGGCTTTCCACAGCACCTGTGTCCGCAAGATTGTGAGAATCTACTGGCCTAACAAAATTTCAAATGAAGAACTTTGGAAAAGATGTAATACTAAAAGAACTTCTACAGAGATCAAACAACGGCGATTCAGATGGCTAGGGCATGTGCTAAGAATGTCAAATAACCGAATACCAAAAGTTGCTCTAAACTGGACACCATCAGGGAAAAGAAAGCCAGGCAGACCACGAATCACCTGGAGAAGAACAGTCCAAGCCGAACTACAGGAGATGGGATACACCTGGGGACAAGCTCAACATGTTGCAAAGGATAGGGCAAAGTGGGGATTGCTTGTTGCAGCCTTATGTCCCACCTGGGACGAAGAGGATAAGTAAGTAACTAAGTTTTACCCGTTGTATAGTAATAAGGCATAAGGAGTGTTAACCTTGACCTTTTGACCCCAAACCCATAGTCAGGTCAGGATGTAAGTCGTCCAAGATGCATCTTAGATACAACTACTGTATTGATTTGAAAAGCCTACATTATTTCTTTCAGTAGTTATTGTGTTTAGAAGATTTAGGGAAATCTGACCTCTGACCGCAAGGTCATCCGATGAGAGTGAAATTGCAATATGCGCATCATCAGAGTATATCAAACCATGGTACCAAGTTTGGAAACATCTGAAACAAAACTATAGGAGGAGTTGATTTCACAAGACAGTTACGGTCTATGAAGTGAGATGAAATAAGAAGTCATAGGTCAGGGGCTGCAACTCCTGCAAAAATCATCTGATCAGAACCAAATTGCAATATGTGTGTCATCATCAAAAAAAGGGGGGGCAGCACGGTGGCGCAGTGGTTAGCACAGCAGCAGCATAGTAAGAAGGTCATAGGATCGATCCCACCCCCTGACCATCAGTGACCCGTCTGTGTGGAGTCTGCATGGGTTTACCCCGGGTACTCAGGTTTCCTCCCACAGGCCAAAAACATGCAGGTTAGGTTAACTGGAGACTCTAAAATGGCCCTGTGGGTGAATGATGACGGGATGGCACCATACTGTGGCTGCTTCATCCATCTTGGTGGATGCCCTGAATTTCCCCTCTGGGGATCAATAAAATACACAAAATAAAAATAAATTTTAAAAAAATCAGTGTATATAAAACCATGGTACCAAGTTTCAAAACAATCTGAACAAAACTGTAGGAGGAGTTGATTTCACAAAAGTGGGACAGAAAAGACGGAATGACCCATAACATAATCTCCCTTTGGTCTTCGCCCAAAGAGCTCTTCGACCCCTTTCAGCTTCAACCGGCGGGGGATAAAAATGAAACTCCTATATTATATAGATTCATTACACACAGAGTGATATATTTCAGGTGTGTATTACCTCCGTCAAGGAGGTAATGTAATCAAGATTTTTTTTTTTTTTGTCTGTTAGCAGAATTATGCAAAAACTACTCCATGGATTTTGACGAAAATTTCACCAGAGGTAGCCCTTGGGCCAAGGATGAACCCATTAAATTTTGGTGATGATCTGAAAGTGCATACCTCCACCATGGGCCTTGTTTGTACAGCAGGGTTACACAAAAACTGCTGGATGGATATGGATGAAATTTTTACCAGAGGTGGTCCTTAGCCTAGAGAGGAACCCATAACATTTTGGTGATGATCCGAGAACGCATACCTCCACCAAGGCTCTTATCTTCTCACAGTGTGTTAGCAAGAATCCTCCAAAACTAGTGGACAGACTTTGATGCAATTTTCACCAGAACTGGTTTGTGGCCTACTCACAAATTCATTACATTTTGGAGGTGATCCATGAGGAACAGAAGGACCCGTGGTGGAGGTTCTTTTAATTTTGATGGTTATGGCTTATAGCTCATGAAAACCCAAAATTCAGTTTCTCAAAAAATTAGAATATCGCATAAAATGAATTTAAAGAAATGGATTTTTAACAGAAATGTTGGTCAGTTGAAAAGTATGTTCATGTACATACTCAATACTTGGCAGGGGCTCCTTTAGCATAAATTACTGCATCAATGCAGCATGGCATGAAGGCAATCAGTCTGTAGTACTGCTGAGGTGTTATGAAGGCCCAGGTTGCTTTGATAGCAGCCTTCAGCTCTTCTGCATTGTTGGGTCTGGTGACTCATCTTCTTCTTGACAATAACTCTTAGATTCTCTATGGGGTTTAGGTCAGGAAAGTTTGCTGGCCAATAAAGCACAGTAATACAACAGTCATTAAGTCAGATTTTGGTACTTTTGGCAATGTGGGCAGGTTCCAAGTCCTGCTGGAAAATGAAATCAGCATCTCCATAAAACTTGTCAGCAGAGGGAACCATTAAGTGCCGTAAAATTTCCTGGGAGACAACTGTGCTGACTTTGGACTTAATAGCACACAGTTGACCAACACCAGCAGATGACATGGCTCCTCAAATCATCACTGACTGCAGAAACTTCACACTGGACCTCAAGCAACTTGGATTCTGTGCCTCTCCACTCTTCCTCCAGACTCTGGGACCTTGATTTCCAAATGATTGCAAAATTTACTTTCATTTGAAAATAGGTCATCTGCTGGTGTTGGTCAACTGTGCATTATCAAGTCTAAAGTCAGCGCAGTCGTCTACCAGCAAATTTTAGAGCATGTCATGCCTCCCTCTGCTGACAAGCTTTATGGAGATGCTGATTTCATTTTCCAGCAGGACTTGGCACCCCCCACACTGCCAAAAGTACCAAAACCTTGTTTAATGACCATGGTATCACTGTGCTTGATTAGCCGCCAAACTCTCCTGACCTAAACCCCATTGAGAATCTATGGGGTATTGTCAAGCGGAAGATGAGAGATACCAGATTCAGCAATGCAGACGAGCTGAAGGTCACTATCAAATCAACCTGGGCCTTCATAACAACTCAGCAGTGCCACAGGCTGACCCGTCTTCATGCCACGCCACACTGACGCAGTAATTCATTCAAAAGGAGCCCCGACCAAGTACTGAGTGTGTACATGGACATGCTTTTCAGTCGACCAACATTTCTATTAAAAATCATTTTTTTAAATTAATTTTATGTAATATTCTAATTTTTTGAGAAACTGAATTTTGGGTTTTCATGACCTATAAGCCAAAACCACCAAATGTAGAAGAAATAAACACTTGAAATATATCACTCTCTATGTAATGAATCTATAGATGAGTTTCATTTTTTGAATTGAATTACTGAAATAAATCAACTTTTTGATGACATTCTAATTTACTGAGCTGCATCTGTATGTGAACAAATGTGTTAACATGAATCCACGGTGTTTGTTACTTACCTGACAGCAGCATTCAGCTTGGTTTCTTCATCCTCATCTTTGTTCTCCGACTCATCTAAAACAGAAATAATGTGTACAACTTACAGTTTTTCCTCTGCTGGTTTAACACTTGTGTCTATTCTGACTTGGGGGCAGATTTACTAAGGCAGCACAAATTAGTGAGTGCGTAATTTAGACAGCGCACCTAAGGGAGTGGCCAAATTTTACCAGTGATTTGCCAACATGCAAAATTATGGTCACAGATGTAGTCCCTTCACTTCAACAATGACCACCCATCCACCAAAAGCAGCGTAAAATTGCACATAGGCACACCTAAGGAGGAAGCAGGTCATCAACAAAGGAACAGCCAGTTTGGAGGTGTATAATATAGGAGTTTTTTTAGCTTTTGTTTAAACCCAAAACCCACTAAAAGTTATTTTTGTCTGTCATATTTCAGGATTTTGATTTTCATTTCATATGGCAGACTCTTTTGTTTAATATGAATAAATGAAGTATATGTATCAAATTTAAAAAGGACTACTCATGAATAAATATTTAAATATTTATTCAAATATACCGGAGCCACCGGTATATTTGAATAAATATACCACTCCGGTATGGCTTTATACCGGAGTGGTGGCTCAGTTGGTAGAGCAACCGCCCCACACCCGGGAGGCTGGGTTTCAAATCCCGGCCGGGTCATGCCGAAGACCATATGAAAAAGCAGAACTTCCTGCCGTCCAGCTTGGTGCTCAGCAATAATGGAACGGAGGAGGGAAATTTGTGGCGGCATCTTGCATGACAGCGACCACTCTGATTCTATGTATGTGTGTGATTAACATTGTAGATAAGAGAAACATAATTTCGTTCTACTGTACATGACTGGCTGTATGGATCTGAATGCCAATAAAGATGGCTTATCCTTATATCTGTTTATATTTTCATACTTTTACTGTACAGTAGCCAGGTGGAGCACCCACAATTCCGTTGTACTTTACAACTGTATATCTGACCATGTGTTTATTTTATTAACACTAGAACCATCAAGATGGTCTGATGGACCTTTGGAGTTTTATTATGTGAATAACTTTGCATTAACAAAATCTACAGGTAAATATGCGCGTTTTATGTTTTCTGAAGTCTGAAACGCAATAAAATTAAACACACACGATTTCACTTATTCCTCAGACCACCACAGCAGAGACTACTGTCATTTAGACCACAGTGGGTCATGGTTATAACCATATAAGGAATTATGGCCATGTATGAAGTTACTATAATAACTGGATCACTGGGGGGAAAAAAGTCACTGTCCACTGACACATCTGTATGTCCACTTCAGGTTAAAAAAAAAAAAAGCTACACAGATCATAGGCTTATTTAATGAATACAAATTCATTTAGGAGGCTATATGTAAATGAATGAAATTTAAACAAAAAACCTCTGCCGACTGATGTCCAATTCAGCACAACAATGATCTCTCTGACAGTTTATATTCGTATAATCTGATGATTATAATGATACACCATATTGTAGACAGAACTGAGAGCAGGCAGGATCGGTACACGTCCCGCACGGAACGCCGAAGGAACGTTCCATACCGTTCGTTCCGTGTTTTAGTAGGCACCGAATTCTGACGATGATGAATTGGAACCCAGTTTCATTACTGGCTTAATCGTGTATAGAATGTTGGACAGCTCCAGACATGTACGACATCATTGACAAAGCCAGTGATTTATCTGTTCAAATATCATCTTCAATTTGATATTCCTAATTCATGCTGCTGCTAGATGGGCACTGTTAGCTTCCAAGCTAGCCTCTCAATGTTTTCACAGCACACGTGGTGGCGTTTCTTTTGCTGTTGTTGAATAGTAAAGTCACTGCGATGATCATATGCGAGTCCACCGTGTGTACTAGCCTTAGCCTGTTGTTTTACCTCCATACAGCCATTCCTCCTCTTCGTCTCCAGCGTTAGCATCAGTGGTGGCCGTTTTGTCCGCTTCCTCCACAGACATATTCGGCTAGCACGGATAGCTTAACAGCCAAAAACGTAAATAAACTCAAGAGGTGCTAAAACCCGAGTAAAGGTTGTTCGTGTAGCAGGAAAATGTTGTTTTGTACATAAATTATGCCTTCACAATTCAATACCCGAACACCGCAGTCAGTGTAAACCCGGAAGAGATTGTTTATGTCCCGCTATGGTCAAAGTGTTTAATCTGAAAATGGAGCGCCCCCTGACGGGCTGGGAAACTATTGTTGCCTCAATGAGCCAAGAATGGCGCGTTTCTATGGTGTTTTATACTTCTGAAATTTACTGCTGCACGCATGTTAAAGTAACCAAAACAGTCGTTTTTTTTATTTAACCGCCTGATTTATCGAAGTGCTTTTTTTCTTGTACTCAATAAAATGTATACACAATGAAGCAAAGTCATTGATGATAATGATATTAATTTTTCTCAACTGCTTGTAGTTGTGCACTCTGAGTTACTTTTGATTTCACTTCACTTCACTTTTAATTCCACATTGATTTATTTTTCCCCCAGTAGAGTTAAAACAATTGTTTTTCTATTCTGGCTAAGGAAATATTTTATTTATCTAGGGATTTCTCTGGTTTCCTCCCACATGCCCAAAACATGCAAGTTAACTTATGACTGGCATCAATTAGATGCCAGTCATAAGTTAACTGGCATCAAACTGGGGATTCTAAATTGTCCTTAGGTGTGACTGTGAGAGTGAATGGTTGTCTGTCTCTCTGTGTTGGCCCTGCGATGGACTGGCGATCTGTCCAGGGTGGACCCTGCCTCTCGCCCAAAGATGCTGGGATAGGCTCCAGCAACCCCATCACCACCACCACCACCGCAACCCGAAAAGGATTAAGTGGAAGAAGATGGATGGATGGATAGAAGATGGTATGAGACTAACTATAATCAGACTAAAAAACTGCAAATTTCACAGGTTAGACAAATTTTTATAAGTCTTATTTTTCAGCTGGACAAAAAGCTACGAATTTATGAGAAAATTGTTATAAAAAGGTATAATACAGTTTTAAGAAAAAAGTATCAGATTTCTGAGGGAAAAAATGCACGCAAACTTATCCACCCATCCATCCATCTTCTACCACTTTTCCGGAGGTCCGGGTCACGGAGACAGCAGCTCAAGCAGAGAAGCCCAGACTTCCCTCTCCCCAGCCACCTGCTCCAGCTCTTCAGAGAGGATACCAAGGCGTTCCCAGACCAATTGGGAGACAGTCTCTCCAGCGAGTCCTGGGTCTGCCCCGGGGTCTCCTCCCAGTGGGACACGCCCAAAACACCTCAAGTGGGAGGTGTCCAGGAGACATCCTGATCAGATGCCCAAACCACCTCAACTGGCACCTCAAATTTATCTTTTTGAAAAAGTAAATTTACAAAAAAATTTTTACAAGTTTATGACAGCAATGTTGCAAATTATTCTGAATACAAATTTACGAGAAGAAACACAAATTTAAGAACAAAAACTCACACCTTGGCAAGAATGAAACTGTCACTCACATAGCTTTTAGTAGATACTGAAGAGAAGAGGAGTGAAAGTCTAGACACGAGACAGAATACATGTGCTGTATATGAATCAGAGGGAGGCAGATGTTAAGGATGTTGAAGATGGAGTGGCTAGGCTGGAGGAAAAAAACGAAGACTACAGAGAAGATTCATGAATGTAATGAAGGAGGACATAGAGAGGGTTGGTGTGACAGCTAAGGAGGATGTAAGGGATAGGGTGAGGTGGAGACAGATGATCTGATGTGGCAACCCTTTAACAGCTAGCTTGCCATTCCGGATATCCATTCAGTTCCCTGTTTTTGACTGATTTGTTCACATTTATTTGTATTCTGTAACACTGCTTAACAAACATTCAAATATTTTGCTTAGGCCTCCTGCAAAATACTGCATTCAAATGTAACAGGTATCACTATACATATAATAACTTGTTTTTTTCATATTGGGTCACAGCACTGTTTGGGTTGATTCATGTACAAGCACTACTTTATTACAAATGATTTTTGTATTTATGTTGTACTTGCTAGTCTACCTTACAAGCAGCAATGGATACCTCAGTGACAATTTGATATTTAGTGCCTCGCCTAAGGACTCTTCATCATGCATACCAATTTTTGTTTCTGAATGTTTCAGTTGAAATGATTATTTATTATTTAGTTGTTTCTAAAGGAAGTTGTACAATTTGCAAGGGCTGGGTAATATTATGACGTCATTTACTTCTTCTGTTTGCTCTCTTAAGGAAGTCACATTTGTGCATTTGATGTTATTTTTCTGATATATAACCAAACTAATGGCACAGAATTAATATACTTTCACCTTGTCTCATCTCGTCATAGATAAATAAAGGCTTGGCAGTTTTATATTATGCCACTCTCAGAGGGCTCCTCACCACCCTTTTATAAGTTTATAACATCAAGCTGAAGCTACACTCTCATAATCAGGAAAATGACCCTCGTGAATGCTGTTGTGGTTCTGTTTGCAGCAGCTGCACCTTAATGCAAAGAGGACTGTTAATGCATTTATGGCATTTGACCAGTTAAGTGGGGCCACTTTAGCTTTGTCAGTAAAAGAAATCTGTGGAATTTTTCACTTTCACCACTTTAGAAGTCATGTTTTGCAATGTTAATTACACAGAGGCGTGTCCAGCATTCTCACCAGCTCTGCTCCCTGACGCTGAAATGAAAAATCATTTTAACTCCCTCAGAGAAACAGAGGATGGTAATATTATAGCTGTGATTACATTGATTCCCCCCCCCCCCAGGCTGTATGAGAAAACCACAGGGGTACATATCAAGCAGATCTACTGTATCATATCATACATGTGTGTTTTTGAGGGGGTTCAATAGTTCACACACAACACTCCTCCTACACACACACACACAGACACAAAGATGAGAGATAGGGGAGTTAATGGCCCAGCAGTTAAAGTGATCATGGAAAAAGCTTTTATTCAATTCACATTCTTTCTTTTAAACACACTTCTCTTCATCTTTTTAATCACATTCCCGTTTTCTTTTTCCTCTTCATTCAAATTTGGGTTCTTCCACCAACTACAAATTGGTCCAGTTTTGTTTTAGCCAGAAACAAAACACCGGAATCACACAAAGCAAAAAAACCCAAAAATGTCCATCAGGAGGTCTCTTTAAAGTTCGCAAGCCCACTGGACTGGGGAACATGGTGAGTCAGGGGGACAACCCCAGTCCATGAAACCCCAGACCGGGATGCAGGATAGGTCAAGTGGCCTGCCACTGTCCTTAGGACACCAGCTCGTAGGACAATGTGGGTCAGGAAGCCTACCAAAGTTCATGGGCCCCCAGACCGCAGCATAGGACTTGGTTGACACAAACTGAGGAGCCTTTTGCTCCATAACTGGTGACTGCAGTGCCCTGACCTCAGAAACAGCAGGTGGAGGTCCCTTAACCTCTGGAACAATGGGTGGAGGCCCCCTGACCTCTGGGTGGAGGTCAGGAGTGGAGGGTGGAGGCGCGCTGGCCTCTGAAGCTGATGACGGCTGGGTCTGAAGAGCGTCTGGCCCAGAGGCCTGGAATCCCCCTCCGATGTAGCCACCTTGGACAAGGGAGACAGGCAGGGAGTGAGTGAGGTGACACCATTATCACCAGGAGCTAGGCAAGTCTCTTCTAATGTATTGTAGATGTTAACAATGAAATAAAAAGAACTTGCCTTAGTTCCTGGTCCTCTGCTGCTGGGGTGACCACCTCAGGGAGAGCTAGAGCAGGAATGTGCACCTCAGGGACAGCTGGAGCAGGCTCTTGCACCTTGGAGACTGCCAGAGCTGCTGCGTGCACCTCGGGGAGGACTTTAGCTGGGATGTGCACCTTGGGGAGGACTTAAGCTGGGATGTGCACCTTGGGGGCAGCTGGAGCAGGCTCATGCACCCCGGAGATGGCCAGAGCTGCTACATGCACTTCGGGAGAGCTGAAGCATGGGTGTGCACCTCGGAGACAGCTGTAGCTGTGGCGTGCACCTCGGAGATAGCAGGAGCTGTGACCTGCACCTTGGAGACAACTGTAGCTGTGGTGTGCACCTCAGAGACAGCTGGAGCTAGAGCATGCACCTCGGGAAGAACTGGAGCAGGGATGTGCACCTCGGGGACAGCTGAAGGAGATACATGCATCTTGGAGACTTCCAGAGCTGCTGTGTGCACCTTGGGGAGGACTGGAGCTGGGGAGTACATCACAGGGACAGTTGAAACTGTAGTGTGCAAATCAGGAAGAGCTGGAGCTGGAATGTGCACCTTGAGGGCAGCTGGAGCAGAATCATGCACCTCAAGACTGCTGGAGCTGCTGCGTGCACCTCAGAGAAAAACAGAGAGACCAGGATAGGTGACAGCACACATACAGGGGTAACAGCAGAAGCAGGAGGTGGGGGATCAGATCCAGAATAGGGCTGCTGCTGAGACTCCTCACCCAAAACAAGGGAAGACATCTCATTAGGTGGTAATGAGAAACGAGTATGTACTTGCCTGTTCTGCTGCTCTGCTGTCGTTGATGGAGATGAGCCCAGAGTGAAGGCAGATCACTACTGACAGGGCAGCAGGCCCGGGCACCAGTGCAGCAGAAGTGGGAGCTGGCACTGCTGCCGCCTTGGGAGCTGGTGCAACAACTGTCCTGGGGGCCAGCACTGCAGCTGCTGTGGGAGAAGGTGTAGCTGAGCTCCGCGGGGCTAAAGTGGAGCGTGATGGTGTGCTCTCTTCCAGCCCGTGGAGTGATTGTGGGGTTGGAGAGGCTGGCACAGGAGATGAAGAGCTGAAGGCTGGTGCTGGGTGAGGAGAGGTGCGTAATGGAGCCAGGGAGCATCTTACCAACGGCACAGACTCCTGTGATGCCGTGACCAGTGGATGCTTTATTGTCAGCACCAGCCGCTGCATAAATGGTGCAGCAGGTTGCTGCTTGGGAGGCGGAGATGAGGCTTGTGATGCTGGAGTTTGAGCTGGAGCATGGTGTGGTGGGTGAGACACCGGAACCCAGGGACTCTCCTTCATCAGTGCAGGTAAGTTTCCCACAATCACTCGATACATTTGCCGGAGGGTCACAACAAATTGTAGCAGCTCGGTCAGGTTGGGATAGTGCTGCAGGCCGGGGAATGGCCCCATTACCCCAGCCATAGCGTTCAGGCAGTCCAGTGCCTCCTCCGGCATGGGGGATGGCGGTAGAGCTTGGGCTAAGGCAAGTGCTCTCTTTTGTCTTTCTTCTTTCTGTAGTGGAGCATTTTTGCCTAGTTCTAGGTGAGGAGGGCCAGCTACAGCTGTACACTGTGCCTGACCTTGTCTCGCCGGGCTCTGCCACTGCCGGCGACCCTGACCCTTCCTCCTCTGTGTCTGAGTCCTCTTCTAGGGTTGCCGGAGAGAGGTCCAAGTCGCCGGTCGAGACTGAGGATCCAGGCTCACCACTGGAGGTCATTGTGGCTGCTGCCATCCCCGCTGAGGTGGTCATCAATGGTGCTTGGTTCCAGTTCAGGGTGCCCGTGGTTGATCGCCTCCTGACTCAGGTGCTTGTGAGGGTCGGCTGGCCCATGGTGAGGGCGGCGTTGGGTGCAACCATGGCCCAGCTGGGGTCCACCACGGGTGCAGCAGGGGTCCAGCTGGACTCCACCGTGGGTGCAACCATGGCTCGGTCAGGGTCCACCATGGGTGCAACGAAGGCCCAGTCGGGGCTCACCGCAGGAGCAAGGAGGTCCCGGGAAGAGGCCACTGCTGGTGCTACGTTGTCCCAGGCCGGGACCACCACAGGTGCAGCCATGGCCTAGTCTGGGTCCACCGTGGGTGCAACCGAGCTCCAGACCCTCGCCAGGACCACCAAGGGTGCTACTAGTCCATTTGGGGACACCGGGGTCTCCTCATTTCTTCTGGAGGCCTGCCGGGGTGTTCCTCCTTCTCCTGTGGGGCACCCCTATGGTCCACCGGATCCTGCCACCAGTTTCCACTGGGGTCCTTCTTCTCTGGTCCGGCCACCCACCTTTGATTTTCCCGGTGGGTAGGCCTCCACCTCGTCTGTCCCGTCAGCCCTGGTGGCTTACTTGTGCAGGTAGGCCACCCGAAGGACTGGATCTCTGGGTCAGGTGGCCCACTTTCTCTGGCAGGCCACCTGATGCTGTCTTGCGGGCCGCCTGCTGGCCCTGGGACTTTGGCTGGCCCCCTGAACTCAAGACTGTTCGTGGGCTCTGGGACAGCGGCCGGCCCCCTGAGCCTTGGGACTCTTGGGTTAGGGAGGGGTTATTATGATTGTGGGGTTGGCAAGTGTGTATTGTGGTGTTTTCTTGATTAATCCCTCCTAACCTGTTTTCCCCCACCTCCCGCCCTGGTTTGTTGTGTTGGCCTTTTGGGTGGGTGGGTGGGGCACAGGTTTTGATGGTACAGTGGGTGTCTGGTATTGACTCCTTGGGAGGGGGGGCTCTGTCATGTTCGGGGTTGTTTTCAGCCCCATCCTTGACCTGTGGCAGTAGGGTTTTGATTATTACTTATTTATTCCAGCTGGCAGATTGAGCCTTGCTCTCTGCCAGTCCTACAGCCACGCCTTCCTCCTCTCACCAGACATTCACCAGCTGTTTGGGATCACCACATTTACACATACCCATGCACACATACTCCAATCAGTCACGCACTGGCTCGCCACACGGCTGTGTCCATTTGCTCTCATTAGTGATTAGAGTACTTTGGGAGGCAGTGTGATCAGTCAGTGTGGCAGCTTAAGTCTACTCTGGACTTCCTGGCTCGTGGACTGTTGGCTTTTTCCCCTGGACTGAATTGTGTTGTTACCCCAGAGCATTTCCGCTCCAACGCATATATATGTCCTTTTATTATTGCCTTTCTCTCCACTCTTGTTCAGTTTGGAGCGCGCTTGGCTGTTCTTCCCCACCAACGACTCTTGTAGCCGGTTGTCTCATCATCTGTCAGTGACTGTTGTATGGACATTGTGTACATTTTTCCTTTGTTAATAAACATGCTACTTTACTGCAGGTTGGGTTTGCTGCCAATTTATATGTTCGCTGAGAGGTTACACAGTGGACATGACACTATATTCCAGTGTTTTAAAAAACAAGCACTGAATCAAGAAACAGGACTCTTTCCTACCTTTGGGGGGGTCCTATGCAAGAATTCATTTGGTGGTGATGGTGGGGTGTGTGTGTGAGGGGGGATTGTTTTTTGTAAAGCAGAGGAAGATGTTTCATGGTGGTGCATCAGTCTGGGATGCTTTTAGAAGAAAACAGGCAAGATTTGTTGATCTAAAATTCAGATTAAAGATCTCAAGCTGATTCAAACAATTTAAACCTACCAACAAAAAAAAAATGCTTGCGCTTCACAGGAAATTTGAATATTACAATTCATAATTTCAAAAATTATAACCATAATCATCAAATGAAGATAGGTGCTTTTAAATCTCTCTCTAAAAAAGTAGCAGCAAGGGCTGATGGGAAATGCTGAATGTTGGAAAATAAACATTACCTTGTTAGACTGTTAATTTTCTGTGTTACTGTTGTACTGTTTTGAAGCCACTGCCTGGAAGCAGCTCTGCGATCCACATGGTGAGGACATCGATGGCCTCATTCACACCTTCACGGGCTACCTCAGCTTCTGTGTGGACAAATCCGTTCCCACCAAGACCATACGGCGTCACTCAAACAACAAACCCTGGATCAACCCTGAGATAAAAACACTTCTGAGAGAGAAGAAGAGGATCTTCAGGTCGGGGAACAGGGAGATGCTGAAGTCCGTACAGAGGGAGCTGAGGAGAAAGATCAGAGAAGGCAAGGACAGCTTCAGGAAGAAGATGGAGGACAAGCTGCAACAGAGCGACATCAGCGGGGTCTGGAGAAACCTCAAAACCATCTCGGGGCTCCAGAATACCTCCCCCCAGGCCACGGGGGGCAGGGAGTGGGCGAACAACCTGAATCTGTTTTTCAATAGATTTGACCAACCGCCCTCCCCCCTGTCTGCACAACAACCACTGCTGCCTCTAAGAAATGAAGTCCTGCTACCCACTCCCCACTCCACCGACACCCCCCCCCCACTCCCAACACACAGCCCCCCATCCTGACCCTGACCAAGACCCAGGTGAGGACGGAGCTGAGGAAGATCAAGGCGAGGAAGGCGTCGGGACCGGACGGCATCAGCGCAAAGCTCCTCAAGTCCTGTGCAGACCAGCTGTGTGGGATTGTGACGTATATCTTCAACATGAGCCTGAAACTGGGGAGGGTACCACAGCTGTGGAAAACATCTTGTGTGGTACCTGTACCAAAAACTTCCCACCCCAAAGACCTGAACAGCTTCAGACCGGTGGCCTTGACGTCCCACTTGATGAAGACCCTGGAGAGACTGCTCCTTGCTCATCTCCACCCCCTGGTGGAACCAGCGATGGATCCACTCCAGTTCGCCTACCAGCATGGCATTGGGGTGGAGGATGCGGTGATCTTCCTCCTTCACCGTTCTCTGTCCCACCTGGAGAAGCCCGGGAATATGGTGAGGATCATGTTCTTTGACTTCTCCAGTGCTTTCAACACCATCCAACCGATGATCCTGAAGGACAAGCTGCTGCGCGCAGGGGTGGACCAGCACCTGTCATCATGGATCCTGGACTACCTCACGAACCGGCCTCAGTTTGTGAGAACCCGGGACTGTGTTTCCGACACGATCATCAGTAGCACGGGGGCCCCCCAGGGAACGGTGCTGGCTCCCTTCCTGTTCACTCTTTATACTGCGGACTTCTCACACAACACAACACATTGCCATCTACAGAAGTTCTCTGATGACTCTGCGATCGTTGGTCTCATCTCCAGCGGAGATGAAGCTGAGTACAGAGGGCTTATCCAGGACTTTGTGGACTGGTGCCATCAGAACTGCCTCCAGATCAACGCGAGGAAAACTAAGGAGCTGGTGGTGGACTGCCGCAGGCATGGGCAGCCCCTCACAGCACCAGTAAATATACAGGGAACAGACATCGAGATGGTGACATCCTACAAGTACCTGGGTATTCATCTGAACAATAAACTAGACTGGTCACACAATACTGACGCACTCTACAAGAAGGGACAGCGCAGGCTGTTCCTGCTGAGGAGACTCAGGTCTTTTGGTGTACAAGGGGCGCTGCTGAAGTCATTCTATGACACGGTGGTGGCATCAGCCATCACTTTTGGAGTGGTCTGCTGGGGCAGTGGCATTACTGCAGCCGATAGGAAGAGACTGAACAAACTGATTAAGAAAGCTAGCTCTGTCCTGGGGCAACGCCTTGATCCGATGGAGGAGATAGGAGAGAGAAGGACGGTGGCTAAACTGTCATCTCTGCTGGAGTCCGAGTTCCACCCTATGCAGGACATACTGGATGCACTGAGGAGCTCATTTAGCAGCAGACTACATCATCCCAGGTGCACAACCGAGAGGTTTCGTAGGTCCTTCCTACCAACGGCTGTCAGACTGTACAACCTAAGCAGGGCTGCTCGCAGAGATAGCAAAAAGACGTAACAAACTAATAGTTTTTTTTTTTTTGAATGCAAAAGATGCAATAGACTTACACAATGGTCCTCTCCGGCATACAACTAGGAACATACCGGTCGCTATGGAGGGTGAGAATATGTATGGGCACATAATCATACCATGTAGGATAACTAAATAGACGGTTATGCTGTTTCATCCCACCTAGCAACAATGCTCTGCACTGTGTGTGTTTATATATTTACATATTTATTCCATCTAGCTACAATGCTCTGCACTGGGTGTGTTTATATTTATATATCTATATACATATTTATTCCATCTAGCTACAATGCTCAGCACCGGGTGTGTTTATATTTATATATCTATATATTTATTCCATCTAGCTACAATGCTCCGCACTGTGTTTTTATATGTATATCTACATATTATTCCATCTAGCTACATTGCTCCGCACTGTGTGTGTTTATATACTTGCATATTTATTCCACCTAGCTGCAATGCTCCGTACTGTGGGTGTTTATATATTTACATATTTATTCCATCTAGCTACAATGCTCTGCACTGTGTGTCTGTGTGTGTGTGTGTGTGTATATATATATTTTATAGTAATATGTACATATGTATATTAGCTGCTCTTGCTTGCTTGTTTTTTTTCTTGCCTTCTGATTGTTGCTCTGAGTGTTGCTATCCCTGTGCTGTTGCAATCCTGGAATTTCCCCGTTGTGGGACTAATAAAGGCTTATCTTATCTTATCTTATCTTATCTTATCTTATCTTATCTTACATGTGTTGAAGCTTTTGTTGCTGGGATATTTGAATTTTAGATAACTTTTGGGTTTGGCACCATGAGTATAATTACTATGCCAGTGATACAAACTGTCATCACAGTCCCCCCCCCCCCTCCATTCATCTTGTACCACAGAGGCAATTAATACTCTAATACTGCAGTTAAATTTATAGCTTGTGGGGTCCCTCGGTTACTGGGGGCCCATAGCATTTGTGTACACTCCTTTATGGAGGAAGCAGTTGTGCCAAATGTGTTATGTAAGTTGTCATATGTAGTGATAAACCTTAAGTACAGAGTAGGTATACTGTGAAGAAGATACATTTAAGTTAAAGTGGCACTCTGCCCAAAATTCAGATTATTTTTTGTTAATGTCACAGTTTGAAACTGGAAATTACTGTGAGCACGTAATTTAAAATGTAAGACTCCCGGGCCACAACAACAAACACTCAGAGGCAGAAGATCAGTTAAACATTTTACTTCGTAAACCTAAAAGAATTTACAAAATACACCAGTTCAAAATAAAAACACAAGTCAAAAATGTGCACAGCCTAAAAAGATAATATTGTGGAGCGTGTAAATGAAGAGGCAGATTTGTTTCAGATGCTTTATTACACACTCTCACATTCTCAAGCATAGTAAGAATAACATTCAAGTAGAAGCTCTTCTCTTAAATACCATGACATTCTTCTAGAATCTTCTCACACACAAAAGATGATCTTCTCGTCCAATCGCAGTCAACCCACTCATCCTTAACACCTCCCTGTTATCTTACTAGAGAACCCCCGCTCTTTGTTCCTGTCTAAGATGGTATACAATTAGGCTCTCCCCAGGTTGCCACCCCCACCCCCAGCAACTTAGATAGGACAAAAGGATAACAGTCCACATGCTATGATAGAACCATTAACATCAGTCCACATGCTGCTTGGGCTTCAGTCTTCTCCCGTATCTGCTGTAACCAGAATTCGCCGCCTCCACGGCGCTGCCCTGCCTTTGGGGGGCTGTTGTTTGGGGGGGGAAACCTTTCTGTCTGTCCGTGTGGGTGCTCTGAGGAATCGTCTCTCTGGGGAGCTCCCCGTAGGGGTCTTCCACGCCGAGGGGCCCTCGCCAACAGTACTTGCTCATCCGCCACAACGAAAGCAGGTTTGAGTCTGTCTATGCCAATTTTTTCCCTCCTACCCCCAAGTCTAGCAAAAAATGCTTATCCCCTGTTTCCAGCACTCTGAACGGTCCATCATAGGGTGGGCGCAGTGGAGGGCGGTGGGCGTCGTGTCTGACAAAAACGAACTCTGCGTTCTTCAAAGTTTTAGGCACAAAAACGCGCGGAAAACTGTGGTGGGCAGGGCCCGGCAGCGTGCCTGTGTCTGCGCTACGCTGCAAAAGCTGAGACGGGCAGCTGCCCGGTGCGGGATTATCTGGCAGAAACTCCCCGGGCAGCTGGAGTGGTTGTGCAAAAACGAGTTCTGCCGGGGAAGCTTCCAGATCCTCTTTAGGCACGCAGCGCAACCCCAATAAAACCCACGGTAGCCTGTCTACCCAATTTGCATCCATTAATGAAGCCCTGAGAGCCGCTTTCAATGATCTATGAAAACGTTCGCATAACCCATTAGCCTGTGAGTTGTACGCGGTTGTGCGGTGAATTGTAATACCCAGGCTGCGGGCCATCGTAGACCAAAGTTCGGAAACAAATTGAGGGCCTCTGTCGGACGTAATGTCCAACGGGACTCCAAAACGCGCTACCCATGCTGTTAAAAAAGCGCGCGCCACCTCCTAGGACGTGGTTGCTGCCAGCGGAACCGCTTCCGGCCAGCGCGTGGTGCGGTCCACCATTGTCAGGAGGTGCGTGCACCCCTGTGATGGCGGGAGGGGGCCCACGAGGTCCACGTGAACATGGTCGAACCTCTTAGCCGGAATACGAAACGGCTCCAAGGGAGCCTTCGTGTGTCTGTGTACTTTGGCTCGTTGGCACGCCACGCAGGCTGCGAAGGCTCAGCCACACGAATTTCTCCCCTACCATTTTGACCGACGCGCGCACTCCTGGGTGCGCCAAAGAATGAATCGAGTCAAACACGCGGTGGCGCCATGCGGCCGGGACCACGGGACGTGGGCGACCCGTGGAGACATCGCAGATTAGGGGGGGCATGCCGTCTTGCAGCACCCTGCTCTCCAGCCTTAACCCTGTTGGTCCAGACTGGAGCGCGCACACGTCCGCGTCACTAACCTGCTCCGCGGCCATGGCTGCGTAATCTATCCCCATGCAGACCGGGGCCGCCACGGCGCGCGAGCGGCAGTCTGCCACTACATTCAGTTTACCCGACACATGCTGAATATCGGTAGTAAACTCTGAGATCGCGGCCAGCTGTCTCTGCTGCCGGCCCAACCACGGTTCTGAAACCTTGGCCATCGCGAATGTTAGCGGCTTGTGGTCAACAAACGCGGCGAAACTGTGCCCTTCCAGCCAGAACTGGAAGTGGCGAATGGCCAGGTGGAGAGCCAGCAATTCCCTGTCGAACGCGCTGTATTTACGTTCACTATCGCGCAAAGTCCTGCTGAAAAAGGCGAGCTGCTGCCAAGCCCCGGCTACGCGCTGCTCCACGACTGCCCCTATGGCCACATCTGAAGCGTCAGTGGTGAGTGCTATGCGGGCCGTTGGGTCTGGATGTGCCAGCAATGCAACGTTTGCCAGGGCTGCTTTGACTTCCGAGAACGCCCGCACTCGCTCCGGGTCCATTCGACCCTATCCGCGGGTTTCTGTTTTTTGAGCGCGGCGTACAATGGTTGCATGAGCTGCGCTGCGCGGAGAAGGAAACGGTTATAAAAGTTTACCATTCCCAAAAATTCTTGTAGCGCCCTGACCGTTTGTGGCCGGGGAAAATCCGCCACTGCACGCACCTTGTCAGGCAGCGGGATCGCTCCTTCGGGAGAGACGCGGTTCCCCAAAAAATCAATATCCGTCACTCCGAACTGACATTTCGCTGGGTTGATTATTAACCCGTGCTCTTCCAACCTCCGGAAAACTGTCATGAGGTGGGTTTTGTGTTCGTCTTCGGACGCACTGGCTACCAGGATATCGTCCAGGTAGACGAACACGAATGAGAGATCGCGCAGCACTGCATCCATCATGCGCTGTAACGTCTGTGAAGCTCCTTTCAACCCGAATGGCATGCGCAAAAACTCGAATAAACCGAACGAAGTTATTACCGCTGTTTTGGGTATGTCCTCAGCGCGCACTGGGACTTGGTGGTAACCGCGGACCAGATCTATCTTGGAAAAAATGCGCGCCCCGGTGAGGTGAACAGAAAAATCCTGTATGTGGGGAACTGGGTAGCGGTCGTGCGCTGTGGCGTTGTTCAACCTGCGGAAATCCCCGCACGGTCGCCACGAGCCCTCAGCTTTAGGGACCATGTGTAGCGGGGATGCCCATGGGCTGTTTGAGCGCCTGATGATGCCCAACCTTTCCAGATTGGCGAACTCCTCACACGCTATAGCCAGTTTAGCTGCGTCCAAGCGCTGAGGTCGTGCAAAAACGGGCGGCCCGGCGGTGGTGATAAAATGCTCCACCCCATGTTTAGCGATGGCTGCCGAAAACGTCGGGACTGTGAGTGCTGGGAACTGGGTGAGCAGTGTGTGGAACTTATCGCCTGCTGCTGTGACGTTGGCTTGTGCTGTCGGCCGGGTCACTCAAGCTATACAGGGGAGAGAGTTGAAAGACAGTGCATTAACTAGGTGTCTGTTAGCAAGATCAACCAGTAACTTATGTGCACACATAAAATCAGCCCCCAGTACATGATAATCCAATGCTGCTATGACAAAAGTCCACTCATATGTACGGCCGTGTAGAGACAAGAGTAGAGACTTCTCACCAAAGGTCTTAATCTCCGAGCCGTTCACTGCCGCCATCTCAGGGCCGCTAGATCCTGCCATCCGGTCAGCGTAGGTCGGCCGGATGAAACTCTTCTGGGCGCCGGTGTCCACGAGGAAATGCCTCCCCGAGCGTGCGTCCGTCAGGTAGAGCAGCTTGTTCTCCTCGCCGAAGGTCGCGGCTGCTACCGACCCCCGGTCTTGGCGTTTCCCGAGCGCTTGAACTGGCAAGGTGGTGTACATCTGCGTGCCTTCTCTCCGAAGCGGCGGTGGTAGAAACAAAGCATGTCTCCCTCGCGCTCCTTGGCCCCCGCTGCTGCTGCCGTCGGTGGCTCCTCGCCTCCTCTGGTTGTCTCGCTGAGCTCCATCGCTGCCGTGATGGTCGTGAACGCCCTGCTGGCGATGATGATCCGGTCTGCCTTCCGGGCTAGCGCACGAAAGTCCCGCTCGGCCAGCAACGGCGAATTGGCCAGGGCCACTCTCGCTGCTGTCGGAAGTTTCCAGAGGAAGAGGTGGGTAAAAAGAAAGTGGTCGTCGTCCGTGCCCCTCAACGTCAGCATCTTCTCCATAAGGTCTATTGCCGACCCATCTCCCAACTCGGTCCGCGTCAGGAGCCTCACTGCTCTCTCACCATCCGAGAGAGTGAAGTGCTGGATGAGCGCAGCCTTTAGCGCCTCGTACTTGCTGCCAGTTGGTGGCTGATCGAGCAGGCTCGCTATGTGCTGAGCTGTGCGGGCGTCGAGCACTGCGACCACATAGTGGAACTTGGTGTCATCTGCCGTTATTCCCCGGAGGGCGAACTGCGCCTCGACGAGGTGGAACCAAGAGCGCAGATTGTTCTGCCAGAAATCCGGTAGCTTGACTACGACCGCACATGCATGGCTGGAGGTTCCCGTCGAGGTCGGCTCCGGGGATCTTGAACCGTGTTCCATGATACGTCTTGGGTCACCAGTGTGGAGCGTGTAAATGAAGAGGCAGATTTGTTTCAGACGCTTTATTACACACTCTCACATTCTCAAGCATAGTAAGAATGACATTCAAGTAGAAGCTCTTCTCTTAAATACCATGACATTCTTCTAGAATCTTCTCACACACAAAAGATGATCTTCTCGTCCAATCGCAATCAACCCACTCATCCTTAACACCTCCCTGTTATCTTACTAGGGAACCCCCGCTCTTTGTTCCTGTCTAAGATGGTATACAATTAGGCTCTCCCCAGGTTGCCACAATATCACATTAAATCCTAAAAAATACCCAAGAATTAGTCCAGGGAAAATAAATATCATTAATCCAACTGATCTAAGATAGGAGCTACCACTTACACTGAACAGGCAGACAGAAAACCTTTGTGCTTTAAGCCTGCTTGATGCTGCACTTCCCCTCTAGTCCGCCTTGGTCCGCGTACGCTTTGGACGAGCCCAGCATGCAAGCGGCGCTGTACATGCTTGTGGAGTGTGTAAATGAAGAGGCAGATTCATGACAGACGATTTATTACACACTCACATCTCACAAGCACAGAATGGACTGAATGGTTACAACAAGCTCTCCTCTCTATATCCCAAGTCACACTTCACAAGTTTCATGGCACTTCACCTCACACAGCATGATATTTACACTACACTGCATTCAACCCCCTCTGTCCTTCCTGGGCATTGTTCTCCCATGCTTATTCCCTGTCTCTGTCTGAGGTGCTAAATAACCCGACTTCCCCAAGGTCCCAAACCGCCCCCCCCCCCCCCAGCATCTAAGACAGACATTAGTCCACACTCGCTTTTGGCTTCAGTCTCCTCCCATATCTGCTGTAACTGGGGTTTACCGCCTCCGTGGCGCTGCTGTGCCAGTGGGGGGCTGCTGGGAGTATGTCTGACTGCGGATGAGCCGTGGTGGTGGTGGGGGACTTCGTTCTGCCCGTGGGGCTGCTCTGGTGAATCGTTTCCCTGGGGAGTTCTCCATGGGGGTCTTCCACGCCGAGGAGCCCCAGCCAACAGCACTTGCTCATCCGCCACTACAAAGGCGGGTTTGAGTCTGTCTATGCCAATTTTCTCCCGTCTACCACCCAAGTCTAGCACAAAATGCTTATCCCCTGTTTCCAACACTCTGAACGGTCCATCATAGGGTGGGCGCAATGGGGGGCGGTGGGCGTCGTGTCTGACGAACACAAACTGCGCGTTCTTCAAAGTTTTAGGCACGAAGGCACGCGGAAAACTGTGGTGGGCATGGCCCGGCAGCGTGCCTGTGTTTGCACTATGCTGCAAAAGCTGAGACGGGCAGCTGCCCGGCGCGGGATTATCTGGTAGAAATTCCCCGGGCAGCCGTAGGGGCTGCACAAAAACGAGCTCTGCCGGGGAATCTTCCAGATCCTCTTTAGGCGTGGAGCGCAACCCCAATAAAACCCACGGCAACCTCTCTACCCAATTTGCATCAGTCAGTGAAGCCCTGAGTGCTGCTTTCAGTGATCTATGAAAACGATTGCATTGTGGAAATGTGAAAGGACGAGACAGAGTTTATCTCACGAGTCAGGTTTATTCACCTTCTCCAACATCAGCAATACAGAAAGAGAGAGAGAAACCCAGACCTTCATCCACTTTTTATACCCAAGGAGCTTCAAAGCTCCAGTCACAATGCATTTAATCCCAAATAACAACGCATCATCCCTTTCAGATCTTATCACCCCCACCCCAAAGTCACTGGCAGCCAGGAAATCCCCCACGGCCATCTCTTTGCATACCAAAGACCACATTTCACATCCTCCTGTTATCTCCGAAGAGGCTCAGTCCTTTGTTCATCTGAGACGTGAAGCATACAGTAAGCATACAGTGATATACATATGAAGCATAAGGTGGTATACATTTGTGCATATGAAACCCACATATGTGTGCCACAGCATAACCCATTGGCCTGTGGGTTGTACGCGGTTGTGCAATGAATTGTAACACTCAGGCTACGGGCCATCGCGGACCAGAGTTCGAGAACAAATTGAGGGCCCCTGTCGGATGTAATGTCCGACGGGACTCCAAAACGCGCCACCCATGCTGTTAAAAAAGAGCGTGCTACATCCGCGGATGTGGTTGCCGCCAGCGGGACTGCTTCTGGCCAGCGCGTGGTGCGGTCCACTACTGTGAGGAGGTGCGTGCACCCCTGTGATGGCGGGAGGGGGCCCATGAGGTCCACGTGCACATGGTCGAACCTTTTAGCCGGTACCAGAAACGGCTCCAAAGGAGCCTTCGTGTGCCTGTGTACCTTGGCTCGTCGGCACACCACGCAGGCTGCAGCCCACTCTTTTATTTGTTTGCGTAGGCTCGGCCACACAAACTTCTCTCCCACCATTTTGACTGACGCGCGCACTCCTGGGTGCGCCAGAGTGTGAACCGACTCAAACACACGGCGGTGCCGCGCGACCGGGACCACCGGACGCGGGCGTCCCGTGGAGACATCGCAGATTGGGGGGGGGCACCATCTTGCAGCACCCTGCTCTCCAACTTTAACCCTGTTGGTCCAGACTGGAGCGCGCGCACGTCCGCATCGCTAATCTGCTCGGTCCTCTGTGACCTCTTTGTTGGGGAAGGAGCCTGAGCTGGTGTACGAGGTTGAGAGATACCGGCTAGATATAGTCGGCCTCACCTCAACACACAGCTCCGGTTCTGGAACCAGTCTCCTGGAGAGGGGCTGGAGCCTGGCCTTCTCTGGAGTTACCCCAAGCGAGAGGCGACGAGCAGGGGTGGGTATTCTTGTATCCTCCCATCTTGCTGCCTCTATATTGGAGTTTTTCCTGGTAGACAAAAGGGTTGTTTCCCTGTGCCTTCGGGTTGGGAAACAGGTCCTGACCATCATTTGTGCCTATGCACCAAATGATGGTTCAGAGTACCCACCCTTTTTGGAGTCTCTGACTGGGGTGCTGGAGAGTACTCCTCTTGGAGACTCCATTGTCCTACTGGGGGACTTCAATGCGCACATGGGCAACAACAGTGAAACCTGGAAGGGGATGATTGGGAGGAATGGCCTGCCCGATCTGAACCCGAGTGGTGCTCAGTTATTGGACTTCTGTGCTAACCACAGTTTGTCCATAACGAAAACCATGTTCAAGCATAAGGGTGTCCTTATGTGGTCGATGATCGATTTTGTTATCATGTCATCAGACCTGCGACCACATGTCTTGGACACTTGGGTAAAGAGAGATGCAGAGCTGTCAACTGATCACCACCTAGTGGTGAGTTGGATCCGATAGCAGGGGAGGATGCCATTCAGACCTGGTAGACCCAAACGTATAGTGAGGGTATGCTGGGAATGTCTGGCTGAGGCCCTTGTCTGGGAGGTCTTCAACTCCCACCTCTGGAAGAACTTCAACCACATTCTAAGGGAGCCTTGAGGCATGGAGTCCGAATGGGCCATGTTCTCCATCTCCATTGTTGAAGCAGTGGCCCAGAGCTGCGGCTGCAAGGTCGTCGGGGCATCTCATGGTGGCAACCCCCGAACCAAGTGGTGGACACCAGCAGTGAGGGGGGACATTAAACTGAAGAAGGAGTCCTATCAGGCTTGGTTGGCTTGTGGGACTCCTGAAGCAGCTGAGGTGTACTGGAAGGCCAAACAGAGTGCAGCTCGGGTGGTTGCTGAAGAAAAAACTCGGGTATGGGAGGAGTTCGGTGAGGTCCATGGAACAAGACTTTCAGTCGGCCTCCAAGAGATTCTGGCAAACTGTCCGGCGGCTCAGGAGGGGGAAGCTGCTCACTGTCCACACTGTGATTGGTGCGGATGGGGCGCTGCTGACTTTGACTGGGGCTATCATCGGGCGGTGGAAGGAATACTTCGAGGATCTCCTCAATCCCACTGATACGCCTTCCACAGAGGAAGCAGGGCTTGTGGACGAGGGGGACGACTCGCCTATCACAGGGGCTGAGGTCGCCAAGGTGTTTAAAAATTTCCTTGATGGACGGGCCCCGGGGTTGGACAAGATTCGCCCTGAATACCTCAAGGCCCTGGATGTTGTAGGGCTGTCATGGTTGACACGCCTCTGCAACATTGCGTGGAGGTCGGGGGCAGTGCCCTTTGCATGACAAACTGGGGTGGTGGTTCCTCTCTTCAAAAAAGGGGACCGGAGGGTGTGCTCCAACTTTAGAGGGATCACACTCCTCAGCCTCCCTGAGAGGGTCTATGCCAAGGTACTGGAGAGGAGAGTCCAGCCATTGGTCAAACCTCGGATTCAAGAGGAGCAATGTGGTTTTTGTCCTGGCCGTGGCACATCGGACCAGCTCTTTACTCTCTGAAGAATCCTCAAGGGTTCGTGGGAGTTTGCCCAACCAGTTTACATGTGTTTTGTGGACTTGGAAAAGGCATTCGACCACGTCCCTCATGGTTTTTTGTGGGGGGTACTTCGGGAGTATGGGGTATCGGGCTTGTTGTTACAAGCTATTCAGTCTCTGTACGACCGTTGTGAGAGTTTGGTTCGTATTGCCAACACTCGATTGGACTCATTCCCAGTGACAGTTGGACTCCGCCAGGACTGCCCTTTGTAACCGATCCTGTTCATAATTTTTATGGACAGGATTTCTAGGTGCAGCCAGAGAACGGAGGGTGTCATGCTTGGTGACCACAGGATCTCATCTCTGTTGTTTGCAGATGATGTTGTCCTGCTGGCTTCATCCAGCAATGACCTACAGGTCTTACTGTGATGGTTTGCCACTGAGTGTGAAGCAGCTGGGATGAGAATCAGCACCTCCAAGTCCAAGTCCATGGTCCTCAGCCGGAAAATGGTGGATTGCCCTCTCCGAGTTGGGGACAGGCTCCTGCCCCAAGTGGAGGAGTTTAAGTATCTCGGGGTCTTATTCACGAGTGAGGGGAGAATGGAGCGAGAAATTGACGGACGGATCGGCGCAGCATCTGTAGTGATGTGGACGTTGGACTGGTCTGTTGTGGTGAAGAGGGAGCTGAGCTCTAAGGCAAAGCTGTCAATTTACCAGTCAATCTACGTTCCTACCCTCACTTATGGTCACGAGCTTTGAGTAATGACTGAAAGAACGAGATCGCGGATACAAGCGGCTGAAATGAGCTTTCTTCGTAGGATTGCTGGACTCACCCTCAGAGATAGGGTGAGGAGCTCAGTCATCCGGGAGAGGGTCAGAGTAGAACCGCTGTTCCTCCACATTGAAAGGAGCCAGCTGAGGTGGTATGGGCATCTGATCAGGATGCCTCCTGGACGCCTCCCTCTTGAGGTGTTTCGGGCACGTCCCACTGGGAGGAGACCCCAGGGCAGTCCCTGGACTCGCTGGAGAGACTATGTCTCCCAGCTGGCCTGGGAACACCTTGGTATCCTCTCTGAAGAGCTGGAGCAGGTGGCTGGGGAGAGGGAAGTCTGGGCTTCTCTGCTTGAACTGCTGCCTCCGTGACCCGGACCTCAGGAAAAGCGGTAGAAGATGGATGGATGGATGGATGTTTGCACCAATAAATTGCCTCACTGTAGTTAAGCATGTGAGTTTGTTTCCTGCCCCGGAGGGGCGTGCATGACATACTCAGCTGAAAAAATTAGATGTGCTTGAATGGTTTTGAGTTAACAAACTTAAATGATTCAAGGCAATCAGTTTCCTCAAACACTTTGCATTGAACTAAGTTATTATCAAATTTTACAGTGTCAGTGGGACCTTGCTGACACTAATGTGGATCTCAGGGTAATGTTGCATACATGAAAAATGTATAATGGCTTCACATTCACTTGCATTAACTGTTGCTGCATGAGACTTTGAAATCGGTCTAAAAAAGTAATTCCAGTTCTGAAAAGGCATTAATCCTTATTAATCCTTTCGTATAATTATGGTTGTTTGTAGCATTAGCAGACTCCTTTTGTAAGCTAATGTGAGCTAGCATCACGCTCTCTTGGTAGCCTATAGCAACAGATGCACTAAGAAAAGACATTTCTAAGAAGAGGAATTTTCCTGAAAATCAAAAGCTGTTGGTGACCTAGAAAGATGGGGGAAATTTTATCTTTAAATTTAGGTTGTGATTTTCTCACATTATGGTAGTGTATGAGAAACATGTTAAATTGACACTTTTACATTGTCACTAAAAGTAAAAGGGGACTTTAGGGGAGTTCACTTCAGTATCCTGTGTTGTTCCTCTGAGTTCCCTGCCAGCTGTTACTTTCTGTCTTTGTGCAGCTTTAAGACTGCTTCCCCCTCTCTCACTTTGCTTCTGTGTTTTCTGTTTGCACTATACAGTATTGTCTTTCTTTCCCCTTTCTTGTTTGTTTCTCTTTTACAGTACCCTCTGTCTCTCTCTGCCTCTTGTGAGCTCCATGTTCCCTCCCTGCCTGCCCACATCCCTCTATCCTTATTGTGGATTAAGGAGGCTTACTATCTAGTCAATGGTAATCAGGTTTATCCAGACAGAGGGTGATCACTGGGCTATCAGTAATTACACACGCAGATATTAGCTTCCTCGGATATGTGTCCTGGCACATTTTCAATCCACATCATCTCTTTGGATCAAACATATGGTTATCTCAACAGTATGATGCCATGTCAGCTTAACATGACAGTTTTTACTCCTTTGTTTTGTGACAAAAAGATCCATCTGTTGTATAAAGGTGTGTGTGTGTGTGTGTGTGTGTGTGTGTGTGTGTGTGTGTGTGTGTGTGTGTGTGTGTGTGTGTGTGTGTGTGTGTGTGTTGGATGGGGGGTCTAGGTTCAGCTAGGTCCCAGAAGAAGAAAAGATTTTTATTGTTCCAATGTCATCAGAAAAGATTTTCACAGACACTGATGCTTATATTATTATAAGAAAGAATATTGATAATTTGAGACTTTCTGTTTCCAGAATATGATTTGATGAGTGTCTTTTTGATGCAACTGAAAAATAGCTAAATGTGAAAAGTAAGTGTGGAGAGTTTTTTTAAATGTCAAAATTGTTGTGATGTTGATAAAAAATGAATGAAAAAAGAGTGACTGATGCAGTAGAGACTAAAGGACAGACGTTTTATTAGTCATGAGATTTATTGTATTTGGTAAATATTAGGCCACGTCCTGGGGCTAATTAGCTTAGCTTATAACACAAAGAAACCTTCATCTTCACCTATCAACTTGGTGCCTTTTGGCACATAAGGCCTCAACAGAATGCTTCCATCCACCTCTATCAGCAGGTGCTGCTCTTGCCTCAGGTTCTCCATCCTGCTTCAGTTCAAAGACAACAAACATGGAATTATGGGGTTCATTATGGTTTCAAAAGCCTCATTCTTACCAAGCAGTACAGTTCAGGTTGGTACTGTCTGTAATTATTTGCTTTTCCTCAAAATGCTTGAAGGGTACCAAAATAACGAACCCATACCATCTTAGAATTTGGACACCCTTCTGTTGAGCTGCCAAGCACAGTGGTCTGGTAGCTAAAGGGTAGTGATAGACACACTGTACTCTGCTGATTGGTCAACAGAGATCCATCACAAGATGGATGGATGGATAGATCCATCACACTAGACGCAGTAGATGCAGTTATCAGTATCCAGACTACACGACCTGTGGTAAAAATGCCAGCCACTTCATGTCTTATTATTTCAAACCATATCATGGTGAGGTGAACCATACTATATCACATGGTGAACACACACAAACTATTAAATGTTGCCAGCTGCCAGTTGTACCACTTAGCCTGCTGGCTGGCTGTATGTTTTTGCCACCCGAAATCAAAATCGGCCAATATTTTTCATAGATACAACTGTGGTATCAATATGAAAAGTCTATGTCACTTCATTCACAAGTTATTACATGTACATGGTCTTTTGAGAGTTGACCTGACCTTGACTTGTGGTTGAGGTCAGCAAGAATTGTAACTCATCCCACATCTTCAAAGATAGAACTATGGTATCAATGAGAAGCATGCATGTCATTTCCTTCCTGAGTTATAATGTTTACAAAGTTTTCGAAAAAAATGACCTGTGGTCTTGACTTTGATGATCCCTAAGACTTTTGGGAAAATACTCTGGACTGACGAGACAAAAGTTGAACTTTTTGGAAGGTGTGTGTCCCATTACATCCAGCGTAAAGGTAATACAGCATTTCAGAAAAGGAACATCATACCAACAGTAAAATATCATGGGGGTAGTGTGATGGTCTGGGGCTGTTTTGCTGCTTCAGGACCTGGAAGACTTGCTGGGGTAAATGGAACCATGAATTCTGCTGTCTACCAAAAAATCCTGAAGGAGAATGGCCATCTGTTCATGACTTCAAGCTGAAGCACACTTGGGTTCTGCAGCAGGACAATGATCCAAAACACACCAGCAAGTCCACCTCTGGATGGCTTAAGAAAAACAAAATGAAGACTTTGGAGTGGCCTAGTCAAAGTCCTGACCTGAATCTGATTGAGATGCTGTGGCATGACCTTAAAAAGGCGGTTCATGCTCGAAAACCCTCAATAGCTGAATTACAACAATTTTGCAAAGATGAGTGGGCCAAAATTCCTCCACAGCGCTGTAAAAGACTCATTGCCAGTTATCGCAAACGCTTGATTGCAGTTGTTGCTGCTAAGGGTGGCCCAACCAGTTATTAGGTTTAGGGGGCAATCACCTTTTCACACAGAGCCATGTAGGTTTTGATTTTTTTCCCTTAACAATAAACACCTTCATTTAAAAACTGCATTTTGTGTTTACTTGTGCTATCTTTGTCTAATATTTAAATTTCTTTTGATGATCCGAAACATTTAAGTGTGACAAACATACAAAAAAATGAGAAATCTGGAAGTGGAAACATTTTTTCATACCACGGTATATATTGACTTGGCATCGTGGGGCACTGTTACCGTCACCAAGAGCCCCCAGCAGGCCACCTGGCACTCTACGAACCGACGCGTGGCTTTCACCGCCCAAGACGGTCATTAACTGTCATATTTGGCCCTTTCAGGGCATGAATAAGGTGCAACTTGCCTGCTGTGAGTTTGCACATTTAATAAGGGGAACACAAATAACAGCCACGAAGGGCGACTTACAAAAAGGCAATTAACGAGGACCACGAAAGGTGACTATAGAAAAATGCAACAAAGGAAAGCCATGAAAGGTAACTTACAGTTATACTGACGAGGCAGAGTACAAAGCAGAGAGTAAGAACAGGAGTCAGACGGGGGGATTCCTGTCTGCACAAGGTGAGGTCGCCACAAGGAATAAACCCCACAAGTGCAAATGAGAATCAGGTGGGGATTAATGAATGAGAAAGTAATCAAAGATAACTAAACAGCTGTGATAACCCACGAAAAGATTTGACAGGAGGAAGTCACAAGACTCCGCTGTCAAAATAAAAGCACAAACTAAAACGGAAAAAAAAATAAGAACAAATACATATACAGAAAATGAGTAGAAACCGAAAAGACCCGGCATCATGACAGTCCCGCTCCTTTAAGGGGTGGATCCAAGACACCCCACCGTAATATCAAAAAGGATGAAAGTACCCCCTCCCCCAACAGGAATAACCTCAAAAATTGACCCCGGAAGGGTGGTGGGGGATCCAGGCCTGGAGGGAGAGACACAAAAAACAAACCAACAAACCAAAACGCACGACCCACCACGCTGATAAAATAAGGTGCTAGGATGAATAGGCAATACTGGATAAAGAAGGGGACAGTTCTGGTGGCTTTTCAGAGTCCCGGCTCCACTCGACCATCAGGTGGAAAAGGTCGGGGGGCCTCCCAGGTCTTCCGAGCCACAAAAATGGAGAAGAGCGTCCATCGGGTGGTCTTCCAGGATTCAGAAGCCACCCAAGTAAATGAGAGAGTTCGTCGGGTGGTCTCCCTGCATCTCTGGGCCAGTGGGTCGCGGAGCACCACACACCTCCCCCTGGAGGCAGCAGCTGGAACCAGTGCTTACCGCAGACCCCAGCAACCAGGAGATGGGCGCCCATTGAAAGAGATGGAAGATGGAGGAAGAACCACGATGGACCCGGATGTCGACAGAGGACCCGCCGCAGCCTTGGGCATAGGCGCAGCACCCCCAATGACCCTGGACTGGGGCAAAGTGGCACCCTTGCCGGCCCCAGACTGAGGCGTAGTGGCACCCTCGGTGGCCCCAGACTGAGGCATAGCGGCACCCTTGGTGGCCCCAAACTGAGGCATAGCGGCACCCTCAGCGGACCCAGACTGAGGTGTAGCGGCACCCTCGGTGGACCCGGACTGGGCCAGAGCTGCACCCACAGTGGACCCAGACTGGGCTGGATTTGCACCCACGGTGGCCCCTGGACTGGAGCACAGCGCCCACAGTGGGCACACACTGGGACGCAGCAACCATGTTGGATTCAGGCTGGGACGCAGCACCCATGATGGTCCCTGACTGGGACATAACACCTACAGAGACCCGGACTGAGGAGGAGCTGCACCCTCGGAGGTCCTGGGCTGGGATGGAGCACCCACGACGACCTCAGCAGGAGGGGGGGCAGCACCCACGGAAGTCCTGGGCTGGGACGGAGCCTCCATGACAACCTCGGCCAGAGGAGCTGGACCCACGAAGACCTCAGGCAGCGGGCCCAAACCCACGGAGACCTCTGGCGTAGCTGGATGATCCTCGGTGACCCTGGGGGAAAGCTCAGATAGAAGAGGAACAGGGTCAGGGTCACTGGCGGCAGTGGAACCCAGCGAGGCGAGTTCAGGCACAGCTGATGGCTGCACCTGGCTCTCCCCACCAAGAGCCAGGCAAGATCTCTCCAATACAGAAACAACGAAAACAAAGGAGAGTACTTACCTGAGCTCAAGCTCCACCGCCATCCAGGACTCCATTGATCCAGACAATGATGTCTCGGGCCCAGCCCTCTGGAGGTCCAGCTCAGACTCTGCTGTGGCGACCCCAGCAGCAGGCATGATGGACAATGCAGTCCTGGAACCCCCCCCCCTCCAGCAATGTGACCCATGCAGGTGGCTCACCCGGCATGGCGACATGAGATCCTCTCCCTGTTGGTGCTGAATCTTGCACAGTTAAAGCTCGGGGACGCTCACTCATCGACACAGGCTCAAGATTGCAGGCAGCTCTCTCCCTCCATCCAAACAATGGCTGCAGGGCTGGAACTAAATTTTCCAGGGCTGCAGGCTCCTCCTCCGTCTGGCGGCTTAATCTCGGAACCAGCGAACACTCAGGAGGCATTGGAGGAGACACAGAGAGAGCAGGTGAAGTCTTTGTGGCTACAGCAGGCGGTGAGGACTCAGTGGACTGCAATAATTGAGCCTCACCCCTGGAATTCAGGCAAGATAATTCATGTGGTAATGTTGGAGAAGGAAAAACACTTGCCTGTGTTCCCAGGGCCCGGTGTCTTCTGCTGCAGCTGGTCTGTAATCAGCCCTCTCCGTGACTACAGTTGTTGTGGGCCCCTCAGAGGAACGTTGAGGAGCTGGCCCTGCAGGCACAGTGGCGGGTGGAGCCAGGGAGAGATGACCAGAATCTCAGCAGCGGGAGGAGACACTGTGGTGGAGAAGGGAACAGCGATGGCCCAGGAAGAGAAGGCTGACGAGACAGCCGGCGAGGATAACCTAGAGGCAGATGCTGTTGTAGTTCCTTCTTGACATGGTGATGCAGACACAGCTGGCTGAGAGGCGGGGAATTTCCTCCGGCGGCCTGTGGCTGGGTAGTGGTGGGAGAGTTGCAGCGTCTGGACCCGGTGACTTTCTTCCATCCGATTTAGTCCAGCCGTGTCTCGGGGAGGAGTGGAGGTCTGCGCTGGGAGGCGGCGTCTATTGGCTGGAGATTAGCCCCAACCCAGGGAATCGCTGCTGGAGAGCAGAGACAGTAGACAGTAGTTCCGTGAACTCCGGATTATTCCCTAAACCGGGATGCGCCTCCACAATCCTGACCGCTGCCACCATGTTCTCCAGAACCTTCTTCGGCCTGCGGAAGGCGAGGGCTTCAGCAACATAACTCCGGATGAATTCAGCTGCCCACTGTTCATCCACGCTGGGGCCTCCGGCTGGCAACCTCCCTCGGGAAGCTGAGTCTCGGCGCACTGGGGACATACTGACAGCTCTCCCTCCGGCCACGAAAAGGGTGAGTGAAAAACAAGAAAGAAAAAAGGCAAACACACAGCCGCTAGCACCTACTGGCGGCGACCTACTGTCATATTTGGCCCTTTCATGGTGGGAATAAGGCGCCACTCGCCTGCTGTGAGTTTGCACATTTAATAAGGGGAACACGAATAACAGCCACGAAGGGCGGCTTGCAAAAAGGCAATTAACAAGGACCACGGAAGGTGACTACAGAAAAATGCAACAAAGGAAAACCATGAAAGGTAACTTACAGTTATACTGACGAGGCAGAGTACAAAGCAGAGAGTAAGAACAGGAATCAGACGGGGGAATTCCTGTCTGCACAAGGTGAGGTCACCGCAAAGAATAAATCCCGTGAGCAAGCTTAAATAATAATGGGGGAGAAAACCAAAATGAGAATCAGGTGTGAATGCATGAGTGAGAAAGTAATCAAAGATAACTAAACAGCTGTGACAACCCGCGAAAAGATTTGATAAAAGGAGGTGTCATGAATGCCCCTCCGAGCAGAGACAGATTCATGCGCAGCACTGTTTAGAGACATTTATTAACAAAAGAGAACAAAAATTCCAAACCAGTGTAAACAAGACAAAAATGCAACAAAGGTAATAAACAGGGAAGGCACTCCGGGGTAGAAATTCCTCTGGAGGGAATGAGAAAAACTTACAGAGAATGAAGTTCAAGTACATCAGACGATGCAGTCCATGTAATGCTGCCGCAGTGAGGAAACAATAAGGCAGTCCTTAAATAGATGGCAACAAAGGAGCGACAGGTGTGGGAGCTGCGCTGGCAGGTGAACTGATTGCATAACTGCTCACAGCTGACGGGAGAGCAGACTGTAAGCAGTGAGTGTGAATGTCTGGAGGGAGAGGGCACAAAAAACACAACCCAGTACATACACAAAGACAAAATGATAGACAGAAACACAAAACTCAAAAATAAATTGAGTCTGAGCTCAGAGATGACATTAGAGCTCAGACTCATGACAGGAAGTTACAAGACTGCGCTGTCAAAATAAAAGCACAAACCAAAACGGAAGAAAACAAGAACAAATACATATACAGAAAATGAGTAGAAACTAAAAAGACCGTCATGACATTAACATCATTCGTGGACACTCTGAAGGGAGACACTGGGGCAGTGTGACATAACGTTCGGCTCAGGAGACGCACACACACAGGCTCAGAGTAGTTCAAACTGTTTATTAACAACAGGGGTGTATGGGGGTGTGTCTGCGGAATGTTAATGTGTTGGTGGCGGCGTCTGCTTCGGGCACAGAGGCAGGAGACCGTACAGCTGGCAACCCTATGGGAGAGAACAGAGACACAGGGTGATGGGCACACACCAACACAGGAGGAGAATAGGCGAGGGAGAAGCTTACTTGCTTGGGACAGATGACTGGCACAACAAGGACGGGACCCCGGGAGACAGCCACCTGCAGGACTCGGTGCAGCAGCGAGGAGGGACGAGGGACGGAGTTGTCTGCCGCCGAGGAATCCACCTGTGCACAGGGGAGCAGACTAGAGAAGATAAGGTACGTGATCCTTACCGGACAGCATCGTGCTGAAGAGAGTGTTGCGTCACGTAGACGGGGAATGAAGTCTGACGGCTTCAGGCCGAAGCTCAGGGCGAGGCGGCTTATATTCCTCGCCGCTGATGATTAACAGGTGTGCGAGCAGGTGGCGCTGCTGATGAGCGGCGCGGCGTGACAGTACTCCCCCCTCTAGCAGCGCCTCCTGGCGATGGCTTCTCTGGGTGCGCTCGGTGGAAGTCAGCGATGAGCGATGGGTCCAACACGAACGACGGGGGCACCCACTGTCGATGCTCGGGCCCATAGTCCTCCCAGTCCACCAAGTACTGCAACCCACGACCCCGGCGCCGGGAGTCTAGGATGGAGGAGACGGACCAGGCCGGATGGCCACCAATCATTCGGGGCGCGGGTTGCGCCGCAGGAGGAGGGCAAAGGGGGTCGGAGACTGCCAGCTTCACCTTTGACACGTGGAAGGTGGGATGGATGCGGAGGGAGGGGGGAATAGCCACGCGCACAGCCACCGGGTTGATGATCCGGGTGATGGGATAGGGACCCATGAATCGCTGTGCCAGCTTTCTCCTCTCGCCTTTTAGAGTGACGTCCTGGGTAGAAACGTAGACATGTTGCCCAACTCTGTACGCCGGGGCAGGTCTTCTATGCCGGTCCGCCACAGTCCTGTTGCGCTCCGCTGTGCGTAAAAGCGCATTGCGCGTGGCAGTCCAGATGGAGCGGAACTGCCTGAGATGTGCCCTAACTGAGGGGACAGTTACCTCACTCTCCTGCTCCGGGAACAGCGGGGGGTCGTAACCCAGGGACGCCTTGAAGGGAGACATCCCTGTAGCAGAAGAGCGAGCGGTATTGTGAGCATATTCAATCCAGGCAAGATGGTTACTCCAGGACGTGGGTTTGGATGTGGTCACACAGCAGAGCGCAGCCTCCAGCTCCTGGTTGGTCCGTTCACACTGCCCGTTGGATTGGGGGTGATGGCCGGAGGAGAGGCTCACCTTGGCTCCGATGGCGTTACAAAACGACCTCCAAACCTCAGATGAAAATTGGGGGCCCCGGTCCGAGACCACGTCCACCGGAATCCCGTGCAGCCTGACCACGTGTTGGACGAGGAGATCCGCCGTCTCCAGGGCAGTAGGGAGACCTCGCAGGGGGACGAAGTGCACAGCCTTGGAGAAACGGTCCACGATGGTCAGGATGGTGTCATAGGAGTTGGAGACGGGGAGTCCGGTGACGAAATCCAACGCGATGTGCGACCAGGGCCTGCCAGGGACGGGCAGGGGCTGGAGCAGACCCGCTGGAGGGGCATTTCCTGACTTGCTGATGGCACAGATTGGGCAAGCCCGGGCATAGCGGGCTGCGTCCCTCCGCAGGCCTGGCCACCAAAAGGACCGTTGGAGGAGGTCTATCATCCGGGAGGTGCCAGGGTGACAGGTGAGCTTGGAGGTGTGCAGCCAATGGATGACCTCTCCTCGGACCGCGGATGGCACAAACAGTCTCCCCTCTGGTCCGCCGCCAGGGTCAGGTTCCACTTCCTGCGCCTTCCGGATCTTGCTCTCAATGTCCCACGAGATAGCTCCCACGACGCACGACCTGGGCAGGATGGTGTGGGGTGTCTCCTCCGACTCCACGGGGGTGAACTGCCTAGAGAGGGCGTCAGGCAGGCCGTTCTTTGAGCCAGGCCTGAAGGTGATGGAGAACTGGAACCTGGCGAAAAACAAGAACCAACGCGCCTGGCGGGCGTTCAGGCGCTTGGCAGATCGTAGGTATTCCAAGTTTTTGTGGTCCGTCAGGACCACGAACGGCAGGTTCGCCCCCTCTAGCCAGTGACGCCACTCCTGCAGGGCGAGTTTGATGGCCAAGAGCTCTCTGTCCCCCACATCGTAGTTCCTCTCCGCCGGGGACAAGCGCCGGGAGAAGAAGGCACAGGGCCGTTTGGCGCCATCGTCCGGCGACCGCTGGGATAGTACTGCCCCCACACCCGTGTCCGAGGCGTTTACCTCCACGATGCACTGCAGCGCGGGATCGACCTGGCGAAGGACCCGGGAGGAGGAGAACTCCGCCTTCAGCGCCTGAAAGGCAGCAGCGACCTCTTCGGTCCACCGGAACGGGACCTTCGTGGACGTGAGGCGGGTCAGTGGTCCGACGATGGAGCTGAAGTTGGGGACAAAGCGGCGGTAGAAATTGGCGAAACCAACGAACTGTTACACCTGCTTCCGGGATGCAGGTGTAGGCCATTCCACCACCGCCTTCACCTTCTCTGGGTCTGGGAGCACCTTGTCGTGGGCGATGATGAACCCCAGGAAGGACGTAGTCCTGGCGTAAAATTCACATTTTTCAGCCTTCACGTACAGACGATTCTCCAGCAGTCTTTGGAGGACCCGCCTCACATGGACCTGGTGCTCGTCCCTGGACTTGGAGAAGATGAGAATATCGTCCAGGTAGACGAACACGAAAAGGCCGATGAAGTCCCGGAGGACGTCATTTATGAGGCGCTGAAAGACGGCAGGAGCGTTGGTCAACCCGAACGGCATTACCAGGTATTCAAAGTGGCCGTTCGGGGTACGGAAGGCTGTCTTCCACTCATCTCCCTCCCGGATCCGGACGAGGTGGTAAGCGCTGCGTAGATCCAGCTTGGTGAACCAGGTCGCCCCCTGGAGGGAGTGGAAGGCAGTGTCCATGAGGGGCAGGGTGTAACGGTCCTTCTCAGTGATATCGTTGAGGGCCCGGTAGTCAATGCAAGGGCGGAGGGACCCATCCTTTTTTCTCACGAAGAAGAACCCTGCCCCCACGGGTGACGATGATGGGCGGATTATCCCAGCACTCAATGATTCCTTCAGGTAGGCGTTCATTGTCTCCTTCTCCGGCGCTGACAGGCTATAGAGCCGACCAGAAGGTAAGGGAGCCCCCTGGCGGAGGTTGATGGCACAGTCATAGGGCCGATGAGGGGGGAGAGACATAGCTTTCGTCTTACTGAACACCATACCCAGGTCGTGAAATTCCGGAGGCACCAGAGACAGGTCCGGGGGTGCAGCGTCCGTCGCAGGGGAAGAAGCGGACGGAGAGCAGGCAGCGGACTGAAGGCAGGTGCCCATGCAGAACGTACTCCATGCCGATACCCCAGCTGACTTCCAATCCAGGACAGGGTTGTGAAGGCGTAGCCAGGGATACCCCAGGATGACGGGCGACACAGAGTTGGGTAGGACATAAAAGGTCATCTCCTCCCGGTGGTTTCCCGAGATGATGACCGGGACGGGGATGGTCTGGTGTGATACTCTCCCAAGGGAGGCACGGGAGAGGTTGACAAGGGAGATGGGATTCTTCAGTGCCTGACAGCGGATGCCCAAACAGGTTGCCAGGCTCTGTGAAATGAAGCTGCCTTCTGCGCCCGAATCCACCAGTGCGTGGGTGAGAAGCCCAGTAGGGTTGTGGCAGAAACGGATGGGCAGCTTCAATTGGGTGAGTGGATTTAACCGGTTGATGTCCGCGAGGCCCCCTACAGTGACTCGCGGACCCCGCCGACTGGCTTTCCGTGGACAAAGCTTCACCGTGTGTTGGTCATCTCCGCAATACATGCAGAGATCCCACTCACGGCAGCGTTGTCTCTCCGCAGGGGAAAGCTTTGTCCAGCCCGTCACCATCGGCTCCGACTCCTCGGGGCACGATGGTGGCGGCGCCGCCAGGGGGCGAGCTTGGAACAGGCGCGGCGAGGCTTCGCAAGGGCGAGAAGAAGACGACTTTCGCCCCGAGGAGCGCTCGCGCAGCCTGTTATCCAAACTGATCGCTAGAGATGTTAGCTCCACTAGCGTCTCAGGGATATCCCGCCCAGCTAGTTCATCCCTCAGATCATCATTGAGACTGCGGAGGAAAAGGCCGCAGAGGGAGCGTTCCTCCCAGCCTAACTCCTCCGCCGCTACCCGGAAGTCGACCGCGTAGTCCGCTGCCAACCGGCTTCCCTGCAGGAGGGCGAGAAGCCGATCGACCTGGACCGTCTCGGTAAGAGCATGGTCAAAGACCTCCAGGAAGCGTCTCACGAACTGGTCATACGTGAGGGTGGCATAACTGGGCCTCGCCATTACGGCGTAGGCCCATGTTAATGCTCGCCCCTCCAGGAGATTCCCGATATAACCAATTCGGCTATGATCTGAGGGAAAGTCCCCGGGCACCCGGTGGAAAACAGACTCACACTGCATAATAAACCCCCGCGCTCCGCCGAGCTTACCGCTAAAGCGGGCGGGGGTCGGAATGGGCGTGAGCCGAACCGGTGCACCCGGAGCCTGCTGGACGGCCACTGGAGCAGCAGGAGCTGCGCCACCCTGACGAGCCGGGGGGAACGGCTGTTGGGGGTCCAAGCGGTCCAACCGGTTAGTTATAGTAATCAACTGATTAAAAATCACCTGTTGCTGATAGACAATCTGATCTACTCGAGCCTCGAGAGTGGAAAACCGGTGTGCGAGCCCGCCGTCTGCCGAGCCGCTCTGCTGAAGCCGTACTGACATAACGTTCGGCTCAGGAGACGCACACACACAGGCTCAGAGTAGTTCAAACTGTTTATTAACAACAGGGGTGTATGGGGGTGTGTCTGCGGAATGTTAATGTGTTGGTGGCGGCGTCTGCTTCGGGCACAGAGGCAGGAGACCGTACAGCCGGCAACCCTATGGGAGAGAACAGAGACACAGGGTGATGGGCACACACCAACACAGGAGGAGAATAGGCGAGGGAGAAGCTTACTTGCTTGGGACAGATGACTGGCACAACAAGGACGGGACCCCGGGAGACAGCCACCTGCAGGACTCGGTGCAGCAGCGAGGAGGGACGAGGGACGGAGTTGTCCGCCGCCGAGGAATCCACCTGTGCACAGGGGAGCAGACTGGAGAAGATAAGGTACGTGATCCTTACCGGACACCGTCGTGCTGAAGAGAGTGTTGCGTCACGTAGACGGGGAATGAAGTCTGACGGCTTCAGGCCGAAGCTCAGGGCGAGGCGGCTTATATTCCTCGCCGCTGATGATTAACAGGTGTGTGAGCAGGTGGCGCCGCTGATGAGCGGTGCGGCGTGACACAGTGGGACCGTGAAGATTGGACCACTAGACGTGCAGCTTGGTTGAGGCCATGCTGATTGACTGACTGACCGATTGATTGAACTGATGAACAAAGACTGTGGGCTAATGTTGTAATATGTGCTATAAAGTGGACAGTTGGCAATCATAAGTGAAAGTTTCAATAGATCACCCTCAGTGTAATCTGTCAAAATGACAGACAGCCTCCAGATTTTTCTGTCACTGCTAAAACATCTGTCAAAGCTAGACAATATTCAGTTAATGCGACCTCTGATTCAGATTATATCTATACCAGAAAAATTAGGTCAAGACTATATGAGGAGGGGCTGAAAAGTTCATAGTGGTCAAATTTGACCAAATGTATTTTAATTTTCAACCACAGGAATCCAAGTGCTGCAACACTGATGGAAGAAGTGTGTGGGCAGAAGGGGAGACTATGTTAAAAAATTAACCACATTTGGTCAAATTTGATCTTAATGACACAGTTCAATTCAGTTAATTTGCCCTCTCCTCTCATGTCTCTCCGCCCTTTTCTTAATGTTTGCTTTTCATCTGTCATTCTTTATTTTCAAACAAACATCCAAAATAAGTTCCGCCATTGATAGTCTTCTACAGCATCTCTCCATGTATTAAGTTCTCCTCCGTGCTTCAGAATGTCTTTCAAGATGTTTTTGAATCTTAGAAGGGGGCGACCGACCCTTCTCGGGCCTTCTGTCAGTTCTCTGAAGAGGAGAGCTTTAGAATAGAATAGAATAGGCTTTATTGTCGTTGTATGGTTGTACAGTACAACAAAATTGCGTGTGCTCCACCAGGCTACTGCGCAATTAAGTATGAGAGAAGGATTAGATAAAACACAATTACAGAACACATGATTAAACACATGACTGAAATAAAAAATAGCCCAGGATTATGGAAATATACACAGGTATGGTAGTGGTTTCACGGATGGGTCAATATACATGAAAGTGTGGAGTGCAAAGACAGGTGTGTTATTGGGATAATTAAAAAGGTCCTCAGTTCTGTGCATGTGAGTGTTTGGAGGGAGGGGAGTGGGGCCTCTGACAGTTTGCAGTCCGAATGGCCCAGGGGAAGAAACTATTTGTTCGTCTGGAGATGTGGGACCTGACTGATCTGAACCGTCGTCCAGAGCGAAGCAGGTCAAACAGGCGGTGGGCAGGATGTGAGGGGTCTCCTGTGATGGCCTTGATCCTTCTGAGACAGGAGGATCTGGAGATGTCCTCCAGGGAGGGCAGAGGACCACCGATGATTTCTTGGGCAGTGTTGATGACCCTCTGCACAGCCTTCCTGTTCTCAGCCATGGAGCCGGTGTACCACACACTCAGACAGTAGGTGAGCACGCTTTCCACTGAGCAGCGGTAGAACCAGCAGCAGCTTCTGGTCTAGGTTGTTCTTCCTCAGGACACGGAGGAAGTGTAGCCGTTGCTGGGCTTTCTCCACCAGGGCCTTGGTGTTGACAGACCAGAAGAGGTCAGAGGAGATGTGGGTGCCCAGGAACCTGAAGGTGGGGACAGTTTCCATGCGGTCGTCATTTATGAGGAGGGGTGTGTGGTCCTGTCTCCTGTCTTTAACTTGTGTCTTAAGTCATGTTGTGTCATCCCTTGTCTGTCCTCAGTGGCATTATTATAGTCTGACGTGTGTACTTGTCTCCCTATTGTCCCCAGCTCCTCATGTTTCCATACCTATAGCCGTTCTCCCTCATGTGTGCATTGCTCAGCCCTCGATTGTTCTCAGCTATCCTGGGTCTTGTTAATTGTTCTCTCCCCTATATATGTGAGTCGCTATCTTTGTTTGTTGAGAAGTCATTGTCGTCTACCCTGCCGTGTTTTAGTCCATGTATCCTGGTTTACCTTTGCTGTGGTTTGCCTTAAGTGTTGCCAAATTTTAGTTTGTTTTCAGCCCACGTGCTGCTTTGTTTTGTCCTGGTGTTCTGTTAATAAATCATATTGCACCTGATCCTGTCTGCACCCTGAGTCCTACCTTCAACTCTCAACCACCTGGAAGGCGGTTTTCTGACATGATGGATGATGACAGTAAGCTTAAAAGCTTGTTTGAAAGAAATATTTTCATACTACCAGATTTTCTTGAGACTGCTTGGAACTTGAATAAACAAGTTATGTTCAAGTGGTTTTCTTTTTTTCTCATTTGTGTAAGTCTCTAAATGAATGTACAGAATTGGATATGATGGGATTTGTTGAACTGTCTTGTAACTCCATGTGGGGTGGGCCCTTGGGCATGACATAAATAAAATTAACTGAACTGAATTGAAGGATCCCACCATTAGTCTATAGAGGTTATTCAAACAAATTTACCAGGTTACATCGAATACTTCTCCATTAGTTGAAGATATGTAGAGTAATGTTTGTCTAACTGTCTCCCTATAAGCAGAAAAGCATGTAGCCAAAAGTGTTCCTCCTGAAAAGGAAACCAGTTCCTGTACGGTCCAATCTGTTCAATGGGTCATAACTGATAAGTGAAACACCACAATTGAACCAAGGATGGACACTCAACAACCACATGGAGCTGGTTTAAAGAAATAATCTCCACTGCACTGACTATATTAAAGGAGAGGGAAGACAAATGGACATAGATATCAGGTTTATAATGCGCAGTCAGCAGACAGAGAACAGTGCAGGATTGCATCAGGAAAAAAGGTTATGTCAAGCTTTTAGCCAATCATCGTCAGGCGAAAGGATGAGGTTTTCTTTCAGCTACAATGTGTGTGTGTGTGTGTGTGTGTGTGTGTGTGTGTGTGTGTGTGTGTGTGTGTGTTCACCTTGTCTGTCTTTTGTGGTTTTGCATCAACAGGCAAAGAAACGTACATGCCTGCCTCTGGGTGTGAAGATAGCTCCATTTGTAGGTGATTGAGTTAGGATGTGTGTGCTTGTGTGTCTGTGTGAGCGTCACTAGAAAGGAGAGAGAGTGAGTGGGAAAGAGGGAGGAGAGTGAGAGATGAAAGTGAAAGAGAACAACAGAGAGAAGAAGGAGAGAAGGATATTTTTATTACGTAATCTAATCTAAGTGGCTATTTTTCTTGTATAAAACCTCCAATGCCCTCAATGAGACCGCTGTCCTCATCTATCTAAAAGCACTGACTGACTCATGCTGTGGGTCCACGCTAATGAACACACACACACACCCAAGTCACAGTGAGTCAGCCCAGATCTGCTATAGACGCTCACCTCAGTCATAAATAATGTAACAGAGAACGGCATATAAACTGCTCAAATGACATGAGAACTGAGCGGACAGCAGTCATATGGATGATCCTGATGCGCGCACACACACACACACACACAGATAAACAACCACACAGTGACGATTTCTACAGCATATGGGCGTCTGGACTACCAAGCAGGTGAACGTGTTGACTGTACTTGACACCTTGAGCTGTTGGCTTTTGTTTGCCCAAACCACAAACTATTCAACATTAGTTTTTCTCCTCTGACTCAAAGTTTGGTTATATTTCAATTGGAAAAAAAAAAATACAGACTGGTCTAAAAATACAGCAAATGATTTTTTGTAAAATGCTAGACATGCGATGACCCACTGACCAAAATCTTTTTGTCCTTAAAGTACCCCACTTTTTCCACATATAGACATTTCCCAGAGGTGTTAATGAAACCTGTGACACGTTTCATCAGGGTTTAAATACTGCATTACCATTGTCCTCCAAATGAGGAACCTTCTTCAAAATGTGTTTTTTTTATTAGGGCCCGAGCCACTGACAACGTCAGTGGGAAAAAGCCCTGTTGTAATTGCTAGGATTATTATTATTTTGCCTAAACAATCGCATTTTTGACCCTCTAAACGCTGAAAAACCCAGTGAAAAATTCAATAAACTAGAAAAAAATATGTGCCCCCCCACCCCCAATTTTTGTGGGTGGGGCCAAACGTACAAAGTCAATGGAGACTGGCGACCGTAACGTTTGCTGTACAGAGGTGAGGTGTGCATCACGTCAAGACATGCAAAAAACATAACTGTGACCCTTACCCATGACCAACAGGAAGTCCGCCATGTTGCCTCAAAGCCGCCCCATCTCCAAATTGGCCAAAAACCACCCTTTGCATTTGAATGAACTCTTCCTAGGGGCCTGTTCTGACTGAGCTCATATTCACATGGCGGCATCTATAGGAATGGGTCATTAAAGGCTGCATAAGTCACAGTAAAAAGCTCAAAGGTGTGGCTATGGTGAAGTTTGACTCCGCCCCTTACAACATCAGACAGTTGTAACTCGAGCAAAACTTGTCTGATGTCCACCAAAGTTTTCATGATGGATAATAGTCCTGCCCCAAACGCATCTATATAAAAATACCTGAGAAAAGATATAGTGCCACCTAGTGGTTAAAGGAAGAATTGCTGAAATTTTTTTATTTATTACTCAAGCGCTGCTAGCCAGAATGACGTTAAATTTTCTGAGGTTTATCAGACCACATGGACGATCATAACTGCACATCAACTTTAGCATGGCATTACTGCTGTTACTATGGACACGCCCTCTTCACCATTCAGTCCATGATCTTGTTGGGAGGGTTGGGAACGACCTGGAGTCATGAAATCTGGAACATAAGTCAAGGTGACTGTCATATGTAGTCCTATATGGGTGGGCAACACATAACTGATAGGTAAGTGTTGCCATGGCGACATGGCAAAGGTTGACTCCTCATCATGGAACATCGGAGAGTTGTAACTTTGACAAACTTTGTCTGATTTTCACCAAATTTTCTACAATGGATATCAGTCCCATCCTGCACGCTCCTCTATAATGTAATTAACTAAAGTTATAGCTCCACCTAGTGGTTAGACCAATGGACACTTGTAACCCGGACAAACTTTGTCCAGTTTTCACCAAATTTTCTATGAAGGATATTAGTCCCACCCTGCACACTCCTATGTAAAAATAATTTACAAAAGTTATAGCGTCACCTTGTGGTTAGAACAACAGACACTTGTAACTTGGACAAACTTTGTACAATTTTCACCAAATTTTCTACGATCAATATTAGTCCCACCCCAAACGCGTCTACATAAAAATAATTAACAAAAGTTATAGTGCTACCTAGTGATTAAAGGAAGAATTGCTGAAAACTGTTGTTTTTTTTTATTTTTCTCTCACTGGGTGCAAAAATGAAATGAAAGAATGACTAGGACTCATTGACAGTACATGTACATAGTACAGAACTGTTTCCATGGCGACTGGCATGCTTCAATGGCTTCCTCACCATGCAAAACATGAGAGTTACAGCTCAGACGATACTTCTCTGATTTGGACCAAACTTTGCACAAATCATACTAATCCCACTCTGAACATGTCTGTATCAGAATCAGAATCAGAATCAGAATCAGGTTTATTGCCATTGTTCATGTAGTACACAAACTAGGAATTTGTCTCGGTACAATGCTGCAACATTAAACATGATAAGATAAGAGAAATAAACTATACATGTAATAAAGTGTAGGATAAGATTAAGTGATACTGGTCAACAGTTAAAATATATATTAGCCAGCAGCAGATACTGTGGAGAACTATATAGTGCAGTCGGTAATGCAGGAAGAAAACAGTGATGATTGACATGAGTCTGGTTGAGCTGCTGTACATGGTGCACGAGAGTCACTTAGTGTTCAGCAGTCTAATGGCAGAGGGGAAGAAGCTGTTCATGTGACGGGAGGTTTTAGTCTGGATGGACCGAAGTCTTCTACCAGAGGGGAGGGGGGCAAACAGTACGTGACCAGGGTGTGAGGGATCGGCTATGATCCGGCCAGCACGCCTCCGGGTCCTGGAGATGTACAGATCCTGGAGAGATGGGAGCTTGCAGCCGATCACCTTCTCAGCAGTGCGCACGACGCGCTGCAGCCTTAGTCTGTCCCTGGCAGTGGCTCCTGCGTACCACACGGTTATGGAGGTGGTGAGGATGGACTCGATGATGGCTGTGTAGAACTGCACTAACATCTTGGTGGGTAGCTTGAGCTTCCTCAGCTGCCGCAGGAAGAACATCCTCTGCTGGGCTATATCAGTATTCACAAAATTCACAAAATTGTCACAGCACCACCTGGTGCTGACATGAGGTACTGCACAAAATTGTATCAACTTTTGCACAAAGACCAGTAGTCAGAATGATATAACATTTTCAGAGGTTTCTTAGAATGCATTGAATTACCCTCAGTGGAAGTCACTTTTGTCCTGTGATCATCACAGTTGCCATGGAAACCCACTCATCGCCATTCAATACTTTTTTTACTTTGGATGGTTGGGAAAATCCGAGCATCACGAAATGTGGAACGTAAGTCAAGGTGACTCTCTCCTGTAGTCCTATATGGGTCTGCAACATGTACCTAACATATAAGCACTGCCACAGCCACATGCCAAAGTTTCCCTCCTGGTAATATGTCAGACAGCTGTAACTTGGACAAACGTTGTCCAATTTACCCCTTCATTGCTACGATGGATCTTAGGCCTACCCTGCAGGCTTCTACATAAAAATGATTGACAAAAGTTATAGCACCACCTACTGCTCATAAGAAAGTACTTCACCAAAAGGTTTTCTTTATTATTAACGCAGCGCTTACCACAACGATGGAAAATTTGCTGCGTCCGACGGGCAGCGGGGTCCACGAGCGCGTGGGGGGCAGGGGCCTGCTTACAGCTGCTTGCAGCTTTAACTTTACTTTGAATGCCACTGAGCTCTAGCTGGCTCCAGACCACTGCACAACTGCTTCATCTCACACCCTAACTTTCTCAAATGATAAATGTTGCTTTGAAAGGGGTTCCAAGCACCAGTAGAACAACATTTAAAGCTTAATACATTGCTTTCAGAGGTACGCTAGACTGACACTTTACTGAGAGGATTTGAACAGTGATGTTAACCCCTACACCACACATTTGCCCTTGGTCTCACGTTAACTTTCTCACAAACTGTTCCGCTGACAAGACAAAGGCTAATAAACATTTCATAAACAGGATTTTTGGAACATGAACAGAATTGCATGAAATTTGTTGTTTTGCTGTGATTGTGAGCAACATTTCATCAAGTTTGGCTCACATCAGAAATTAAAGCTGAAAACGCAGCCAAAAAGAAAGTGTGCAACTTGATTGGCCTTCCATCCATCCATCCATCTTCTACCGCTTTTCTGGAGGTCCAGGTCGTGGAAGCAGCAGTTCAAGCAGACTTCCCTCTCCCCAGCTACCTGCTCCAGCTATTCAGAGAGGATATTAAGGCGTTCCCAGACCAGCTGGGAGACATAGTCTCTCCAGCGAGTCCTGGGTCTGCCCCGGGGTCTCCTCCCAGTGGGATATGCCCGAAACACCTCAAGTGGGAGGCGTCCAGGAGGCATCCTGATCAGATGCCTATGCCACCTCAATTGGCTCCTTTCAATGTGGAGGAGCAGTGGTTCTACTCTGAGCCTGTCCTGGATGACTGAGCTCCTCACCCTATCTCTGAGGGTGAGTCCAGCGATCCTACAGAGAAAGCTCATTTCAGCCGCTTGTATCCGCGATCTCGTTCTTTTGGTCATTACCCAAAGCTCGTGACCATAGGTGAGAGTAGGAACGTAGATTGACTGGTAAATTGACAGCTTTGCCTTAGAACTCAGCTCCCTCTTCACCACAACAGATTGGTACAACATCTGCATCACTGTAGATGCTGCTCCAATCCGTCTGTCAATCCCTTGCTCCATTCTCCCCTCACTCGTGAATAAGACCCCAAGATACTTAAACTCCTCCACTTGGGGCAGGAGCTCGTCCCCAACCCGGAGAGGACAATCGACCTTTTTCCAGCTGAGGACCATGGACTCGGACTTGGAGGTGCTGATTCTCATCCCAGGCGCTTCACACTCAGCGGCAAACCGTCCCAGCAAGAACTGTAGGTCATTGCTGGATGAAGCCAGCAGGACAACAACATCTGCAAACAACACAGATGAGATCCTGTGGTCACCAAGCATGACACCCTCCATTCCCTGGCTGTGCCTAGAAATCCTGTCCATAAAAATTATGAACAGGATCGGTGACAAAGGGCAACCCTGGCAGAGTCCAACTCTCACTGGGAATGAGTCCGATCGAGTGTTGGCAATACGAACCAAACTCTCACAACAGTTGTACAGAGACCGAATAGCTCGTAACATTGATTGGCCTATAAAATCAAAACAGATTGACAGAGCCTGTCCATGAATACATGTGTCATCCAATTAGGAGCAGCTGTGCATTTGCATTGAGGCCATATTAAACGTCACAACTCTGCACAATAGAGATTGTCTCCTCCAATACACAACTAAGACAATTATAATTATTATCGAGGGTGGCAACAACACTGTTCATTCAATGTGAAATATACTGTCTGGGTCTATATTTTTTTTTTTTTGCCAGGTAATTTAACTGTAATGCAATTGATACCATCTAGCTGCAATGCTTCTGCACTTTGTATATAATTGTGTACATAGGTATATTTATTTACTGCTTTGGCTATCCTATTCTTATCTTATTTATTGCTCTGAGTGCTGCTATCCCTTTGCTGTTGCAATCCTGTAATTTCCCCATTTTGGGACTAATAATAAATAATATCTTATTTTTGGATCATTTTAACAACTTTTCATTATCTGTAGATGATCTCTGCTTAATTTCAAGCAGTTTGGATGAATGGTTAGGAGGAGCCCATTTTGAGTGCACTTGCACATTTTTGAAAATATGGTGCAAAAAAACTTCATTTTTAGATAGGAGCAATGGAGAAAAGTTGTGGCCTTAAAGACTTGGTTTTGATTTGTTTGAGTAACATCTGCATCACAACAAAAGGAGATGCTTTGTGTACAGAAGAGAGATCCTAAGAAGAAGAGGACTGGATCAAGAAGGATCCTTTGGAGACCCAATAGGAGAGAGGAGCTGCAGAGGATGAAAATTCCGCAAGACTGCCTGCACTGAAAATTTAATGATTCTAATGGGCAGCATGATGTTGTAATGGTTAGCACTTTTGCCTCACAGTAAGAAGGTTGTGGGTTAAAAATCCATTAATCATCAGGGCCTATCTGTGGCTTTTGTATGCTGTCCCCATGCTTACGTGGATTTCCTCCCACATTCCAAAAACAAGCAAGTTAGGTTAATCTGAGACTCTAAAGTAGCCCGAGGAGTGAATGTTGAAGGGACCATGTATGCACTTGAATTTCCCTTGGGGATTAATCAAGTACAAAAATTTTAAGGATGTGGAGAGTGTAAATAACGAGACTGGTTCATACAGCAGACGACTTTATTCACTCTCACATCAGTCATACACAGAAAAAGCATGTCTCAATACACCATGGGTTCTCCTTTTATACCAACCACCCATCTCACATCTGCATGACATCTCACATCACAATAGATTCATCCCTTCTCCCCCCAACTCCTTCTTCCTGCTACCTCACCATAATCTCCATAGCCATTGTCCTTCTCTGTTTACCCTCTGCATCCAGTCTGAGATGATTAACCCAGTCTCTACATGCTCTCCTCCCACCCCAGAATCTCAGACTGAGTTTCAGTCCTCACGTCCTTTTAGCTTAAGTCTCCTCCCATATCTGCTGTAATGGGGGTTTACCGCCTCCGCGGCGCTGCTGTGCCGGCGGGGGGCTCCTGGGGGTGTGTCTGTCTGCGGGTGGGCCATGGTGAGGGGGGGGAACCTTCGACTTGCCCGTGTGGCTGCTCTGCTGAATCGTTTACCTGGGGAGTTCTCAGTGGGGGTCTTCCGCACCGAGGGGCCTGAGCCAACAGCACTTGCTCATCCGCCACCACAAAGGCGGGCTTAAGTCTGTCTATGCATATTTTCTCCCGACGACCCCCCAAGTCTAACAAAAAATGTTTGTCCCCTGTTTCCAGCACTCTGAACGGGCCATCGTAGGGTGGGCACAATGGAGGGCAGTGGGCATTGTGCCTGACAAACACGAACGCCATGTTCTTCAAAGTTTTTGGCACAAAAGCGCGTGGAAAACAGTGGTGGGCCGGGCCCGGCAGCGTGCCTGTATCTGCACTATGCTGCAAACGCTGAGACGGGCAGTTGTCCGGCGCGGGATTATCTGGCAAAAATTCCCCGGGCAGCCGCAGTGGCTGAGAAAAAACAAGCTCCCCTGGGGAAGCCTCCAAATCCTCTTTTGGTGTGGAACGCAACCCCAATAAAACCCACGGCAACCAGTCTACCCAATTTGCATCCGTCAGTGAAGCCCTGAGCGCTGCTTTCAGTGACCTATGAAAACGCTCGCATAACCCATTGGCCTGTGGGTTGTACGCGGTGGTGCGATGAATTGCAACACCCAGGCTATGGTCCATCGCGGACCAGAGGTCAGAAACAAACTGAGGGCCCCTATCGGACGTGATGTCTGATGGGATTCCAAAATGTGTCACCCATGTCGTCAAAAAAGCGCGCGCCACGTCCACAGACGTGGTTGCCGCCAGCAGGACTGCTTCTGGCCAGCGTGTGGTGCGGTCCACCACTGTCAAAAGGTGTGTGCACCCCTGCGATGGCGGGAGGGGGCCCACAAGGTCCACGTGAACATGGTCGAACCTCGTAGCCGAGATACGAAACAGCTCCAAAGGAGCCTTAGTGTGTCTGTGTACTTTGGGTCATTGGCATGCTACGCAGGCTGCAGCCCACTCTTTCACTTGTTTGCGCAGGCCTGGCCACACAAACTTTGCTACCACCATTTTGACTGACTCGCGCACCCCTGGGTGCGCCAGAGCATGAACTGACTCAAACACGCGGCGGCGTCAAGTGACTGGGACCACCGGGCGTGGGCGTCCCGTGGAGACGTCGCAGATTAGGGGGGGCTTGCCGTCTTGCAGTACTCTGCTCTCCAGCCTTAACCCTATTGGTCCAGACTGGAGCGCGTGCGCGCACGTCCGTATCGCCTATCTGCTCTGCGGCCATGGCTGTATAATCTATCCCCACGCAGACCGGGGCCTCTACTGCGCGCGAGAGGCAGTCCGCTACCACATTCAGTTTACCCGGCACATGCTGAATATCGGTCGTAAACTCCGAGATCGCGGCCAGCTGTCTCTGCTGCCGGCCCGACCATGGTTCCGAAACCTTGGCCATCGCGAACGCTAGCGGCTTGTGGTCCACGAACGTGGTGAAGCTGTGCCCTTCCAGCCAGAACTGGAAGTGGCGTATGGCCAGGTGGAGATCCAGCAACTCTCTGTCGAACGTGCTCATTTACGCTCACTGTCGTGCAAAGCCCTGCTGAAAAAAGCGAGCGGCTGCCAGGAACCGGTGACACATTGCTCCACAACGGCCCCTATGGCCACATCCGAGGCGTCGTAGTGAGCGCTATCCGGGCCACCGGGTCCGGGTGCGCCAACATTGCAGCGTTTGCCAGGGCTGTTTTAACCTCAGAGAACGGCTGCTCTCGCTCCAGAGTCCATTCGACTCTGTCTGTGGGTTTCCGTTTCTTGAGCGCGGTGTATAATGACTCCATGAGTTGAGCTGCGTGGGGGAGGTTAGTTAGTTAAAAGTTAATTCCCTTCCACAGCATGTGGAACATCATTTGGTGTATGGGGTGGCGCCTATCTCCGTTTCTGCGTGGGGGAGGAACCGGTTATAAAAGTTAACCATCCCCAAAAATTCTTGCAGTGCCCTGACTGTCTGAGGCCGGGGAAAATTCGCCACGGCGCGCACTTTGTCGGGCAAGGGTATTGCTCCCTCCGGTGAGACGCGGTGCCCCAAAAAATCAGTCCCCGTCACGCCGAGCTGGCATTTCGCCGGGTTGATTATTAACCTGTGCTCCTCCAACCTCTGGAAAACCGTCCTGAGGTGGGTTACGTGTTCGTCCTCGGAAGCACTGGCCACCAGGATATCATCCAGGTAGACGAACACAAACGGGAGATCGCGCAACACCACATCCATCATGCGTTGGAATGTCTGTGCCGCTCCTTTTAATCCGAAGGGCATGAGTAAAAGCTCAAACAAGCCAAACAGAGTTATTACCGCTGTTTTGGGTATGTCCTCTGCGCGCACTGGGACCTGGTGGTAACCGCGGACCAGGTCTATTTTAGAAAAAAATGCATGCTCCGGCGAGGTGAACGGAAAAATCCTGAATATGGGGAATCGGGTAGCGGTCGTGCGCTGTGGAGTTATTCAATTTGCGGAAATCTCCGCACGGTCGCCACGATCCCTCAGCCTTAGGGACCATGTGTAGCGGGGATGCCCATGGGCTGTTCGAATGCCTGATGATGCCCAGCCTTTCCAGGTTGGCAAACTCCTCGCACGCTATGGCCAGTTTAGCTGTGTCCAAACGCCGAGGTTGTGTGAAAACGGGCGGCGTTATGGTGATAAAGTGTTCCACCCTGTGTTTAGCGATGGCCACCGAAAACGTCGGAACTGTGAGTGCTGGAAACCGAGTGAGCAGTGTGTGGAACTTACCGCCTGGAGCTGTGACGTTGGCTTACGTTACTGGCCCGACCCCTCGAGTTGTACAGGGGAGAGAATCAAAAGACGCCTGTTAGCAACATTGACTAGCAACCCGTGTGCACACAGAAAATCAGCTCCCAGGATTGGGAAACTCAGTGCCGCTATGACAAAAGTCCACTCGTACATACAGCCCTGTAGGGATAAAGTCAGTGTTCTCTCACCAAAAGTCTTAATGCCCGAGCCGTTTACTGCCACCAGCCCGGGGCCGCTAGGTCCTGCTAGCCAGTTGGCGTAGGACGGCAGGATGATGCTCTTCTGGGCTCCGGTGTCTATGAGGAACCGTCTCCCCGAGCGCGAGTCCGTCACGTAGAGCAGCTTGTTCTCTTCATCGGCAGTCGCAGCTGCTACCGACTGCCGGCCTTGGCGTTTCCCAAGTGCTTGACTTGGCACGGTGGCACACATCTGCGTGCGTTGTCTCCAAAGCGGCGGTGGTAGAAGCAGAGCGTGTCTCTCTGGCGCTTCCTGGCCTCCGCTGCCGCTACCGTCGCCGGCTCCTCGCCTCCACTAGTCGTCTCGCTGGGTTCCGACACCGCCGCGTTCACTGTGAGGGCTCTGGTGGTGAGGATGATCCCATCTGCCTCCTGGGCTAGCGCACGGTAGTCACGCACGGCCAGCAACGGCGAATTGGCAAGAATTGCTCACGCCTCTGTTGGGAGGTTCCGGAGGAAAAGGTGGGCAAACAGAAAATGCCCGTCGTCCGTGCCCATTAACACCAACATCTTCTCCATCAGTTCAACCGACGAACCATCTCCTAACTCGGAGCGCCTCAGGAGCCTCTCTGCTCTCTCACAGTCCGAGAGTGTGTAGCGCCGGGTCAGCGCGGCCTTGAGAGTCCCGCATTTGTCGTGGGCTGGAGGCTGTTGGAGCAGGCTTGCTACCTGCTGAGACGTGCGAGCGTCCAGCGCTGCGACCACATAGTAATATTTGGTGTCGTCTGCCATTATTCCCTGGAGGGCGAACTGAGCTTTGGTGTGGTGGAACCAAGGCCGCGGGTCGTGCAGCCAAAAGTCCGGTAGTTTGACAGAAACAGCGCACGCGTTGCTGGGGCTTCCCGTCCGGGCCGACTCCGGGGTTCTTGCCTCGTGTTCCATAATTCGTCAAGGGGTCACCAGTGTGGAGAGTGTAAATAACGAGACTGGTTCATACAGCAGACGACTTTATTCACTCTCACATCAGTCATACACAGAAAAAGCATGTCTCAATACACCATGAGTTCTCCTTTTATACCAACCACCCATCTCACATCTGCATGACATCTCACATCACAATAGATTCATCCTTTCTCCCCCCAGCTCCTTCTTCCTGCTACCTCACCATAATCTCCATAGCCATCGTCCTTCTCTGTTTACCCTTTGCATCCTGTCTGAGATGATTAACCCAGTCTCTACAAGGAAGAATTTTATTTTCACAGTTCACACCATCTTATATAAATACACGAGTTAAAAAATATATGTTTTTCTGCCCCTGTTCTATCTCTTGCTGCCAGGCTTAAACTCTCAGCAGGATATCCATTCACAAAGCAAGAGCGATCTAGCCTTCTACAGTAATGCAAATGCACAGCTGCTCCTACTTGGTTGACACATGTATTCATGGACAGGCTGTTTGCAAAATTTTGCATTGTTTAACATGGTGCCTTGGCAGCAAACTATTGCCAATATCTTGAAAACTACACATCAAAAATTGTTTCAGAATCATTTGTGGTGAGAAATAAGCTCTTTAGTTCTACAATCATTCTTTACTTGACATGAACATCTGCTATTTTATTTTGTTTTGTTTTATTTTCAAGTGTCACACCATGCCACTTCCAGAATGCATTATGAAGTATTATAGGCTACACAGGTGTAACGGATGCCAACTAGTACTGTTCGGCATAGAACGTTAGTAAAACCTCCCTCCCAAAGCCTCATACAGTATCGGTAGCGCTGAGCTACTGGTCGGACCTTTAGCTCAGCGCGATCGTGCTGTGTCTCCCATGCTCGAACTGTGTAGTTGACTGAGAGGTTGTGGGTTCGTGTCCCGTGTGGGGCGAACTGCGCAGGATGATCTCTGTCACACAGGCAATGATTGAGACAAAGCAAATCACAAGTATGAAACAAATATGAAACTTTTCTATCAATTACCAATCTGGTAATGATTGAACTGGAAACACAATCCAGTCAAAGTCCAATAATTTTTACAGTTCTGTTGTTACTGCCTCACATTTTAATTAATAGCTAAGACAATGTCAACAAATTCTTTTTTTTCTTTTTTTTGTCAAAAATGTATCTATGAAGGATTACACTGGTCAACACCAAGTTTATTGTCTAAGTTTTTTTCAACTGATTTAGGACAATTTAGATGTGTTGAATCCAAAAATCACATTGGTTTTGCTCAATCAGGTCACTTTTTGAATTATGGCCACATGTTGTTTTATATGTTTTTGTTTACATGTACGGGTATTTTCACTTTATATGATGCAAAATTATTTTTTATGTCTTGAAATTCTCTGACTTTTGAACAATGATGACGTAACATTCAATTTACATGTACTTACCTTATATAAAGGTAAGTACATGCACAGTACTAAGTAAATACTAAGTTATGGCTGTGTTGTGAGACATGTATATGTTGGACACTGCATATGTGATTTAACCACGATGAAGGAGAGCCAGCCCCCTGCGGTGCGGAGCCACAGAGCCTGGACCCCCTGCGGAGGACAGGGGACAGAAGACTTCCTGACCACTGAGGCTCGGGAAGAGAGAAGGGGGAGTTATGTAAATAAAAGGCTAATGAATGTGAATAAAGAGACTTTGATATAGATGTGTGATTTCCCCCGCGAGGGAAATGGTTTGATGTGAGAAGGTTTAAATGAGAGAACTTTGGTGTGTTCACCCTCTTTGTTCGCTGCTCAAGAATAAGAGCAGACAGTGGAATGATTTCTTGAATAAACTGAAATGAAAGACAATTCGGTTTCGTTATTCAAGTCTCCCCACATTGGTGACTGACGACGTTGAGAATGAACGAAGAAATTCTCAGGGTCCCGGACTCACAGCGCTCAGAGCTGGCGAGCGCAGTGGCCGTTAAGCTGCCTGATTTCTGGCAGGATAACCCACGGTCGTGGTTTCTGCAAGCAGAGTCGCAGTTCGCGCTCGCAGGAGTAACGGTGGATGACACTAAGTTCCACCATGTCATCGCTAAACTGGACAACAGCACAGCTCGGTGCGTGCAAAGCTTGGTGGAGCAGCCACCCGCGACCGACAGGTACAGCAAGCTGAAATCCACCCTCATCAAGTTTTTCACCCCCTCGGCTGAAGTGAGGGCGAGGAGGATCCTGTCTTTGCTAGACCAAGGTGGACACAGGCCGAGCGCCCTGATGGAGGAGATGATACAGCTGAGAGGGTTGGACAACGATGATTTCATTTTTCAGTTCATCTTCCTCTCCAACCTCCCGGCGCATGCGAGAAGCACGCTGGCCGGCAAAAAGTGTCACACCCTGGAGGAGTTCCGGGAGCTGGCCCAGGAGGCAGACGGGATCCTGGACGCCTGCGGCGGGCAAGCAACCACAGCAGCGACCCGAGACAGCGGGGAGCCAGAGGCGGCAGAACCAGACTGGCCGACGATGGCGGCAACACGGCCGCGACGAGGGGGAGCCAATAGCCCGGCGACAGAGGCGCGGGCACGACACAGCGGAGGAGAAGATCTCTGCTTTTACCATCGGAGGTTCGCAGAGAAGGCACGCAGGTGTGTGCCGCCCTGCATCTTCAGGAGTTCGGGAAACGGCAAGACCGGGGGTCGCTAGCAGCTTCGACCCTCGGAGAACGCAACAAGCTGCTCTACATCACGGATGCGCGCTCCGGACGAGTGTTCCTCATTGACACCGGAGCACAAGTGAGCTTCATCACCCCAACATACGCGGACCGGGTAGCTGGACCCCACGGTGACGGAGCTACAGCGGCAAATGGCTCGAACATCAACACCTACGGGAGAAGGACCTTGCCTTTATGCTTACATGGCCGCACATATGAATGGACTTTTGTAGTAGCGGCGGTGAGTTTCAACATGTTGGGCGCGGATTTTTTGTGTTCACACAATCTGTTAGTTGATCTTGCTAATAGACGGCTGGTAAATGCACTCTCTTTTTACTCTCTCCCCTGTTCAGCTCGAGTGTCCCCGCCACCAGTACAGACCCACGTCGCTACAGCAGGTGGTAAGTTTCACACACTCCTCACCCAATTTCCAGCGCTCACTGTGCCCACTTTTTCAGCGACGGTCGCGAAGCACGGGGTGAAACACTTCATCCCCACTTCTGGTCCTCCCGTGTTTGCAAAAGCTCGGCGCTTGGATGCAGTTAAGCTCGCCATTGCGCGCGAGGAGTTCGCCAGCCTGGAGAGGCTGGGCATCGTTCGTAGGTCGAAGAGCCCGTGGGCTTCGCCGCTGCACATGGTACCGAAAGCCGATGGCTCCTGGAGACCGTGCGGGGATTACCGCAGGCTAAACAACGCTACGGCACACGATCGTTATCCCATCCCGCACATTCAGGATTTTTCGGTGCACCTGGCGGGGGCGCGCATTTTTTCAAAGATTGATCTAGTTCGCGGCTATCACCAAGTCCCGGTCCAACCGGAGGACATTCCTAAAACAGCGGTAATAACCCCGTTCGGACTTTTCGAATTTTTACGCATGCCGTTTGGTCTCAAAGGGGCGGCGCAAACATTTCAGCGGATGATGGATGCCGTGTTACGCGATCTCCCTTTCGTGTTTGTGTACCTCGACGACATTTTGGTCGCGAGTACTTCAGAGGACGAACACGAAACGCACCTCACAGCAGTTTTTAGGAGGCTGGGAGAGCACGGCTTAATAGTTAACCCAGCCAAGTGCCAGTTCGGCGTTGAGCGGATTGATTTTTTGGGTCACCGCGTCTCCCCGGAGGGAGCGGTTCCGTTACCAGAGAAAGTACGCGCGGTAGCGGATTTTCCCCGTCCACAAACGGTCAAATCACTACAGGAATTCTTGGGGATGGTGAATTTTTATAACCGGTTCCTGCCCCACGCAGCTCAAATCATGCAACCGTTATATGCCGCGCTCAAAAAACAAAAGCCGACCCAGGCGGTCGAATGGTCCCCGGAGCGGGAGCGCGCGTTCACAGAGGTTAAAAAAGCCTTGGCTGACGCTGCGCTCCTGGCCCACCCAGACCCTGCAGCACGTATCGCGCTGACGACAGACGCTTCAGATTTAGCCATAGGGGCCGTTATTGAGCAACAGGTAGCCGGAGTTTGGCAGCCTTTGGCTTTCTTTAGCAAATCTTTAAGCGCGGCTGAGCGAAAATACAGCGCGTTTGACAGAGAACTGTTGGCGCTGCATTTGGCTATTCGTCATTTCCAGTTCTGGCTGGAAGGACGGTGCTTCACCGCTTATGTGGACCACAAGCCGCTCACATACGCCATGGCCAAAATTTCAGATCCGTGGTCCAGCAGGCAGCAGAGGCAGCTGGCCGCAATCTCGGAATTTACCACTGACATTAGGCACGTCGCGGGCAAATTCAATGTAGTAGCGGATTGTCTCTCACGCGCGTTCACGACCCCGACACGCGCAGAGGCAGAACGGGCCACCGTGACCGCGCCGCAGGAGAGCGGCACGGTGGCGCGCGCAGCCCCGGTGCACGTGGGTATAGATTACGCAGCCATGGCAGCGGACCAGGGGGCGGACGCAGACGTGCGCGCGCTCCAGTCTGGACCAACAGGGTTGAGGCTGGAGAGCAAGTGTTTACAAACCGGTATGCCCCCCCTGATCTGCGACATGTCGACGGGGCGCCCGCGTCCGGTGGTTCCGGCCACGTGGCGCCGCCGTGTTTTTGACTCGGTCCACTCACTGGCGCACCCGGGGGTGCGCGCGTCGGTGAAACTAGTGGCGGAAAAGTTTGTTTGGCCGTGCCTGCGCAAGCACGTGAAGGAATGGGCAAAAACCTGCATTTCCTGTCAACGGGCCAAAATTCACAGGCACACAAGAGCCCCGTTAGAACCGTTCCGCATTCCGGCCAGAAGGTTCGACCATGTGCACGTCGACCTTGTGGGCCCCCTACCGGCATCACAGGGGTTCACGTATCTTTTGACAATGGTGGACCGCACCACACGTTGGCCGGAAGTGGTCCCACTTGCGACGACCACGGCCGCGGAGGTGGCTCGCGTTTTTTTAACGGCTTGGGTGGCGCGCTTCGGGGTTCCGTCGGACATTACGTCCGATAGAGGACCGCAATTCATCTCTGAGCTGTGGTCAGCGATGGCCAACGGCTTAGGAGCCAAAATTCACCGCACTACGGCTTACCACCCTCAGGCTAATGGTTTATGCGAGCGTTTTCATAGGTCTTTGAAGGCAGCACTCAGAGCGTCGCTCACGGATGCAGATTGGGTAAATAAACTCCCATGGGTTTTATTAGGGTTGCGTTCTGCGCCTAAAGAGGACTTAGACGCCTCCCCAGCGGAGCTGGTATTCGCACAAACTCTGAGGCTGCCGGGCGAGTTTTTACCAGAGCACCCAGAGCCCCCACCTCTCTCTGCTCTGGGATCGTTAGTTGGCACGGGGGCAGACACGCTCCCGGGTCCGGTTCATCACGCTTTTCCACGAGTTTTCGTCCCCAAGGCTTTGAAAAATGCCGATTTCGTTTTTGTCAGGCGCGAAGCCCTTAAAGCAACGCTCAAACCACCTTACGAAGGGCCATTTCGAGTGCTGGAGGCAGGTGATAAGCAATTTGTGCTAGATTTTGGGGACAGAAAAGAGACAGTCAGTATTGACAGACTAAAACCTGCTTTTGTCATGAAGGACGTGTCTGTACCGGTCGCGGTGGCGCCTCGACGAGGCAGGCCCCCGCAGAGGGCAATTAACCACTCTCTTCCTCAGTCAACAGACCCGAAGCAGAACAGCACCGCAGGCAAGGCGGGGCCAACGCACAGCAGATTCGGCAGACGGCTGAAGCCCAAGCGGCGCACAGACTGAATGTTGGTGTTGATTATTCAGTAGTGAGTAAGGTGCTATTAAATTTTGGGAATTAGTCTGTTCTTCATCGTTTGGGGGGGGGGGTTATATGGCTGTGTTGTGAGACATGTATATGTTGGACACTGCATATGTGATTTAACCACGATGAAGGAGAGCCAGCCCCCTGCGGTGCGGAGCCACAGAGCCTGGACCCCCTGCGGAGGACAGGGGACAGAAGACTTCCTGACCACTGAGGCTCGGGAAGAGAGAAGGGGGAGTTATGTAAATAAAAGGCTAATGAATGTGAATAAAGAGACTTTGATATAGATGTGTGATTTCCCCCGCGAGGGAAATGGTTTGATGTGAGAAGGTTTAAATGAGAGAACTTTGGTGTGTTCACCCTCTTTGTTCGCTGCTCAAGAATAAGAGCAGACAGTGGAATGATTTCTTGAATAAACTGAAATGAAAGACAATTCGGTTTCGTTATTCAAGTCTCCCCACAAAGTAAGTACAGGTTTTTACTTAGCACCTGATCGAGAGAAACGGATGTCATTTTCAGACTCAGCTGTGCAAAATTGTCTTAAATCAGTTGAAAAAACACAGACAATTTACAAAAAAAATATTTTTGTAACCCTGTGTTATCTACTAGAACATGAGTATGAATTGTGTCCACTACTCAATGGGTGTCCATCTTGAACTGATCATTTGTAACTGCAGCTTCCAGCTTGAATCCCAAGGACTTGATGACTGTACTATTGTTACCTCCGCCAAGGAGGTTATGTTTTCATTGGCGTTGGTTTGTCTGTCTGTTTGTTTGTTTGTTAGCAAGATAACTCAAAAAGTTATGGACGGATTTTCATGAAATTTTCACAGATTGTCAGAAATGGGGTATCCTACAGATGATTAGATTTTGGTGGTGATCCGGATCACAGTCCAGAAGAAAAACGCCATTACGGAAAATGCCATTTTCGTCAATAACTACTGAACCACTAATCCTATCATTGTGAATCCAATTGCTAGTCATATGTTTTCATGGTCAAGGAATCTGAAAACGTACACACAAACACTGTATGGGGGAACTGTGGCGCTTGGCGGAGGTCTGCGCTCTCCGAGTGCTTTTCTTGTTGTTCTTGCTTAAATTAAAAAAAGAGTTACCAGGAAGAAATGCTGGCTCAAATTCCTACAAAATATTTAGCTAAAATCACCATCAGTAGTCACATTTTCAAAAACACACCAACTAAAAAATAAAAAGGTCCGTTGTGGAGTGTGTGAAATCAGAGGCAGATTCATTTCAGTCGATTTATTACACACTCACATCTCTCAAGCACAGAACAGACTGAACATTTAAGCAGAAACTCTCCTCTTAAGTTTCATGGCATTTACATCACACACAACATGACATTTGCATCACACTGCATTCAACATCCTTCATCCTTGACTCCTTCCTGCTATCTCTCCAGGAACCTCCTGCTCTTTGTTCTCCCATGCTTATCCACTGTCTCCTGTCTGAGATGCTAGATAATCTGGCTCCCCCAAGGTGCTACACTATCCCCCCCAGCGTCTTAGATAGAACAATAGAATAACAGTCCACATGCTGTGATACAACAATTGAACATCAGTCCACATGCTGCTTGGGCTTCCATCTCCTCCCGTATCTGCTGTAACTGGGGTTTACCGCGTCCGCGGCGCTGCTGTGCTGGTGGGGGGCTGCTGGGAGTGTGTCTGACTGTGGGTGGGCTGTTGCTGGGGGGGGGGGCACTTCGGTCTGTCCGTGTGGCTGCTCTGGTGAATCGTTTCCCTGGGGAGCTCACCGTGGGGGTCTTCCACGCCGAGGAGCCTTAGCCAACAGCACTTGCTCGTCTGCCACAACAAAAGCGGGTTTGAGTCTGTCTATGCCAATTTTTTCCCTCCTACCACCCAAGTCTAGCAAAAAATGCTTATCCCCTGTTTCCAGCACTCTGAACGGTCCATCATAGGATGGGCGCAATGGAGGGCGGTGGGCGTCGTGTCTGACAAACACGAACTCCGCGCTCTTCAAAGTTTTAGGCACAAAAACACACGGAAAACTGTGGTGGGCAGGGCCTGGCAGCATGCCTGTGTTTGTGCTACGCTGCAAAAGCTGAGATGGGGACCTGCCCGGCGTGGGATTATCTGGCAGAAATTCCCCGGGCAGCCGTAGTGGCTGCGCAAAAACGAGCTTCCAGATCCTCTTTCGGCGCGGAGCGCAACCCCAACTAGAAAAGTACTTGAAGAGCGCAGACCTCTGCCAAGCGCCACAGTTCCCCCCATACAGTGTTTGTGTGTACGTTTTCAAATTCCTTGACCATGAAAACATATGACTAGCAATTGGATTCACAATGATAGGATTAGTGGTTCAGTAGTTATTGACGAAAATGGCATTTTCCGTAATGGCGTTTTTCTTCTGGACGGTGATCCGGATCACCACCAAAATCTAATCATCTATAGGATACCCCATTTCTGACAATCTGTGAAAATTTCATGAAAATCCGTCCATAACTTTTTGAGTTATCTTGCTAACAAACAAACAGACAGACAAACAGACAGACAGATCAACGCCGATGAAAACATAACCTCCTTGGCGGAGGTAATAAAACCCACAGCAGCCTGTCTACCCAATTTGCATCCGTCAATGAAGCCCTGAGTGCTGCTTTCAGTGATCTATGAAAACGCTCGCATAACCCATTGGCCTGTGGGTTGTACGCGGTTGTGCGGTGAATTGTAACACCCAGGCTGCGGGCCATCGCAGACCAGAGTTCGGAAACAAATTGAGGGCCCCTGTCAGACGTAATGTCCGACGGGACTCCAAAACGCGCCACCCATGCTGTTAAAAAAGCGCGCGCTACGTCCGCGGACGTGGTTGCCGCCAGCGGGACCGCTTCTGGCCAGCGCGTGGTGCGGTCCACCATTGTCAGGAGGTGCGTGCACCCCTGTGATGGCAGGAGGGGGTCCACGAGGTCCACGTGAACATGGTCGAACCTCTTAGCCTTAATACGAAATGGCTCCAAGGGAGCCTTTGTGTGTCTGTGTACCTTGGCTCGTTGGCACACCACGCAGGCTGCAGCCCACTCTTTCACTTGTTTGCGTAGGCTCGGCCACACAAACTTCTCTCCCACCATTTTGACTGACGCGCGCACTCCTGGGTGCGCCAGAGTGTGAACCGACTCAAACATGCGGCGGCGCCACGCGGCCGGGACCACCGGACGCAGACGACCCGTGGAGACATCGCAGATTGGGGGGGGGGGCCGCCATCCTGCAGCACCCTGCTCTCCAGCCTTAACTCTATTGGTCCAGACTGGAGCGCGCGCACGTCTGCATCGCTAATCTGCTCCGCGACCATGGCTGCGTAATCTATCCCCACGCAGACCGGGGCCACCACGGCGCGTGAGAGGCAGTCCGCCACCACATTCAGTTTACCAGACACATGCTGAATATCGGTAGTAAACTCTGAGATCGCGGCCAGCTGTCTCTGCTGCCAGCCCGACCACGGTTCTGAAACCTTGGCCATCGTGAATGTCAGCGGCTTGTGGTCCACGAACGCGGTGAAGCTGCGCCCTTCCAACCAGAACTGGAAGTGGCGTATGGCCAGGTGAAGAGCCAGCAACTCTCTGTCGAACGCGCTGTATTTACGTTCGCTGTCACGCAAAGTTCTGCTGAAAAAGGCGAGCGGCTGCCAAGCCCCGGCGACGCGCTGCTCCACGACAGCCCCTATGGCCACGTCTGAAGCGTCGGTGGTGAGGCTAAGAACGCCCGCTCTCGCTCCGGGGTCCATTCGACCCTATCCGCGGGTTTCTGTTTCTTGAGCACGGCGTACAATGGTTGCATGAGCTGCGCCGCGTGGGGAAGGAAACGGTTATAAAAGTTCACCATTCCCAAAAATTCCTGCAGCGCCCTGACCGTCTGAGGCCGGGAAAAATCCGCCACGGCGCGCATTTTGTCGGGCAGCGGGATTGCTCCTTCCGGAGAGACGCGGTGCCCCAAAAAATCAATCTCCGTCACGCCAAACTGGCATTTCACTGGGTTGATTATTAACCCATGCTCCTCCAACCTCTAGAAAACCGTTGTGAGGTGGGTTTCGTGTTCGTCTTCGGACGCACTGGCTACCAGGATATCGTCCAGGTAGACGAACACAAATGGGAGATCGCGCAGCACTGCATCTATCATGCCGTGGAACGTCTGTGCCGCTCCTTTTAACCCGAATGGCATGCGCAGGAACTCGAATAGACCGAACGGAGTTATTACCGCTGTTTTGGGTATGTCCTCAACGCGCACTGGGACCTGGTGGTAACCGCGGACCAGGTGTATTTTGGAAAAAATGCGTGCTCCGGCAAGGTGAACGGAAAAATCCTGTATGTGGGGAATTGGGTAGCGGTCGTGCGCTGTGGCGTTGTTCAACCTGCAGAAATCCCCGCACGGTCGCCACGATCCCCCAGCCTTAGGGACCATGTGTAGCGGGGATGCCCATGGGCTGTTCGAGCGCCTCATGATGCCCAACCTTTCCAGGTTGGCGAACTCCTTGTGCGCTATGGCCAGTTTAGCTGCGTCCAAGCGCCGAGGTTTTGCAAAAACGGGCGGCCCGGAGGTGGTGATAAAGTGCTCCACCCTGTGTTTAGCGATGGCCACGGAAAACGTCGGGACCGTGAGTGCTGGGAACTGAGTGAGCAGTGTGTGGAACTTACCGGCTGTAGCTGTGACGTTGGCTTGTGCTGTTGGCTGGGTCACTCGAGCTGTACAGGGGAGAGAGTCAAAGGACAGTGCATTAACCAGGCGCCTGTTAGCAACATCAACCAGTAAACCATGTGCACACAGAAAATCAGCCCCCAGTATATGGTAATTCAGTGCTGCTACGACAAAAGTCCACTCATATGTACGGCCGTTTAGAGATAAGAGCAGAGTCCTCTCACCAAAGGTCTTAATATCCAAGCCGTTTGCTGCCAACATCCCGGGGCCACTAGGTCCTGCCAGCCGGTCAGCATAGGTCGGCCGGATGAAGCTCTTCTGGGCTCCGGTGTCCACGAGGAAATGCCTCCCCGAGCGTACATCCCTCAAGTAGAGCAGCTTGTTCTCTTCACCGAGGGTCGCAGCTGCTACCGACCCCTGGCCTTGGCGTTTTCCCGAGCGCTTGAATTGGCACGGTGGCGCACATCTGCATGCATTCTCTCTGAAGCGGCGGTGGTAGAAACAGAGCGTGTCTCTCTGGCGCTCCTTGGCCCCCGCTGCCGCTACCGTCGGAGGCTCCTCGCCTCCTCTGGTCATCTCGCTGGGCTCCGCCGCTGCCGCGTTGACTGTGATCATCCTGGTGGTGATGATGATCCGGTCTGCCTCCTGGGCTAGCGCACGGTAGTCGCGCGCGGCCAGCCACGGCGAATTGGCCAGAACCGCTCTCGCCACTGTAGGAAGGTTCCGGAGGAAGAGGTGGGCAAACAGAAAGTGCCCGTCGTCCGTGCCCATTAACGCCAGCATCTTCTCCATCAGGTCTACGGCCGAACCATCTCCTAACTCGGTCCGCGTCAGGAGCCTCTCCGCTCTCTCACCGTCCGAGAGCACGTAGCCCTGGATGAGCGCAGCCTTGAGCGCCTTATATTTGCTGCTGGCTGGTGGCTGATCGAGCAGGCTCGCTACCTGCTGAGCTGTGCGGGCGTCGAGCGCTGCGACCACATGGTAGAATCTGGTATCATCTGCCATTACTCCCTGGAGGGCGAACTGGGCCTCGGTGAGGTGGAACCAAGAGCGTGGGTTGTGCTGCCAGAAATCCGGTAGCTTGACTGAAACCGCACATGCGTGGCTGGAGGTTCCAGTCCGGGCTGTCTGTGGGATGGCTGCCGCCTCGCTGTAGCTTCCTGACCGGGCCGGCTCTGGGGATCTTGCCTCGTGTTCCATAATACGTCTAGGGTCATCAGTGTGGAGTGTGTGAAATCAGAGGCAGATTCATTTCAGTCGATTTATTACACACTCACATCTCTCAAGCACAGAACAGACTGAACATTTAAGCAGAAACTCTCCTCTTAAGTTTCATGGCATTTACATCACACACAACATGACATTTGCATCACACTGCATTCAACATCCTTCATCCTTGACTCCTTCCTGCTATCTCACCAGGAACCTCCTGCTCTTTGTTCTCCCATGCTTATCCACTGTCTCCTGTCTGAGATGCTAGATAATCTGGCTCCCCCAAGGTGCTACACTGTAATGTTTTGCATCTGTTCCAATTTCTTTCCAAGAATGTGGGCATCATGTGCTGTAAAAGGTGCAAGCAGCTGTAGTGACACAATGAGAATAGAGATTGTCATAAGTGAGTTAAAAAAAAATTCCAATACTATCGCAAGTATTTATATGAAGGAGGAAATACATTCACATAGACCAAAAAATTAAAAATGCACATAAAACACATCTCCTAACCACACACACTAAAACATACAGAGAAGCCAAAGACATAGAGCAAATCATTTTGCTTATTATGGTCTCTGTGGGGCCCTAAAATGAATTGAAAAGGTAAATTGCTGTTACTTTTCCCTGTTGAATGTTTTTGTCATAAATCTAGTTGTAAAATGACACCTCAAATGATGAATTATAACAACCATTATAGCAACCTCATTTGGCGTATGGCACTGCTCTGTGGTCTGAAAATAACCTGTACATTGCTGCCCTGTTTTTATGATGAGGCGTCAGTGGCTCAGGAGGTAGAGTGGGTCATTCAATAACCAGAGGGTTGGCAGTTTGAATCCCGCTCTCCCCAGCCATCCTGCTGTTGTGTCCCTGGGCAAGACTCTTTGCCCACCTTGCTTCCAGTGTCCATGACATGGGTATGAATATGTACAAAATGTTCATCGGTGGTCGGAAAGGCTGTTGGCATGGATTGGATGCCACGTTTCTGTCAGTCTGCCCCAGGGCAGCTGTGGCTACAGAGGTCATCATTATCATCACAGCAGTCTGTCATGGGTGACAATGACTGTTTCATTTAGGTCTGATCAGATTCCTCCACACAGCTCTGTCCTTAGCCTTCCGCTGCCAGGAACTCCTGTCTATATCCAACTTCTTCAAGTTTCTTTTTACAGTGTATTTAAATCTGAGCCTTGGTCTACCCTGATTGTGTTTGCCCTCGCATAACTGTGAGTAGAGTAACTGCCGAGGGAGACGCTGGTGGTCCATCCTCTCAACATGTCTGAGCCATCTCAGGTTCATCTGTATTAGCATGTCCTCCATTGATGGCAGACCAGCTCGTTTCAACACTTCTATGTTGGTTATCTTGTCTTTCCATGAGATGCTCATTATGGCTCAAAGGTGTCTCATCATGTACGCGTAAAGTTTCTTTACCTGCACTCTGTAGACAGTCCAAGTTCCAGCACCGTACAATAGAGTAGCCAGTACTGTCGCTCTGTACACTTTGCATTTTACACGGATAGACACATGTCGATTGTTCCACAGTCTCTCCCTCAAGTTTCCAAGCACAGCACTTGCTCTTCTCATTCTGAGAGATAGTTCATCCTCCAGCCTAGCATTCTCTGAAACAGTACTCCCTAGATACTTGAAAGTCTTCTGATCTCTTCTGGTAGTGATGTTGATAACTGGAACTTTGGTGGTTGATAAAGGCACTCTGTCTTCTTGATGTTGATTTTGAGGCTGAATTGGCTAGCTGCTCTTGCAAATTTCTCCACTAAAGATTGCATATCTTCCGCACTGTGTGCAACTAGAGCGCTGTCATCGGCAAAGAGCATTTCTCTTACTACCTTTATTGATGTCTTACTCTTGGCTTTAAACTGTGCCACACTGAGCAAGTCTGCTTCTTTCCTTGTTTGAATGTATACTCCTTCTGAAGTGTCTTTGAAGGCCACCTCAAGCATGGCTGACAGATATAGCATGAAGAGTGTAGGCACCAGCACACACCCTTGTTTCACCCCATTGCTTACTGAAGTCTTTAGTCACTGAACCGCTCATTGCCATGTTTGCTTGCTTAACAGTATGAAGTGCCTCGATCAGGCTGACAAACTCAAGCATGGCTGCCAGATATAGCAAGAAAAGTGTAGGCACCAGCACACACCCTTGTTTCACCCCATTGCTTACTGAAAAGTCTTTAGATACTGAACCACTCATTGCCACGTTTGCTTGCATACCTGTATGGAGTGCCTCGATCAGGCTGACAAACTTCTCTGTACAACCATATTTCTTGAGTACCTGCCAAAGTCCTTGTCGCGAAACAGTATTGAAGGCTTTACTGAAGTCTAGGAAGACTACATAAAGCGGCATGTTCTGTTCGATACACTTTTCTTGAACCTGTTTCAAGCAGAAAATCATGTCCATTGTGTTTTTTCCACTTCTAAAGCCGCACTGGGTTTCCGGTAGTACATTCTGTGAGATGTGTTCACTGAGTCTGTTAAGTAGTACATGTGAGAGAATCTTACCAACAGTGGCTAGCAGTGATATACCACTGTAATTTACACAATCTTTCCTATTACCTTTCTTGAACAAAGGTACAATACTTGCATCCTTCCAGTCTTGAGGCACTTTCTGGGCATCCCATATCTCTTGGATGAGCATGTGCAGGCAGTTGCTCAGCAGAACACCACCACATTTCCACACTTCTGCTGGAATTCCATCCCTTCCTGGAGCTTTACCATCCTGTGTTGTCCTGATAGCTGCCATTAGTTCATCAAAATTTGGTGGTTCATCCAGACTTGATACAACTGGTCGCTGCACTAGAGCTTCTTTAGCCTCTTCAGTGAGATCTCCAGGGTTGTTAAGTAGTTGGTCAAATTGGCCTGCAAATCTGTCCAGGATCTTGTCTTTCTCCTGCAAAACCATTTCACCATCCACAGCCTTTAGTTGGATCAATCCTCTTGGTTTAGGGCCGTAGATTTCTCTCAAGCTTGTGAAGAATATTTTCATGTCCTTTCTGTCTGCTGCAGTTTGAAGTTCCTCCACTTTTTCATCCCACCAGTTGGACTTCATCTCTCTGGTGTACCTCTGTAGCTTGCTCTGAGCCTTTGAGTATTTCTTCTTCTTCGACCTTGTGTTACACTGTAGGTTTTCCTGCCTAGCTGTATTCCTCACTTCTAGTAGTTTCTTCAGATGTTCATCATGCTCATCAAACCAATCTTGATGTTTCTTCTCAGGGTGGCCTAATGCATCACTCGCAGTCTGATACACCATATTCTTCAGTGTTGCCCATTTCTCTTCTATGTCATTCTCTGAGTTGTTGCTGTCCCAGCCTTTCAAGTTTTCATCAATTTCCTGTGTAAGTTTTTCCTGCTTCTTTTGGCCTTTCAGTGCACTAGTGTTTAGCTTCCGTGGTGGCTTCGCACCTGTCCTGCAGTGCTGTTTTCGTCTCCAAATCCTTAATATAGATGTCAGCATAACATGATCAGTACAACAGTCCGCACCTCTCATTGCTCTGGTGTCCAATACATCCCTTATGTCTCTCTGCCTTATTATGATGTAGTCTAACAAGTGCCAGTGCTTGGATCTTGGGTGCATCCATGACTTCTTGTGTGTGTCCTTGTGCTTAAATAGAGTGTTGGTTATCACAAGGTTGTACTCTGAATATAGTGCAGGTAGAAGCTCTCCATTAGTATTGCACTTGCCTACTCCATGACTGCCTAGCACTCCTTTCCATTTCTCGGTGTCCGAACCAACTCTGGCATTAAAATCTCCAACGATTATCAGCCTGTCATCAGTCGGTACACGCCTGATAGTCTCACGTAAATCACTGTAGAACTCTTCCTTCGCCTCCTCTGTGTTGATCATTGTTGGGGCATATACATTCCTGTCATTGACTGGCACCGGTTCCTCATCAAGCATTGCTGCTATCTCCTTTCTAACTGCAAAGCCCTCTCCTGCTTCTCTCCTTTCTTGAGTTGATTTCCCACTCCAAAAGAAGATGGACCCATGGTCTTCCAAGCTGTCATATCCAGGCAATCTTGTTTCACTAAGTGTAGCTATGTCTACATTGTACCTGTTCATTTCCAGGGCCACAAGCGCGGTCTGTCTTTCTGGGCGCTGTGATGTTGATCTGTCCAACAGAGTGCGTACATTCCATTCTGCTACACACAAGGCTGCTGTTTTCCTCTTCTTTTGTCTTCCTGCTCCTAACTTACTTTTCGCTGCCTGTCGGAGTGTGAACAGATCAGAGGTAGCTTACCACTATCAGTGTCTCTCTAGAGTGAATGAATAATGGGCTCACTGTAAGCACTTTGAGATGTCACTTGACAAGTAAAGCGCCGTATAAATCTAATCCAGTATTGTTACTTTGACAACAGTTTTGGATGGTATTTATGATTTTTTTCACTTTGCAGAGGTGTTGGATGTATACCTATTGTAATTTCTTATCAGACTTCACTGAGACATACACATTTATGGTATTTGACTATATTCTCAGATAATCACTTTTTGTAATGATCTATAGCTCTCTTTTTACAGAACTTTGTCAAAGTATACTGTTCTGCAGAATAGTAACACTGTTCTCAGAGATGTTAATAAAATGTCTGTGACATGCTTTGATCAAAACAACTGCGGGTTTAATTATTGCAGTACCATAGTCCACAAAAAGGGAAAGACCCTTCCTCACAACTGCCCGTTTTTTGGCATTTTACTTTAAATTTGAATGAGCCAAAGTTCAGCTCCCTCTGTTATTATTTCTGAGATATGATTGCAGTGGACCATGCTGCCATATTTGAGGCTAACAAATAGCTCTGGTTCTCAGACTAACAGAAAAATCGGTTGAATGTGAATATGTTAAAATGGTTTGTGTGGTTAATAGGATATGACCAATCCATGGAGTATATTAATTATTTGTGCGGCAGTAGCTTAGGAGGTAGAGCGGGTTATCCAATAACAGCAGGATTGGTGGTTCGAATCCTGCTCTCCCCAGTCATCCTACTATTGTGTCCCTGGGCAAGACACTTTACCCACCTCGCCTTGAGTATCCATGGCACTGGGTATGAATGTATATAACTGTTCGGGAGTGGTTGGAGAGGCCATTGGCATGGATTGGCAGCCATGTCTCATCATTTTGTTCTTGCAGCCCTGAGAGAGAACAAATTTCTCTGTTCCTGTGGAGTATGTAATGGCCTATAGTGTCAAATGTAGATTAAAGAATGAGCTGGGAACATGGATGACTAGTACAGTGGCTAGAATTTACAGAAAAGGGCTGAGCTAGCTAAGCTAGCTGCACAGTTGATGAGTGAGTTTTGAGGCTTGGTTGGAAAAATCCCTCCCTCGTCTCGTCTGAGGAGAGTATCCCAGATGAGCCAGAGAGCAGGTCTGCATCGGAGCAGATAGAAGAGAACCTGGAGAAGTGGAGGTATGCTTTGGAGAGAAGAGGAATGAAAGTCAGATAGAAGCAAGACAGAATACATGAGTGTGAATGAGAGGGAGGCAAGTGTAATGGTGAAGGTAGAAGGAGTAGAGGTAGTGAAAGTAGATTAGTTTAAATACCTGGGGTCAACCATTCAAAGTGACGAAAACTGCACAAGAGAGGTGAAGAAAAGTGTAGGCAGGGTGGAGTGGGTGGAGACGAGTCTCAGGGGTGATTTGTGACAGAAGGATAGCAGCTAGAGTCAAAGGGGAGATTTATTAGATGGTAGTGAGACTATCATTGGGAGTGACTCGAAGGGACAGGATTAGAAATGAGAGGGACAGCTCAGGTTGAGCGGTTTGGAGACAAAGTAAGAGAGGCAAGGCTGAGATGGTTTGGACATATGCAGAGGAGGGATAGTGGACATACTGGACAAAGGATGTTGAAGATGGAGCTGCCAGGCAGGAGGAAATGAGGAAGACCACAGAAGATTCATGGATGTAATGGAGGAGGACATGGAGAGGGTTGGTGTTAAGGAAGATGCAAGGGATAGGGTGAGATGGAGGCAGACGATCTGCTGGGGAGCAGCCAAAAGAAGAAGAAGAAGAAGATAAAGCACCATGCTAGGCCAGCCTTGCTGTAGTCCCCGAAAACTGTGTGCCAATAACCCTAATAACATCACCTGGAATTCCTCAGGAAATATCACCACACCAGTTACTGACTCATTAACCTAAAATGCTGAGTGTCAGGGAACTGTTGAAGCATAGCAATGCTGATTCTAGTCGGGAAACGCAATTTGAATCACAACGGGAGGCACATGGGCCAAAAGTAATCCGCAGTTTACAGTATATGCCTATATCGTCAGCTGTCAAGCTTTTGTAGATTTATTTATTCACTTATTTTTCCCAGTGTAGTACCTTTTTGAAATGGGGAAGGAATCTGCCAAGATGGCTTAGAAAGTATCTTTTTTTTTTTTTTTTTTCCGGTAACAACAGACTCATCACCTTGGCCATCTTCCAGCCAATGCGGGACAGAAAGGAGTGGCGTGGATCCAGAGCAGGGAGGAGAGGAGCTGCTGTGTCTTTAAGCGCCAGTCAGCTCCACAGAGGGAGTCAGTGGCAGGCTGCTGGATCATTACGACGGAGGCTCCTGCTGTGTGTGAATTTCACCGTGGAGGACATCTGGGACGGTTATGTGTTTGCGCTTGAAACGCATGGAGTAGAGCAGAGAGGTCTGAAAATGAGCAGCCCCTGGGTTATTTGTGCCTGGTCTTTTATTTTGCTGCCTCTGACAGGTAAGAAAACCACAAGTCATATAGGTTACTGTGTTGTTGTTGTTTTAATTGCAGAGGGACCCTTCTCGGTGGTGTACAGTGATCTCTACTTCAGTCTGTTTCCTTTAATTCATGAAAGATAATTTGTCTTATGATGATGTTTTTGGCTCCCACATTCATGTGTTATTCTCCTACTGAATAGGTATTATGGGGAAGACCGCATATTACGCGCTTGCACGTTTTTTTTCCAGGCTGCTCGTTGTCACTGAATCCAACAGTTATTACATTGTTGACACAATCCTGTCGGCCTTAACGGTCCAGACATACAGGTCATTTGGATAACTAAAGGAAGGAACGCCTCTCTGGGCAACAGGTGTACGTGTGTTCGTATTTTCTTTGGAAGTGATTAAATATTTATCCCACCCAGATGTAAGGGATTAGGTTGTGCCTCATAGAACTGCAGCAAAAAAAAAAAAAAACCAAGAGAGACACGCATCTCTTTATTGTTTTAAGCATCTGCCGTCTCTATTGTGAAGTTCAAGCCTCCTGTTAGTCACATAACCGCCTCATGCTTGTTCAAACACTCCTCTGTAGCTGCCAAGCGCATATTCTTACCATGTGCACCCAAAACCTTGCGCAAACGCAGATATTGATGTTTTGGAGAGGGCATCCACATCCCTCTGCTCTTTGGTTTCTGTGCTCAGCTTGAGCCTGAAGGCAAAACAGTCACATGAAAATCTCTGCCCTGGAAATGTCTCCTATCATCATGTGGAGGGATTAAAAAAAGAATTTGGAGTGAGCTGTTGAGCTGAAACTCAGATGTCATTTTAGCTCATCTTATAAAGAGATTGATTGGGGGGGGTGGTTAATGCATGATTACTAAGCGGCTGGACAAGGCATAATTATTGATTGAATTATTGATCGTACAATTGAGCAGTGGCATCAGGGGCTCTCACAATCTCGCCATTCAAGGCCAGGGATCTGCAACCTGTGGCACATCACATAGCAGCACTTTTGTCCATGGCTCACTGGCTTTGGCCAAAACACAGGTTCCTGGCAAAAAAAAAAAAAAAAATCTACAGAAAAAAAAAACCCTTGTGGAGAAAGGAGGCAGGAAAGACAACGAGCTGGATGACACAGTTACTTTATTCTTCCTCCAACATATTTTACAGCAAAAGAGAATGTCAGGTCTCTGTGTACTCCTCTTTTATACCTTTATTCCCATGCATCAAGACCCGACACTTCTGACCATAACCATTGTTGTTTGAACAAAGAACCGTGTGGCACATTAACATAACATAACTCCGGCTTGTTCCAACACACTTCTTCTCTCCGGCATTTACTCCTCTCCCCGGGGGGCACATAGTCCTTACTGTCTCATCTGATACCCCCCGGTGACACCTCCTCCTTCTGTCCATTGTCCCCTGGATGGAGAAGTCTAACACCATGCCCCCACACAGCCCCCCCCGAACACTCAGAATGGGCCTTAATCCCCCCCATCCTTTGGGCTTGAGCTGGCACCCATAGTGGCTGTAGCAGGGAGTCGCCGATCCAGTCGAACTGCCCTGCTGGCTGGGTGTACAGGAGGGCACGTCAGTCTGTGGAGGGAAAAAGGGAGGTGAAGAAAACACTTCAGCTTTGCGAGCGCTGGTCCCTGCTGAGGAATCACCAACCTGCGGAGCCACCAACAGTGAGCATGCGCACTGGGGAGCTTGGGCCAACACCACCTGCTCGTCTGCCAACACAAAAGTGGGCATCAGCCTGCCGATGCAGACGGTCTCCCTACGTCCCCCCCAAGTCTAACACAAAATGTTTTGCCCCAGGTTCCAACACCCTGAATGGTCCGTCATATGGTGGGTGCAGTGGGGTTCGGTGCACATCGTGCCTAACAAAAACAAAACTGGCATTCTGCAAGCTTTTTGGGACAAATGTGCAGGGAAAATAATGGTGGGCCAGGCCCGGTACGCTCACAGCCTTTGTACTGTGTAAAAATTGCGTGGGCGGATCAGCCTTGGGCGTGGGGTTTCCGGTAAAAATTCTCTGGGGATCCGCAGCGATTGAGAAAAAACGAGTTCTGCCAGGGAGGCTGCCAAATCCTCCTTAGGTGCAGAACGCAACCCTAAAAGAACCCAAGGCAGGCGGTCGACCCAATTTGTGTCCGTGAGCGAAGCTCTGAGCACTGCTTTAAGCGACCTATGAAAACGCTTGCATAATCCGTTAGCCTGGGGGTTGTACGCAGTAGTGCGGTGAATTTTGACCCCTGGGCTCTGGGCCATCGCGGACCGGAGTTCTGAAATGAATTGTGGACTTCTGTCTGACATGATGTCCGATGGAGATCCGAAACATGCCACCCAAGCTGACAAAAAAGCACACGCCACTTCCGTGAACGTGGTAGAAGCCAGCGGGACCACTTCAGGCCAGCGCGTGATGCTGTCCACGACTGTCAAAAGGTGTGTGAAACCTTGCAACAGCGGGATGGGTCCCGCCAAATCCATGTGGACGTGGTTAACCTCCTAGTCGGGATTTGGAGTGGCTCAAGGGGAGCTCTGAAATGCTCATGCACTCTGGCCCGCTGGCGCGCGACGCAAGCTGCAGCCCACACTTTCACATCTTTGCGCAAGCGCTGCCAGACGAATTTCACCCCCACTATTTTCGCCGAAGCGCGCACTCCCGGATGCAAAAGGGAGTGGACCAACTCAAAAACGTGACGGCGCCAAGAGCTCGGAACTGAGCAAGGGAGGGCACCCTTCTTGCACCACCTTGTTCTTCAGCCTTAACCCAGTTTCCGCAGACTGGAGCGTGCAAATGTCTGCGTCCCCGGCTTGCTCCGCGGCCATGGCAGGGAAATCTGTTCCCATGTAAACTGGGGCGATTAATGCGCGCGACAGGCAGTTGGCCATGTGTTGAATGTCGGTAGTAAACTCCAAAATTGCGGCCAACTGCCGTTGCTGCCAGGCCAACCATGGTTCCAAGACCTTGGCCATTGTGTACATCAGCAGCTTATGGTCCACAAATGCTGTGAACTTGCGCCACTCCAGCCAGAACTGGAAATGGCGCATTACCAGGAGGACAGCCAGCAATTCTCTATCGAACACACTGTACTCGCGTTCGTTGTTGTGCAATATGTGGCTGAAAAATGTGAGCGGGTGCCACGAACCTGAGACACACTGCTTCACTACTGTCCCTATGGCAACGTCAGATGCGTCTGTAGTGAGCGCTATCCGTGCAGAAGGGTCCGGGTGGGCTAACAACGCGGCATCCACAAGCGCTGTTTTGGCATTAATAAAAGCCTGGACTGGCTCTGGAGTCCAGTCGATGGCTTCCATGGGTTTCTTTTTTTTTAAGCGCAGCGTACAACGGTTGCATCAGCTGGGCTGCCCAGGGAAGGAAGCGGCTATAAAAATTAACCATTCCCAAAAACTCCTGTAGTGCCCCGTGTCTGCGGGCACGGAAAGTCTGACACAGCGCGCACTTTGTCCGGTAACAGGATCGCGCCCTCCGGCAAAATGCAGTGGACCAAAAAGTCAATCACTGGCACACCGAACTGGCACTTTGCCGGGTTAACTATCAACCCGTGCGCTTCCAACCTCTGGAAAACTGTCCTGAGATGGGCGATGTGCTCCTCCTCAGACATGCTGGCTACCAGAATGTCGTCTAAGTAGACAAAAATGAAGGACAAGTCACAAAGCACTGCGTCCATCATCCTCTGGAAGGTCTGTGCCATGCCTTTTAATCCGAACGGCATGTGTAAAATCTCAAAAAGGCCAAAAGGAGTTATTACCACTGTTTTTGGAACGTCTTCCATGCGCACTGGGACCTGGTGGTAACCGCGGACCAGATCTTCTTTGGAAAAAATATGCGCCCTGGCCAGGTGCACAGAAAAATCCTGGATGTGTGGAATAGGATAGCAATAGTGTTCCGTAGCATTGTTTAAGCGCCGGAAATCGGCGCACAGTTGCCACGACCCGTCGGCCTTAGGCACCATGTGTAGCGGGAATTCCCACGGGCTGTTGGAGCGCCTGATGATGCCCAACTGTTCTAAGTTGGCAAACTCCTCTCGTGCGCTGGCCAGTTTAGCTGCGTCCAAACGCCGGGGACACGTGAACACCAGTGGGCCTTTCATCGTTATAAAGGGCTTGACCCTGTGTTTCGTTACCGTAGCAGAAAAACTCGGGACCGTGAGTGCTGGGAACTGTGTGAGCAATTGTTGGTACTTACCCCCTGTAGCTATAACGTTAGCCAGTGTTATTGACCCAGCTCCCTGAGCTGTGCAGGGCAGTGAGGTAAAACAGACAGCGTCCACTAATCTCCTGTTAGCAACATCAACTAACAATCCATAAATGCATAGAAAATCTGCTCCTAAAATGGGGCCAGAACATGCAGCTATTCAATTCAATTCAATTCAATTCAATTCAATTCAATTCAACTTTATTTTTATAGCACCATTTCACAACAACAGTCATCTCATAGCACTTTCAACTGTAGGGGAAACCCCCACAATTGCAAAAAGACCCCAGCAATCAGGCAATCCCCTGTGAGCAAGCACTCGACAACAGTGGAGAGGAAAAACTCCCTTTTAACGGGAAGAAACCTCCAGCAGAACCAGGCTCAGGAAGGGGCAGTCATCTGCTGCGACTGGCTGGGGGGTGAGGGGATAGAGAAGATGAAAAGAACAGACATATAGAGAGCAAACAGCACAATGGGGACTCAATCTATGAGAGAGAACAAACAGATGTTCATGACCAGCAAAAAGAAATATTTCATTGAGAGTGAAGAAAGGAGTGAATCCCAGTGCATTACTGGAGGTCCCCCAGCTGTCTAAACGTATTAGCAGCATAACTAAGGGAGGGTTCAGAGACACATGATCCCTCCCTAATTGTAGGCTATATCAAAAAAGGAAGGTTTTAACCCTATTCTTAAAAACAGAGATCAAGTCTGACTCCCAAATCCAGATTGGCAGCTGGTTCCACAGGAGAGGAGCTTGATAACTGAAAGCTCTGCCTCCCATTGTACTTTTGGAGATTCTAGGTATTACAAGTAATCCAGCATTTTGGGAGCGTAGTGTTCTGTTAGGATAATATGGTAGTATCAGATCTTTTAAATAAAAAGGGGCCTGATTGTCTAGAGCTTTGAAAGTGAGAAGAAGGATTTTAAACTTAATTTTAAACTCTATGGGAAGCCAATGAAGGGAGGCCAGAACCGGAGAGATATGATCTCTCTTTCTAGTACCTGTTAAAACTCTTGCTGCAGCGTTTTGGATCAACTGAAGACTTTTTAAAGATGTTTTAGGACAACCTGATAATAAAGAGTCATAATAATCTAATCTAGAGCTAACAAAAGCGTGGATCAGTTTCTTAGCATCACTCTGAGACAAGATGGTCCTAATCTTGGCAATATTACACAAATGATAGAAGGCAGTCTTAGAAACGAATTTAATATGTGAATTGAAAAACAGATCTTGATCAAAAATAACTCCAAGGTTCCTCACAGAGCTATTAAGAGAAAGAGTAACCGCATCCAAACTAAAAGTTTGATTTGGAAAGGTATTTCTAAGGTTTTTTGGACCAACAAGAGTGACTTCAGTCTTATCTGAATTTAATAGCAGGAAAATACTAGTCATCCAAGCTTTGATTTCCTTAAGACAGGCTTCTAACTTGGCTAATTGATTATTATCATCTGGTTTCATTGACAGGTATAATTGTGTGTCATCTGCATAACAATGAAAATGTATACATTGCTTTCTAATAATGTTGCCTAACGGAAGCATGTATAAACTAAAAAGAGTAGGGCCTAGCACAGATCCCTGTGGAACTCCATGACTGAGCTTTGAGTTGAAAGAAAACTCATTATTGACATAAACAAACTGGAACCTATCAGATAAATAAGATCTAAACCACTGCAACGAAGTTCGATTAAGTCCAACATAGTGTTCTAATCTATCAAGTAGAATATTATGATTGATAATATCAAAAGCTGCACTAAGGTCTAAAAGGACAAGTACAGAAACAAGTCCATTAGCAGATGCAATAAGGAGGTCATTAGTGACCTTCACTAAGGTTGTTTCAGTACTATGATGGATTCTAAGATTGAAACTCTTCAAATAAACCATTTCCCTGCAAGTGGTCAAATAATTGCATAGCAACAACCCTTTCTAAGATTTTTGAAATGAAAGGGAGATTAGAGATTGGTCTATAGTTAACTAAAACTCCTGGATCCAGCGTTGGCTTTTTGAGTAAGGGTTTAATTACAGCAGTTTTAAAAGCCTGCAGTACATGGCCTAAAGTTAATGAAGAATTGATTATTTGAAGAATAAAACATGTAAGTTAGGTTAATTGGCATCAAACTGGGGATTCTAAATTGTCCTTAGGTATGACTGTGAGAGTGAATGGTTGTCTGTCTCTCTGTGTTGGCCCTGTGATGGACTGGCGATTTGTCCAGGGTGTACCCTGCCTCTCGCCCAAAGATGCTGGGATAGGCTCCAGCCCCCCCGCGACCCGAAAAGGATTAAGCAGAAGAAGATGAATGAATGAATGAATGAATGAATAAAGCTACCAATAAATGGGAAGACTTCTTTAAATAACCTGGTAGGAATAGGGTCTAAAAGACAAGTTGAAGGCTTGGATGAGGAGATTATTTTGTCTAACTCTAAAAGGTCAATTGGAGTCAACTCATCCAAACAGATATAAATTGAAGGAGTTGTAGCAGTTACTGTATTTAAGTTAACAGTGGGAAGAATCTGACTGATTTTATCTCTGATAGATGAAATTTTATTATTGAAAAAGTTCATAAAGTCCTGACTAGTAAGCTCTAAGGGAATGCTAGGATTGACAGAGTCCTGTCTCTTTGTCAGCCTGGCTACAGTGCTGAAAAGAAACCTGGTATTATTCTTGTTCTCTTCTATTAATGCAGAAAAATAACTCATTCTAGCTTTTCTAAGAGATTATTTATAAATTAAAAGATGATTTCTCCAAGCTAAATAGATTTCATCTAAATTAGTGGAGCGCCATTTTCTTTCTAATTGATGAGTCTTCTGTTTTAAGCTACGAGTTTCTGTGTTGAACCAAGGAGTTAGAAATCTCTGATTAGACTTTTTCTTTTTTAAAGGGGCCATCATGTCTAGAGTCTGATGCAGAGAAACTGTAACACTATCTACCATGCTATTAATTACAGAAGGAGCAAGCTGTTTATAGCTTATTTCCTTTGTGTTGACACATGGCATAGAGGAAACAATCTGCATAAATTTGGTTACAACATCATCTGAGAGGCATCTACTGTAGTAATATTTTTCTTTAGGAGCCAAATAGTCAGAAATAGTAAAATCAAAGGTTAACAGACAATGGTCTGACAGTACAGGGTTATGAGGAGACACTACTAGATTTTCTATTTCTATGCCATATGTCAGAACAAGGTCCAACGTATGGTGGGGATAATGGGTAGAATTTCCTACTTTTTGAGAAAACCCCATCGAGTCTAATATTAAATTAAATGCCATATTAAGGCAATCACTATCTACATCTACATGTATATTAAAGTCCCCTACTATAATTATTCTGTCTGAATTCAGCACTAAATCAGCTAAGAATTCGACAAATTCGGATAAAAACTCTTGAGTAGGTTGATGGAGGACGATAAACTATGGCAAATAAAATTGGGTTTCGCCTAAAATTGCTAAAATGCCCAATACTGAGGACCAGGCCCTCAAAGGAATTATAACATGTTTTTTTGCTTTACATTAACTAGTAATTTGGAATGGTAAATTGTTGCTACTCCTCCTCCACAACCAGAACTTCTGGGATTTTGACAGTTTAAATAACCAGAGGGAGTTAATTCATTTAAACCAACATAATCCTCTTGCCCTAACCAAGTCTCTGTAAGGGATATTAAATCAATCTGATGATCAATTAACAGATCATGGACTCGCAGAGACGGGAGTTAGAGACCTAATATTTAACAAACCGCATTTAATTTTTAAATTATGAGGAGGAACAGAGGCCAAGTCATTACATTTAGAGGCTTCATGTTTAATCACTTTGGGATGCTTATACATTATATTTTTATTTACTTTGGAGAGAGCAGACAATGATTCTCTGATGGGGAAGACAGGGGCTAAGTTGAGGGGTGGCAGATGAAGAGGAGCTGCAGAGAGGCGTGTAAGACTGCGACTCTGCTTCCTGGTCCCAACTCTGAGTTATCAATGTTTTGGAAATTTGGATAAAAATGATGCCAGATTGTTAGATAAATGAGACGCACCATCCAAAGTGGGATGGACGCTATCTCATCTCATAAGATGAGGTTTTCCCCAAAATGAGTTCCAATTGTCCATGTAGCCCACATCGTTTGCAGTACACCACACAGACAGACAGCGGTTGAAGGATGACAAGCGACTAAACATGTCATCACTGGTCACATTGGGGAGGGGCCCAGAGAATACTACAGAGGCAGACATTGTTTTTGCAAAGTCACACACTGATTCCACATTAAGTTTTGTGACTTCCGACTGCCGGAGTTGGATGTCATTAATGTCGGCGTGGATAACAGTTGTGGAGTATTTACAGTTACTTTTAGCCAGCATTTTCAAATTTGACTCGATGTCACCTGCTCTGGCCCCAGGAATGCATTTGACTATGGCCGCTGGAGTCTCTAGGTTCATGTTTCTGACTACAGAGTTGCCAATGATCAGAGTTTTTTTCCTTAGCGTGTGTGTCGCTGAGCGGGGAAAAGCGATTAGAAACATGAACAGGTTGGTGATGAACCGGGGCCTTGCGACTATGCTTCCTTCTCACCATCACCCACCCATTCTCCTCGCTGCTAAGGAGGACCGGAGGATCGCTAGCAGGTCGCCCCATGCTAGGGAGCTCCGCTGCAGCTAAGGGGCGTCCGTCATTATTAACTGGCACAGACGGTGTTTCAATGCAGCAGAGCCGGGATTCCAAATCAGACAACCTCGCCTCAAGCGCCTCAAAAAGACATTTATTACATTTACCACTATCATTAAAAGAGGCAGAGGTGTAGCTAAACATCTGACAGAGAGAGCAACCAGAGGAGGAGGGGAAGGAGAGCTAGTAGCTATAGCTAGTGACTAACCCGAAGCTAACAAAAACACCGATGAAAGGTGAACAGAAGGCTAAAGAGGGTGATTAGATGAGACTGAGTGTGCACACAGGTGCAAGAGGCTTGATAAACAGAAGTGAGAGCTAACGGTTGATGGAAAAAAGTGATTAAAATACAATTAAAGGCAAAAATCCTCAGGAGAATGAGGAGAGCTAACCACAGAGCAAACCACACAGACAAAAGGCTGTGGAAGCCGCCAACCCCACAGCGCCAACAAGCGCTATCACAAAGTCCCACTGAAAGTTGCGTCCGTGTAAGCATATCATCAGTGTCCGCTCACCAAATGTCCTGATGGTGGATCTGTTGGTGGCTGTGAGCTCGGGGCCGCTACATCCTGCCACCCTGTCTGCATTGACCGGCAGGATGAGGCTCTTCTGGGAGCCGGAGTCCACCAAAAACCGTCTCCCTGAGTGTGTGTCCATGACATAAAGCAGTCTGTTCCTGTCGCCACTGGTTGCAGCTGCCACTGAATTCCGAGAGTGCCGTCTTACTGGCTTCTTGAATTGGTATGGTGCCAGGCAGCGTTGGGCATTCGAGCCGAAACGGCAATGATAAGGACAGATCGCCCCATTCCTTCGTCTTCTGGTGTCCGTCCCGACTACCACGAATGGCTCCTCGACCTCGCTGGAGTCCCTCATGGATGCCGGTGCCACTGTCTGCACGCTGAGAGTTCTGGTCGCTGAAATGATGCGGTCCGCTTCCTGCGCCAGGGCGCGGTAGTCCTTAGGAGCCAGCCACGGCAAGTTGGCCAGGATCACCCTCGCTGTAGCTGGTACGTTCCTGAGGAACAAGTGGGCAAACAGGAAAGATTCGTCGTCCTTCCCCCTCAGCACCAACATGCTCTCCATGAGCTCCACTGCTGATTTGTCCCCTAACTCTGAACGTGTTAGGAGCCTCTCTGCCCTCTCACTGTCAGAAAGGGTGTAGCACTGGAGAAGCATCCTCTTGGTTGCCTCGTATTTTACTTGGGCCAGCGGCCCCTGGAGCAGGCTCGTCACCTGTTGCATGGCGCACGCATCCAGCGCAGCGCCCACGTAGTAATACCTGGTATCGTCCGTTGTTATCCCGCGGAGTGTGAACTGGGCTTCTGTGTGCAAGAACCACCCGGTCGGGTTGTGAAGCCAGAAGCCTGGGAGCTCGACTGGGACCACGCATGCGACGCTGGTGCTCTCCGTCCAGGCAGTCTCTGGGGCGGCGCTCGGCTCACTTCCCATGGCACATCTTGGATGTCACCAGTGTGGAGAAAGGAGGCAGGCGAGACAACGAGCTGGATGACACAGTTACTTTAATCTTCTTCCAACATATTTTACAGCAAAAGAGAATGTCAGGTCTCTGTGCACTCCTCTTTTATACATTTATTTCCATGTGTCAAGACCCGACATTTCCGACCATAACCATTGTTGTTTGAACAAAGAACCATGTGGCACATTAACATAACATAACTCCGGCTCATTCCAGCACACCTCTTCTCTCCGGCATTTACTCCTCTCCCTGGGGGGCGCATAGTCCTTACTGTCCCATCTGATACCCCCCGGTAACACCTCCTCCTTCGGTCCATTGTCCCCTGGGTGGAGAAGTCCAACACCATGCCCCCACACCCTGAAATTTTCAAGAAAAGTCACAAACTCATAGGAAAAGTTGCAAAAACATGAGTTAAAAATTACAAAATCGTGACAAAAAAAATCTAATTTATGAGGAATATTTACAAATTTGCAAGAATTAAAGTCACAAATTTAAAAGGAAAAAGTTACACATTTGTAAGAAAAAACACAAAATTTTAAGCAAATGCCACAAAGTTACAAGGGGGGGAAGCTTTAAATTTATAAGCATAAAGTCTCAAACTTATGAGAAAAGCTGCAAAAATATGAGTAAACAGTCACAAATTTACAAAAGAGAGATGACAAGATTTTCCTAAAAGTCACACAATTATGAGTAACCCCTCCCCCAAATTTATGGCTGAAATGTTTTATATTTTCAAGCAAAGCCTCAATTTTTTAGAGAAAACTCCAAAAATGAATGAGAAGAAAAAGCTAATTTACAGGAAAAAGTCACAAATGTAGAAAGGTCATGAATTTTAGAAGAAAAAAAAAAAAACTCCCCTTGTGGTCACCCAGCACAGTGCAGACTGATACTATTCATGCTCAGCAGGGCTGGAGGAAACGGAGGACAAATTGCATAGGGACAGAGAACCCCTGGGGGACAACCAGAACAATGGACTATTGTTTATACATCCCCGGATTAAGGAGAGGACGTCCGGGTGCCAGTGGGTCATGCTAATCATGTGTATTGACTGATATGTATACCAATATGCTAATGTGCCATGCATTCTCTCTGTCTGTATAAAAGAGCTTACTATACATGCCTCAACAGCACAGTAGAACACAGTAGCTCAGAACTACGATGTGTGTCTCATTTTGATGGAGGAAATAAAACTCTGCAACCTTCCAGCTCGTCGCATCTCACCTGATCTTATTCCTCCACACCCTCACTAATATTGACAGATTTAGTCTGAAACTCATCTATCTTCATTTTTAAGAGATAGTTGTTGACACCTGCATAAGTAACTCTATTGTCTTCTATAAATAAAATGATTAGGAAATTTCTTTGTCAATTAAAGCATCCAAAAAGGATCTGACAGCAGCTCTACATCTACACCATCATTACTGAACACAAACCCAGTCTGAACCCATTAACATCCAACAAGTCCACTAAACATCACTCACACTGGCCGTTCTCTCTTCCAGCATGGTCTGAGCTTGTCATCTCTCCCAGCGGGCCTCATGTAGTTGTCCCCAAGGATGGGAAGCTGGAACTGCATTGCTATGACGACGCCACAACAGCTGAGCCCCCACCCAGTTTGAGGTGGCTGAGGGTCAAGTCTCGCAGTCTGGAGGGAAAGATGGAGGAGGGCAGAGTGGCTACTGTCAAGGTGTCGGCGGCACAAACCAAGCACATGGGTCTTTATGTATGTGTCAACAACAGCACACAGGAACAGAGCTCCGTATATGTTTATGTGAAAGGTGAGTTTCCAGGGTTGGGGGGGAGCTCAATTTAAGACAAGTGCAGCCAAAACAATAATCCAAAGTTTCCTCTTTGCATTACTCAACCAGACCCTGAGAATGCTTTCCGGTACCCCATAATGAGCATCAGGTTGGCGCGTGAAGGTGCCAGCTACACCATCCCCTGTCTGGTGACCACCCCTGAGGTTACCAACCTCAGGTTGGAGACCTGTGATGGACGTCTGCCTGCTGGTCTGACTTTTCACAGTGACCTTCGGGAGGGCGTCACCATTGACTACATCAGAAAAGAATATGGTGGTTGCTATGTATGCGTGGGGGAGCTCGGTGGAGTCAAAGTGAAGTCGAGCCCCTACATTGTGGATGTACGAATCCGTAAGTAATCCAGCAGGCTGCCCACTCTGGTAAAGCAGCAACCTTTGTTTACTTCAATAGTCTTTATTTTAGATTTAATTATTTATTACTCGATATCTTTTAATAAATAGAACTTTAACTCTTCAGCTAAGTTTTGATGTTTGGATGGCTAGAAGTTTACCCTTTAAGATGTTGATACTTCTAGCTTTATTACTACCCCTAAACCAAATCTATTAAAGCCACACCCATTTAATACATAGATACATACACCTATGGGACAAAAGTATTGGCCCACAATTCTTCTTCTTTTTTCAGCTGCTCCCTTTAGGGGTCGCCACAACGGATCATCTGTCTCCATCTCACCCTATCCGTTGCATCCTTTTCTCTCACAGCAACCCTCTCCATGTCCTCCTTCACTACATCCATGAATCTTCTCTGTGATCTTCCTCTTGCCTGGCAGCTCCGTGTTCTTTTCCAGCATGACTCCACTCCAGTGCACAAAGTAAGGTCCATGAAGGCATGGTTGGATCAGTCTGGTGAAAAGAACTTGACTGACCCGCACAGAACCCTGACCCCAACCCCATCAAACACCTTTGGGATGAGACAGAACAGACACTGTGAGCCAGGACTTGTGGTCCAACAGTGTCCAGCGTCTGGTTGAAAAAAATTCCCGCAGACACACTGCAGAATCTTGTAGAAAACATTCCGAGAAGAGTGGAAGCTGTTGTAGCTGCAAAAATAGAACCAGCTCCAAATTCAAAACCTATGGAATTAGTATGGGATGTTATAAATGTGTAGGTGGTCCATATAGTGTGGATTTACTTTTGGCCCATATGTTTATTCTGTTTATGGTAGGTGAAAGGAAAGATATTATCTTTAAAGCAGCACCATGTAACTTTCTTGTTCTTGGTAGGAACACTGAAAAAAACTGCAACGATGGTGACTATGACCTGAGTTCCAGCAGCTAATCCCTAAAGTTGTGTCCTGTGATTGGCTATTGGGACTGAGGTCATAGTTGCCATAGTTGTAGTCCTTCCAGAGTTTCTACCAAGAACACAGCTGTTACAGGCAATGTGGGGCCATTCAGGCTATGGGGGAAGTGACACTCACCCATTCAAGTGTACCATCAAAATGATTTTGGAAACATTATTCTAAAATGAAAATCTTACACAGTGTCGCTAACTGTTAATGCCAAAGTGGTAAATTATAATAAAGTGTGAGCAGCACCTTACTCTGAGGGTAAATTGTATTGAATAGAAAGCAGAAAGAATACAGAAAGTTACAGTCACACTAGCAAGTGGTAGAAAAATGATCCTAATGAAAAAAATTGCCTACATACATTTCCAGTAATCATTCAGTGGAAGGTATAGCCAAAGCATTTGCCTTCCCTAATGCCTTTGAAACTATAATGGAATATCCATGACGATCCATCCAATGGTTGTCTAGACATTTCACTCATAACCACAAAAGCCCATGTGACAGCAGCACTGTCAGTGTTGGGCTAACATTGTCATTTGTGGAGACACTAGAACTGCTAATATTCATTACAGTCCCTTAACTGTCTTCTATTCACTGATCAGGTGTTTTGGTTAAAAGGGGATATTCTGTTTTTAAGCCCTCTTTTTAAAATCTACCATAAATACAATTTTGTTTTGCTGTTTTGATGCTAATATAAACTGATAATCTTTGTGGGATCTGCTCCTGTTTTGCAGTAGAAGTCTAAATGGAGATAAATTGAGGAGAGTCATGCCCCTATGACTAATGGAAGGGGTGGTGGGGTGGGGTGGAAGGGAGGAGTTGAGCGGTTCGAGTACAAGACTGAACAAATCTTTGTAACGGAGCATGAAGGCTGTATTTGGGTTAAATAGAATTACTGCTCCACAAACACAACAACAGAAATGACGTCTGCAGGCATTTAATATTGGAAATGAATCATATAAGGGGACGGGAGTCTGCATATGAGCATGCTGTGTTTGTATCAGATGAAGTGTTGGTGCTTGTGCAATGAAGCCTTTGTATTATGGTTGTTTATTATGGCCAATTAAAAAAAGACATCCCTTTTCATTTTACAATAAAATAAAATGACTGACAAATACAGTGAAACATATGTGTGCCACAGTGACCTATCCATCCATCCATCCATCCATCCATCCATTTTCTACCACTTAGTCCTTTTCAGGTCGCAGGGGGGCTGCAGCCTATCCCAGCATCTTTTGGGCGAGAGGCAGGGTACACCATGGACAGATCGCCGGTTCATTGCAGGGCCAACACAGAGAGACAGTCAACCATTCACTCTCACATGCATACCTAAGGACAATTTAGAATTCCGAGTTGATTCCAGTTAACCTAACCTGCATGTCTTTGGCCTGTGGGAGGAAACTGGAGTACCCGGAGTAAACCCATGTAGACACGGGTAGAACATGCACACTCCACACAGAAGGGTCACCGATGATCGGGCGTGGAATCAATCCTATGACCTTGCTGTGTTGCCACAGTGCTAACCACTGTGCCACCGAGCTGCCCCGCCACAGTGACCATTGCATTTAATTAGTGCCAGTTAAAACAGTAGGCACCTTAATGCACTTTAAGACTCAACATCATTATAGAGAATAGTGAGGCCAAAGGCCAGCCTTTGGCTTATCAGTTTGGCGAGTATTTCCTTCTACCTTATTATCCCTTAACAAATATTCTACACTAATTGTAAATTCTTACTTTTGCATCTCTTGTTCCAGTTCCAGAGAAACTTCCAGTGATTGTTCTGTCCCCAAAAGACATAGTTATCCTACGGACAGGAGAGGAGTTTGAACTTACCTGTACCTCCTCTAATGTCAACTCAGATGTCAGCCTTGAGTGGGACTTTCCATCAACAGCAGTAAGACTGAAATAAAAAAATTATTTTTAGTTAATATACAGGAGTTTGGATTATTTTCTTCCATCTGTGTGATGTACATGTGTTGTCGTAACAAATCTCCAATTTGGTCCTTTGCAGCATCCAAAAAAAAAAACGAACTCGTCCATTCTGCCCATACATTATGGTTATCTCCGTGTCATCTCACTCTGGATCCCTGCGGTCAACCAGTCGGACTCAGGCATGTACCGCTGCTATGCTCTCAATGAGATAGGCAGCAATGAGGCAGCGATGCAGCTGAAAGTTTATGGTACGTTTAAAATCTGATTTCATCCTGTTGTATTGTTGTTTATTCTGGTCTAGTCAACTTTGCCAAGGGTTCAGCACTTGTAAAGGCCATAGGCTGTACTTATTTAAAAGGTGGGCAGAACCACTTTAATGTCATTTACTGCTTTATGCCTGTTGTTGCCATCTTATTGTTTGATATCACGTACAATGACCATATTGAGTCAAAGAGCTAGAATTGTAATTTCTCAGCTCGGTTAGCAAATTATCTCCATGCACTTTATAGTTGTAATACACAGACATTTAATATGGTACTAAAATTTAATTTACAAAACTGATACACTGGCTTTTTTCAGTACCATACAGTAAGCAACACTGCAAAATGTTTCAACACCTTATACAATGGGGGGAATAATTATTTGATCCCTTGCTGAATTTGTAAGTTTACCCCCTTACAAAGACATGAACAGTCCATAATTTTTATGGTAGGTTTATTTTAGCAGAGAGTGACAGAAGATCAACAAAAAAAATCCAGGAAAAAAGTATTAAATAAGGGTTATAAAATAATTTGTATTTGATTGAAGGAAATAAGTATTTGATCCCCAAATAAAACGTGACTTAGTACTTGGTGGAGAAACCCTTGCTGGCAAGCAAGAGGTCAGACGTTTCTTGTAGTTGGTCACCAGATTTGCGCACATTTCAGGAAGGATTTTGGTCTGCTCCACTTTACAGATACTCTCTAAATCCTGAAGGTTATTTTGTGTGCAACCACTGCGCCAGCACAGCAACTCACCCTTGGCCATGGGATCCCTGGTTCGAGCCCAGCCCCTGACCAACAGTGATCTGTGTGGAGTTTGCGTGTTTCTCCCCGTGTCTGCGTGGGTTTACTCCAGGATTTCTCCGGTTTCCTCCCACAGGCCAAAAAACATGCAGGTTAGGTTAACTGGAGACTCTAAAGTGGCCCTAGGTGTGAATGTGTGTGTGAATGATTAAGGGATAGCGCCGTACCATGGCTGTTTCATCCATCCAGGTGGATGCTTTCAATTTCCCCTCTGGGGATCAATAAAGTATACAAAATACAAAATTTAAAAAAAAAATAACTAGCAAAGCAAAAAACTTACAACACAAAACTGGAAGTAAACAAAAGGCACTGTCAAAACAAAAGCCTAAACCCAAATCATGACAGGAATAAATATCATAACATAACCCTGAGAACAATAATCATCAAACCCAAGCATAATTGTGATCATGATAAACATAAAACAGGGCTACGATGGACTAAACTAAGACTAACGTAAGGGGAATGACAAGACAGAACTCAGAAGATAATCATGGCAAAAAGAAATAAATGGCAAATTCAACGGAACATAAATGAAGTCATGATTGTGAAAATAAACACAATAACCAAACTGGGCTGAGGTGAAGAAAACACAGTGAATAACAAAAATGAAAACATGATCATGCTCAGAACCTAACAGAGCCTTTAAGGGGTGGCTTCCAGACACCCCAAGACAACACCAACAGAAAACACCCCCCTCCCTTCCCCCGTCCCCCACAGAGTCCAAAACAAGAACAAAACAATCAGTTGAGGCCAACCAGAGTCCCAGGCGAAGCCTCTGGCATGATGACAGGCGGAGCCTCTAGCATGACGACAGGCAAAACCTCTAGCATGACAACAGGTGAAGCCTCTGGCGTGACGACAGGTGAAGCCTCTGGCGTGATGACAGGCAAAGCCTCTGGTGTGATGACTGACAGAAACCTGTGGCATGACGACTGGTGGAGCCTCTGGCGTGACGACAGGCGGAGCCTCTGGGGTGATGACAGGTGGAGCCTCTAGCATGACGACAGGCAAAACCTCTAGCATGACAACAGGTGAAGTCTCTGGCGTGACGACAGGTGAAGCCTCTGGCGTGATGACAGGCGGAGCCTCTAGCATGACGACAGGCAAAACCTCTAGCATGACAACAGGTGAAGCCTCTGGCGTGACGACAGGTGAAGCCTCTGGCGTGATGACAGGCAAAGCCTCTGACATGACGACAGGCAGAGCCTCTGGCGTGATGACTGGCAGAGCCTCTGGTGTGATGACTGACAGAAACCTGTGGCATGACGACTGGTGGAGCCTCTGGCGTGACGACAGGCGGAGCCTCTGGGGTGATGACAGGCAAAACCTCTAGCATGACAACAGGTGAAGCCTCTGGCGTGACGACAGGTGAAGCCTCTGGCGTGATGACAGGCAAAGCCTCTGACATGACGACAGGCAGAGCCTCTGGTGTGATGACTGACAGAAACCTGTGGCATGACGACTGGTGGAGCCTCTGGCGTGACGACAGGTGAAGCCTCTGGCGTGATGACAGGCGGAGCCTCTAGCATGACGACAGGCAAAACCTCTAGCATGACAACAGGTGAAGCCTCTGGCGTGACGACAGGTGAAGCCTCTGGCGTGATGACAGGCGGAGCCTCTAGCATGACGACAGGCAAAACCTCTAGCATGACAACAGGTGAAGCCTCTGGCGTGACGACAGGTGAAGCCTCTGGCGTGATGACAGGCAAAGCCTCTGACATGACGACAGGCAGAGCCTCTGGCGTGATGACTGGCAGAGCCTCTGGTGTGATGACTGACAGAAACCTGTGGCATGACGACTGGTGGAGCCTCTGGCGTGACGACAGGCGGAGCCTCTGGGGTGATGACAGGCAAAACCTCTAGCATGACAACAGGTGAAGCCTCTGGCGTGACGACAGGTGAAGCCTCTGGCGTGATGACAGGCAAAGCCTCTGACATGACGACAGGCAGAGCCTCTGGTGTGATGACTGACAGAAACCTGTGGCATGACGACAGGCGGAGCCTCTGGGGTGATGACAGGCGAAGCCTCTGGCAGAGCTGCAGGCGATGGACGTGTACCGGTCTCGGGGTGCCCACTGGCTTCTGGGACAACCGGTGAAGCTGATACCTATAGCATAGAGGGGAGGTGGAGAGCCCCGGCTGGAGAGGAGGCCCCTATTTCCAAAGAGCCAGGGGCTGAAGCTTCATCCATCTCTGGTGTGGAAGAGAACTCATCAGAGAGCACGAATTCCCTGAAGAGGGCCGGAATGTCCTCCCAGAGATGGGGCTTGGATGCTGTGATCTAACGATCCTCCCACCACGCCCAGTTCTGCCAACATCCCTCTTCTGGCAGAGTTTAAAGCACTCCCCCAAGCTCCTTGATGACAGCCAGCAGCTCCTTGCAGCAGACCAGGTCCTCAGGCGTGGAGGCAGGGCCTGGAGGAACCCTGGGCATGGTGCTCAGGAGAGAGTGAGAAGGAGTGGCAGGTAAGGAAATGGCAGCAGATTTTATGGCGGAGACAGATGGTGAAGGCTCAGCAGCTGTAGGTGGCTGCTGCCGAGTCTCCCTACTGGGAGCAAGGCAAGCCCTTTCATTAATAGGTATAAATAAATGAAGAGGTAATTGTCTTGAGATTTTGGTCTGCTGCCGCTGAGGCGCCAGGTGATTCTTTCTGTGGGGCTGCAGAGGTCATCTAGCGGGGAGCTGCGGGTGCTGGTGCTGATGGAGTGTGACGAGAGGAGTGGCATTGGCGCTGGTCCCTCCATCGCTCTCTCCACCTCTCCTTGCTGATCTGAAGCAGAGAAGCAGCTGGCTCCCAGGAGAAGGTGATGGAAGAGGAGAGGAAAATGGGAAGCTCCTGTACCCATGGAAGCACCCGCAGACCCGGGGTACACTCCAACACTCGCACCACAGATCCCCAGAGGTCGAATCCCTCCTCCGCTGCGAGCTGTAGCAACCAGGTCCTACAGTTCCCTCATGGCCCACAGCTGCTCCTCGTTCAAGCACTAGTCCCCCATGCCCGTGCAAACACAATCTGCTGAGTCCAAACTGGCGGCGATCTTCTGTCATGAAATGCGCCCCTTTGTAGCGCACAAACAGGGTTGACTAGACCCAAGCACTGGAGCTGTACTGTAGTTTGCAGTGATTTATTCTAGGCAAAAACCTGAAACTAGACATGACGAGAACGTGACAAAATTTGACCAGACGTGACATCTCAGTAGACTGCCACACCAAGGGCAGTGTGCGGTATGTATATATAGTGCAGTAAATCAAGAACACCCGTGGACAATCAGTAATCAAAAAAATCAAAAGCAGCTGTGAATAATTAGCAAAGCAAAAAACTCATTACACAAAACTGGAAGTAAACAAAGGGTGCTGTAAAAACAAAAGCCCAAACCCAAATCATGACAGGAATAAATATGATAGCATAACCATTAGAACAATAATAATCAAATCCAAGCATAACTGTGATCATGCTAAGCATAAAACAGGACTATGATGGACTGAACTAAGACTAAGGTAAGGGGAATGACAAGACAGAACTCAGAAGATAATCATGGCAAAGAGAAATAAATGGCAAATTCAAGGGAAGATAAATGAGGGCATGATCGTGAAAATAAGCAATAACTAAACTGGGCTGAGGTGAAAAAAACAGTGAATAACAAAAATGGACTTAAAGTGTAAGCATGGTTCCCCGACCATGCTCAAAACCTAACAGGCAGTGATTCTTGCGGTTGCTCTTCTACAGTTTGTGGCTCAGATGGTTCAGACAGCTCGTGGTCTGCATTGAACTCATAACACGCCCCATCACAAGAGTTCATTTGAGTCCATGACATTGGATTCCCTTTTACACCCAACATCTGGTTTATATGTCTTTTCACACAGTTTCCATTCACTTCATCACTGAAAGTCACAGGACCCAACACTTCACATATAACTCCATTCAACCATTTCTCCCCTCCCCTGTAATTTTTTGCTAACACTTGTTGATCCACTGTAAAACACCTGACACGAGGAAGGTTGATATCTGATCCAGTCTGCATCCTCTGAGAAAATTCAGGGTTGATAGGTGACAACCTGGTTCATACCTGTATTCTCAGAAGTAGCTCTGCTGGGGTCTTTCCTGTCTTAGTATGGGGTCTGTTTCTGTATCCAATCAGGAAACGCGCTACACAGTGCTCAACCATCAAACCACCAATGGCTTGATTCTTTGCAAGTGATTTCTTTAGATTTTGCAGTAATGTTTCAGCCAAACCATTACTTGCTGGATGGTATGCACGTGATTTGATGTGTTTCACTCCATTTTTATTTAGAAACTAGAAAAGCACTCAGAGAGCGCAGACCTCCGCCAAGTGCCACAGTTCCCCCCATACAGTGTTTAACATCATAAATATTAATCCTCCATTTATTTTGTGTAACTTTATAGATTCCTTGACCATGAAAAAAATGCCATTCGCAAGTGGCATATATTAGCTATACTGTGATGCTTGTTGCGTGTTTATAGCTTCATTTGTTCTTTGAAAAATTTCAAAGGTTCCCTATTTTTTCATTTCTTTGCATCATTTTCCAGATTTATTCCATTTCTTTAGGTCTTAAATGTCTTGTAGAAGCTGTTGAAAACTTGTCCTGTATTATGCAAATTACTGTGATTTCCGTTTTGGAAATCCCAATAAGTAAAAAAATTCCTGGATCCAGACGGTGATCCGGATCACCACCAAAATCTAATCATCTGTAGGATACCCCATTTCTGACAATCTCTGAAAATTTCATGAAAATCCGTCCATAACTTTTTGAGTTATCTTGCTAACAAACAAACAAACAGACAGACAGTCAAACCAACGCCGATGAAAACATAACCTCCTTGGCGGAGGTAATGACTCAAACTCATGTGATACAATCTGAGGTCCGTTATCAGTTACAACCTCTTTAGGTAACCCATAAGCTGCAAACAAGTTTCTAAGTGCTTCAGTTGTTTTGGCTGATGTAGTGGTGTGCATGGGAATTATCTTGGCCATCTAGCATAGGCATCCTCATTCATTCATTCATTCATCTTCTTCCACTTAATCCTTTTAGGGTCGCCAGGGGGCTGGAGCCTATCCCAGCATCTTTGGGCGAGAGGCAGGGCACACCCTGGACAGATCGCCAGTCCATCGCAGGACCAACACAGAGAGACAGATAAACATTCACTCTCACAGTCATACCTAAGGACATTTTAGAATCCCCAGTTTTGATGCCAATTGACCTAACTTGCATGTTTTTTCATGTGGGAGGAAACCGGAGAAATCCCGGAGTAAACCCACGCAGACACGGGGAGAACATGCAAACTCCACACAGATCACTGTTGGTCGGGGGCTGGGATCGAACCCAGGATCCCCCGGCTAAGGGTGAGTTGCTGTGCTGCCGCAGTGCTAACCATTCTTCCACCGTGCCGCCGCATAGGCATCCATCACTACCAAAAACATCTGCTTGTGATCCTCAGTAAAATGAATGAATGAATGAATGAATCTTTATTTATTTTGGATAAATTAAAAGTAAAGATTAAAAGAAAGGAACAGAATAATATAACAAAGGGGAAAGAAAAAAAAACATCTTACAAGGTCATATTAAACAATAACTCCTCTGATTATACAGTTCAACATAATTTATCTGAAATGGGTGATGGCTGAAGCTGCAGCTTATATTGCCCACCCATATTCCATCCAAGAATTCAAAAGAAAAACAAAACGAGCGATTACAATTCAGAACAAAGCTAAGACAAAATGTGACAAAAATCTAAGCAACAACATAACACAGACCGAATATGATAATCCTTATGTAATTTTACATGTCATCTTGTATATTGCGGGGGATGGGGGTCGACAGCTCTGTGATCTCCTGGATTGCTGACTGCCTGATAGGCAGGGCACAGTTTGTCCGGCAGGGTGGTGTCTTGTCTGATGTGGTGGTTGGGGATGCGGAAGTTCCACAGGGGACTGTGCTTTCTCCTTTTCTCTTTGCCTTACAGTGCATCCGGAATGTTATCACAGCGCTTCACTTTTTCCACATTTTGTTGTGGTACAGCCTTATTCCAGAATTGATTAGGTTCAATTTTTCCTCAGAATTCTAAACACAATATCCCATAATGACAATGTGAAAAAAGTTTTTTTTTTTATATATATACACTACCTGTAGAAGAGCTTGGAAGAACGAGGCGATGTGATATATAAACCAAAGTTTATTATCAGCTCCTCTAACAAGTCTCATCCTAGTGCAGCAGCAGAAGAAGGAAAAAGAGGCCGAACAACTTCGGCTCTATGAACTTATACTTGCACATAACAAAAGACATGCATATCAAAAGCTGACATCCCTCATTATCTTAATCCCCCCATTGTCTTCGTACTCCTCCTCATGGCCCTGGGGGGTGAGGGCAGCTCCTCCGGTCTCCACCGCAGTGTTTGGGAAGGTCTTTGTTCTTCACTGGCGGTTGAGAGTCTTTGTCCTGTTCTGAGGTGTGAAGTCGCCTTACATATGTAATCACCAAACATTCTTACATGCTTCAACATATGTAGGTTATGGAATATATGATTAATATAGACCACAGCCCCCCGCCAAACGACTAAGAAAAGGACAATAGAAAAATTCACAGTTTAAGATAATTACTATGACATACTAACTGCCAGCAGCCATGCTCCTAAGAGAGTTCAGTGGTAATCATAACAGCATAGTAATATCACAAGTCGGTCCTAAACTGTTACAGCACAATTAGTGAACAGCTGTTGAGTAGTTTGCATCAGTCTCTGTGCCGTCTGGGTTTTAATCTTCTCCCGAATCTGCTGTGGGTCCGCTTAGGCGTCCTGCTGGGACCTTCCTGTAAGGAATCTGCAGCTTGGGGAGGAGAGTGATTAATTGTTCCCTGCAGGGGGGCTGAGTCTTTTCTCTTGGGGGGTCTACCCCGCCGAGGTGCTCTCGCCAACTGTGCAGGTTCGTCTCTCAACAAGAAGGCAGGTTTAAGTCTGTCAATGCTGACTGTTTCTTTTCTATCCCCAAAATCAAGCACAAAATGCTTATCACCAGGTTCCAGCACTCTGAATGGCCCATTGTATGCTGGGCGGAAAGTTGGTTTTAAAGCTTCATGCCTAACAAAAACGAATTCAGCGTTTTTTAAAGCTTGGGGGACAAAAATCCGTGGAAAAGAGTTATGTGCCGGTCCGGGGAGAGAGTCCGGTCTGTTGCTGCCTAAAAACCTCGAGGCTGGAAAATGCCCTGGCTCTGGGTTCTCTGGTAAAAATTCACCTGGGAGCCTGAGAGGCTGTGCAAAAACTAATTCTGCTGGAGAGCCGTCTAGATCCTCTTTGGGCGCAGCACGCAACCCCAATAAAACCCAGGGAAGTTTATTTACCCAATTTGTATCCGTTAGTGAGGCTCTGAGGGCGGCCTTTAAAGATCTGTGAAAACGCTCGCATAACCCATTAGCCTGAGGGTGATAAGCGGTGGTGCGGTGAATTGTTGCCCCTAAGCTGCTGGACATGGCTGACCAAAGCTCCGAGACAAATTGAGGCCCCCTATCGGACATGATGTCCGATGGGACGCCGAAACGTGCCACCCAGTTTGTCAAAAAAACGCGAGCGACTTCCTCCGCTGTGGTTGACGCCAGAGGGACTGCCTCTGGCCAGCGCGTGGTGCGGTCTATCATTGTTAACAGGTGTGTGAAACCTTGGGAGGAAGGTAGTGGTCCCACGAGGTCGACATGAATGTGGTCGAACCTTCTAGCAGGGATTGGAAAAGGCTCTAGAGGGGCTTTTGTGTGTTTGTGTATTTTGGCGCGCTGACAGGAAATGCAAGTTTTTGCCCATTCTTTTACGCTTTTGCGCAGGCCAGGCCACACAAACTTTTCGGCGACCATTTTAACCGAGGCGCGCACACCTGGGTGCGCGAGGGAGTGAATTGAGTCGAAAATACGGTGGCGCCATGTAGCTGGGACTAACGGGCGCGGTCGGCCGGTTGAGATATCGCATATTAGGGGGGGCACGCCGTCGCGTAAACCCCTTTCCTCCAGCCTTAACCCTGTTGGTCCAGACAAGAGTGCGCGCACGTCCGCGTCACTACTTTGTTCCTCTGCCATGGCTGCATAATCTATCCCTGCATTGATTGGGGCCGCGTATGTGTCCGCGTTGGTGAAGAGTTCCGCGGCTGAGGTAGTATAATCTGTCTCCTTGCGCTCTGACGATGTCACAGCGCGAGAGAGGCAGTCTGCTACCACGTTAAGTTTGCCTGCCACATGTCGAATGTCTGTGGTGAACTCTGAAATCGCAGCCAGCTGTCTTTGTTGCCTGCCTGACCACGGTTCGGAAATTTTAGCCATAGCAAAGGTGAGCGGTTTGTGGTCTACAAAAGCTGTGGAAAACTTTTTATCGCGTGAACTTTGTCTGGAAGTGGGACTGCCCCCTTCGGAGAAACTCTGTGTCCTAAAAAATCAATTTGTGACACGCCGAATTTGCATTTGGCTGGATTGATTATTAACCCGTGCTCTTCTAGCCTCTGAAAAACCATAGTGAGATGCTGCTCGTGTTCTTCCTCAGACGGGCTGGCTACCAGCATATCGTCGAGGTAGACGAAAACAAAAGGGAGGTCGCGTAATACTGCGTCCATCATCCGCTGAAAGGTTTGAGCCGCGCCTTTGAGGCCGAAAGGCATCCGCAAAAATTCAAAAAGGCCGAAAGGGGTTATTACAGCTGTTTTAGGAACATCCTCTGCACGAACTGGGACTTGATGATAACCGCGGACCAGGTCTATTTTTGAAAAAATGCGTGCACCTGCCAGATGCAGTGAAAAATCTTGAATGTGAGGAATTGGGTAGCGGTCATGCGCTGTCGCATTGTTTAATCTGCGGTAATCGCCGCACGGTCTCCAAGAACCGTCGGATTTCGGAACCATGTGAAGTGGTGAGGCCCAGGGGCTTTTCGAGCGTCTAATAATGCCTAATTTTTCAAGGGTGGTAAACTCGTCCCGAGCTATGGCGAGCTTGGCTGCGTCTAAGCGCCGAGCTTTGGCGAATACGGGTGGGCCCGTTGTGGGAATAAAATGTTCAACCCCGTGTTTAGCCACTGTGGCTGAGAATTTGGGAATTGTGAGTGCTGGAAATTGGGTGAGGAGTTGATCAAACTTACCTCCTGCTGTGGTGACGCTGGCCTGCACAGGTGGTGGAGAAAGCCGGGCTGAGCAGGGAATAGAAGCAAAGGACAGTGCATTAACCAAGCGCCTGTTCGCTAGATCAACTAATAACCCATGTGCACACAAAAAATCTGCGCCCAACAAGTTAAAACTCACCGCCGCTACAACAAATGTCCATCTGTAGTTGCGGCCGTGGATGCAGAGGTGCAGGCTCTTTTCGCCAAAAGTGTCGATGGTGGAGCCGTTGGCTGCCACCGCTCCATTGCCCCGGGGGCCCATGGCCCGGTCTGCTTGGGAGGGCATGACAAAACTTAGTTGAGCTCCCGTGTCGATAAGGAACCGCTTGCCAGTGTATCCGTCCGTCACATATAAAAGCTTGCTTTTTTTGCCGAGAACCGCCGCTGTTAACGGCTCTCGGCTTCGACGTTTTCCGGAAATTGTGAATTTGCAGGGGGGGACGCATTTGTAAGCCTTCTCGGCGAAGCGGTGGTGGTAATAACAAACGTCGCTCCGTCTGTTGCGTCCTGGCCGTGTCGCTGTCACCGCGGGCTGATTCTGCTCGGTGATTTGTGGCTCCTCGTGGCTCCGGACATCTGCGGATGCTGCTGTGGGTGTCTGCTCCTTGCAGGCGTTGACGAGCCGTTGAGCTTCGTGAGCTAGCGTGCGGAAGTCTTGCTGGGTGCTGCATCGCATGTTGGCCAGCGTCCCTCTCATGTGTGGCAGCAGCGTACTGAGGAATATGAAATGGAAGAGGAAGTTGTCATTGTCCTCTTCTTTAAGTTGCAGCAAGTCCTCCATGAGGGCCTTGGGTCTGCATCCTCTGTGGCCGTAAACCGCCAGGATCCTCTCGGCTCTCTCCTCAGCTGAGGGGACGTAATTTGCCACGATGGTCGCTTTCAGTTCTTCATATTTGTCCTGGGCCGGCGGCCGCCGGATTATACTCCGCGCACATCTCGAAGTGGCGGCGTTGAGTTTGGCGACGATGTGATAGAACTTTGTATCGTCAGCCGTGATGCCCGCAAGTGCAAACTGGGCTTCAGCTTGCTGAAACCACGAGGCGGGGTCTTCCTGCCAGAAGTCCGGCAGGTTGACGGTGACGGCGTTTGTGTGGACCGTCACTGATGTGTCCGCAGGGTGAGAGTGCCTTGCTTCGGCTCTCTCCGCGGCGCTGGTGCTCGGTTGAGCCCTCTCTATCACTTCTGCCATGGGGGAACGTCGTCCATCTGTTCCCCTGTCTGCATGGGCGCCGGCGTCTGCCTGGGCCGCCACAGATGAGTCGATCGCGGGGGAACGCCTCTGGTCCATCCTCGCGTCAGGGTCACCAGTGTTGAAGAGCTTGGAAGAATGAGGCGATGTGATATATAAACCAAAGTTTATTATCAGCTCCTCTAACAAGTCTCATCCTAGTGCAGCAGCAGAAGAAGGAAAAAGAGGCCGAACAACTTCGGCTCTATGAACTTATACTTGCACATAACAAAAGACATGCATATCAAAAGCTGACATCCCTCATTATCTTAATCCCCCCATTGTCTTCGTACTCCTCCTCATGGCCCTGGGGGGTGAGGGCAGCTCCTCCGGTCTCCACCGCAGTGTCTGGGAAGGTCTTTGTTCTTCACTGGCGGTTGAGAGTCTTTGTCCTGTTCTGAGGTGTGAAGTCGCCTTACATATGTAATCACCAAACATTCTCACATGCTTCAACATATGTAGGTTATGGAATATATGATTAATATAGACCACACTACCGTTCAAATGTTTGGGGTCACCCAGACAATTATTTTGTGTTTTCCTTGAAAAGTCACACTTATTTACCACCATGAGTTGTAAAATGAATAGAAAATATAGTCAAGACATTGACAAGGTTAGAAATAATGATTTCTATTTGAAATAATAATTTTTTCCAGATACTCAATCTGCTCAAAGGAAGGTCAGTTTTATAGCTTCTCTAACCAGCTAAACTGTTTTCAGCTGTGCTAACATGATTGCACAAGGGTTTTCTAATCATCCATTAGCCTTCTGACGCAATGAGCAAACACATTGTACCATTAGAACACTGGAGTGATAGTTGCTGGAAATGGGCCTCTATACACCTACGTAGATATTGCACCAAAAACCAGACATTTGCAGCTAGAACAGTCATTTACCACATTAGCAATGTATATTAGATATTAGAGTGTATTTCTGATTAGTTTAAAGTTATCTTCATTGAAAAAAACAGTGCTTTTCTTTCAAAAATAAAGAAATTTCTAAGTGACCCCAGACTTTTGAACGGTAGTGTATATATATATTTTTTCAAATTTGTTAAAAATAAAAAAAACTAAGAAATCACATGTACATAAGTATTCACAGCCCTTGCTCAATACTTTGTTGATGCACATTTGGCAGCAATTACAGCCTCAAGTCTTTTTGAATATGATGCCACAAGCTTGGCACACCTATCTTTGGGCAGTTTCGCCCATTCCTCTTTGCAGCGCCTGTCAAGCTCCATCAGGTTGGATGGGAAGCGTCGGTGCACAGCCATTTTCAGATCTCCAGAGATGTTCCATTGGATTCAAGTCTGGGCTCTAGCTGGGCCACTCAAGGACATTCACAGAGTTGTCCTGAAGCCACTCTTTTGACATCTTGGCTGTGTACTTAGGGTTGTTGTCCTACTGAAAGATGAACTGTCACCCCAATCTGAGGTCAAGAGTGCTCTGGAGCAGGTTTTCATCCAGGATATCTCTGTATGTTGCTGCATTCATCTTTCCCTCTATCCTGACTAGTCTTCCAGTTCCTGCCGCTGAAAAACTGTTGTGGGGATGTGGTAGCAACATGATGTTGCTACCACCATGCTTCACCGTAGGGATGGTATTGGCCTGGTGATGAGCCGTGCCTGGTTTCCTCCAAACATGACACCTGGCATTTTTGCCAAAGAGTTCAATCTCTGTCTCATCAGATCAGAGAATTTTGTTTCTCATGGTCTGAGAGTTCTTCAGGTGCCTTTTGGCAAGCTCCAGGCGGGCTGCTATGTGCCTTTTACTAAGGAGTGGCTTCTGTCTGGCCATTCTACCATACAGGCCAGATTGGTGGATTACTGCAGAGATGGTTGTCCTTCTGGAAGGTTCTCCTCTCTCCACAGAGGAATGATGGAGAGTCAGAATCAGAATGAGATTTATTGCCATTGTTCATGTAGTACACAAACTAGGAATTTGTCTCGGTGCAATGCTGCAATATTAAATATGAGTAGCACTAAAGATAAAAATAAAAAACTATGCATGCAATAAAATGTAGAATATGAATGAGTAATACTAATCTATGCAATTTTTAAATATATTAACAAGCAGCAGATATTGTGGAGTTCCACATAGTGAGTCGGTAGTGCAAAAGAAAACAGTGATAATTATCATGAGTCCGGTTGAGCTGCTGTACGTAGTGCACGAGAGTCTAATAAGTCACTTAGTGTTCAGCAGTCTGATGGCAGAGGGGAAGAAGCTGTTCATGTAGCAGGAGGTTTTAGTCTGAATGGACCGAAGTCTTCTGCCTGAGGGGAGGGGGGCAAACAGTGCGTGTCCAGGGTGTGAAGGGTCGGCTATGATCCGACCTGCACGCCTCCGGGTCCTGGAGGGATGGGAGCTTGCAGCCGATCACCTTCTCAGCGGCGCGCACAACGCGCTGCAGTCTTAGTCTGTCCCTGGTGGTGGCTCCTGCGTACCACACGGTGATGGAGGTGGTGAGGATGGGCTCGATGATGGCCATGTAGAACTGCACCAACATCTTGGTGGGTAGCTTGAGCTTCCTCAGCTGCCTCAGGAAGAACATCCTCTGCTGGGCCTTTTTGATGAGGGAGCTGATGGTCGGCTCCCACTTGAGGTCCCGGGTGATGGTGGTGCCCAGGAAGCGGAAGGAATCCGCAGTGGTGATGGGAGAGTCTGTGAGGGTAAGGGGGGGCAGAGGGGCTGTAACTTTCCTGAAGTCCACGATCATCTCCACTGTCTTCAGAGCATTCAGCTGCAGGTTGTTGTGGCTGCACCAGGACGCCAGCTAAGCCACCTCTCTCCTGTAGATGGACTCGTCGCCGTTGGAGATGAGCCCGATGAGGGTGGTGTCGTCCGCAAACTTGATCAGTTTGACAGACTGGTGGCTGGAGGTGCAGGAGTTGGTGTACAGGGAGAAGAGCAGGGGGGAAAGTACACAGCCCTGGGGTGATCCGGTGCTGATGCTAACAGAGTCTGAGACAGTCTTTCCCAGCCACACATGCTGCCTCCAGTCCTGGTGGTTCCGAACTTCTTCCATTTACGGATGATTGAGGCCACTGTGCTCATTGGGACCTTAAAAGCAGCAGAAATTTTTCTGTACCCTTTCCCAGATTTGTACCTTGAGACAATCCTGTCTCGGAGGTCTACAGACAATTTCCTTTGACTTGATGCTTGGTTTGTGCTCTGACATGCACTCTCAACTGTGGGACCTGATATAGACAGGTGTATGCCATTCCAAATCATGTCCATTCAACTGAATTTACCACAGGTGGACTCCAATTAAACTGTAGAAACATCTCAAGGATGATCAGTGGAAACAGGATGGACCTGAGCTCAATTTTGAGCTTCATGGAAAAGGCTGTGAATACTTACGTATATGTGATTTCTTAGTTTGTTATTTTTAAAGCGACTTACGGCGCTACACGAGTAGGCTGCCTTTTGCAACAGCGGATCAATTTCTGCCTATTTCTATTTACTATCTGGCTCTCTTGCCAATCTTTCTGATCCAGGGTCACCTTTATTCCATCCAAATACGTAGATCGCCCAAATGTCTCCTGAGCCAGCGGACGGAGCCTCTGTGTCTTGCAGGAGGCAGTACAATAGAGACCAGCTGTTAGCATTTAACCGGCCCACGATGCTAACGCAAAAACTCGACATACCGGGAGAAATAAGACGGAAATGGCGTGGATGTCGAGCTGGAGTAAGACAGCGGGCGAGGAATATAAGGTACAGACCCATCCTCCCATCCGTTATTATGGGGAATGTTCGATCGCTACTCAGTAAGACTGATGAGCTAGCGGCTATCTCCCGCTACGAAAGCGTCTACAGAGAGAGTAGTTTGATGTTGTATACCGAGATGTGACTAACAGAACTAGCAACAGATGCTAACATTGAACTGGAGGGTTTCCACGCAATACGGGCAGACTGGACACCAGACAGTGGGAAGACAATTGGCGGAGGAGTAATAATGTATGTCAATAACAACTGGTGCAGACTGGGACATATCACGGTTAAGGAACAGCACTGTAGCAAAGACATCGAGTTGCTAGCTGTTAGCATGCGGCCTACATATCTCCCGAGGGAATACTCACACATGATCTGCATTGTTATTTATGCAAATCCTTTTTTTTTTTTTTTTTTTTTTTTGTTACTTATTTGTACCCGTAGGTAGACTTGGTTTGCAGTCTGGTGACAAGCCACCGGCTGCTGGTCGCTGCGTGTGCGAGCGCCCTAAACCTACATGTTTTTTGGTATGCGGGAGGAAACCGGAGAAATCCCGGAGTAAACCCACACAACACGGGGAGAACATGCAAACTCCACACAGCTCACTGTTGGTCGGGGGCTGGGATCGAACCCACAATCTCATAATCCCCGCGATCCCCTGGCCGAGGGTAAAACTGTGCTGCCACAGTGCTAAACCACTGCGCCACCGTGCAGCCCGACGGCGAACGTTGTGACAGCGCGTGACGTCATCCACTCAGTAACTGGCAGGCTGCAGACAGAACACCCAGATGCTCTTCTCCTCATCTCAGATGATTTCAACCATATTTCACTGTCCCCCATTTTACCCACGCTCACCCAGTATGTCACATGCCACACTAGGGACAATAAAACACTGGACTTATTTTATGCAAATACTAAGGAGGTGTACACCTCATCACCACTCCCCCCAATTGGGTGATCGGATCACAACTTGGTTCATCTCCTGCCAGTGTACAAACCCCTAGTACACAGACAACCTCCGGTCATGTGCACGGTGAAGTTATGGTCTGAGGAGGCAATGGACGCGCTAAAGGACTGTTTTGAAATCACTGCCTGGGAACAGCTCTGCGATCCACATGGTGAGGACATCGATGGCCTCACTCACACCATCATGGACTACATCGGCTTCTGTGTGGACAACACCTTACCCACCAAGACCATGCGTTGTTGCTCGAACAACAAACCCTGGATCAACCCTGAGATAAAAACACTTCTGAGAGAGAAGATGAGGATCTTCAGGTCGGGGAACAGGGAGATGCTGAAGTCCGTACAGAGGGAGCTGAGGAGGAAGATCAGAGAAGGCAAGGACAGCTTCAGGAAGAAGATGGAGGACAAGCTGCAACAGAGCGACATCGGCGGGGTCTGGAGAAACCTTAAAACCATCTCTGGGCTCCAGAATACCTCCCCTCAGGCTATGGGGGGCAGGGAGTGGGCGAACAATCTGAACCTGTTTTTTTTTTTTTATTTAAGTTTTTGTAAAGGGTATACAGGTCGTTACAGCAATGCAGTGTTTACATTTTCATCACATGTTCCCTTATTTTCTGATATCTGACAACATTGGAAGATTAATTCTTACAACACCCCTTATTTTTTTTTTTTTTTAAAGTGAAAGAAAAAGTGAAATTAAAGAGAAAAAAAAACAAAACAAAAAACAAAAAAAAAACCAAACAAACCAGTAAAAAACAAACAAAAAGAAAAAGTAAGTAAATAAAGATAAAAGAGCATCTGAGTAGCATTGGAACAAAGAGCAGAACCATTATTGAAATGGTATTTGTCAAAGATTAGATCTAATGGAAGACACATATGCGGTCCAGGGTTGCCAAAAGTTCATGAACCCATCCATGTCCTGTCTCAGTGCGAATGTCAACTTTTCCATCGAGTAAATGTCTTGGATCACGTTAGTCCAATCTTCAGGTGTAGGACAGTCCTTCAACATCCATTTTTTAGTTAGAGCTTTTTTGCTTGCCAATATTAAAACATTGAATAAGTATTTTTCTCCTCGTCTTTCCAGTGAGTCCGGTAGTAAACCCAAATACAAAGTTACAAAAGAAAAGGGAACTGTAATTTTGAATATTTTCCCCAATATTGTCTGTACATTGGTCCAATATTGGTGGATAACTGGGCATGACCAAAACACATGAAAATGATTTGCAGTCTTTTCACCACACAAGCGCCAACAGTTCAATCCCTTATGGGTAAATTTGATTTGTGCAGGTGTTCTGAAAAATCTTGCCAAGTTTTTCCATCCAAATTCTCTCCACTGCAGGGATGAGGTACTTTTCCATTGCTGTTTATTTAGCTTTTCCCATATTTCCAGATGTAAAGTGAAATTCCCCTCTTTTTCCCATCTCTCTTTTATATAAGATGTGTTGTCTCCTTTTAAGTCTTGAAGACCTTGGTATATTTTAGAAATGTATCTGATCCCTGGGATCCCTTTATATGCCATTAAGAAGACCTTCAGAACACCTGACTGGGCCCTTTCCAAAACCTCCTTTTTAAGTATATTGTTTATGTGGTGTCTAAGCTGGAAGAACCTGTAAAGGTCTTGATTTATTAGGCCTTGTTTTTTCAAATCTTCAAAACTTCTTAAGATTTGCCCTTTAAAAAAATCGTAATATTTTATCAGCCCCTTCTCCTTCCACTTTTTAAATCTGGTGTCTGTTTTATTAGGAGTAAAGTCCTGATCATAGGCGATCCATTGCAGAAGTCGATAGGGCTCTTTAGTTTGATTCTCTCTGACTATCTTAAACCAAATTTTTAGCGGGGTCTCTATCCACGGGTTAGTGTTATTCAAAAGCTTAGGTAAGACATTGTTCCCTATTATCGCCTGTAGGGGGATGTCACTTGTTATTTGGCATTCGATCTCCTTCCATTGTGCAGAGTAGACTGGGTTACATATCTCTACTAAAGTTTTAATTTGTGCGGCTTTAAAGTAGTCCCTGATATTTGGCAGCGCGAGCCCACCTTTGTCTTTGTTTAGCTGTAGGGTTCTATATCTGATTCTAGGTCTCTTGCCCTGCCATATGAATCTTGAGATCCTTCTGTCCAGCTCCTGCCATGTTTTTTTGGGAGGTTCTACCGGTATTGTTTGGAAAAGGTATAGAAGACGTGGAAGTATATTCATTTTGACTGCTTCAATTCTTTGTGCAATACCCAAGAATGGTATCATATTCCATCTTGCTAGGTCAGATTTTATTTTTGTCACCAGTGGATCATAGTTTAGTGATATAATTTTGTTGAGTTGTTTCGGGATATTGACCCCCAGATATTTCATAGATTCCGACTCCCAGTTAGTTTTGAGTTTGCTTAGTGAATAATGATTTGGGTCATAGTTGAATGTTAAAACTTGGGTTTTATGCATATTTAATTTGTACCCCGATAAATCTCCATACTCTGAAAAAACTGAGGTTAGTTCTGGTAAAGAAGTGTCCGGCTGCCCTAGGTATATTAAAATGTCATCAGCAAAGAGTGCTATTTTATGTTCCTTCTGACCAAGTGTAATACCTTGAATTTTTTGGTTTTGTCTTATCCATTGGCTCAGAGGTTCTATGAAGATTGCAAAGAGCAGTGGAGACAGGGGGCAGCCCTGACGACATCCTCTTTCCAGTTCAAAAGATGATGATAAATTACCGTTAATCCTTATTTTAGCTGTTGGTTTTTTATATAATGCCTGTATAGTTCTAATGAAGTTGTTATGAAAATTGAAACTGGATAAGATTCTGTATAGAAAAGACCAGTCAACCGAATCGAATGCTTTTTCAGCATCTAATCCTAATATGACTGCATTTAAGTTATATTTTTTTATATGATGAATTATGTGTAAAGTGCGTCGAATGTTGTCTTGTGTCTGTCTTTGTCTTATAAAACCTGTTTGGTCTAAATGAATTAGGTCTGTCAGTATATTCTCTAACCTTTTGGCAAGGATAATGGTAAAAAGCTTATAGTCCTGATTTAGTACACTGATTGGTCTGTAGTTGGAGCACTCTAGTTTATCCTTTTCAGGTTTAGGTATAACTGCAATGACCCCTTCTCTCCAGGAGGGGGGGATTTCCCCTGTGTGGAGGACATAATTAAATGTTTTCAGGAGGAGAGGAGATAGTTGCTGTTTAAAGGTTTTGTACCACTCTGCTGTATAGCCATCAGCTCCTGGGGATTTGTTAGCTTTAAGTTTCATAATTGCTTTTTCCAATTCTTTAGAATGTATTTCTGACAGTAGTGTTTTATTTTGTGACTCCGTAAGTTGGGGAAGGTTTAATGTGTTTAGGAATGCCTCGGATGCGTTTTTATGTTTTTTGTGGGAGTATAAGTTCTTATAGTAATTCTCGAAGTTTTTAAGAATATCCTGAATTCTGAATTTTATTTCCTTTGATACTGGGTCTCTGATTTTGTAGATTGCTCTTTCTGTTTGATGTTTCCTCAATTTATAGGCTAGCAATTTTGCCGATTTACTGCCTGCTTCATAGTATTTTTGTTTCAGAAATGTAAGTTTCTTCTGGATTTCTATTGTGTAGATCTCATTTATTTGGTTTTTAATTTCCTTAATCTTGAGCGAGTCAGTAGAATGAGTGTTGCCTGTGTGTTCTTTTTCTAGGTTCCTAAGTTCTGACTCTAATGTGGATAGTTTTTCTTGTCTTAGTTTCTTTTGGGTTGCCAGTTTTGCAATAATCTTTCCTCTTATTACAGCTTTACATGCATCCCACAGTATTAAAGGGGATACTTCTCCATTATCGTTATCTTCCAAATATCTGAGAATATCTGACTCCAATTCATCTTTCAATGGTCCTTTCAGGACATTTGAATTTAACCTCCAAGAAAATGTATTATTTGTGTATTTTTGGATATTTAAGTCCATGTAGATCGGACTGTGGTCGGAGAGATCCATCAGTCCTATTTTACATGTTTTTACTCTACCAATGTCTCTATTAAACATAAAAAAATAGTCAATCCTTGAGTAAGATGAATGTGGAGTTGAGTAAAATGTATAGTCTTTTACACTGGGGTTGAGTTCCCTCCACACATCACAGATTCCCATTTCTTTTAGTAGCATCCGAGTCTTCCTGTTTTGGGTGTTATTTTGATGTGGGGAATTACCAGAAGCATCCCAGTATGGATTCAGTCTAAGATTGAAGTCCCCACCACATATCACTAAACCTTGAGCTTTAGTTATCATTAGGTCGAATACATTTTTATAAAATTTCCAGTTAGCCCCTGGGGGAGCATACACATTCAGCAGGGTGATATCTTCTCCCTCTAGCCGCCCAGTTACCAAACTGTATCTCCCTTCTTTATCTTTGTGTTCTGATTTTTTTTCAAATGTAATTTTGGTTGATATCAATGTCGCTACTCCCCTCCTCCTCCCTGATTTATATGAAGATGAAGAGATCATTTTAAACCCTTGTCTACTGAGTTTATTGTGTTCCACGTCTGTTAGGTGGGTTTCTTGTAAAAGTATTATTCCTGCTTTGTCTTTTTTCATTTTGCCTAGAATCTTGGATCTTTTAACTGGATTCAGGATCCCTTTTACATTATATGAAATTATTTTGGTTACACCCTGTTTCTCCATTGTGTTGTTTTGTTTAGTATAACTGTGTGGTGGCCCTCTTTTGTGCTACTCAGAAACTGAAAGAACATTAAAAACAAGAAAAACATTAAGAACATAGTGTAAAAAACTTTAAAACAAAAAACTGTCAAAAGAACTTCCTGAGCTGAGGTCTTTTTAAAGACCCTGTAAGAGCCTTGATGGAGTGAAGGCCCTGAGGGAAATTCCTCAAACTCTGTTACGTGTTGAGGGCCCTCTCGTACCACTGAAAGTAGTCCCATGCTTTTAACGTGAGTTTCAGAACCCAATCCAAACTTGTAATGATTTTTTTTTTTTTTTCCTTTTATGCCTAAACCCTGTGAAATTGTGTGCACCCTCCCACCCCCATCACATCAAACATTCACGCAAAAACAGTATTTGTTAGTATGAGCAGAACATGTGGATTATTGTCACATTTCTATTTTAACAAGTTTTTTTTTTTTTTTTATTACAAAGACTTATTTGTTTCAAATAATATGATTGTTCCATGAAATGTTTTACCACATGCTGAATATGCATCTCCTTTAATGTTTGTTACCTTGTATGAGGGGGGTTGGATGTGCGGATTGATTCAAGAGGAAGGGAAAAAAAAAAAAAAGGTCGCTATTCCAACCTGAAAACGGATAGTTTATCCGCGACGCTCTGGTGCTGGGTTTCCCGCTGCTGGTCCGTGGATTTTGAGGGTCTTTGTGTTGTCCATGTTTGCGCTTTGATCTTCTCACTCGGGTCTGCTGCGGGTTTAAACACCGTTACCGGGAGCCCTCTTCTCGCCATGTCAGCTGTTGCTTCTTCCGCCGAATTATAGAGACACGTTTCATCGCCGTAGAAGACCCTTAACTTCGCAGGAAATGGTGTCTGAAAGCGCAATTTCTTCTCTCTTAACACCTTTTTCGCGTCATTGTATTCCCTGCGCTTTTTAAGGACCTCCGGGGCGTAATCGTGTTCCACGTAGACTTTTCTCTCCTGGTGCATAAATCCTTTTTTCTGCCAGGCCAGTCTTACAACCTCTTGTTTTATTTTGAAATTGGAAAATCTTACCAACACCGAACGTGGGGGCGCTTCCGCCGCCGGCCTAGCGGCTAATGAACGATGTGCCTTTTCTATCTTCAAGTCGGTGGTTTGTGGAATATCCAATTTCTCTCTTAGTAAGGATTCCACGCATTCTGCCATTGAGTTAAAACCATTTTCGGTTCCTTCTATCAGACCATGAATTCTTATGTTGTCTCTTCTTTGTTTTCCTTCTTGGTCGGTTAGCTTAGCCTCTATAGCTGCTTGTCTTTTGCGTAGGTCCAGCACAGAATCTTCGAGCACTTTTATTCGATCCTCTGTTTCCAAGATTCGGTTCTCGGCCTGGTCCACTCTGCTGTTTGTCCTTTTCAATTCTTCTCTGAATTCCCGAAATTCGGCCGTAACATCTCGGCGAAATCGTCGTAGTTCCTCAAATAGTGATTTCAGGCTAACCCTTTTGTTAGCTATCACCAGCTCCTCGTCTTCTGAACGGGGATCTTCCAGTTCAGATTCTCCGGCCGATACGTGTCCTAGCCTGGAGAATTTCAGTTTCTTCTGTTTTCCTTTAGACATGATGATTTTGTCTTTTGATTTTCACTCCTCCAAAAATCCGTTAAGTTTGATTTTCAAGGTGTTATCCTGGATTGAGTCTGAGAGCTTCAGTGTTAAGCTGTAGTCGCCATGGCGTCCAGACCGGAAGTCCCTGAACCTGTTTTTTAATAGGTTTGACCAATCACCCCCCCCCCCCGACTGCACAACAACCACTGCTGCCTCTAAAGTCATCAAGACCTGCTGTCCACACCCCACTCCACCAACACCCCCCGACTCCTAGCACACAGCCCCCCAACCTGACCTTCACTAAGACCCAGGTGAGGATGGAGCTGAGGAAGATCAAGGCAAGGAAGGCCTCGGGACCGGACGGCATCAGTGCAAAGCTCCTAGAGTCCTGTGCAGACCAGCTGTGTGGGATTGTGGAGCACATCTTCAACCTGAGTCTGAAGCTGGGGAGGGTACCACAGTTGTGGAAAACATCTTGTGTGGTACCGGTACCAAAGACTTCCCACCCCAAAGATCTGAACAGCTACAGACCAGTGGTCCTGACGTCTCACATGATGAAGACCCTGGAGAGACTGCTCCTTGCTCACCTCCGCCCCCTGGTGGGACCAGCGATGGATCCACTCCAGTTCGCCTACCAGCATGGCATTGGGGTGGAGGATGCAGTGATCTTCCTCCTTCACCGTTCTCTGTCCCACCTGGAGAAGCCCGGGAATGCGGTGAGGATCATGTTCTTTGACTTCTCCTGTGCTTTCAATACCATTCAACCGATGATCCTGAAGGACAAGCTGCTGTGCGCAGGGGTGGACCAGCACCTGTCATCATGGATCCTGGACTACCTCACTAACCGGCCACAGTTTGTGAGAACCCGAGATTGTGTGTCTGACATGATCATTGGTAGCACGGGGGCCCCCCAGGGAACGGTTTTGGCTCCCTTCCTGTTCACCCTTTATACTGCGGACTTCTCACACAACACAACACACTGCCATCTACAGAAGTTCTCTGACGACTCTGCGATCGTCGGCCTCATCTCCAACGGACTTCGTGGACTGGTGCCATCGGAAGTGCCTCCATATCAACGCGAGGAAAACTAAAAAGCTGGTGGTGGACTGCCGCAGGCAAGGACAACCCCTCACAGCACCAGTAAACATACAGGGAACAGACACTGAGATGGTGACATCCTACAAGTACCTTGGTATTCATCTGAACAATAAACTAGACTGGTCACACAATACCGACGGACTCTACAAGAAGGGACAGCGCAGGCTGTTCCTACTGAGGAGCTCAGGTCTTTTGGTGTACAAGGGGCGCTGCTGAAGACATTCTACGACACGGTGGTGGCATCAGCCATCACTTTTGGAGTGGTCTGCTGGGGCAACAGCATTACAGCAGCTGATAGGAAGAGACTGAACAAACTGATCAAGAAAGCTAGATCTGTCCTGGGGAAACGCCTTGACCCAGTGGAGTAGATAGGAGAGAGAAGGATGGTGGCTAAACTGTCATCTCTGCTGGAGTCCGAGTCCCACCCTATGCAGGACATATTGAACGCACTGAGGAGCTCATTTAGCAGCAGACTACATCACCCTAGGTGCACAACCGAGAGGTTTCGCAGGTCCTTCCTGTCTACGGCTGTCAGACTGTATGACCTAAGCAGGGCTGCTCGCAGAGATAGCAAAAAAACGTGACGACCTAATAGTATTGAATGCAAAAGACGCAACAGACTTAAATAAATGGTCCCCTCCAGCATACAACTAGGACAATATCAGTTGCTACGGAGGGTGACAATATGTATGGGTACATATTCATACTATGTAGGATAAGTAAGTAGACGGTTATGCTGTTTATTCCATCTTGCTACAATGCTCCACACTTTGTATATATATTTATATATTTATGTGTACGTATGTATATCCACTGCTCTTATCTATATTTTTCGTATCTTCTTAATTATTGCTCTGAGTGTTGCTATCCCTGTGCTGTTGCAATCCTGGAATTTCCCCATTGTGGGACTAATAAAGGCTTATCTTATCTTATCTTATATATGTTTGGAGTATTTCTTTCTTTAGTTTTTGTTTAAATTGTCCAAGCGTTGTACATGATTTTAATTCAGGTCCAAAAGCGTTCCACAATCTAACTCCTTGCACTTGCTGCCATCACCCCCCTCCTTAAGAAACCTGGCCTGGACTCTGACGACCCCAATAATTTCAGACCCATCTCCAACTTCCCATTTTTGGCTAAAATATTGGAAAAAGCTGTTGCCACTCAACTCAAGAAACACCTCCTCTCCAACAAACTCTACGAAACATTTCAATCTGGATTCCGTTCTCACCACAGCACTGAAACCCCCCTTCTCAAGGTCACCAATGACCTTCTGCTCCCCTCTGACTCTGGCTCCCTCACCATTCTTCTCCTCCTCGATCTCAGTGCAGCTTTCGATACCATTAATCATTCCATCCTGCTCCGTCGTCTGCTTTCTATTGGCATCACTGACTCCGCCCTCTCCTGTTTTACCTCCTACCTGTCTGACAGATTCCAGTACATCTCCATTAACAATCACAAATCACGCACCATCCCTGTATCACATGGTGTCCCTCAAGGCTCTGTGCTCGGTCCAACCCTTTTCACTCTCTACATGCTTCCGCTTGGTCACATCATCCGTCAACATGGTCTTCACTTTCACTGCTACGCCGACGACACCCAGCTGTACATCTCCTCTAAATCCATCACCCCCACCATTCTCTCCACCATCACCAACTGTCTCACAGACATAAAAACCTGGATGACTAACAGCTTTCTCAAACTAAACAGCAATAAAACAGAAATTATCATTTTTGGACCAAAATCTCTTTTACCGTCCTCCCAGAACTTTTTATTCCAAATCGATGGTCACTCAGTCACCCCCTCCCCCCTGGCCAGAAACCTCGGCATTATCATGGACCCCACCCTCTCCTTCACATCTCACATCAACCATATCACCAAAACATCATTTTTTCATCTTCGTAATATTGCACGCCTCCGTCCCACCCTGTCCCCCTCTGCTGCTGAAATACTCATCCATGCCTTCATCAGCTCCAGACTTGATTACTGTAACAACATTCTGTATGGACTTCCTTCCACCATCCTCCAAAAACTACAGTATGTCCAAAACTCAGCCGCCCGTCTACTTACTCACTCCCGCTCCAGAGACCACATCACTCCTCTCCTCCGTCAACTCCACTGGCTCCCCATTCAACAGCACATCAACTTCAAGATCCTCCTCATCACCTATAAAGCTCTTCATAACCTTGCCCCCTCATACCTAACTGACCTTCTGTCTTGTCATTCCCCCACTCGCCTCCTCCGCTCTGCTGACACTCACCTTCTCACCCCGATCACCAAGACAAAACTCCACACCCTGGGTGATAGATCATTCGCCATCGCTGCACCAACCCTCTGGAATTCCTTGCCCCTTCACATCCGGTCCGCCAACACACTTGCTTCCTTCAAAAGTCAACTCAAAACCCATCTCTTCAAATCTACCTACAAAAACTGACTGCCTCTTCTACCTATGTGTACCTACCTTGCCTGTTTACCCGTTCATTGTATGTTTGTTCCTATGCTACTTTGTAAAGCGTCTTTGAGTATTTAGAAAAGCGTTATATAAGACTGATGTATTATTATTATTATTATTATTATTATTATTATTATTATTATTATTGTTATCATCATCAGTGTTCATCTACAGTATATTTATTTAAGTCAGTAAGATCTCTGATTATTATGGCCTTTGCTTCCTCAGGTGTTCCATTTAGTTTGATCCAAACTCTACAGTTTCTTGTCCATGTTGCCTGTATCTTATTTTGTCTTTTCAGCACCCGTGCTTGCCATGCTGTTTCAGCATTAGTCTTTGTTAAATGTTCATTTAGGTAAACTTCTGTTCCCCGCAGCTTTCTGGCCTGCCTCAGTATGTCATTCTTTACCCTTCTGTTCACAAAGCGCATCACAATTGATTTCTTTGTTTTATTATCTTTTCTGGGTAAAGTATGACAGGCTGAAATTGCATTTACTTCAACCTTTATATTTCTGCTTTCAAGGAACTGAAGCACCTGGTTTTCCAGGGAGACTGATTCACTTAAGAGAGCCTCCTCACCTCTCATTCCTGCTGTAGCATTGGCATATGTTTGATATTTAATGTCTAGTCCACTTATAATTAGATCATCCATACGAGAATATTGTTCAAGAGCCTCGATGCGTCACTCCAAGTCTGCAATTTTTTTGTCTTTTTCCTTAATTGTTAACTTCAATTATTGGACTTCCTCCATTAGCCCTAATAGTTTAAGCTGTTGATTGGCCACTTTGGTCAGTTCTTCTGACATGAAGTTCAGAGATTTTTTAATCTCTTCCATTTCTTCCATCTTTGGTGGCATTTTTACTGACCTGTTGATAATAAAACAATCTCTGCTGGTGTCGCCGGTATCCGATCCAACCGACCCCGAATCCAGCTGGGGCCTCAGCTAGACCCCTCCGCTGCTAGTCCCGCTGCTTACCGCTGCTGTAATTGAGCTCCTGATCCGGCTCCTGTCCAGCCGGGGTGCTGTCAGTTCCTCCACCGAGCCCCGCCGCCCACCGCCACTGTAGTTGAGCTCCGATCCGGCTCCTGTCCAGCTGGGGTCCCGGTAGCTCCTCCACTGAGTCCCGCCGCCTACTGCCGTCTTCCTCAGTAGTTCCTCTGCCGAGCCCCACCACTGTGACTGAGCTCTGATCCAGCTCCTATCCAGCTGGGGCCCCAGTTGCTCCTCCACTGGTCCCTGTCTCCTACCGCCGCTATAGTTGAGCTCCGATCCGGCTCCTGTCCAGCTGTTGCCTCAGTTAGTTCCTCTGGTGAGCCCCAATCACAAGATTCTAAGAATGTGTGCAGGAGGCTCAGCCGTCATCTACTGGGCTAATGCTAGGTCAGTGAGACAAACCGGGGACAGAGTCGCTCCTTTGTATTGGTGTTAGGTGCTACGATTAGCTATGGCATTAGCTATAGCGATAGCGATTGCGTTAGCTTAGCACATCCCACGGCTCCATCCACGACAATGTGTAACAGGGCTGTCATGGGCTGCATCAGGGTGGACAAGTTAGGGATGAGCTTCCCATAAAAGTTTAACAGAGCTAAGTAAGACCTGAGTTCACTTACATTTTTCAGAACAGGAGCTCTCTGAATAGTCTTTGTCTTTTCCTTCACTGGGTATATACCCATGGCATCAGTGACATGTCCTAAGTATGACACACTGTTCTGCATGAATTCACACTTTTCACATTTTACCCTCAAATTGTAGGCTTCAGCTTCAAGTCTCCTGAGAACTTCCTTTAAGGTAGCAAGGTGACTTTTGGTATCTGCCTGTCAACAAAATATCATCTAAGTAGCAGATGGCACCATCCATGCCAGGGGTCTCCATTCTAGGGCTCCTGGAACATTCAGGTTTCTGTGGGAAATTTTCTAATTTCACTTCTTAATTGGTCCAAAGATTTGCAAATAATTTTCTGTTGTTGTGCATGGGTGCAAGGGTGCCTACAGAACACATGCACAACAATGACAAATTATTTGCAAATCTTTGGACCAATTAAGAAGTGAAATTAGAAAATTTCCCACAGAAACCTGAATGTTCCAGGAGTACTTGCCTGAGCTCCTGATCCTCTGCTGCTGGGGTGATCTCTGTCATAGTCCTCTCCGTTCATCACCATCAGCTGCACTCACACCTGGTTTTCATCAGACGCCACCTATATCTACCGCTCTGACCTTCGGGTTAGTGCAGAGATGTCTCACTGCGCTCCAGGATAGCTTCATCACCATTTCCAGCCATCCTGCTACGCTACAGCCAGCGCTTGTCTCCTGCTTCCTTCCCAGGAGCCATCCAGCCTGCCACGTAAGCGCTCATTTCCACTAATCTTGTGATTCAGTTCCCCTGTACACAGGCGGCAGCCTCACCGGCGGATTTCCAATTTCCTCCTCCCAGGCGGCGGCTTACTCTTCTCTCCCTCTCACCACCACCTGCACGTCTGCACACCTACCGGGGTCATTCCACCATCTGAGGAGCACTGTCTTCCTGGCCACAGCCGTCACGCTGTACCGGAGCTTGCTACCATCTGTTCCCACAGTGAGTGCAGTGTAACCATTTATCTCCAGTGGTGGCACCAGGTAATCCTCTCTCCTTGTGTATCCTCAGGGTTGCCAGGCTGAACGGTGTCTCGCACGGTTCCCGGTAGTTCCAGACGACATCCACACCACTTCCACATTACCTGGTTGTTAATAAACTTGATTGTATCGATTCGGAGTCTGTGTGTCGTCACTGGGTCATTGAAGCATGACAGTACATCTCCGCCAGAATGACCTAGCTGACAGCGCTTGGGTGCACCGTGCCAACCATATGGAGATCCGAATCGATCAATTGGTTTATCAGCAGCAGGTTATTTTGAGCCAATTAGCCCAAGTTACTGATCGATTAGACCAAATAGCTAACTCCCAGCCCTTTTCCCAGGCCTTACCGTCTCCCAGCAGCTCCTCAGCTCCCGCTAGCCTCTCAGCTAACCAGCTCAATCAGGCCTCTCTGGCTCGTCTCACTCCCGTTCCAACTCCCGTCCGTTTTAGCGGTAAGTTGGGTGAGGCCCGGGGGTTTATAATGCAATGTGAGGTGGTTTTCCAGCGGGTGCCGGATGACTTTCCCTCCGACCACAGTACGATCGGTTACGTCATTAGCCTGTTGGAGGAGAGGGCGCTAGCTTGGGTATACGCGGTAATGGCTAGGGTAGACTATTCAAACCTCACCGTTAGTCAGTTTATTGGGGAGTTTTTTGAGGTTTTTGATCATTCTTATAGGGATAGAATTCTCACCTCCCGCTTGCTTAACCTAAGACAAGGGTCTAAAACCGCAGCTGATTATGCCATTGATTTCCGGGTAGCGGCAGCGGAAGTGGGTTGGGAGGATGCCTCTCTTTGTAGTATCTTCATTAGAAGTCTTAGTCCTAGCCTTTGGGATGAATTAGCCCCGTTGGAAAAGCCGACTAGGCTGTCCCAGTTAATCTCCCTAGCCATTAGCTTGGATAACAGGCTCAGGGAATGGGCAGCTGAGCGTAAGAGCTATGGGCGATCTGAGGAACCGTCTCATCACACCCCACGGTCCTCATATTTTGCCCCATCTTCTACTGAACCCTCGGGCTCCTCGGAACTTAGGACTGTGGGACACTCTAGGTTATCCACAGCTGAGAAACAACGGTGCTGCGAGCTGGGGTTGTGCCTTTATTGTGGGAGCGAGGAGCATGAGGTTGAGTCCTGTCAGCCAGAAGGGGAGGTCCGTGCGTCACTGTAGGGGGTCTCGCGGACTCGTCCCGGCCTAATCCCCTATCTCAGTGTATGCTACCCATTAGATTCATTCACAAGCACACAGAAATTCCCACTCAGGCTCTAGTGGATTCCAGGGCTGAGCAGAGTTTTGTTTCCAAGGACCTGGCAACCCGGCTGGGCCTCCACTGCCAACCTCTGAAGCCTCCACTACAACTTATCGCGCTGTCTAACGCCCCTATGGCTACTGTCTCCCTGAAGACTGCTCCGGTGTCAGTTATTATCTCCGGTAATCATCGTGAGGAGCTGTCCCTCCTGGTGTTGCCCACCTCGTCGTGTCCGGTCATCCTGGGCTACCCTTGGCTTTATGTCCACAATCCCACTATTGACTGGAGTTCAGGGAGTATTAAGCCTTGGAGCTCATTCTGTCTCAGCGCGTGCCTTCAGTCAGCTGCATGTTCCCCTTCTGTGACCCTAGGGGTTCTGGCCGTTCCCCCTCCCGGCCTGTCTAAGGTGCCCCCTAAGTATCATGACCTTGTGGCTGTTTTCAGCAAGTCACAGGCCCTGTCCCCCCCCCCCCCCACCGACCGTATGACTGTGCCATAAATCTTCGCCCGGGGGCTCCACTCCCATCCAGCCGGCTGTATAGTCTTTCCCCGCCGGAGCGGGCTGCCATGGACACATATATTAAGGAGTCTCTGAGTTTGGGCATTATCCACCCGTCCTCTTCGGCGGTGGGGGTGGGTTTCTTCTTTGTGGGGAAGAAGGATGGGTCTCTAAGGCCATGCATCGACTTCAGGGAGTTGAATAATATCACGATCAAAGATAAATACACCCTTCCACTACTTAACACTGCCTTTGACTCTCTCCAGGGGGGTCCGTCTTCGCGAAATTGGATCTGCACAACGCCTACCATCTGGTGCGGATCCGTGAGGGGGACGATTGGAAGACGGGGTTCCGGACCCCTAGTGGTCACTTTGAGTACTTGGTGATGCCATTTGGGTTGACCAATGCGCCTGCTGTCTTCCAGAGGCTCATTAACGACGTCCTGAGAGACTTTCTGAATGTGTTTGTGTTCGTCTATCTGGATGACATCCTAATCTTCTCCCGTTCCCTAGATGAGCACCGAATACACGTCAGACGCGTTCTGCAGCGACTGTTGGAAAATTAATTATTTGTCAAAGCTGAGAAGTGTTTCACGCCTCCAAGACGTCCTTCTTGGGCTTTGTCATCTTACACAGGGAAATCCTCCCTGACCCGGGCAAGATCAAGGCGGTGGTGGAGTGGCCAGTTCCAGCCTCCAGGAAGCAGCTCCTGCAGTTCCTGGGGTTCGCCAATTTCTACCGCCGGTTTATTAAGAACTATAGCTGCCTGGCTCTTCCTCTGACACGCCTCACTTCCTCTAAGGTCCCTTTCCGGTGGTCGGAGGAGGCGGCCACGACCTTTTCGGATCTCAAGGAGCAGTTCTCCAAGTCCCCTATTCTGGCTCAGGTGGATCCGGATCTACAGTGCCTCATGGAAGTGGACGCCTCGGATTCAGGGGTGGGGGCTGTCCTTTCTCAGCGTTCCCTGGCAGATGGCAAGGTCCGTCCATGCGCCTTCTTCTCCCGCCGACTGTCACCAGCTGAGCGCAATTACAGCATCGACGATAGAGAGTTGCTGGCGGTGAAGCTGGCCCTGGAGAAGTGGCGCCACTGGTTGGAGGGGTCCTCGCAGCCATTCGTGGTTTGGACAGATCATCGCAACCTGGAGTACCTCAGGACTGCTAAGCGCCTGAATGCCCGCCAGGCCCGGTGGTCTCTGTTTTTTGGCCGGCTTAATTTCACCAAAACGTATCGCCCTGGGCCAAAGAACACCAAGCCAGACGCCCTCTCCAGGCAATTCGCCACGGACGTGCCAGAGCCCGAAGACCACCCTGTCCTCCCTGCCTCTTGTGTCTTGGGCATCGTCTCATGGGAGATCAAGGAGAGGGTTCTGAAGACCCAGGAAACGGAAAGGGACCCGGGCGGGGGGCCAGCAGGAAAACTGTTCGTTCCTTCGTCCATACGGGGTGACGTCATCAAGTGGGCTCATTCCTCCAAGTTCGCCTGCCACCCGGGGAGATGGCGTACAGAGGAATTGCTGCAACGCTCGTTCTGGTGGCCCTCTCTCCAAAGGGACATCGGAGAGTATATCCGGGCCTGTCCCCAGTGCGCTACCGGCAAGACCCCATCGTCCCCACCGGCTGGATTGCTTCGTCCTTTCCCAATACCTGGCAGGCCCTGGTCCCATGTGGCGTTGGATTTCGTCACTGGCCTCCCTCCTTCCAACAGCCATACCGTGGTCCTCACCATAGTTGATAGATTCTCCAAAGCTGCCCATTTCGTTCCCCTTCCGGGTTTGCCCTCGGCCAAGGAGACTGCTGATCTTCTGGTCCAACATGTGGTGAGGCTTCATGGGATCCCCCTGGACATTGTCTCTGATCGGGGGCCCCAATTTATTTCACAGTTTTGGAGGTCGTTTTGCACCGCCCTTGGGGCTACGGTGAGCCTGTCATTGGGATACCATCCGCAATCCAATGGCCAGTGGGAACGAGCCAACCAGGACCTGGAGGCGGCGCTGCGCTGTGTGGTGGCGTCCAACTCGACAGCATGGAGCTCCTTCCTGCCCTGGATCGAGTACACCCACAACTCGACTGTGTCCTCGGCTACAGGTATGTCCCCTTTCCAAGCGTCTCTCGGGTATTCTCCTCCCTTGTTTCCAGAAGAGGAGGGTGACATCGCTGTTCCATCAGTCCGGGCACATATGAGGCGCTGTCGACGTCTCTGGAGGGCGACCCAGGCTGCACTACTGCGCACAGTGAAACACAACACCGCGGTGGCCAACCGCCGCAGGACCCCAGCCTCTGCGTACCAGGCAGGCCAGCAGGTATGGCTCTCTACCAAGAACATTAATCTGAAGGCTGAGTGCAGGAAGATGCAGCAGTGGTTCATTGGACTCTTCGCTGTATCCCGCATCATCAACCCTGTTTCTGTTCGACTTGATCTTCCCCCCTCCCTCCGCATATGTCCTATGTTCCATGTCTCACAGATCAAGCCTGTGTCTTCCAGTCCCCTGTGTTCCCCCCTAAGCCGCCACCTCCTCCGCGGATGATCGACGGCAGCCCGGCTTGGACTGTGACTGCCATCCTGGATGTTCGTCATCGGGGCCGTGGGTTGCAATACCTGGTGGACTGGGAGGGCTATGGCCCGGAGGCCAGGTCCTAGCTGTGTCCTGACTTCGTCCTCGATAAGGACCTCATCAGGGAGTTTCATCGGACGCATCCAGGGAGACTGGAACAACCGCCAGGAGGCACTCTTTAGGGGGGGAGTACTGTCATGGTCCGCTCCGTTCATCACCGTCAGCTGCGCTTACACCTGGTTTTCATCAGACACCACCTATATCTACCGCTCTGACCTTCGGGTTAGTGCGGAGATGTCTCACTGCGCTCCAGGAGAGCTTCATCACCGTTTCCAACCATCCTGCTATGCTACAGCCAGCGCTCGTCTCCTGCTTCCTTCCCAGGAGCCATCCAGCCTGCCACGTAAGCGCTCATTTCCACTAATCTTGTGATTCAGTTCCCCTGTACACAGGCGGCAGCCTCGGCGGCGGATTTCCAATTTCCTCCTCCCAGGCAGCTGCTCACTCTTCTCTCCCTCTCACCACCACCTGCACGTTTGCACACCTACCGGGGTCATTCCACCATCTGAGGAGCACTGTCTTCCTGGCCACAGCCGTCACGCTGTACCGGAGCTTGCTACCATCTGTTCCCACAGTGAGTGCAGTGTAACCATTTACCTCCAATGGTGGCACCAGGTAATCCTTTCTCCTTGTGTGTCCTCAGGGTTGCCAGGCTGAACAGTGTCTTGCGCAGTTCCCGGTAGTTCCAGACGACATCCACGCCACTTCCATATTACTTGGTTGTTAATAAACTTGATTGTATCGATTCGGAGTCTGTGTGTTGTCACTGGGTCAATGAAGCATGACAATCTCCTCAGGATGAGCCACAGGAGCTGGAGCGTGGACCTTGAGCTGAGCAGGAATGGGAGCACTCACCTCAGGCTAAGCAGGAACAGGAGCATGCACCTCGAGCTGTGCAGAACAAGGAGTGTGTACTGTGGGAACAGCTGGAGCTGTGGCATGCGCCTCAGGGACAGCGGGAGCCATTGTGTGCACTTCGGGGACAGCGGGAGCCGTTGTGTGCACCTCGGAGATGGTAGGAGCCGTTGTGTGCACCTCAGGGATGGCTGGCGCCATTGTGTGCACCTTGGGGACGACTGACGCCATTGTGTGCACTTCGGGGACAGCTGGCACTGTTGTGTGCACCTTGGGGACAGCTGGTGCCATTGTGTGCACCTTGGAGATGGCTGGCACTGTTGTGTGCACGTCAGGGGTGGCTGGAGCTGGGATGCGCACCTCGTGAGCAGCTGGAGTCGTCCGGAGAAGAGCCAGAACTGGCAGTGGTGCAGGGAAGTGACATGGAGCTGGTACTGGAGCTGGGGAGTGACGTGGTGCTGATACTGGAGCTTGGGAGTGGCGTGAAACCAGTGCTGGGTGATCCTCACACAACAACAACAACCGGTGGAATGTCAGGTCTGGGGGCTACAGCTACTTGGAACCCCTTCCTGGAGGTAGCTGCAGCTGGAGGAGCTTCAGAGGCAGCCGGCTCATCCCAGACCAGTTGATTGCCACCCAGAATAGCCACTCTCTCACCAAAACCAGAATGAAGAACAGGAGATGCAGGTGAGGATGGGTGGATGGACAGGGCAGCAGAGTTAATAGCAGAGTGATGTGGAGAGAACTTAGCAGCAGGAGGCAGCCATGGCTGAGTCTCCCCATCGGAAACCAGACAAATACTTTCATTAATTGATGTAAAAAAAAAAAAAGAACGGGTTCTTACCTGTATTCCAGCTCTGCTGCCGCCGACCCGTCCAGCGAGTCCTCCTGGGAGAAGCTGGAGCTCGTCAGATGGGGGGAGGATGCCCGATGGTGGTATGCTCGTAGCGAACCGAAGGAGGAAATGGAAGCCTGGTGCACCCTCAACCAGGGATGAGAAGCCAGACTGCTGTGGCCCACAGCGCCGCCAACGACCTCGTCTTGCCCTGGATGGATGCAGGCCTTCCTCCATCAGCGCCTCTCCCACCACTGGGAATGATTCCATCATCCCCCAGATGATGATCTGGATGTTGACACTCTGCTTATGCAGACGGGTGAACTGAGAGAACCGTTGGGGGGCTGGAATCACCTCACTCAACTCCTCGGCCAATTTGAGGCAGAGGAGGGCTTCCTCTGGCGTGCGGGAGGAGCGGGCATCCTCGATACAGGCCTCAATGTTTGTAGCTTCCCAAGCTTCTTACACACTGAGACCCAACTGCTGAAACTTTAAAAATGCTGAGTCCATGATGTGTGTGGTTCTGTCACGGTGGGAGGAAAACTGGGCCCATACGCAATATTTAAAGTTCAGCAGTGATGATTTATTAACGGGCTGGCCAGACAGGCGCAGCTCGAGAAAACACAAAAATTAAACAAACTCACAGCTCAGAAGCTGTAACAAAATTTACAAGATCAGGATAAATGGCAGGATCAGGCAAGAAGAACAGGAGCATGTTGTTCACGCAGTATGGCTAACAGCACACATGAGGAAACACAGATTGGGGCTCAACATAAATAGAGACAGGAACAATCTGTCAAGGTGGGTAACACAGGCTCATATGTAGGCAGGAGTTCAGTGCAAAAACAATGGTTTATTAAACAAAATTGAGACAAAAGAAACAGCAGCACGTGGGCTGAGAACTAACTGGGATACGGAAGAAACAAAATGACGCCACACTTGACACAGACTGAGATGCACATATGTAGACAGAGGAATAATCAAGATAATGCATGACAAGTGGGAAATAATCAAGGGTAACAGAGAAGCACCGGACGGGCGGGGCTGAACAGATAGCACACTGGGACCAAAAATACAAATGATAAACACAGTACAGAAAAACATAATAACAAAAGATGAGGACATGGCTGAACTCATGTCCTGAAGATAACAGAAAAACAAATATGAACATAAAGCAAGGACATGAGCACAGTCATGTCCAAACCTTTACAGTATCCCCCTCTAAAGGGTCGGATGCCAGACGACCCATAGCGTAATATCGACAAAAAATGAAATAAAGTGCAGCCATATACAAGATAAATTAACTATGAATGAACACTGTAAACACCGCAAGTAAGAGATGTTGCCATTACAAAGAAAATTATGTACATGAGACATTTATCACCACTCAATATACACATAAAGGTATTAGTGCATCTCAAAAAAAAGTGAGGGGGTAATTTGCAAGGTTACATTAGATGGAATTTCTTGTTAGTTTGAGGGAAAAACTTTTCAAATTTATCTAAAAAGAGGGAAAAAAATCTCTGAGATCCAACAACATTGATTTTGTAAATTTACCTATTTAGCTCAAGATTAATTATGGAGGTTTCTTTTGGTAATTTTTTTTCCCTTTTCCTTTTGTGAATTTGAGACAATTTCCCACAGATTTTTCCTTTTGCTTATAAATTTATAAATAAATTTATATTTCTCCCATCTATAATTTAGCTACTGTATGTTCTCATTAATTTGAAAGATTAAATATACAGCTGTGCTTCAAATTTATTTTTACTGGTAAATTTGAATGTTAGTTTTCCTTTTTTAAGTAAACTCCTATTTCCAACTCATAAAATCTTCCAATATCTTCTCTTTTTTTCTTTGTTCCTTTCTTTCTTATTAAATTTCTAACAATAAATCTAGTTTTCTATGAATTTGATTTATTTCAAGACTTTTTACATAAAATACTCTTTTCGTCTTTCTTCTTTTTTCCCCTTAAAGAATTGAACTGTGTACATTTTCTCCATTGTAAATTTGCTATCTTCCCTCATTAAATTGTAAGATCAGATTTGCATGCTTTCTATTATATATTAGCTTCTCTTTTCCTTTTGTCTCCTTCAAAAATTGGTGACTTTCTTGTGAATTTGCAAACCTCTTCCTTATGATTTGACTCCCTTTAACCATAAATTGCAACTCCTTTTGTCTTTCCCTTCTTTTCCCTTGTAAGTTTACAGTTCATTTTTGGTTTTGGTCATGGCCCCTTTAAACCATTTTACTTATTTGCCAAAGGTCAAGTATTTGCAAAATTAGAAAAATAACAGTGGAGGTCAAATGATATCAAATAATAAAGTTTAAATGTATTAGGCACTTAGGGTAAAAGTCATAAATCCCCACATTCTAGCATCAATGCAGCAAAGATACCACAATTAACCCCGTCAAAAATTGATGAACCTCAACACGATGTGCCATACATTAAACCACCAGCTGGTCAAAAAAAGAGCCAAACCTTCAAAATAAGTAATGACAACAAAACAAAAAGAAAGGCCCTCACCGGGTGGTTGGTGGGGGTACAAGGCCAGGCGGGTCGAAACCAATTCTTTAACCCCCCCCCCCCCCCCCACACACACACACACACAGAGTCCAAACCCCAACACACAGTCTTGTGGGCCCACCCCAAGTCCAAAGTCTCAAAACAGATCGGGTGATCTGCCAGTGTCCCAAGACCACAAAAAAAGCCTGATACGGAGCATTGGGTGGCCTGTCCCAGTCCATAGGCCACCAAACTGAGAGACACGGCACGTTGGGTGGCTTACCAAAGTCCAAGGGCCACCAGACGGACAGACACGGTGCGTCGAGCGGCCTACCGAAGTCCAAGGGCCACCAGATGGATGGGCACAGCACCATGGGGATGTTGACCTCAGGAGCCTTTAACACAGGCGCTAACGTAGGAAATTTATGCTCAGGAGGTGACAGCAAGAAATCTATAGACTCAGCAGATGCCACTATGGAACCCTTAAACTTTGGAAACAACAATGTGGAGCGGACTGCTCAACCTCCATCCCTGATGCACACACCTCGGAAGTGGAGGGAGAAACACAGGTTGGTGCCATGTCTAACCCAAAACAACCAGCAGAAAAAAGTTTGCTGGGAGAGCTCAGAAGCAGATGGGAGCTGCAACTGGGTTTCCCTGCCAGAAGCAAGACAAGACCTCTCTAAAACTGATGTTATAGAAACAGAGAAAGGTACTTGCCTTAACTCCTGCTCTACTGATGATGAGGACCCTGGTGACACTGCTGCTGAAGAGGTGATGACAGTCTCAGGAGATGCTGGAGGAACAGCTGATGAAGCAGCCTGAAATGCAGCAGCGGGCAGGTGCACCAGTGCAGCAGATGTGAGAACCGGCACTGCAGGTGTGACAACAGGCGAAGTGGGTGGGGCACGAGCTAATGTGTGCGCCGCTGAAATAGACGGCTGGGGTGTACAGATCCCCCGCCCTCCAGCCGCTGAAGCTGCTGCTGTGAAAGCACTCGAGGATGGTGGGATTGTGGCAACAGGAACCCTCGGGAAAACCTCAAGTGAAGGGCCTGGATGGCAAGCGGAGTGGTGCTTCCTTGATGCTCGCTTCCCCGCTGGCCATTTTGACAGCTCGGCCAACTACGGATGTTTTAGCAGGGCCGGTGAACAGAGGATCGCTTTTGCTAACACTATCAACATTCATCTCCCATCGGTTGGACTGACCCATAGCCCGGTCCAAAAGGCCAAGCACCCGGTCAAGATACTTCTCTCTGGAACTCGGACTCTGCCCTTTCCTCCTGCCAGTCTTGCCCGCTGAGACCTTTCTTGGTGGTCTCATTCTGTCAAGGTGGGTAGCACAGGTTCAGATGCAGGCAGGAGTTCAGTGCCTGCATTTCTTTTCTGAGACAAAAGAAATAGCAGCACGAGGGCTGAGAACTCAAACCAGGCTGACAAACTAACGGGGATACGGAAGAAACAAAATGACGTCACACTTGACACAGACTGAGATGCACATACAGTGGCGTGAAAAAGTGTTTGCCCCCTTCCTGATTTCTCATTTTTTTTGTATGTTTGTTACACTTAAATGTTTCAGATCATCAAACAAATTTAAATATTAGACAAAGATAACACAAGTAAAGACAAAATGCAGTTTTTAATGAAGGTGTTTATTATTAAGGGGAAAAAATCCAAACTTACATGGCCCTGTGTGAAAAAGTGACACCCCCCCCCCCCCTTGTTAAAACATAAATTAACTGTGGTTTATCACATCTTTGGAAAGCTGAGTTCAATTTCTCTAGCCACACCCAGGCCAGATCAATGAAGAAATCACTTAAATAGGACATGCCTGACAAAGTGAAGTAGACTAAAAGATCCTCAAAAGCTAGACATCATGTTGTGAACCAAAGGAATTCAGGAACAAATGAGAAACAAAGTAACTGAGATCTATCAGTCTGGAAAAGGTTATAAAGCCATTTCTAAAGCTTTGGGACTCCAGCGAACCACAGTGAGAGCCATTATCCACAAATGGCGAAAACATGGAACAGTGTTGAACCTTCCCAGGAGTGGCCAGCCGACCAAAATTACCCCAACAGTGCAACGACAACTCATCCAAGAGTTCACAAAAGACCCCACAACAACATCCAAAGAACTGCAGGCCTCACTTGCCTCAATTATGGTCAGTGTTCATGACTCCACCATAAGAAAGAGACTGGGCAAAAATGGCCTGCATGGCACAGTTCGAAGACGATAACCACTGCTGAGCAAAAAGAACATAAAGGCTCATCTCAGTTTTGCCAGAAAACATCTTGATGATCCCCAAGACTTTTGGGAAAATACTCTGTGGATTGACAAGACCAAAGTTGAACTTTTTGGAAGGTGTGTGTCCCATTACATCCAGCGTAAAAGTAACACAACATTTCAGAAAAGGAACATCATACCAATGGTAAAATATGGTGGTGGTGGTGTGACGGTCTGGGGCTGTTTTGCTGCTTCAGACCCTGGAAGACTTGCTGTGGTAAATGGAACCATGAATTCTGCTGTCTACCAAAAAAATCCTGAAGGAGAATGTCCGGCCATCTGTTTGTGACCTCAAGCTGAAGCGCACTTGGGTTCTGCAGCAGGACAATGATCCAAAACACACTAGCAAGTCCACCTCTGAATGGCTTAAGAAAAACAAAATGAAGACTTTGGAGTGGCCTAGTCAAAGTCCTGACCTGAATCTGATTGAGGTGCTGTGGCATGACCTTAAAAAAGCGGCTGATGCTCGAAAACCCTCCAGTGTGGGTGAATTACAACAATTCTTCAAAGATGAGTGGGTCGAAATTCCTCCACAACGCTGTAAAAGACTCATTGCCAGTTATTGCAAACGCTTGATTGCAGTTGTTGCTGCTAAGGGTGGCCCAACCAGTTATTCGGTTTAGGGGGCAACCACTTTTTCACACAGAGCCATGAAGGTTTGGATTTTTTTCCCTTAATAATAAACACCTTCATTTAAAAACTGCATTTTGGGTTTACTTGTGTTATCTTTGTCTAATATTTAAATTAGTTTGATGATCTGAAACATTTAAATGTGACAGACATACAAAAAAAATGAGAAATCGGGAAGGGGGCAAACACTTTTTCACACCACTGTATGTAGACAGAGGAATAATCAAGATAACTCATGACAGGCGGGAAATAATCAAGGGTAACGGAGAAGCACCAGATGGGTGGGGCTGAACAGACAGAACACACTGGGACCAAAAATACAAATGATAAACACAGTACAGAGAAACATTATAACGAAAGATGAGGACTCTGGCTGAACTCATGTCCTGAAGATAACAGAAAAACTGAATATAAAGCAAGGACATGAGCACAGTCGCATCCAAACCCTTACACAATCAAACATAACACTTGTTCTGGAAGACTTGCTGTGGTAAATGGAACCATGAATTCTGCTGTCTACCAAAAAAATCCTGAAGGAGAATGTCCGGCCATCTGTTTGTGACCTCAAGCTGAAGCGCACTTGGGTTCTGCAGCAGGACAATGATCCAAAACACACTAGCAAGTCCACCTCTGAATGGCTTAAGAAAAACAAAATGAAGACTTTGGAGTGGCCTAGTCAAAGTCCTGACCTGAATCTAATTGAGGTGCTGTGGCATGACTTTAAAAAAGCGGTTGATGCTCGAAAACCCTCCAGTGTGGGTGAATTACAACAATTCTTCAAAGATGAGTGGGTCGAAATTCCTCCACAACACTGTAAAAGACTCATTGCCAGTTATTGCAAACGCTTGATTGCAGTTGTTGCTGCTAAGGGTGGCCCAACCAGTTATTCGGTTTAGGGGGCAACCACTTTTTCACACAGAGCCATGAAGGTTTGGATTTTTTTCCCTTAATAATAAACACCTGTAGGAGTCAAGAATTGAGGAGACTGGATGATTTTTCCAGTATCTGCTTTAATTCTCATTCATCCTACCTCCTCTCTCGATCGGAGTGAAAAGAGACAGGACGCAGTCACACACATACATTTATACACTCATCTCTAACAATACATCACACAAAAGTCTCAATACTCAGCTGCATCCTTTCATCTGTAATAGAACACCCAGAGTCCTTCTGTTCTCCTCTCTGACCCCCAAAGGTCAGGCCGGGTAATCTTCTCCTCTCTCCTGAGTCCCCAGGGGGTGCAGACGCATCTTCCTCTTGAGGTGTGAAGTCAACACACATGGCTAGCTCAAAGTCTCTCTTGGCTGAATTCAGCCAGCCACATGTGAGTCACATAGGTTATAACTATGGGCTCCACATCACTCCCCCCTTCCACGCGAAAGACTGGGCACCCACATACAGTCATACAACAGTCATACAGCACGTCACCCCCCCAACAGAATCTCACAGCAACCTAAACACCCTGACCCCGGTTCTGAAGTTTTGGACATCGCAAAAGTGAGCGGTTTGTGGTCGACAAACACGGTGAAACGCCGCCCTTCCAGCCAGAACTGGAAATGGCGAATAGCCAAGTGGAGCGCCAGCAGCTCCCTGTCAAACACGCTGTATTTTCGCTCAGCCTCGCGTAGGGATCTGCTGAAGAATGCGAGTGGTTGCCAAACCCCGGCAACCTGCTGTTCTACCACGGCCCCTATGGCCACATCTGACGTGTCTGTGGTTAGCGCTATGTGGGCTGCCGGGTCTGGGTGGGCCAACAGTGCCGCGTTTGCCAGTGCCCGTTTAACCTCTGTGAATGCGCGCTCCCGCTCCGGGGACCATTCAATCACATGGGAGGCTTCTGCTTTTTAAGCGCGGTGTACAAGGGCTGCATAAGCTGCGCTGCGTGGGGTATGAAACGGTTATAAAAATTTACCATCCCCAAAAATTCTTGCAACGCTTTTACCATTCGAGGCTGGGGAAAATCTGCCACTGCGCGTACTTTGTCCGGCAGAGGAACTGCTCCCTCCGAGGAAACGCGGTGCCCTAAAAAATCAATTTGTGCCACGCCAAAATGGCACTTGGCCGGGTTGATTATCAACCCATCCTCTCCTAACCTCTAAAAAACTGTCGTGAGGTGTTTTGCGTGCTCCTCTTCGGAGGTGCTGGCTACCAAAATGTCGTCTAAATAGACAAAAACAAAAGAAAGGTCGCGCAACACTGCATCCATCATCCGTTGGAAGGTTTGTGCGGCACCTTTAAGGCCAAAAGGCATTCGTAAAAACTCAAAAAGCCCGAACGGGGTTATTACGGCTGTTTTGGGGATGTTCTCTGGTCGGACCGGGACTTGGTGATAACCGCGGACCAGGTCTATTTTAGAAAAAATGCGCGCCTTCGCCAAGTGCACTGAGAAGTCCTGGATATGCGGAATCGGGTACTGGTCCTGCGCTGTGGCATTGTTCAACCTGCGGTAATCGCCATAAGGTCTCCATGAGCCGTCAGCTTTAGGTACCATATGGAGGGGGGAAGCCCAGGCGCTCTTCGAGCGGCGAATTATGCCCAACCTTTCCAGGTTGGCGAACTCCTCGCGCGCAATGGAGAGTTTAGCTGCATCCAAGCGCCGAGCCTTTGCAAAAACGGGTGGGCCACTCGTGGTAATAAAGTGCTCCACCCCGTGCTTCGCCACCTTAGCTGAAAAAGTAGGAACTGTGAGTGCTGGGAACTGGTGTAGAAGGCTGTGAAACTTACCACCTGCTGTGGCGACGCTGGTCTGTACTGGCGGCGGGCACACCCGAGCTGCACAAGGGATAGAACAGAAAGAGAGTGCATTTACTAGTCGTTTGTTGGCCAGATCAACTAACAAACCATGTGAACACAGAAAATCAGCACCTAACATACTGAAGTTCACTGCCGCCACGATGAAATTCCACTCATAGGCGCGGCCGTGGAAAGACAGAGACAAGGTTCTCTCTCCGTACGTCTTGATGCTGGAGCCGTTGGCCACTGTCGCTCCGTCTCCGCGGGGTCCCGCGACCCGATCAGCATAGGTGGCAGTGATGAAGCTCCTCTGGGCTCCGGTGTCCACTAGGAATTGCCACCCGGAGCCCGCGTCTGTCAGATAAAGCAGCTTGTTCCGTTCGCCGAGAGTGGAAGCTGCTAACGGCTCCCGGCCCGGTCGTTTCCCTGCTTTTTGAACTTGCAGGGCGGGATGCATTTGTGCGCCTTCCCAGCGAAACGTCGATGGTAAAAACAGAGGCCGTCATCTCCCCTGCCACGGAATCTCGCTGCTGCTGTCGCCGCTGAGGTGGTCACTGCTGTCTCTGGCTCCACACTGCCCCCGGCCGCCGCGCCGAGGCCTGCCGCTGCCACGGAAGCCTCTTGTTCCTCGCAGTCGTTGAGGAGCCGCTCCGCCTCTTGGGCCAGGTCGCGGAAGTCCTGCTGGGTCACACATCGCCTGCTGGACAGGGAACCTCTCGTGTGCGCTGGGAGGGTTCTCAGGAAAATATGCTTGAAAAGGAACGCATCGTTGTCCGTCCCGATCATTTGTAGCATGTCCTCCATGAGGACAGTCGGCCTGCATCCACCTCTGTCGCGCAGGTCCAGTAGCTGCCTGGCTCTTGCCTCAGACGACGGCATGAAGCTCCTGATGAGGGTGGCTTTCAGCGCGTCGTATTTGCCGGCAGCGGGTGGCTGCTGCACCAGGCTCCGCACACACCGAGCTGTGCGGCTATCGAGCGTCGCGATGACATTATGGAATTTAATGTCATCCGCTGAAACTCCCCCGAGCAGGAACCACGACTCCACATGCTGGAACCACGAGTGCGGGTTGTTTTGCCAGGACTCGGGGAGCTTAATTAGTCTTGTGCCCCTGCTGGCATTCCCCAGTGAATCCGGGTCTGAGCGGCTGTCTCCCAGCTCTTCCATATCGATCATGAGGCTGTCCTCCAGCCTCGGTGTGCTCAGATTCATGCGTAGGTCACCAATTGTAGGAGTCAAGAATTGAGGAGACTGGATGATTTTTCCAGTATCTGCTTTAATTCTCATTCATCCTACGTCCTCTCTCGATCGGAGTGAAAAGAGACAGGACACAGTCACACACATACATTTATACACTCATCTCTAACAATACATCACACAAAAGTCTCAATACTCCGCTACATCCTTTCATCTGTAATAGAACACCCAGAGTCCTTCTGTTCTCCTCTCTGACCCCCAAAGGTCAGGCCGGGTAATCTTCTCCTCTCTCCTGAGTCCCCAGGGGGTGCAGACACATCTTCCTCTTGAGGTGTGACGTCAATACACATGGCTAGCTCAAAGTCTGTCTTGGCTGAATTCAGCCAGCCACATGTGACTTACATAGGTTATAACTATGGGCTCCACACACCTTCATTTAAAAACTGTGTTTTGTGTTTACTTGTGTTATCTTTGTCTAATATTTAAATTAGTTTGATGATCTGAAACATTTAAATGTGACAGACATACAAAAAAAATGAGAAATCGGGAAGGGGGCAAACACTTTTTCACACCACTGTATGTAGACAGAGGAATAATCAAGACAACTCATGACAGGCGGGAAATAATCAAGGGTAACGGAGAAGCACCAGATGGGTGGGGCTGAACAGACAGAACACACTGGGACCAAAAATACAAATGATAAACACAGTACAGAGAAACATTATAACGAAAGACGAGGACTCTGGCTGAACTCATGTCCTGAAGATAACAGAAAAACTGAATATAAAGCAAGGACATGAGCACAGTCGCATCCAAACCCTTACACAATCAAACATAACACAGAACGAGTGCAATAAGTGACAAATGGAGACAGCAGAGATTACTCACAGACACAGGACGGGCGGGGCTACACAGGTGATCATAGACAGAGGATGCACAAAACATGAACAGAGGAACCAGGGGAGACAAGACCATGAGAATAATAATAATAATAACAATAATAATAATAATGAGGATGACCCACAGAGAAATAATTATACAAAACAAAATAATGATAATGGGAAACCAGGATAAAGATAATAACCAGAGTGAAACACTGAAAATTCCAAGATGAACTTAAAGGGTGAGGGCTGAGGTCATGTCCTGAAGACCAGATAACCATAACAAATAAGGATGAGGGCATGAGACCGGGCCCACGCCCCGACAATGGGGTGATCACACGGTTTTTACCACTCGCTCACTCACCAGCATGCATGTTTGTTTGCACGTCAATTCACTTTACTTTTCATCTCAACATTATCTCATCTGCTCTTGTCTTACATCAAGTTTTTGTTTGTTTACTGCACATCAGAGACTATTATTGTGAATCAACATTGGATCGCTGAATAAATGGGAACATCATCCAAAAGTAAATGCGATGCTTGGAGTTTCTTTGGAAGCACGTCAAAAACAGGTCTCCTTCCTTCACCCCACGATTGTCTAAATGGCAATAGTCATTACACTGCCTTTTCCCACATTTTGACAACTCCCACAGAAAAAAAAAATTGTGACATACAGTCTATGGCTCCAGTAAGCTTCCTTTGGTCCTGGTTAAAGGTAATACTACAAGAAAGGATGCTAAAATAACATCTAAGAGCAACACATATCTTCAAGTGCTGAAGATGAACAAGGATTCCAGTGGGGTTGAATAGAATTGGGCCTGAACGAACGTTAACACCAAGCAGCCTGTCTGTTACCTCCTTCCTACTGAGGAAAGCTCCTAATGCTGCTACTGACCGATGCTGATCACCTAGCCAAGCTAATGCTATCAGATCCATGTAGCATCACAGTGAAAATGTAACAAAAAAAGCCAGAATGACACGAGATATATTATCAGCTGTAGTTTAAAGAACCAGGTGGAAACAGTGATGTTTTATTAGGGTGACTGAAATCTAAAGAAAATAACAATATAAACCACACAAAATTATAGAGAAAAATATGTTAATTTATAAAAAAAAAATTCATGAGAAAGGTTACAAATTTATGAGTGAAAAAAGTCACCAGTGTACAATAATAATCACTGAAAATCTACAAGAAAACAGTAAGTTTATTAAAAAGATTTTAAAAAGGTGTACATTTTTGAAAGAAAGTCACAAAATTACGTACAAGAGAAAAGTGACAAGAAAAAAAACAAATTTTTCTTAAAGGAAAAAACATTGATGAAAAAAAAAGTGAATTTATGACACAAACATCACAAATCCAAGAAAAAAAGTTTAAATTCATAAAAAGGGCTTGGATTTTCATGAAGTATCTCGTCGGCCTCCGTCGGTCTATGATGACCATGGAAGAGAATCCTAAACGTCTACTCTGCTGGAGCAGCACCGCCTGTGGCTGAACAGGCCGATGCGCGAATGGCAGTCCCTGTCACACAGGTCGCACTTGTGGGTGGTCTCCGTGCTGCTGGGTCTGTGGCGGTTCTTCCTGCGGGTCCTTTTTTCATCTGCAGCAGCAGTCAGTCTCTCTTCACCCGCCTTGAGCTGTCTGGTCAGGGTGCCTCTCCATTTGGAGCGGTCCGTTGCAAGGTCCTCCCAGCGCTCTGTGTTGATCTCCAGGGCCTTAATGTCTCTCTTGCAGACGTCTCTAAAACGCAGCTGTGGGCGGCCAACGTCTCTCTTGCCAGTTGCCAGTTCTCCATAGAGGACGTCTTTGGGGATTCTGCCATCCTCCATACGGTGAACGTGGCCTAGCCAGCGGAGCCTGCGCTGTCTGAGTAGAGTGAACATGGAGGGAAGGCCGGCGCGGGACAGAACTTCTGTGTTGGGCACTTTGTCCTGCCGGGATATGTCCAGGATGTGGCGAATGCAGCGCAAGTGGAAGGAGTTCAGTCTCTTTTCCTGCCGGGCGTATGTTGTCCACGTCTCACTCCCATAGAGCAGTGTGCTGATGACGCAGGCGTTGTACACTGCCATCTTCGTCTTGACAGAGAGTTTGGGATTCTCCCACACTCGTGTGGTGAGGCGAGCGAGTGTGAAGGCTGATTTTCCAATCCTCTTGTTGATCTCGGTATCAAGGGAGAGGTTGTTGCTGATCGTGGACCCCAGGTACGTGAACTGATTCACGACCTCCAGCTTGTAGTCGTCAATGGTGATGGTTGGTGGTGCTTCCGTGCCTTGCGCCAAGACGTTAGTCTTCTTCAGGCTGATGGTAAGCCCGAAGTCCTTGCATGCCTGGGAGAAGCGGTCCATAAGGGTCTGAAGCTCCTGCTGTGTGTGGGTTGCGACTGCAGCGTCGTCTGCGAACAGCATGTCTCTGATTAGAGCCTCGCGTACTTTGGTTCTGGCTTTCAGGCGGGCGAGGTTGAAAAGCCTGCCGTCAGATCTTGTGTGCAGGTAGATTCCCTCTGTTGCTGTGCTGAAGGCATGCCTCAGGAGCATAGCAAAGAAAATCCCAAAGAGGGTTGGCGCAAGTACACAGCCCTGTTTCACTCCGCTGCGTATGTTGAAAGGCTCTGAGACGTTGCCATCGTGCTGCACTATCCCCTGCATGTTGGTGTGAAACGATTCAATGAGGCTTTGCAACTTTGGTGAGCATCCTATCTTTGGCAGGATCTTGAAAAGGCCCTCTCTGCTGACCAGATCGAACGCTTTGGTGAGGTCGATGAAGGCGACGTACAGGGGCATGTTCTGTTCACTGCATTTCTCCTGGAGTTGGCGGATGGAGAATATCATGTCTACCGTCGATCGCTCAGCGCGGAAGCCACACTGAGACTCGGGGTAGACACGTTCGGCAAGCTTCTGTAGATGAACGAGAACAACTCGTGCGTAGACTTTGCCAACAGCGCTGAGGAGGGAGATGCCCCTGTAGTTGTTGCAGTCGCTTCTCTCCCCTTTGTTTTTGTAGAGGGTGATGATCTTGGCGTCCCTCATGTCCTGTGGTACGGCACCTTCCTTCCAACACTGGCAGAGGACGTCATGCAATGGCAGCAGTAGGGCGGTCTTGCAGTGCTTGATCAGGTCGGGGGGTATGCCGTCGTTGCCGGGTGCCTTGCCAGCGGCCAAGCTATCAATGGCCTTGCTGAGTTCGTCGATGGTTGGCTCGGCGTCAAGTTCGTCCATGGATGGCAGGCAGTCGATGGCATCAAGGGCTGACGGTGTCACGGTGTTCTGTCTGGAGTAGAGGTCGGAGTAGTGTTCCACCCATCTCTCCATCTGCTTGTTCTTTTCTGTGATCATCTCCTCAGTGGAGGATTTGAGGGGGGCCGTCTTGCTCTGAGCCGGACCAAGTGCTTTCTTGATGCCATCGTACATACCACGGATGTTCCCTGTTATGGCAGCAGTTTGAATGTCTTGGCTGAGCTGAGTCCAGTACTCGTTGGCACAGCGCCGAGCAGTCTGCTGAACTTTGCTTCTCGCAGCCCTGAGAATCTGGAGATTCTTCTCGTTTGGGTACCTCTTGTACTCAGCAAGTGCTGAGCGCTTGGCTTCAATGACGGGGGTCATCTCGGTCAACTTGGCATCAAACCAGTCCTGTGACTTCGAGGTCTTCCTCCCAAAGGTAGCCAAGGCTGTGCGGTGGATGGTGTTTCGCAGCTCTTCCCACTTCTGCTTTGCAGATTCTCCTTCTTGTGGTACACCAAGTTCCTTCTCAAAGGTGGAGGCAAACTGCTCGACAAGTTCTGGTTGAGCCATCTTGCTGGTGTCAATCCGTGCCTTTCCAGGTTGTCTAGCATGATGGAATTTCTTCAGCTGCAGCTTGACCTTGCAACACACCAATGAATGGTCTGTGTCGCAATCTGCACTCTGGAACGAACGGGTGATTAGCACGTTCTTCAGTGAGGTACGCCTGGTCAGGATCAAGTCCAGCTGGTGCCAGTGCTTTGAGCGTGGATGTTGCCAGGAAACCTTGTGTTGGGGCTTGGTCTTGAAGAACGAGTTTGTGATACACAGATCGTGATATGTGCAGAACTCGAGCAGCCGCTGTCCGTTGTCATTCATTCTGCCCACGCCAAAAGGTCCAAGACAGGAGGGCCAGGAGTCGTGGTCAGCACCCACTCTGGCATTGAAGTCTCCAAGGAGAATGAGTTGTTCAGAGTTGGGGACGATCCTGACAGTTGTTGCGAGATTCTCATAGAACTCGTCTTTTGCCTCTGGTGTGGCTGTCAGTGTTGGGGCATACACACTGACGAGGGTGACTGGGCCTTGAGTGGTGTTCAGGCGGAGGGTGAGGAGTCGTGCAGAGCCAGTGCTGCTCGGTTCCACCATCTTCAGCAAGGTGTTCTTCACTGCAAAGCCCACTCCGTGTTCCCTGTGTTCGTCACTGCCCTTTCCCTGCCAGTAGAACGTGTGGTCCTTCTCTCTCAGTGTGCCTGCGTCAGCCAACCGTGTTTCCTGGAGAGTGGCGATATCCACTCCCAGTCTCTTCAGCTCATTATTGATGATGGCAGTCTTCCTGGTGTCGTTGATGTCCTTGAGGTTAGTAGCGAGTCCTGTCATCATAGTGTGGACGTTCCAAGTTCCCAGTTTTAGAGTTGGTCTCTTTTGTTTTATTGTCTTGCCTGGTGCGAAAGTTCTCAGCCTGCTGTTCGGACTTCTCCTCATCCCCATGCACCCAATGAGGAAAGCAAGCTGTGGCGGGACATCACCTTATTGGCTGGGGGCTGCTCAGCTTGAGGCGGGCGGCAGCTGTCCAGTGAGATCCGATGATCCCTCCCACCGTCGGGAATAACCCCTGGCGCCGAGCTCTACGCCAATTGAGCGGTGGCTTATAACCGGTAACTGTCATTCCCCGTGTTTTGTCTACGCCAAAGGCGAAGCTGGAGTGTCCTCTCCAGTGATCCGGTGTTCTACCTTCCAGCGTTGGGCGTTGGTAGGATTCAAGCCTGGGCAGGAAGATATGGAGGATAAGATGTTGCCCATGCAGCATGTCCCCCCTCTCCACGTCACTGATGAATCCAAAGGAACAGCAGGGCTGCTACAGTTTGGCACCAGCGCCGTTGCAGGAGCTGCCAGAACGATGTTGAGCACAACATAGAACTGCCTTAGGGGCTCCGACTCCGGATTTTTCCTCAGGGTTGACTCCCAAAGCCTTTCCCGTGACCGGGTATGCCGCAAGGCAGCGGAGGTTTGAAATCAGGGTTTACCTTCCCCTAGATGGGCTACCTTCCCAGGTTGACGAGCCACCATCTACCCGAAGCATCTGGTTTTAAGGCGCCAGAGATCCGCCCTCGCCCCTTCTCCTATTAGTAAAAGCAGTTCCGCCGGGCTTAGAGACTAAACCACACGGGCAGGCTAGGAGTTGGACTTAGTTGTCAGAGGCTTTTCGAGACGCACGCCATAAGGAGCATTTTATGAGCACTGGGAGCTTAACCCCAGTGCCGCTCCTGGCAATGACAACCTTGGAACCTGAAGTATCTACACTTTGCGAAAAAGTCTCTAATTTACAAGGAAAAATAGTCAGAAGAAATGACAAGAAAAAAGGAGCCAGTTTATGAGAACATCCCAATTCGCATATAAATTCCACATTTGCAAGAAAAAAACGAACAGTTTACCAAAAAACATGCATGTTTAAGGGGGAAAAAATAACAAATTTATGATTAACTAGAAAAGCACTCGGAGAGCGCAGACCTCCGCCAAGCGCCACAGTTCTCCCCATACAGTGTTTGTGTGTACGTTTTCAGATTCCTTGACCATGAAAACATATGACTAGCAATTGGATTGACAAAGATAGGATTAGTGGTTCAGTAGTTATTCACGAAAATGGCATTTTTCATAATGGCGGCCACAGTTCCCCCCATACAGTGTTTGTGTATACGTTTTCAGATTCCTTGACCATGAAAACATATGACTAGCAATTGGATTGACAATGATAGGATTAGTGGTTCAGTAGTTATTCAGGAAAATGGCATTTTCCGTAATGGCGGTTTTCTTCTGGACGGTGATCCGGATCATCCCCAAAATTTAATCAGTTCTTCCTTGTACCATTTCCAACAACACCTGAAAGTTTCATCGAAATCCGTCCAAAACTTTTTGAGTTATCTTGCTAACCAACAGACAGACAAACAGACAGACAAACAGACAACCCCCGGCAAAAACATAACCTCCTGGCGGAGGTAAAAAGTTGCAGATCTACTCTAATACAGTGGAAATACAAGAATAGTCTCAAAGTTGCATGAAAAAAGTTGCATACTTAAACAGGAAAAAAATGTCCTTCATTTATGAGACTAGAAAAGCACTCGGAGAGCGCAGACCTCTGCCAAGTGCCACAGTTCCTCCCCATACAGTGTTTGTGTGTACGTTTTCAGATTCCTTGACCATGAAAACATATGACTAGCAATTGGATTCACAATGATAGGATTAGTGGTTCATTAGTAAAAGCATTACCTCCTTGGCGGAGGTAATAAACTGAAGTGTTGGTGTGTCCATGTCCTGCATCTGCAAACTCCCAGGCTGCGGGCGTTGCAATTGAATGAATGAATGAATTAATCTTTATTCGAATAGATTAAGAGTACAGGTTAAAAGAAAGTGAATAATATAACAAAGGGGGTAATAAAATCCAACAAGGTCAAATTAGACAATAACTCCTCTGATTATACAGTTCAACATAAGTTATCCGAAATGTGTGATGGGTGAATCCGCAGCTTATATTGCCCACCCATGTTCCATCCAAGAATTAAAAAGAAAAAACAAAAGAAAAAATCATTACACAACCGCGTACAACCCACAGGCCAATGGGTTACGCGAGCGTTTTCATAGATCACTGAAAGCAGCACTGAGGGCTTCACTGACGGATGCAAATTGGGTAGACAGGTTGGCGTGGGTTTTATTGGGGTTGCGCTCCGCGGAAAAAAGAGGATTTGGAATCTTCCCTGGCAGAGAGCTGGTTTTTGCGCAGCCCCTATGACTGGCCGGGGAATTTCTGCCAAATAATCCGGCGCCGGACAACTGCCCGTCTCAGCTTTTGCAGCGTAACGCAAACACAGGCACTCTGCCGGGCCCTGGCCACCACTGTGTTCCGCGTGCTTTTGTGCCTAAAACTTTGAAGAAGGCAGAGTTTGTGTTCATCAGACACGACGACCAGCGCCCTCTATTGCCCCTGCACACATGTTGAAAATGGCCGTATCTCACACTGTTAAAGAATCCTTTAAAAAATTCTTGTATCCAGACGGTGATCCGGATCATCCCCAAAATTTAATCAGTTCTTCCTTGTACCATTTCCAACAAGGCCTGAAAGTTTCATCGAAATCCGTCCAAAACTTTTTGAGTTATCTTGCTAACCAACAGACAGACAAACAGACAGACAGACAAACAAACAGACAAACAAACGCTGGCAAAAACATAACCTCCTCCTGGCCTTCGGCCTGGCGGAGGTAACAAGTTTAAATGGTTTATTGATAAATTTCAAAAGAGAAGCTCTTGTAGAAAAAAAATCACTCGCCAGAGGAAAACATGGCCTGTGGGGAGGACAGGAGAGGTTAATGAGAGCAGGGGTCAGATGATGTGGAAAACCAAATAGGCAACTTACAAGAACCAAGCAAAGAACCCGACAGACCACCAACAGGATTAGATGAACCAGTAGGATGAAGCTGGTTGGAGGTAGATAGAAAGAGGTCTGACCGGGTGGAGTGAGGAAGCTGAGACAGGGTGAGGATGATGGAGCAGGTGAGCGCACAACAATCCCCAGAAGCACACTGCACATATGGCAGCAACCTGAGAAAAGAGGTTGGGGGGGTGCACGGTGGCGCAGTGGTTAGCACCGCGGCAGCACAGTTTTACCCTCGGCCGGGGGATCGCGGGGATCATGAGATCGTGGGTTCGATCCCTGCCCCCGGCCAACAGTGATCTGTGTGGAGTTTGCATGTTCTCCCCCTGTTTGCGTGGGTTTACTCCGGGATTTCTCCGTTTTCCTCCCACATGCCAAAGCATGCAGGTTAGGGAGTTAAGGGGCGCTTGCGCACGCAGCGACCGGCAGCTGGTGGCTTGTCACCGGACTGCAGAACAAATCTACCTACGGGTACAAAATAAGTCCAAAAAAAAAAAAGAGAAGAGGAGAGGAGAGGAAACATGAGAAATAATGCCCTCTTAACAAAACCAAACACTTACTTGTTGCACAGGCAGTTTACCCAACAAGCCAGCACTGAGGCATTGAAGAGATGGTCTATTTAAGTGCTGGCAGGGAAGAGGCGACAGGTGTGTCCGATCTCGCAGGTGAGCTGATTGCCTATGGTACTAGGAGAAAGTTCAACAGGATGGGAGGGGACAGCGCTCACCTGCACATGACAGTGCGCCCCCCCCCCCCCCCAAGGAATGCCTCCTGGCGGTCCACTGAGCTTGTCCAGATGGGTTCAGTGGAAGGCCTGGACCATCCCTTTGTCATGAAAGTAGGATTTAGGGATCCAAGACCTGTCTTCAGGGCCATAGTCCTCCCAGTGGAGTAGATATTGTAACCCTTGGCCCTGGCGGCGAACGTCCAGAATCCTCCAAACTGCGTAGGTGGTCTGGCCGTCGAGGATCTGAGGGGGAGGAGGCGGCTTGGGGGGGGGGGGCAGAGTGGACTGGCGGAGAGGAGTTTGATCTGTGAGACATGGAAAGTCCGGTAGACACGAAGGGCCCGTGGGAGCTGAAGGCAGACTGTGGCGTCATTGATGATCTGCGTGATAGGAAACGGCCCAAGGAAGCGGGGTGAAAGCTTCCTAGACTCAGCCTTCAGAGGTATCTGGTCCACTGATAACCACATAAGCTGCCCGATCTTGTATTCTGGAGCTGGGGTCTGCTTCCGGTCTGCATACTTGTGGTTACGTTCAGTGGATCGAAGAAGGGCAGCCCAGGTGGCTCTCCAGATCCGGCGGCAGCAGCGTGCATGGGCTCCCACGGACGGCACAGCGACCTCCCTCTCCGCCATAGGCAACAGGGGCAGGGTGTAACCCATAGAAGCTTCAAATGGAGTAAGCCCCGTGGCAGCGGAAACAGCGGCGTTATGAGTGTGCTCCACCCAGGTCAGATGCATGCTCCAGGTAGCAGGGTTTTCAGCTGCTACACATCTGAGGGCGGCCTCCAAGGATTGGTTGGTACGCTCAGCCTGCCCATTGCTCTGGGGGTGATAACCAGACATCAGGTTCATGGAGGTTCCCAGGGAGTGGCAAAATAACTTCCAAACTTTAGAGATGAATTGAGGACCCTGGTCAGACACAATATCCATGGGGATACCGTGAAGGCGGATGACATGGGTGGTGAGGAGATTAGCAGTTTCAAAGGCAGAGGGCAGTTTGGGGAGGTGAACCAGGTGTATGGACTTAGAAAACCGGTCGATGATGGTGAGGATAACAATTTTACCATGGGATGGGGGAAGTCCAGTGACAAAATCTAAGGCAATATGGGACCAGGGTCGACCGGGAACGGGTAGGGGGTGGAGCAAACCAGGAGAGGGTGATGAGCTGGTCTTATTTCGAGCACAAGTCTTAAATGCTTTCACAAACTCCTGCACGTCCCTCCTCAGGGTGGGCCACCAGAACGTTCACTGGACCAGATCGATCGTACGGATGACTCCAGGATGGCAAGCGAAATGGCTAGAATGACCCCATTGGATGACATCACTGCGGAGGGCGGCAGGAACAAACAAATGGTCCTTGGGGCACCCCGCTGGTTTGTGCTCCAGAGACTGGGCCTGTCAAACCCTTTGCTCGATTTCCCATGTAAGAGCTCCTACAACACAAGACGGTGGAATAATCGGCTGGGGGTGGGACGGGGGGTTAACTGGTCAGCACCAAATTGCCTGGAGAGAGCGTCTGGTTTGATGTTCTGGGAGCCTGGCCTGTAGGTGATAGTAAAGTTAAATCTAAGGAAGAATAAGGCCCATCGGGCCTGCTTGGCGTTAAGTCAGCGGGCCAACCGATGATAGTCCAAATTCTTGTGGTTGGTCCACACGACTATCGGATGGACAGCTCCCTCCAACCAGTGTCTCCATTCCTCTAGTGCCAATTTAATGGCGAGGAGCTGTTGATCCCCGACGTCGTAATTTCTCTCAGCTGGGGTGAGCCGCCGAGCAAAAAACACGCACGGATGGAGCTTCTGATTGGAGGCTGAGCGCTGTGAGAGAACAGCACCCACCCCCGTATCAGATGCATCCACCTCCAGGGTAAATTAGAGCTGAGGGTCGACCTATGCCAAGATGGGCTTTTTTGAGAACAGGGTCTTTAATTTAAAAAAACGCCTGTTCAGCTGCCTTGGACCATAAAAATGGCACCTTAATGGAGGTCAGCTGCATGAGAGGCTGTGCTGCCCCACTGTAGTTCCTGATGAACTGGCGAAAAAAGTTCATAAACCCCAAGAAGCGCTGAAGCTCCTTGCGGGAGTGGGGTGTAGGCCACTCCAGCACAGCCTTCACCTTAGCCGGGTCGGCTCTCAACACCCCCTCCGCCACAATGAATCCGAGGAAGGAAGTGGAGCTGGTTGAAAACTTACACTTTTCGGCCTTCACAAAAAGTTGATTTTCCAGGAGCCGTTGTAACACGGCCCTGGCATGGACCCTGTGTTCCTCCAGCGAGCAAGAAAAAATGAGAATATCGTCAAGATTTATAAAGACAAATTGGTTCACCATATCTTGGAGGACTTCATTAATAAGCTGTTGGAAGACAGCGGGGGCATTAGTCAGCCCAAAGGGCATGACCAGATATTCAAACTTCTCCAGATGCATTTTAAATACCGTCTTCCACTCATCGCCCTCACGGATACAGATAAGATGATACACATTACGCAAATTGAGCTTGGTAAAGACCCGCGATAGCTGAAGGAGCTCAAATGCGGAATTTATTAGGGGCAGAAGATATTTGTCTTTCACCATTATGGCGTTAAGCTCATGGTAGTCGATGCACGGACGCAAAGTTCCATCCTTCTTACCAACAAAAAAGAACCTTTTTCCAAGCGGAGCAGAAGAAGGCCAAATGAGGCCGGCGTTCAGAAAATCTTTAATGTATCTCTCCATTTCCTCCCTCTCCGGGCCAGAAAGGCTGTATAGCCGGCAGCTGCGCACCCGGGAGGAGGTCTATAGCGCAGTCATATGAGCGATGAGGTGGTAAAGAAAGCGCTCTTGACTTGGTAAAAACCTCCCCAAGGTCATGATAGACTTCGGGTACGAGGGAGAGGTCTGGCGGCTAAACCGGAGGGGAGGAGATGGACAAAGTTGGTGAATACTCGGCCAAGCTTAAGCAGGAAGCCAAACAGTACAGGCTCCACCAATTAATTATAGAGTTACGCCTCTGGAGCCATGGGTACCCCAACACCACCGGGGGGGGGGGGGGGCAGAATTTGGAAAAATAAGGAACAAAATCTCCTCCTAGTGGTTCCCAGAAAGAAGGACAGAAATAGGTGCCGTACTTTCCGAAACCGATGCCACCCTCTGGCCCAAAAGAGTGGTGACGTTGAGCGCGATGGACAGTTTGGTAGTGGATATACCCAACTCTGTACCAGCTGGGAGGAGATGAAATTCCGCTCAGCCCCTGAGTCAATTAGCGCCGTAACCCTCCTCTTGACCCCCGGCAATTGAATGAGGGCCGAAATAAAAAAATTACTGGGGGAATGAGAATGTGTCCCACCCATCAGACCCCCCCACGGCTAATGACAGGCCGCATCTTTTGGCTTCAGGTGGCACTCGTCAAGTCTGTGCTTCAGGGAACCACAGGACAAGCACGCACCGGCCCTTCTCCGCCACTGATGCTCTTCCGGAGTCAGCCGAGACCAGCCGAGCACCATTGGTTTGGTGGAGGAGTCAGCATCACCTGCGTCAGCAGCCTGAGAGCGTACACGTGTAAAGGGTGGGCAAGAGGAGGATTTACGCTCCTTCGCACGCTCGCGGTATCAATTATCCAGCCTGACTGCTTGATCAATTAGACCGCCCAAGGAGGAGGGAATTGCATGGACCACTAGGTCGTCGCAGAGGTTGGAGTTTAAACCCTGGGGGAAGGTGCTTCGTAACGAAACGTCATTCCATCCAGAGACCACCGCTTCGACCCAAAACTCCACCGAGTAGTCGACTACAGACCGACTACCTTTTGCGGAGAGACAACAGGCGGCTCATGATAATACCCTCGCTTTTTGTACGGTCAAAAGTACGGGTGAATTCTGTGACAAAGCGATCAAATGTGTAATGCGGGCCCACCGGGCTGTTGAGAACTGATTGAGCCCAACTCAGAGCCCGGTCGCACAGCAAGAGGGTCATGAAATGAATTTTAGCTATGTATTCTGGATAATCTCCCCCCACCTGGCCCAAATAAAGCTGCACTTGGCAAAGGAAATCCCCACATTTCCCCACCTCCCCCGCATACGGGGCAGGTGAGGGAATGGAGGTTGTGAGGCGAATGGTGGAAGAAACGGGGGCAGCTGGAGGAGCGGAAGAACCCGAGCGAGGTAAGTGGGTCAGATGATCAGTGACTGTACCCAGCTGCTGCGTGAGCATAGCCACCTGCCTCTCTGTGGCATCTAAGCGATGGAGGGCTGAGTGTTCTACTGATGCAGCTCCCGCAGAGCTTGAGCTTTGGCTGGCTCGTTCTGTCATACTGATAGCTGGAACAGCTCACGTGCAGAGAGCAACACCAGAGAAAACACTCAACACACAGCGAAACAAGTTTAAACGGTTTATTGATAAATTTCAAAAGAGAAGCTCTTGTAGAAAAAACGTCACTCGCCAGAGGAAAACGTGGCCTGTGGGGAGGACAGGAGAGGTTAATGAGAGCAGGGATCAGATGATGTGGAAAACCAAATAGGCAACTTACAAGAACCAAGCAAAGAACCCGACAGAGCATCAACCAGATTAGACGAACCAGCAGGATGAAGCTGGTCGGGGGTAGATAGAAAGAGGTCTGACCGGGTGGAGTGAGGAAGCTGAGACGGGGGGAGGATGATGGAGCAGGTGAGCGCACAACAATCCCCAGAAGCACACTGCACATATGGCAGCAACCTGAGAAAAGAGAAGAGGAGAGGAAACGAGAGAAATAATTCCCTCTTAAAAAAACCAAACACTTACTCGTTGCACAGGCAGTTTACCCAACAAGCCAGCGCCGAGGCGTTGAAGAGATGGTCTATTTAAGTGCTGGTAAGGAAGAGGTGACAGGTGTGTCCAATCCCGCAGATGAGCTGATTGCCTGCGGTACTAGGGGAAAGTTCAACAGGACAGGAGGGGCGAGCGCTCACCTGCGCATGACATGTGCCCAAAGAATGAGGTCAGCTGACTACATGAATATACTGAATGATTAGGTTACTCCATTCAATATTAAACTCGATGGGGTTTTCTCAGAAAGTCAGAAATTCTACCCATTATCTCCACCACACATTTGACCTTGTTCTGACATATAGCATAGTAACAGAAAATCTGGTAGTGTCTCCTCATAACCCTGTACTGTCAAACCATTATCTATTAACTTTTGATTTTACTATTTCTGACTATTTGGCTCCTAAAGAAAGATATTACTACAGTAGATGCCTCTCAGATGATGCTGTTACCAAATTTAAGCAGACTGTTTCCTCAATACCATGTGTCAACACAATGGAGATAAGTTATGGAGACTTTACTCCTTCTGTAATTGATAGTATGGTAGATAGTGTTACAGGTTCTCTGCATCAGACTCTAGACATTCTGGCCCCTTTAAAAAAGAAAAAATCTAATCAGAGATTTCTGACTCCTTGGTTCAACACAGAAACTCACAGCTTAAAACAGAAGACTCATCAATTAGAAAGACTAGAAAAGCACTCGGAGAGCGCAGACCTCCGCCAAGCACCACAGTTGTTTGTGTGTACGTTTTCAGATTCCTTGGCCATGAAAACATATGACTAGCAATTGGATTCACAATGATAGGATGAGTGGTTCAGTAGTAAAAGCATTACCTCCTTGGCGGAGGTAATAAACTGAAGTGTTGCTGTTGTGTCCATCTCCTCCATTTCCAAACTCCCAGGCTGCGGCCGTTGCAATTCATCGCACAACCGCGTACAGGCCAATGGGTTATGCAAGCGTTTTCATAGATCACTGAAAGCAGCACTCAGGGCTTCACTGACGGATGCAAATTGGGTAGACAGGTTGCCGTGGGTTTTATATTGGGGTTGCGCTCCATGGCAAAAGAGGATTTGGAAGCTTCCCTGGCAGAGAGCTTGTTTTTGCGCAGCCCCTATGGCTGCCCGGGGAATTTCTGCCAAATAATCCCGCGCTGGACAGCTGCCCGTCTCAGCTTTTGCAGCGTAGCGCAAACACAGGCACACTGCCAGGCCCGGCCCACCACTGTTTTCTGCGTGCTTTTGTGCCTAAAACTTTGAAGAACGCGGAGTTCGTGTTCGTCAGACACGACGACCAGCGCCCTCCATTGCGCCTGCACACATGTTGAAAATGGCCGTATCGCACAATGTTAAAGAATCCTTTAAAAAATTCCTGTATCCAGACGGTGATCCGGATCATCCCCAAAATTTAATCAGTTCTTCCTTGTACCATTTCCAACAAGGCCTGAAAGTTTCATCGAAATCCGTCCAAAACTTTTTGAGTTATCTTGCTAACCAACAGACAGACAGACAAACAGACAGACAGACAAACCCCGGCAAAAACATAACCTCCTGCGGCCTGCGGCCTGGCGGAGGTAAAAATGGTGTTCCACTAAATTACATGAAATCTGTCTAGCTTGGAGAAATCAACTTCTAATTTATAAAAAAAATCTCTTAGGATAGCTAGAACAACTTATTATTCTGCATTAGGGTGGCTGTGGCGCAGGTGTAATGTGGCAGACTACTGATTAGAGGGTCAGGGGTTCAATTCCCTCTCTGTCTGCAGTTTGCATGTCGAAGTGTCCTTGAGCAAGACACTGAACCCCCAGTTGCTCCACGCACTGCCACCATCAGTGTGCGAATGTGTGTGTGAATGGGTGGATAGCAGGATCTGTAAAGCACTTTGATCATCTAGAGATGAGAAAAAGCGCTATAAGTGAACGCCATTTATCATTAATAGAAGAGAACAAGAATAATCATAGGTTTATTTTCAGTACTGTAGCCAGACTGACAAAGAGTCAGGACTCTGTCAAATCTAGCATTCCCTTAGAGCTTATTGAGTGTGTGTGTGTGTGTGTGTGTGTGTGTGTGTGTGTGTGTGTGTGTGTGTGTGTGTGCTCATCCAGACTTGGACATAGCAGTCATGATGGCTGTCCCGAATCTGTCTGTTGTCTTTAGCCAGCTGTCCCAAGCAATACAGGGGCATTTCCATCATTTGGCGACTATCATCCTCCTACCGTTGCCTTGGTATTCCTTGTCCTCTGCAACCCGCTGTTCCTCCTTGCAGAATCATTCATTGCAAACTGTCGTGTCGTGCTGTGTGACCAAAAAAATCTCTGTTTCCTTTGTTTCATTGTTCTGAGTAATTTTGTGTCATTCACTTTGCATGTTTTCCTGATTTCCTCATTAGTCACGTGTTTAGTGTACAGTATTCTTAAAATTTTTATTGGGCACTTGTTTTCAAACATGGTGATTTTGACTTCTACAACTTTGGTAAACACCCATGCTTCACAGCTGTACATTGTGACTGAAAAAACAATGGTTTTCAGAATTTTGATTCTGGTTGTCACATCAGTGTCCTTAAATAAGCTCTGGAGTTGATGCAGAGTTTTCAGTGCAGTTCTTTTTCTAATTTCTTGAAAATTGTCTCCATTGTTTTGGATAGAGCTTATTAGTCAGGACTAAATTTCATTTATCAGAGATAAAAATCAGTCAGTTCCCGTCATGATTAATAAAGCTTGACAGCACACATGCACAATGCCAAAGCACAGGGGGAACCACACAGAGGGGCACATTTGAAAGTTTTATTAAATCTCAAAAACCCAAAGCGCACAGCTGCAGAAACAGTCACTCGCCAGAGAAATGGCCCTGTGGAGAGAAGACACGAGCTGTGAGCAGAGGAATGGAGTAAGAGGAAATGAGCGAACCAAATTGCCACTTGGGAAATCCAGGGGTGACCGGCAGGACCCAGAAAGGAATAGACGAACCAGTAGGGTAAGGGGGAAGATGAGCTGATGGCGCCTGACCAGGTGGAGTAGGAGCTGAGGTCGGTGAGATGTGGCAGGAGAGCGCGCACAGTCCCAGACGAGCCAGCGTTGACTGCGCGGAGAGAGCCTCCTTAAGTATGCTGGCTGATGAGCGGGTGCAGGTGTGTCTTCTGCCTCAGGTGTCATGATGAGTTAGTGAATGTGAGGCAGGATGGGAGGGGCGCGCTCTTGCTGCCTATGACAGTTCCTTCCCACCTTTAATTTAAATACAGTAACAACTACAACTCCTTCAACTGATATCTGTTTGGATGAGTTTGCTCCAATTGACCTTTTAGAGTTAGATAAAATAATTGCCTCATCCAAGCCTTCAACTTGTCTACTAGACCCTATTCCTACCAGATTATTTAAAGAAGTCTTCCCATTTATTGGTAGCTCTATTCTTCACATAATCAATTCTTTATTAACGTTAGGCCATGTGCCACAGGTTTTTAAAACTGCTGGAATTAAACCCTTACTTTAAAAGCCAACGCTGAATCCAGGAGTAACTATAGACCAATCTCTAATCTGCCTTTCATTTTAAAAATCTTAGAAAGAGTTGTTGCTATGCAGATATTTGACCACTTGCTGGGAAATGGTTTATTTGAAGAGTTACAACCAGAGTTTAGAATTCATCATAGTACTGCAACAGCTTTTGTGAAGGTCACTAATGACCTCCTTATTGCATCTGATAATGGATTTGTTTCTGTACTTGTCCTTTTAAGATAAGATAAGATAAGATAAGATAAGATAAGATAAGCCTTTATTAGTCCCACAATGGGGAAATTCCAGGATTGCAACAGCACAGGGATAGCAACACTCAGAGCAATAATTTAGAAGATAAGAAAATAAGAGCAGTGAATATACATACGTACACATAAATATATAAATATATATACACAGTGCGGAGCATTGTAGCTAGATGCAATAAACAGCATAACCGTCTACTTAGTTATCCTATATAGTATGAATATGTCCCCACACATATTGTCACCCTCCGTAGCGACTGATATTGTCCTAGTTGTATACTGGAGGGTACCATTTGTGTAAGTCTGTTGCGTCTTTTGCATTCAATACTATTAGGTCGTCACTTTTTTTTTGCTATCTCTGCGAGCAGCCCTGCTTAGGTTATAAAGTTTGACAGCCGTAGGTAGGAAGGACCTGCAAAACCTCTCGGTCGCACACCTAGGATGATGTAGTCTACTGCTAAATGAGCTCCTCAGTGCATTCAGTATGTCCTGCATAGGGTGGGACTCGGACTCCAGCAGAGATGACAGTTAAGCCACCATCCTTCTCTCTCCTATCTCCTCCACTGGGTCAGGTCGTTGCCCCAGGACAGAGCTAGCTTTCTTGATCAGTTTGTTCAGTCTCTTCCTATCGGCTGCTGTAATGCCACTGCCCCAGCAGACCACTCCAAAAGTGATGGCTGATGCCACCACCGTGTCGTAGAATGTCTTCAGGAGCACCCCTTGTACACCAAAAGACCTGAGCCTCCTCAGTAGGAACAGCCTGCGCTGTCCCTTCTTGTAGAGTGCGTCGGTATTGTGTGACTGGTCTAGTTTATTGTTCAGATGAACAGCCAGGTACTTGTAGGATGTCACCATCTCAATGTCTGTTCCCTGGATGTTTTCTGGTGCTGTGAGGGGTTGTCCTTGCCTGTGGCAGTCCACCACCAGCCCCTTAGTTTTCTTCGCATTGATCTGGAGGCAGTTGCGATGGCACCAGTCCACGAAGTCCTGGATAAGTCCTCTGTACTCAGCTTCATCTCCGTTGGAGATGAGGCCGACAATCGCAGAGTCATCAGAGAACTTCTGTAGATAGGCCTTAGTGCAGCTTTTGATACTATTGATCATAATATTCTCCTTGATAGAATAGAACACCATGTTGAACTTAATGGAACTTTGTTGCAGTGGTTTAAATCTTATTTATCTGATAGGTTCCAATTTGTTCATGTCAATAATGAGTTTTCTTCTAACTCAAAGCTCAGTCATGGAGTTCCACAGGGATCTGTGCTAGGCCCTATTCTTTTTAGTTTATATGCTTCCGCTAGGCAATATTATTAGAAAGCACTGCATCCATTTTCATTGTTAGGTAGATGACACACAATTATACTTGTCAGTGAGGCCAGATGACAGTAATCAATTAGCCAAATTAGAGGCTTGTCTTAAGGGAATCAGAGCTTGGATGACTTGTAATTTCTTGCTATTAAACTCAGATAAGACTGAAGTCACTCTAGTTTAGTGTCTCTCAACCTGGGGTCCGGGCCCCCTGGGGGGTCGCCTGAGCCCACAGGGGGGCGCGGAGTTCTGTCTGTTTTGAGGTCTTGAAATGTGTGGGTAAAAAGCGATGCATATGTTTTATATGGATTTTTTTATCCATGCATTTCTAGGCATATATGTTGTGAAGCGTATGTATTTAACTAATAAAATTTGTTGGAAAAATAGTTTTTCATTTTATTTGTATTATTTGTATGACCTCTGACCTGTTTAGTCTCGCACTGTAGCTAGCGCTAAACATGAGGAATTTATTCATCGCTGTTGAATGATATCAAATAAAGAAAGAGGATGGCTGAGAAACCGGAACGTGCGGAGGACCCCGTGTTATGCCGAGAGTTGCATCCCCATACTGTCAAAGTCAATATAACAATGCCGAGAATTGTTCACCTGCCGAGAATTGCATCCCGTCGTCGCAAGCAGGTGTTTAGTGTAAGTCAAGTCAATACAACTATATACTTTGAAAATACTCTGAAAAAGTGATTACCCTTTTTACCAACAATGCATACATGCAAAATCTCGACTCTGAATATCGTATAACGTGGAGTTGGATCACTATGATTTCTAACCCTCTTTGAAACACTAAAATGTCTGGTGAATAAACATAATTTAAAGATAGTTTATAAGAGGTAATAATTTTTACTTCTAAAAATGTATAATGGGTACTTCTAAAAATGCATAGATGTTACAAGCCTGGCTGTAGTGTTATACTTTATAGTTTTGGCAGATGGGATGCAATTCTCGGCAAGCGAGCAATTCTCGGCATAACGCCCTGTGGAGTTATAAAAGATAAAAAGACAATACAGTATATTGACAGTTACCTGAACTATGGATTTATAGAAGCACAAGACTCTTTTCGGCCAGAATGTGTTATTTGTGGTGAAAAACTAGCTAATGACAGCATGAAGCCCAGCAAACTGAGACGGCATCAGGACACTCGACACCGAGAGACCATTGGTGCAAGTCGGGATTTTTTTTGAGAGGAAACGGCACCTGGCACTTTCAAAGAGACACGGGGATATCAGAAAATCCTTTGAACGGGCAGTTAATGATTTACTCAGAGTCACTGAAGCATCATTCAACTGTGCACTGCTCATTGCGAAGGCAAAAAAGCCACACAATATTGGTGAGCAGCTGATCAAGCCCGCATGCCTAAAAAATGTGGAGAAAATTGTGGAGTACGATGGTTGTTAAGGGGACAGGTGCTTGTGCATTTTATTGAATTGCAAGACAAAGTTAAAGAATTCTTGCATGACCACAATCGGCCACTTTATGAGCAGCTGACAGACGCATTTTGGATCCAAGCGACATACCTGGTGGACACATTCGCTCTTTTCAACGAAACAAACAAGCAGATGCAGGAACCTGAATCAAACGTCCTACAGTGCAAAGATGCGCTGGACGCTTTTGTGTGAAAACTGGAGTACAGGGTCGCTAAAATGTCAAAAGGGGAGTTGCAGCAGCTTCCACTTCTGCAGAAGCAGTCTGGTGGCACTGTGCGTGCATCTTTACGCACAGACTTCACGCGCCACATGAACCTGCTGTGTGACGAGTTGAGGAGTCGCTTTGCCGACATCAACAATTATTTATCCAAGGAAGCATGGGTGATGGACTCCTACATTTCCAGTCACAAGGATGTTGAATACTTGGGCTGTGAAGATGAGCTGCATGACCTTCAATCTGATTCAGTGTCAAAAAAATATTACCAGGAAAATGGATACAAAAAGTTTTGGATCGTCAGAGGACACACCATCGCTCCTACACTGGCCAAGCATGCAATCAAGAGGGTCATTCTTCCTTTTGGTACTACATACCTGTCTGAGGCAGCTTTCAGTGCCCTTCTAATTATAAAATCAAAAGTAAGGAACAGGCTGGATGTCCACCAGGACTTTAGACTGGCTATCACGGTGGTGGTGTCTCTGACCAGGGTCGCATCCCTGGTCAGAGACATGCAAGCTCAAGGTAAACATTAATATTCTTTTTTGAATCAACAGACTGGAGAGAGTAAAAAGCAAAGAATCACTGAATTATTTTTTGCAATGTTAATTGCTGGGTAGTGTTATGAGAAAGAGTAGTCAAGGATATTTGTTCTTTGTGTATGACGGGTGTTTTTAGGCCTACTGCCATTAGGCCCATACTGACTGACTTTTAGGCCTTTACTGATTTATGCTGTCTTGTGTGTGTATACCCACTATTTTGGTTGTTAGAAATTTTTGCTGTCACAAGGGACATGTTCTTGTTAACATTTCTGTTTCATATTTCTGGCAAAGTTACTTTATGTAACTTTATGTTACTGACTATGAACAATGAAGACTCAGGATTGCCTTCTGGTGTCAAAAAGGCCATGTTTAAAAGTAATGCTGTCTTAAAACAAAAGAACAAATATTTTAATACCATTGCAGTCATTTGCCACATTTACTTTTTGTCTGTGTGTGATACACATGTTCATATAATTCAATTTAGTTTAAGTATAAAGGAAAACAAATCTACATTTCAAAACAAATAGAATAGATTAAGCACAAAACTGATGTTATTTTTTTCCTAAATAAATGTTCTAAAACGACTTAATTCCTCTGACGTGACAGTGTGGGCTAGGGGGGAGCAGCACTTCTGTGACACAGGCAGGGGGAGCTCCTGGGAAAAAGGTTGGGAACCACAGTTCTAGTTGGTCCAAAAAACCCTTAGAAATACCTTTCCAAATCAAACTCTTAGTTTGGATGGGGTTACTCTTTCTCTTAATAGTTCTGTGAGGAGCCTTGGAGTTTGTTATGTCTGGAAAACCCGGAATGACAAACGGAGAGTGGTGTTGCTTTAGAACACAAACTTTATTACAACAATGTATAAACTTACAGTACGGATGGCTGTCATTGTATGCTGAGCCAACGGAGAAAGAGAGCGTAAGATGGCCGACTCTCTCATTATATCGGCTTGGCATGATGACGTCACCAAACGGCAGCATCATCACACCGATGCCATCCAAACTTGTGGTATAACCTGTGGTTCCTTATACCACAGAGTTCTTTTTGATCAAGAGTTGTTCTTTAATTCACATATTAAACTTGTTTCTAAGACTGCCTTCTATCATTTGCATAATATTGCCAAGATTAGGAGCATCTTGTCTCAGAGTGACGCTGAGAAACTAATCCACGCTTTTGTTAGCTCTAGATTAGATTATTGTAACTCTTTATTATCAGGCTGTTCTAAAACATCCTTAAAAAGTCTTCAGCTGATCTAAAATGCTGCAGCAAGAGTTTTAACAAGTACTAGAAAGAGAGATCACAGCTCTCCGGTTCTGGCCTCCCTTCATTGGCTTCCCATAGAATTTAAAATTAAGTTTAAAATCTTTCTTCTCACTTACAAAGCTCTAAATATCAGGCCCCTTTTTATTTAAAAGATCTGATAGTACCTTATCATCCTAACAGAGCACTACGCTCCCAAAATACAGGATTACTTGTAATACCTAGAATCTCCAAAAGTACAATGGGAGACAGAGCTTTCAGTTATCAAACTCCTCTCCTTTGGAATGTTGGGTATCAGAAGTCCCCGGCATTGCTCTAAATCTATGTCTGGCTTCAGTTAACAATTTAGAAATCTTCACATTGGTCTTCAAAAAATGAACAGAAGAACGTCAGCATTCTGGGAGAAGAAATTTTAATGGTTAACCACAAAATCTGGGGAACAGTTTGTGCGACGTCAAGCCTCACCCCAAAGTGTTCCATCCGAACTAAGTTCGGGTGTGATTCTTACACTGTCTGAAGATATCATATTCCACGCCTGTTAGCTGGTATTTCCACACCTCTAAGCTAGTCTTATAGGAGGGTTGCATCACACCACCAGATATAGGCTATCCCTTGCCCACTATGACTCACTTGTAGACCCTTTCATTGGCTGTTTCACCAGCAAGGATATTGTCCAAATTTGGTTCTTCTCATTTTTTTTATTCAACTTCTTTTTTCGCTGGCCCAGCACTTCTCCACTACTGCAGAGATAAGGATCTGCTGCCCACGCGCCCTCTCCTCCAGTAAATGCACCCTCTCATGTGCAAGGATGAACAAATCTTGCACTTACATGCCATCTGCTTTTTCTATACTTACAACTGACTCTAGGATGGCCTAAATGAAGTCCTTCTTAAAAAATTTTTTCACATTCCTATGTTCCCTACATCATTATGTTGTGTGCTGTTTTTTCTCAAGACTTTTTACTATAATGTTATACAATTATATTTCTAATCAATTTGTACTATTTTTTTAAATTATTTGTTTCCAAGCATTTGGATTCTGTCAAAGTACTGTCTTTATCATAATGTCATGTGTATATAAGATAATGTCATGCATACACAAGTTTGTCATAATTGACTCAACACACCTTCTAAAATTGTCACTCAGTAACTCATAAAAATATACTACAGGAACCAGCTGCCAATCTGGATTAAGGAGTCAGACTCAATCTCTGTTTTTAAGAATAGGGTTAAAATCTTCCTTTTTGACATAGCCTATAGTTAGGATGCGATCAGGTGACCCTGAACCCTCTCTTAGTCATGCTGCTAATAGGTTTAGACAGCTGGGGGACCTCCAACAATGCACTGGGTTTCACTCCTTTCTTCACTTTCAATTAAATATTTTTGTTGGTCATTAACATCTGTTTGTTCTCTCCCATAGACTGAGTCCTCATTGTGCTGTTTGCTTTCTACATATCTGTTCTTTTCTTCTTCTTCTCTCCCCCCCCCCCCCAGCCAGTCATAGCAGATGACTGCCCCTCCCTGAGCCTGGTACTGCTGGAGGTTTCTTCCTGCTAAAAGGGAGTTTTTCCTCTCCACCCTCACCAAGTGCTTGCTCACAAGAGATTGCGTGATTGCTAGGGGTTTTCCCCTACAGTTGAAAGTGCTATGAGCTATATATAAATAATGCTGAATTGAATTGAATCAATGGATTTTTTTTCTTCCCGGATGGCACAGGCATGTTCCAAGAGGACAATGCCAGGATTCATTGGGCTCAAATTGTGAAAGAGTGGTTCAAGGAACATGAGACATCATTTTCGCACAATGATTGGCCACCTCAGAGTCTGGACCTTAACCCCATTGAGAATCTTTGGGATGTGCTGGAGAAGACTTTATGTAATGGTCCGACTCTCCCATCATCAATACAAGATCTTGGTGAAAAATTAATGCAACTCTGGATGGAAATAAATGCTGTGATATTGCAGAAGCTTATTGAAACAATGCCACAGTGAATGTGTGCCATAATCAAAGCCAAAGGCAGTCCAACAAAATATTGGAGTGTGCAACTTTTTTTTGGCCAGACAGTGTATATTCAGGTAGTCAGTTGACCTCATTCTTTCGACACACAAAGTTGCTAAACCTAGACTTGACCAACTGCAGCAACCCCAGATCATAGTACTGCCCCCACAGGCTTGTACGGTAGGCACTAGGCATGATGGGTGCATCACTTCATCCACCTCTCTTCTTACCCTGATGCACCCATCACTCTGGAACAGGGTAAATCTGGACTCATCAGACCACATGACCTTCTTCCATTGCTCCAGAGTCCAATCTTTATGCTCCCTAGCAAAATGAAGCCTTTTTTCCGATGGTGGTGACTTTTTTTTTGAGGGGGAGGGGGGTGCAGGCAGTGTATAATGATGCATGCTTTCCACATTTGGTGCATGTTGGATCAAGTGCAACTTGTAGCACCGACTATCATAAGCATGTATAATAAGCTGATAACTTAGGACAATGCATGGTCACATTTTAGAACAGCTAAATGGCAACCTCAACAGTGCTCTAAACGTGGCTGTAAAATTAGAGGTATTCCAACATGGGAGTCTGTGGGGATTGACTCATCTTTAGAGTCAGCCTTAAGTGGTGTTATGAGGTACTGCGGTTTTGTTGTTCATACACACAACTAACCAATATATTTTTGTCCTTCAGATCAGGGGTTTATTACCATGGTAAGAAGTCCAGATCTAATCCAAACAGTCATTAAGGAGGGGGAGAGCCTAAGCCTTCAAGTAGAATTTAAAGCCTATCCTGCACCAAGCTTCATGTACTGGTCTTACAATGGCAGACATATCCACAACACCTCAGAGCATATTATCACTGTCCACCAGCACAAATACAGGTAGAGTAAGAGTACAATGTTACACTTCATTGGTCTGTATGCCATTGTATGTGCACGGACTCTCATATGTATGTTTGTTTTATTAGATACACCACTGAACTTAGACTTGTGAGGGTTCTTGGATCGGAGGGTGGGATCTATAACTTCTCGGCCAGTCATGAAGATGCATCTGCTGATCATTCATTTCACGTGTATGTCAACTGTAAGTAGCCCTCACATTTATTATGCTGTTTTGCATAGTGCAAATTCAGTGTACAGGATTAACAACAAAGTAATATTGCACTGTAAAAATAACTAGGGTATTTCTACTTAAAAAAGTTAGTGTTCTGGGTGCCTTAAAATTTTAAGTTGACTGAACTTGAGTTTATATGTTTTCAACTTTACCGCTTATTGTCATGAACTGGGTTTGGACCTTTTCCAAACCCAGTTTCATGGTGGTTCGGCTGAATGTTCACCTGTCATATTACTAGTGCCTGTTGTTTGCCTGTTTATATTTTGGGCTCTCTTCTCATTTTGTGACAGACGGCTGGCAGGGAGCTTTCCAGGGTTTGCCCTGCGCCCTGTCAGCTGACAGCCACACCTCCTCCTCCTGTCAGTGGTTGACAGCTGTATACCATTATTGTCTGTGTCCACTACTCAGCTCACTCATGCACACACACACACACATGCATGCATGCACTCATCCACACACACCTGACTCCACTCAACACACACCCACACATTCCTACACACACACACACATGCACACATACACGCACACACACCTGCACTCACTCAGCTTACACACACCCACTCACACCGGCCTCAGATAGGCAGGAAATCACGACAGATATGTTCTCAAGTATAGAATGCTAATGCAATCTATACTTAGCTTGCATTAGGATTTTATTTATTTATTTATTATTATTTATTATTATGACAATTGCATTTTAAGCTGCTGACAAGAGATTGTTGCTAAACAGAGTTTCGTTGTATTTTTGTGTACAATGACAATAAAGATTCTATTCTATTCTGTTGTAAGTTCAGTCAGCTTAAAATTTTAAGGCAGCCTGAACACTAACTTTTTCAAGTTGAGACAGCTTTTTCTTACAGTGTTTGTATTTGTTAGTGCAGTTGTTTAAAAAATAATCCAGATTATCAAGCACAGCTAAATCTCCTTCAGTATACAATATACTGTATGTACTTTGTGTTGAGTATTTTTCTCTCTTTTTTTCTTGCAAGGCAAGCCTGTTATTATTGCACAGGAAGGGCCTGTTGATGGACAAGTACGGTGCATTGCTGCAGGTTTCCCAGTCCCTAAAATCAGCTGGTACTTCTGTGAGCTGCCCCACACGAGGTATCTTGAATATCTGATATTATTGATTTGATTTTGCAAAGTGTCTCTTTTTCACCCATTAAATTTTGCTTAATTTATATGAAAAATGTTTGCACGATGACCTGGATATGAGTCATTTTTAACAGGTTTTATCATCTGATTGAATATGTATGCCCTTATTGGTATTTACCTTAAAAAAAAGTTTAATCAAGAAATATTTTTGTGACTTTGTGATTGGATTCTTTTTTTTTTTTTTTTTTTAATTTACGTGATAACTCCTTTTCCTATTTCGTAGTTCTTTTCAGTTTTGCTGGTTTTATATATACAGTGGATATAAAAAGTCTACACGCCCCTGTTCAAATTCCAGGTTTTTGTGATGTTAAAAAATGAGACCAAGATAAATCATTTCAAAACTTTTTCCACCATTAATGTGACCTATAACCTGTACAACCCAATTGAAAAACAAACTGAAATCTTTTAAGGGGAAAAATAGAAATTAAAAACTTACAATAACCTGGTTGCATAAATATGCACACCCTGTTATAACTGGAGATGTGGCTGTGTTCAGAATTAACCAATCACATTCAAACTCATGTTAAATGGGAGTCAGCACACAACTGCCACCCTTTAAAGTGCCTCGGATTAACCCCAAATAAAGTTCAGCTGTTCTAGTAGGCTTTTCCTGACATTTTTGGAGTCACATCTTACAGCACAAGCCATGGTCCGCAGAGAGCTTCCAAGGCATCAGAGGGATCTCATTGTTCAAAAGTATCAGTCAGGAGAAGGGTACAAAAGAATTTCCAAGGCATTAAATATATCATGGAACACAGTGAAGAACTGGACGTCCCTCCAAAATTGATAAAACGACGAGAAGAAAACTGATCAGGGAGGCTACCAAGACGCCGACAGCAACACTAAAGGAGCTGCAGGAATTTCTGGCAAGTACTGGCTGTTTAGTACATGTGACAACAATCTCCTGTCTTCTTCATATGTCTGGGCTATGGGGTAGGGTGGCAAGACGGAACCCTTATCTTACGAAGAAAAACATCCAAGCCTGGCTACATTTTGCAAAAACACATTTGAAATCTCCCAAACACATGTGGGAAAATGTGTTATGGTCCGATGAAACCAAGGTTGAACTTTTTGGCCATAATTCCAAAAGGTATATTTGGCACAAACACAACACTGCTCATCGCCAAAAGAATGCCATGCCTACAGTGAAGCATGGTGGTGGCAGCATCATGCTTTGGGGCTGTTTTTCTTCAGCTGGAACTGGGGCCTTAGTCAAGGTGGAGGGAATTATGAACAATTCCAAACACCAATCAGTGTTGGCACAGATCCTTCAGGCTTCTTCTAGAAAGCTGAAGATGAAGAGGAACTTCGTCTTTCAGCATGGCAATGACCCAAAGCACACATCCAAATCAACAAAAGAATAGCTTTACCAGAAGAAGATTAAGGTTTTGGAATGGCCTAGCAAAGAGTCCAGGCCTAAATCCAATCAAACATCTGTGGGGTGATCTGAAGAGGGCTGTGCACAGGAGATGCCCTCGCAATCTGACAGATTTGGAGCACTTTTGCAAAGAAGAGTGGGCAAATATTGCCACATCAAGTTGTGCCACGCTGATAGACTCCTACCCAAAAAGACTGAGTGCTGTAATAAAAGCCAAAGGTGCTGCAACAAAGTATTAGTTTAACCCCTTGCACTCCGGTCAATTTCCCTAAAAACGCCAAAAAATAATGTGCCCAAAGTAAATCGAAAGCTGTTCTTCAACCCTTTGCAGCATCTTCATGGTGTTGTCTCATTTAAAAGAAAACACTTTGAATTTTTTGGCAAAACAGTCATAATCTCTCTAAGTGCTCCGGCCACTGAGTTACAGTCATCTAAACATACTGAACTTGAAGAAAATAAATTTGGCTTGGGTGTTTTTTTGGATACAAATGCTTGCAAATAACACACAGCTTCAGATCCGGGCTGGAAAATGCAACAAAAATGTAGAACCAAGTGTTATCTAGCTGAGGTCAAAATTTTGTAACAATACCACAAAAAATGAATATATTACACAGCTTTTTCCTCAGGTAGTTCCCAGGCATTTTTGAACTGTGCCAAATTGTGCCAAATGGCACAGTTTGGAAAAACGTCTGTAACTTTTGAATGATTCAATATAGAAGCTTCATCTTGGGCTCTAATGAAAGGTGACACTCAGGGCTGTGTGTGTGTGGGGGGGGGGGGGGGTTTGTCCCCCCCCTCGCTACAGAGGATGGACATCAGCCATCGCTACATGACGGAATAGTCATGTGGCGTCCGCGGCACAGTCACTGCGGCTTCCCTCCCCCTCGCTACAGAAGAGTAGCGGGGGGGGGCATTCACGGTCCGGACGCGGCGCACGACCCGTGTACCGCGGTGCACGAACTTCGGACTTCGTGCGCCGCACAGTTGTAATTTACCGATCGGTCAAAAGTAATTTTTGATTACAATTTTCAGGGATAAAGAATAATTTAGCTTATAACACCTTACCTCTTCACAGCAGCAGTGTCCTGGCGAACTTCTCTTCCTCATTGTCAGACGAACACGACGCTGGTCCCTTGTTACGGACTCGTGGTTCTGGTCTCGGCGACCCGGTCAAAACATAATTCCATTATTGCGGTTTTGCGCTTCCATGATTTAGGTTTTGGCGAATGATTTACGACCTTCGTCGTCGGCCTCCGTTGGTCTATGATGACCATGGAAGAGAATCCTAAACGTCTATTCTGCTGGAATAATAATTTTAAAAAAAAAGCACCACCTGTGACTGAACAGGCCGATGGCGCGAATGGCAGTCCCTGTCACACAGGTCGCACTTGTGGATGGTCTCCGTGCTGTTGGGTCTGTGACGGTTCTTCCTGCGTGTCCTTTTTTCATCTGCTGCAGCAGTCTGTCTTCACCCAGCCTTACAAAAAACAGCTTGCGAACTTCTGTGCTTCAATTGGCTCGCTGCATTCACAGCGTTGGTAGGCGGGTCCTTCTTGCTAGGTTTTCAGTCATTGGTTCTTCAAGGTTTCAGAAACCCAATTCAAGGCTCTTATTAGTCGAAAGAGAGGTCAATCAGATGAACTAATCTGTTCGCTGCTGTGTCTGCAGTGGAAGAACGGAAATACAGCTTTTATTTTCAGTGCGCGCTTGGACGCAGCGCCCTCGTGCGTCATAGAGTGCACAAGGGCGCTCTCGTGCACCCTCGTGCACTCTGGGACGCAGAGACGTGCCCGTCCGCGGTACACTGGAGTGCAAGAGGTTAAGGTTGTGCATATTTATGCAACCAAGGTACTGTAAGTTTTTTTTATTTTTCCCCTAAAAAAATTTCATTTTTTTTCAATTGGGTTGTACATGTTATAGGTCACATTAATGATGGAAAAAGTTATGAAATGATTGATCTTGGTCTCATTTTTTTACATCACAAAAACCCGGCATTTGAAATGGGGTGTGTAGACTTTTATATCCACTGTATGTTCATATCAGTTTTGTAATGTAAACAATATTATACTATAACCCTCAGCTATTTTCATTATTGTTATATGGCCTTCTGACTTGAAATAATTTCTCCTAAATCTCAGTTATGACTCATTTTGTGGTATTTTGCTTGACAATTCCTCTGAGAATAAAGGTTGCCCAAGGGAGCTGAAGGAGGTCATTATCAAGTTTATGTCACCTCAAGGCCTCATTAGCATTAGTCAGACCTTGACAAACCCGATCAAAGCACTCACACAAAGTCTTTTAAAACAGCTGAATTTGCCTTTTGGTTTGATTTGTTGTGTTTATAAACTGATTAACTAGCAGCAGTGTTACACATCAAGAATATGGTCTTGTTACCTTGATGATAAAACAACTATCTTGTTTTCCTGGATAAAATGAGTATTTTTTTAATGGAAAAAATCATGTTGTTTCAGTGTTAAATTTAGTGATTTATTCCTATAAGGAGAATCAACTTTCTTAAGGGGGTCACTGCACTTTTTCCACATTTTTACAGATCACACTTTTTAATGAAATGTTTGTGACATATTTTAGTCCAATTTTCTTTAATCACTTAATTATTGCAGTATAATTGTGAATCACATTTTGCAGCTTTTCTGAGAACATCTGTTTTCAGTGCATGTCTCTATAATGTCTCGAAGACCGTATTTAACTCGGCCCTCCCTCTTATGTCACTATTCCTAATCTTAGCTGGGTAGAGCTTGACTCCTAGCTCGGAGCCAATTAATGTAAATTTGTCTGAAAAAAATCTAATGAAATTATGCATCACTGATGGAGATGGGTGTGTGGTTTCAGTACTCAGTAGGATATGACCAGTCCCTGGAGTCCAGAAACATTCATGAATGAGCCAAGACTAGTGGCTAAACTGCTAGCTTCAGATAGCTGCTTTGGTGGTGTTTACAGTTCGATATAGCATCACGGCAAAAATATAACAAAATAATCCAGAATGACATGATATATTTTATCGACTGTGGATTAGTGAACCAAGTGGAAACAGGTGCCATCCTGTCATTTTGAAATTAAGATCCCAGAGTCTGGAGGAAGAGTGGTGAGGAATAGAATCAAAGTTGCTTGAGGTCCAATGTGAAGTTTCCACAGTCAGTGATGATTTGGGGAGCCATGTCATCTGCTGGTGTTTGTCCACTATATTTTATCAAGTCCAAAGTCATCAAAGCCATCTACTAGGAAATTTTAGAGCATTTTATGCATCCCTCTGCTGACAAGCTTTATGGAGATGCTGATTTCATTTTCCAGCAGGACTTGGCACCTGCTCATGCTGCCAAAAGTACCAATAGCTGGTTTAATGACCATGGTATCACTGCTTGATTGGCCAGCAAACTCTCCTGACCTGAACCCCAGAGAGAATCTATGGGGTATGGTCAAGAGGAAGATGAGAGACACCAGACCCAACAATGCAGACGAGCTGAAAGCCGCTATCAAAGCAACCTGGGCTGCCATAACACCTCAGTAGTACCACAGGTTGATTGCCTCCATGCCACGCTACATTGACGCAGTAATTCATGCAAAAGGAGCCCCGACCAACTATTGAGTGTGTACATGGATAATACTTTTCAGTAGGCCAACATTTCTATTAAAAATCTTTTTTTCCCTTATTGATTTTATGTAATATTCTGTCATGGTGGCCCCTTCAGGGCAAAGGAGAGGACCCACTCGCCAGGCAAAAAGGAAACATGATTTATTGAAGAAAAACACAAATGCAGCATGAGGCTGGAAAAATGACATGAGCTGTACGGCAGGATAACAAAAACAAAAACCTAAACTGTGCCAAGCTGTGCGTGAGAAAAGGTAACAATAACTGTGAATGAATGGTAAATGCGTTCACTTATATAGCACTTCTCTTCTCATCTAGGATGACCAAAGCGCTTTACAGATCCTGCAATCCACCCATTCACGCACACATTCACACACTGATGGCGGCAGAGCTGCCATACACACAGGCGCTAACCAGGAGCAACTGGGGGTTCAGTGTCTTGCTCAAGGACACTTCGACAAGCGGACAGCAGACAGAGTGGGAATCGAAGCCATGACCCTCTGATCAGTAGTCGGTCACACTACACCTGCGCCACTGCCAAAGAGAAGAAAACTAAGACTTCTTGCAGTTGGAACTTAACAGTCAACTTAACAGTTAACAGTATAACGCCACATTGAAAGTGAGGCGAGTGCAGAATATGTAGGCAGGTGGTGATTAACACAGTCAAAGACAGCTGTCACTAATTAACAACACAAAGGACAACTGATGAGGAGCAGAAGTAACTGAAATTGCTGTCACCACAGATAAACCTGAAATGATTAGAGAGGCAGGAACACAGACAATAATAATGATGACAATAATGATAATGAGACCAAAAAAGGAACATGAAGTGTGAACAGAGGCTGCAGCCCTGTTCAGACCACTACATATTCTAATTTTCTGAGAAATTGAATTCTGGTTTTTCATTAGCTGTAAGTCATAATCATTAAAATTAAAAGAAGCAAACACTTCACATATATCACTCTGTGTGTAATGAATCTATACAATATATGAGTTTCACTTTTTGAATTGAATTACGGAAATAAATTAACTTTGCATTGATATTATAATTTATTGAAATGCACCTGTCTCATATATGTGAACAACATTCCTTCCACAGTCAATTGTAAGACTTTGTTATATGCAGGTGATACAGCCATCAGAGTTTTGGGCAATAGCACCAAGGATATAGAGAGGATTCTCTTCTCGGAGCTTGAATCAATCAGAGAATGGCTGATTGACAACAAGCTTTCCCTCCACTTGGGAAAAAAAAAGAGTCCATTCTTTTCGGTTCTAAACATAAACTCCGTAAACATAATACCATTCAGGGACAGTGTGCCATAAATACATTAAAATGTCAAAATCAAGTAAAATATTTAGGTGCCACTATCGATCAGTCTCTTTCTGAAGAAGTCATGGCAGAAAATGTTATCATTAAGTCAAATGCCAAATTAAAATTTCTTTATAGACAAGCACAGAATGTTGACTTGAAAACCAAGAAACTGCTTGTATTGGCACTTATTCAATGTCACTTTGACTATGCCAGCACATCTTGGTACACTGGTTTAACCAAGAAATATAAACATAGGTTACAGTGTACTCAGAACAAAATCATTCGGTATCTTTTGAATGTACTGGCCAGAAGTCATATTGGAGCTCGGGAATTTGAACAAGTTCGTATGTTACCAGTGGAGTTACAAGTCAACCAGCTAAAACTCCATCTGGTCTACAGTATCATTAATGGTATTGCTCTAAATTATCTTTCGGAACCTTTTGTGTTGACTCGTAACCTTCACTCCATCAGTACAAGATCTAGCACTGTCTCTCCATGTGCCCCAAGTAAAATGTCATGGCAAATCTTTTAGTTTTTCCCGTATTTTACTATGGAACAAACTGCCTAGTTATATTCAAAGTGCTATGAGTAAGTCCCAGTTTACATTTCGAGTCAAAACCTTTTTGTTTCAGCGTTTCAATGAACAAGACTTAAATCCTTTTACAGTATTTATTAGTAATTTTTATTGTTAGTTCTGGAATACCTATTTAATTGTCATCGAGCACATGATTGTTTAAGGGACCACAGTGGAAATAAGTGTGTGCACTTTTTGTGTTATCCCATTATTTTAATGTATGTTGCATTTTTATACAGTGTTATTTTAATGATGAATAACTCAATCAATCAAAAAAATCACCTGTACATGTGCTGTCTGTTATGTCTATAAAACGTAAGACAATGATGAGGTGAGAGGTGGACTACACAGGACTTTATTAAGGACTCACTGTCAGTACAGAGACGCTCCCATCAGGCTGAGAGGTGGTCAAGAGACCGCCCCTCTGCTGCGCAGCCCTCTTATATTCCGGGCAACGTCACCACCCGTGTAACACTATAATGTGTCCTATGAGCAACATCATATTTTACCTCCCTCTTAAAAAAAGTGGGCAAGCACACAGAATTGGAGCCCTCCCGAATTTGGAACCCGACTCACACTCTAAAGTGAAAAGAAAATCATTAGGGCCTACCTCATTCACACAAACAGCTAAGGCTAGGGGGGAACAGGTGGACCACCGTCCCACCCCCACACGGCCAGACGGATTAGTCTGTCGTCCCTATTATTACAGTCCATCAAACAAGATACAAAACAACCGCTCAATACAACATATATACAATGAGAAATAAACTCAATAAATCACTTAATTATTATTCATATCAATCCACGCAATGAACACACTAGTATATCCATTCTATACCCAGGACAATTCACACAATAACATCATGTAACAAACACATTGCTCCCCATGAAGAAACCACCCCCCGGAGATCCATCAGGTGGGTCCCATCCAGAGCATCTTCTTCTCTTTGCGCCTGGAGGTGACCCACTTTGACGCCAGGACACCTCCTTCTTGTCAGTGGTGCACCACAGCACGTTAGGATGTCTCCGTGAGCCATCAGACAGCTGAAGGTAGCTGTCCTCCCGAACAGCCACCACCTGCATCCGCCCCTGGTCCTCCTGACGTTTGCACTTCTTATGAACTCCTCTCCACCGGGCCACCCCTCTGGGCCAGACCACATCAGCAACCCCTAGAGAAGCCCGACTCGGCTTCCAGTGTTCCTGTGTGGCACGTTTTGCCGTTCCAGCTGGTCCTTCCCTGCTCACTTTCATTTCAGATGCTGGCGAAGCCGTTGTGAACCCCTGCTTCTCGGTACCTCCCAGCCAGACTCCGGAAACAGGATAAGTCATCCACTCAGCTCCATCCGCCGTCATGGGTGTCCTATGGTGCCGCCCAGTTCCCTCAGCTAGGGCAACTTGGACCCCTGGTGCAGGCACACTCCCGCGATGGCCCTGGATGGGGTTGGTCCTGTTCATCTCCCAGAATACTAGACCAAGATTTGTCCCATATTGCGTCGTCCAACACTTGTGGAACCGGCCGGTCCCACAAGCTACAGCCTGACCACTTCTCTCCACTACCACTGGTGATCGTGAAGCCAAGTCTGTAGAAAAGGTCGCAGCCCATCACATTCGCTTCCCTGGCGGTCACCACAAACTGCAGATTGGCTACCTCCGCTGCCTTGTATCTAGCCGTCAGCTCCAACAAACCCACAATGGGCAGTCTATTGCCACTCTCATGAATCTGGGTTTGGCTGTTCCAAACCCAGCTCTGACTTATTGTTATGTTTTGCCCTGTTTTCCACCTGGCGCTTCAGGGAGCTATTGAGCCTCCGCTCCCTGACAGCTTGGGCACGCCCCCTCCTCCTGTCAAGTGCCATCAGCTGTACTGTCACGGGTGTTCACACACATACACACTTCCACACACACACATGCACACACTCCATTCATTCCCATTCATACACTCATGCACGCTCTCTCACACACCAGGCCCAATCAAGTTCAGCCTACGCTTTCTCGCACTGGCAATTTCTTTCCTCGTTAGCTTCAGGAGTATTTGTTCGCTGCATTTGTGGAAAGAGATTATCGGAGAATTCACCTCCATACGCGGCAGCTAGCTCTCCACGTATGCATTGTCGTTCCCTTCTTTGTATTCAGACCAGCACTTTAAGTTCGGTTAACCCCTTGGTGGTATCGGCTGACCCTGCTCACCTTCTTTATCCTCCAGACTGCACGGATCCCCCCGGAATCACTCCAGCCCCGTAAGTGTCATGATCGCCTTTCCCTTTGTGCTTATAGCAGTCCTGCAGCACTAGGCTTCCTATTGACTGGGTTGTAGAGCATCCAGCTGGCGTCCTGCATGTCAGGTGGCCTTAATGCCATCATCTGCATTTCTCTGTATTTTTGTGGTTAAGCTGAACTGTTAACTTCGTGACTAAGTTTAATAAATATGGCACCTTCTACTCACGCGATTGGGTTTTTTATTCTCTCCCTCGTGCGCTGTACAATGGTGCACTGGGGATTGTGACACCCACCATATCTACAAAATGGCGTTGAAAGACCTCTCACTCGGTGATATGGGGAAAAAAAAAATCCTCACAGTAGGCCAGTTCAGCATGGACTTCACCACGCCTGTGTCCACCAGTAGTGGCACCTCCTCGCCATCCAACCTTACCATACAGTATGTACGGCCATCTGTGCTCGGGGAGACAGTGCGAATCACTGTAGGAGTTGGAGCAGGGGTACCTGCTTTGTGTCACTGTTCCCCTCTCTCGAATCTATTACAGGCCCTGGCAAAATGATGCAGGGGTCCACACTTGCTACAGCGTTTACCTCTCGCCAGACACTCTCCAGCCTTGTACTGGTGCTTAGTGGACCCACATCCTGAACATTTGGGTGATCCTGGAGTGGTCCTCATCTTTACAGCTGCAGCGCATTCCTCTTGTTCGCTGTCTTTCCTGTCCGGATCCACAGCCAGCATCGTTGATTGCAAGTCATAGGGGCGTAACATAGCTCTCTTACTGAGGTCTTGTGATGGCTTATCCGCTGCGTCACACTGTTGAGCTATTTCCACAGCCGTGACTAGAGTCGATTCGCCGGAGTGTGTTAGCAGTTTCGACCGTGCTGACGAGCACAGCGTGTGCTCCGCCAGCTGGTCGCGGACCATTTCTTCCTCCAAATCACCAAATTGGCAGTGTCCAGCCAGCTGCCGCAGGTCCGCAACATACTGTTGCACCGACTCGCCGATCCGCTGGTGGCGCTGCCGAAACTGGATCCTCCTGACGATAACGTTTGCAGGCACGCGAAAATGTCGCACCATTAGCTCAACCACGTCCTCATAGCTATCGCTAACTCCCAAGGTAGCAAGGATACGCTGTCCTTCTCTACCTAAATTGTGGACCAGAATTGCCCGTGCCTGTACCTTCGTCAGTTCACCAAGGTTTAGCGCCACCAAGTAGTTTTTAAAAGCAGCGAACCATCTCACACAAGACACCGGAGGCTCTCCCGGAGATTCCAAAAACGGCCGAATTGAAAACACGCCAGCATCCATAACTTTATTGTTGTCACCAAATGTTATGTCTATAAAGCGTAAGACAATGATGAGGCGAGTGGTGAACTACACAGGACTTTATTAAGGACTCACTGTCAGTACAGAGACGCTCCCATCAGGCTGAGAGGTGGTCAAGAGACCGCCCCTCTGCTGTGCAGCCCTCTTATATTCCGGGTGACGTCACCACCCGTGTAACACTATAATGTGTCCTATGAGCAACATCACACTGTCATCCTCCCCCTTTCTGTAAGTTCTACATAAAATGTTATGCAATGTTGCAGTGGTACCACAAGCTGAATTCTGGAACAGCATATAGTGTAGGCTCACAATTTGGCATGCTCAAGAGACCTTTTGGCTAGAAATACTTACATTAAATGCAAGTAACTTCTTGGGAAAATACCTGATAGGGAAAATATAGCTGATGAGAAAATGGTGTAATCAGATATATAACAACATAAACTGATATCTGAGGGATGAGAGAATAGATAAGTGTAGGTTCACTATTTAGCAAGAAATGGGTCACAATTTCTCTTTTCATCCTTAAAGAATACATTTGCATGATTCACAGTTTATATTGCTCCTCATTTTATTCTACAATACGTGTTAGGACAACTCCTGACAGAAAATAAGAGAAAGCACAAGGTATGTAGGTCAAATACAAACAACTTCTCATCTCTTGACAGGTGCTCTCAGTTGCCTAATGCCACCCAGTGGGAGACCGCAGAGACTGTCATGCTGTCAGAGTCAGCCTTTAGTAGGAGTGAGGTGGAGAGCCGACTGAATGTCAGTAAGGAGCACGCACACTACCACACCTTAGAGTGTGTGGCTTCTACAGAGGAGGAAGAGGCCTACACGCTGTTCTCCATCAGTGGTAGGATGCATAACCACACACATCCTGGACACTGTGCACATTATATATAGTTGCTGACACATGCGCGCACACACACACACACACACACAGCATTCATACAGGAGTAACCTGAGGTGGGGGTGAACTTTATCATACACCATTTCTTACCAGAAGCAAGTTGCTTTTGCACACACAAAGAGACACGAACCCCCATTGACCCTGTGTAGCCAGGTGTGCTGTTACTGGGCACAGATTGAATAAGATTAGTGTGTGCTGACTGTGCAGGCTTGGATTATGGCGTAGACTCACTAATCATTGTCACACAAACAAACACCACTGCTGCAGCTGTCTGTCTTAACGGTTAAGGGTGTAATCACATGCATAGCCGTGTGTGCACGGGCGTGCATAAGTATGATTAAAATGTGTTCATTCTTCAGTTCCCTGTATGATTTCTGATTGTGGGTATGCTATTGTCACACCCTCAGAGCGTGTCGTCCCCCATAAACTCTTCACACCTCTTCTAAGTGGCATGGTGCTGACTGGTGTCTTACTCACTCTGATTCTGGTGGTGCTGCTCTATAAGTACATGAAGGTAAGAAATGAGGACAAAGCCTTACAAATAGTAGGGTCGTGTCTCATGATTCTTGCAAGCCTTTGACTATTGATTCCTTTCAAACCCTTTGAGTTTCAAACATTGTAACATCAATGTAAAATCGTTGAACATCACTGAAATACCATGCACCTCATAGAAAGCTAAATGGCTACAGTGGCTTCTAGCAATCGTCCCATTCTTATTTACTAATGACTCATGCCTCCATCCTGTTTACTGTATATTAAAGTTAGAAATGTATTTTTCTGAATTTTGAAACCAACACCGTCAGACAGGAGTGACAATATGTTCTTTTTAATCAACATGAATTCATCCCGATGAATCTGAACTGAATCAATCAGCTGTTTAGATTGCAGGCATGCTGTAGTTAAAGGATTTTTTAACACTCTGATCACGCCTCAAGCCATTAATTTACTTCGCAGAGCGTGCTTCTTCTATTGCACTCAGATGAGTCAGACTCCTTGAGAACTAGTTTATGCATCTGCAGCGGGACATCAGGGGGATGGTCTAGACAGACTGACAGCTGAAGTGCAGGGAATAAAAGCTCAATGAGGGATATGAGCTATACAATCAAACATAAAGCGCAATCTCAGAAAACTGATCTATAACTGAAACATCACTTTTCTCTCTCTCCTCTAAACAGAAACCCAAGTTCCAAATCCAGTGGAAGGTCATTGAGAGTATCCAAGGAGACAACCACATATATATTGACCCTACACAGCTGCCATATGACTCTAAATGGGAGTTTCCCAGGCAGAAGCTGCGCTTTGGTATTCATGTTGATATACATTTGTGAGAGTGCAAGTGTGCTGGCATGCCAGAGTGATAACTCTTTAAGTAATTATGAAACAGTAAAGGATATGATTTTGTCTATTTTAAGGTAAAACCTTGGGCTCAGGAGCTTTTGGAAAGGTAGTGAGGGCTACCGCGTATGGACTGTGCTCAGCAGATACTGTTGCAATCGTCGCTGTTAAGATGCTCAAGCGTAAGTTTGTCTTTTTATCTTATCTTTTGTTTTAATTGTGCAACAGCATAGAGAATGTTCCACTGAGTGTTCTCTTTACTACAGTACTTAAAGAGCATAAAAATAGCCATGACAACCAGGGGCATGTTGCTGCATTCACGAGGTCGAGCACTCAAGTGAAGCTGGCTCAGCTGCTTTCTTAAAGCAACACTACAGAAGATTTTCACCTTAAAATACACACTCACGCACACTTCAGGCGTTGCCTATTTGGGGTTGGCACAGCAGATCATAGGTCCACATATTTGATTTGGCAAGGATTTTACACCGGATCCCCTTCCTGACACAACCCTCCCCATTTACCTGGGCTTGGGACAAAGCTGGGGAACAATAGTCTGTACGTGGGGGAAGAAGACGGGAGGAAGGGGGAAGGAGAAAAAAATTGGAAAAATTGAAATTCTGAAAAAAATTGAGGAAGAGAGGTGAATTACGTTTTTCCTTAGTTTTGCTTCCCTTTTGACTTACTTTTATGCTGCTTTTTTGTGTTGAATCTCAATTATTTGTGAAAAATGTAACAATTTGCAGGTTGACCCCCAGGGCAGCTTTGGATACAAAGGTTGCCAGTTCAATTCCAGATGCAGACTTTCATGCTAAAATTACCAACTCCTTTAAAACCTTCAGAAATATGTGTGGCTTAATGTAAATACATGGTGGAAGCCTGAAATAACTTTTATATATACAGTACTAAAAGTGTAAATGTGCTGTTCAGTAAATTTATTTTGATGCAACTCACTAGTGAATTTAATTATACTTTCACTAACATGCTCATGTTTTACTGAAAAAAGCTTTAAAAAGACATCACAGGGTGTCTGCAGATCCTTACAAAGTTTTTGTTTTACATAAAAGGGTATAATTATAATTAAAAATGATAATATTGACTTCCGGTTATGGCTGCCACGTGAGAAGGACACGTCTCACTCTGCTCTGCTCCTGGAGAAAAAAAATCGGCAAATAACTCTCTCATTTGGGACAGAACATATCCCAGCGTTTGGGCGAGGATATGTCGGTGAAGCCTAAGGCTGGAAAACCAGGTAGAGGAAAAAGCGAGCCGCCGAAACAGTCCAAATTAACGGACTTTCACGTCTGTGACGCAGCAGATAAAGCTCCATATATGGCGGAGGAAGCTAGCAGCGGTGCGGTATCTGCGGGCAACGGCACAGGTGCGGTGCTAGCTGCCATAAGTTCAATGAGATCAGACTTTTCCTCTAAATTTGATGGGATTATGGCAGCATTGGAAGGAATGAGAAAGGAATTGGGTGACTGTGTAGAACGAATGGCGCAGGTGGAGCTTCGTGTCTCTAGTGCTGAGGATGACGTCACCGGTCTTCAATTAAAGGTGCGCACTTTGGAAAAAAAAAAAAAATGTCTGGAAGATAATGTCCTGGATTTGGAGTCCCGGTCGAGACAGAACAACTTGAGGCTGGTGGGTCTACCGGAGGAATCCGAAGGTCGGGACTCATGTTCCTTTCTGGAAAAGTGGATTCCGGAGGCGCTGGGCAGCGCGGAGCTGCAATCAGCAGTGGTTCTGGAAAGCGCACACCGTACTGGCCCACGGAGAGATAAGGGACCACCGAGGACCCTAATTATGAAGTTCCTCAGCAACAGAGACAGGATGAAGATCTTCAACGCTGCACGAGCTAAAGGAGAGATTAAACACCAGGACCAGCAGGTGCGGTTCTACCCAGATTTGGCCACAGGAATCCAACAATTGAGGAAGCAGTTTGATCCCGTACGTAAAGAGCTGCGCAACCTTGGGATTCGTCATGGTGTAATTTATCCTGCGAGACTGTTGACCACGTATGGGGGCAGAACACACATCTTCAAGACCCCAGAGGAGGCGCAGGAGTTCATCAAGAAGATCCAAGAAGAGACTGGTAGGAGCTAAGCATGAACAAAATATAAGGTAGAATATTTAAGCATTTGCACAGGCATCTGACTGACTTGAAGCAAATAGCAAGTTTACAAAATATAGATTGTATTATATATTTAAAAAAAAAAAACTATGATGTACAAAGTTGCTAAAAATTTTGGAGTTAAGTTTGAAAACTACAGAGGAGAGTTAATGTTACGTCATTAAAAGCAGTAGAGTTAGGGTGATTGGGAGGATGAAAAGGAGTGGCTTTGGCTGTTCCTCGTGGGTGTGGAGCGGTCGATGGCTATATCGGGAGACGGAATTTTTCTTTTGATTTTGGGGGGATCGCCACAAATGTGGGAAGGGGGAATTTGTTTGTGTGTAGTTTGTAGGATGAATGTTCAACCACTCATTTTTTTGCGTCTCTGTATGAGCATGTTTACACTGCAAGGTAATCCCAAACTCCCTATTGATCATAAACCAAAGCGTTAATCTTAATTTAACTTCATGGAATTGCAGAGGTCTACAAAATTTAAAAAAACTTAAACAAGTTATGAATAAAATAAAAGACATGGGTTCAAAAATTGTGTTTTTACAAGAAACTCATCTAATAGAGGAGGATGTAAAAAGAATTAGGAGTAGATGGCAAGGAAGTGTTTTCACCTCATCATTTTCATCCCGATCCAGGGGAGTTATGACTCTCATACATAAATCAGTCCCATTTCAAGTGAAAAATGTAATTGGAGACAAATTTGGAAGATATGTAATCATTCAAGGATCTTTGCTATAAGAAAATATAAATTTGGTGAACTTATATGGTCCCAATATAGATGATCAAAAGTTCTTTGCTAATTTATTTCTTATCTTATCATCACTTACAGGGCAACATATAATAGCAGGGGATTTTAATTGTACATTGAATCCCAGTATAGATAGAACAACAGGACTGGACTGTACGCACAATGGATGTAGGATGACCATTAATCATTTTATGAAAGAATTGAGATTGCTAGATATATGGAGAGAAATGAAACCACAAGTTAAAGCCTACTCTTGTTATTCCAATACCTACAAGACATTCTCACGTATTGATTATTTTTTGATCTCCACAGAATTAAGGTCCAAGATTCAAAACTGCTTTTATGATAACATCATGATCTCTGATTATGCACCCTGCTGTCTAATATATGTAGATAAGAAATTGACAAAGGAATCAGGTAGATGGCAATTTCAGCATAAATGGCTTCAGGATGAGGAATTTGTCAAGTACATAGAAAAACAGATGAGTTCTTTGACATCAATACTACACAAACATCAACATGTGTAAAGTGGGAGGCTTTCAAAGCTTTTATTAGGGGACATATTATTAGTTATACAGGTTCAAAATCTAAGAAGACTCGAGAGGAGAGAGTCCAATTGGAACATAAAATAAAAAGTCTTCAAGAAAAAGTGTATGCAGGAAGTGATCCAAGGTTGGAGAACGAATTACTGATTTTGAGAGCTGAATATGACAAAAAATCAGCAAATAGAGCTGCCTCGAGTCTTCTAAGATTGAAACAATCTTTTTATGAACAAGGTGAAAAATCAGGAAAATTATTGGCATGGCAGATTAAACAATTAGAATTTAAAACACCAATTACCAGTATTATAAGTAATGGACAGGTAGTTATAGATCCTTTAGAAATTAATAGAGCCTTTAGAGATTACTATGAAAAATTATATGATACCAAAAATGAATCTGACTTAACAAAACTAAATGGGTTTTTGAACGAACTATCTATACCGTGTATTCCAAATGAAAACAGGGAGATACTGGAGTCTAAAATTAGTCAAGAAGAAGTTGGGCTAGCCATTGATAATATGAAATCAGGAAAAAGTGCAGGACCAGATGGTCTTCCAGTTGACCTTTATAAAAAATTTAAGAATAAATTAATAAAACCTTTTTTGGAAATGGTTTTAGAAGCATTTCAAAATAGTAATTTACCATCATACATGAATAATGCCTTAATTATACTGCTGCCAAAACCAGGTAAACCCTCTAATAAATGTGAAAATATGAGACCAATAAGCCTATTAAATGCCGACCTTAAGATAATCTGTAAAATTTTAGCAAGACGAATACAAGAAATTTTACCAAATATTATTAATCGAGATCAGAATGGCTTTATAAAGGGAAGACAAGGCTTCCATAATGTAAGAAGACTATTTAATATTATTTATTCTAATAAAGAAGCACCGGATACAGCTGTCCTATCACTGGACGCCGAAAAGGCCTTTGATAGAGTTGAATGGCCCTTTCTTTTTGAAGTCTTACAAAGGTTTGTACTTGGAAATAATTTCATAAAATGGGTTCAGATAATGTACAATAATGTTACAGCAGAAATCCTAACAAATAACAATATTTCAAAATCAATAAAAATCAATAGAGGATGTCGACAAGGCTGTCCACTTTCACCTTTACTGTTTACTATGGCAATTGAACCTTTAGCGATGGCGATACGTTTACATTCACAAATATATGGAATTAAAGTTGGACCAACAGAACATAAAATCTCCCTGTACGCTGATGACATAATTTTGTTTATGTCGAATCTTAAAAAATTAATTCCGACCTTGTTGAATTTAATAAAGAATTTTGGGGAAATATCAGGATATAAAATAAATAAAACTAAATCTTCAATATTAATGCTAAATGAGACCCAGAGAAATTACCCAGCCCCTGAGGTAAATCAATTCAACGTTGTAAATCAGTTTAAATATTTAGGAATCCAAATTATGCCTAAGCTAGAATCAGTCGCCAGTGTCAACTATGAAGCCTTAATGACAGTTATTAATGAGTTAATTCAGAGATGGATGTCACTACCAATGTCGATGATCGGGAGAATCAGTATACTTAAAAGTAATATCTTACCTAAAATACTTTATTTATTTCAATACATTCCCTTACCACCACCTTTAGATTTATTCTCAAGAATTAAAAAAAAGTTAGTGGAATTTATATGGAACAACAGGAAGGCTAGATTACGTCTGTCTTTATTATATTTACCATTTGATCGTGGAGGTCTGAAATGTCCAAATTTTATGTTGTATTATTGGTCGGCACAACTGAGGTCTATGACATATACATGTGTAATGACAATAAAGTTGAATCTCTCATCTCATCTCATATTATTTTTCATTAAATGATCTTCCTCACTGGACTGAAATGAAATCATACAATTTACCTTTACCTCTTCCCATATTCATATACTCAGATTCGGCAAAAAAATTACAAAAACAAGTTAAAAATCCATTTGTAAAGCATATGATCAAAATATGGTGTGAAACTAAAAACTATTTAAAAGAACCACACTTATTGTCACAATTTAGCCCAATATGGGGTAATCAATATTTTAAACCAGGGAGAGCAGATGCTGTATTTAAAGTATGGAATTTAAAAGGGATTCAAAAGATTCAAGATTTATATTTGCCATGTGCAGATAACATAATGTCTTTTGAAGAGCTGAGGATCAAATTTAATCTTAATAGAACACATTTTTTTAAATATCTTCAACTTAGAAACTTTATTCGATCAAATCAAAATAAAGCTCTCACTCGACCTATTTATTCATCCTTTGGAAAAAATGTTGATGAAAGATAGTAAAAGAAAGGGTATTATTTCAGAGTTTTATAACTCATTGACACTATCCTCAAGTGAAAACTCACAGAAAAGATTAAACTACTGGAAAGAAGATCTGCAAACTGAAATTTCAGAGGAACAATGGGAATTGGCTTGTACAGAAGCTCAAACCAAATCAATAAATGTACGTCTTAAATTGATACATTTTAAATGTTTAATGCGGATGTATGTTACACCGCAGGAGTTAAATAGATATAACAAAAACATACCAGATACGTGCACAAAATGCATGGAAAGTAAAGGAACCCTATTTCATTGTGTATGGGAATGTAGAATAATTAGAATGTTTTGGGAAGAGGTGAGGGTAACAATTGAAAAAATAATCTCAAAACAAATCATATTGAATCCTAAACTGTTTTTGTTGGGTCTGTACCCAGAAAAGCATAACTTTAATAAAAGTGAAAGAACATCATAGACCTCAGTTTGCTTAATGCCAAAAAATGTATTGCACTACTGTGGAAAAAGACTCATAGACCAGATGTGACTCAGTGGTTAAGACAGATGTTAACAAACCTTCCATTAGAAAGAATAACATACATACTGAAATCAAAGGAAATTGTGTTTGAGAATATTGGAGACCTTTTATTGGATTATGTAAAAATTTTAAACATAACTCTTGAAGAAGAAGGTGAATGATGTGTGTGGACCTTGTAAATTCCAAACTGGTGAACATAATATGTATACTTATGTAATGGATTGTCTAGACTAAACAGAGGAGCATTGTTGAAGACTTGATTTTGTTGGTGGTTGTTGGTGTTTTTAGTGCATTTTTTTTGTAGTACTTTAGTGTTAGTGTTTGATTGTTTGTGTCATGTTTGTTAAAAAAAAAAAAGGTTCAATAAAGATATTGTGGAAAAAAAAGAAAAAAAATGATAATATTTAGATCTGCATTTTAAAGGTCTTATAAATACTGCAATTAAGCAACCACCTGCTTGAGGAAGAAATAAAAATAAATAGATAAAGATAAACAATACCATAAATAAAATCACATCTGCTGTAGAAATAAAGTCCAAATATATCTTAAAATACAAAAAAGGTACATGTAAGAATTTACATATCTTCATTTACCATATACTGACTTTCAACTGTGAACTTCCACAATACGTTGGTAATACACATATGTATCTATAAAAACTGAAAACTATAGGCATCAAATTTAAAAAGAATAAAGCCTGAAGATTTACCTAACAGGGAATACCCAATTTGTTTCACACATGAATAGCTACTTGTAGTTTTTACAGTTATTAAAAAGAAAAAAAACAAACAAACAGCTGCATTTGGAACATGACATTCCTTGATTGACTTTACATTTGTTTTACATTTTAATACACACAGTTTATCTCAGAACAAGCCTGACCATTTAAATAATCTTTTATCTCAAACACACCCAGATGTTTTTATATTGGCAGAAACCTGGCTGAAATAAAGACATCGATAATCAATCCGTTTCATTTAATGGGTTTAATATTTTAGAGCTGACAGAGCTGGCCAGAGGTAGTGGTGTCAAGATTGGGGCATGGCCAGGGACCATGCCCATGCTTTATGTTTATTTTGGTCTTTGTTTTCTTTATTATTATTATCACCATTATCAATAAGTGTCCTTGTGCTCCCCAATCATTGTCTATCATGTCATGTCATCCCCTGTTATCAGTGTTGTCTCTTTGTTTTTGGTTGTATTTTGATCCCTGTTTATTTTTACTAACAGTATTTTTGTCCTTGTTGTCCTTAGTCAAGTAAAAAGCATTGCCATTAATTAGTGCTACATTTGTGCCAATTTATTTTTCCATTACTGAGGTATTAACAGTAATAATAAAGATCACTGGAGATCACAACTCAGCAACGTTGTCCAATTTTAATCGAAACAGTGCCAGTGGTTAGTGCTACATATGTCCTGATTTTTGATATCAAAACTATTGTTTGTGTTATCTTGGTTTTTGAGATATTAACAGCTACAGTAAACTTCACTCAGAGATCAAGCACCTCAGTTGAAACAGGACAGAGTAACTGAATCGCTTCATGTCTGAGTGACCTTAATGTAAATGTGAGCATCTCAAAAACAGAGATAGCACATCCGATAGTTCTCACAGCGCAAATCAGCACAAATGTAGCACTGACCACTGGTACTGTTTGCATTCAAAATGGACAAAGTGGCTGAGTTGTGAACTCAGATGACCTTTGTTATAATTTGTAATAAGATAAGATAAGCCTTTATTAGTCCCACAATGGGGAATTCCAGGATTGCAACAGCACAGGGATAGCAACACTCAGAGCAATAATTAAGAAGATACGAAAAATATAAATAAGAGCAGTGGATATACATACGTACACATAAATATATAAATAATATACAAAGTGCGGAGGCATAAATATCTTAACAATGACGAAGATATTGTTTTATCAGCACAAACAGCACAAATGTAGCACTAACCAGTGGCACTGTTTCCTTCAAATCAAAGTAGGTGAGCCACTTGACCTTTGGATGACCTTTGATTAGGATTGTGGCGGTTTGGGGAAAACCCCCACAAACAGGACTAAGGACAGACAACTCGCTACTCCGGGTTTTTTCCGCTACACTACTGTGATAATGTTACCTTTCCTGCATTGTGTTCATGCGTCCTGTCCTTACTGTGACCTAGAGACTCAGATCAATATGTAGATGTGCCTGTTAACCTCTTTGTCTGCAGCTGGAGCAGAGTCTAGCAAATCTGCCTATTGTGATGTATGTCTCACAAATGCAAATATCTCATGCCTGTTCTGCAGGTCCCTTTGATCAGGACCAACCGCTGTGAATCTGCTTTGATGTATTGTTTGAGTTGGGTATAAAATACTGCACAGGTTCTGTAACACTGTAACACACGCACTCTGTGTCTTCTTGTCTGAGAGCCAGAGGAACCCATCCAGCCTGCACACACTTGGGCTGGAGAGGGGATCCCGTGACAGCGGTATGATTAATAAAATCTACTTAAAACCTCCAACAACACCGCTTTATTTCATGCCGCCGCAATGATTGTTAATATTTCATAAACGGAGACAACACATTTTTTTTCAGGATAAATTAGCACAAATGGAGCACTCACCAATGGCACTGTATTTTTCTTTATTTCAAGAAAGACAGTCAGCCTCACTAAGGTGTTTCATAGTAATCATAATTTTTTGAGGTTTTGTTGCTTTGTTAGTATGTTAGTGATAACATTACCCTCCCTATAATTATCATATAGAAGGTGCAATCCTAAAGTTAGGTGTTTTTTTCTGTATAGATGAAATAAACTAATCTCCATTACAAGGTGACCTTCTTGTACTCTGTACTGCTTTCCAAGCAGCTGCTACTTTTAGATCTCTTGTGATTGTCCCATTTAATATGCCAGCACTCAGTTGTTGCATAGACTGCTATTTTAGAACAACAACCTCTATTGTTTTACTCTTTTTTGGGCAAAAAGACAGTTGCATAGAGACAAATTTGGCCAGGAGAGTAGGCGATGAGTGTAGTGGTCCAGCCAAAAATCACCAGCATTTTCAAGACCTAAATTTAAAGTAGGTGCAGTATGCTTAGATATTTTTAACCCAGCCACAGGGGGTTCACAAACCAGTGTACTCCCAGTGCCAGTCCCAAGCCCGGGTAAATGGGGAGGGTTGTGTCAGGAAGGGCATCCAACATAAAACCTTTACCAAATCAAACATGCAGATCATGACAAATGAGACTTTCATACCGAATCGGTCGAAGCCTGGGTTAACAACGACCGCCACTGGTGCTGTAACCACAGGGTGCCAGTGGAAATTGGGCTACTGTTGGTCAAAGATCAAAGAGGAGGAGAGGGGGTAGGTGTGTTAGGAGGGAGAGAGAGAGAAGGAAAGGTACAAGGGTGGAGGTGAGAGTAGGGACATTAAATGTAGGGACTATGACTGGTAAAGGCAGAGAGTTGGCTGATATGATAGAGAGAAGAAAGATAGATATACTGTGTGTTCAAGAAACCAGATGAAAGGGAAGCAAGGCACTGTATTTTAGCATTGGAGGTGGATTTAAACTGTTCTACCATGGTGTAGATAGGAAGTAGGAGTAATCTTGAAGGAAGAGTATGTGAAGAGTGTTCAGGAGGTAAAGAGGGAGTCAGACAGAATCATGAGTTTGAAGCTAGAAGTCAAAGGTATGATGTTGAATGTTGTCAGTGTGTATGCCCCACAAGTTGGATGTCAGGTAGAACCAGAGAAAAATTCTGGAGTAAGTTGGGTGAAGTGGTAGAGAGTGTTCCCAGGGGGGAGAAAGTAGTGACTGGAGTGGACTTTCATGGACATGTAGATGAAGGGAACAGAGATGATGAGGAAGTCCTGGGTAGGTATGGTCTTAAGTAGAGAAATGTGGAAGGACAGATGGTTGTGGATTTTGCTAAAAGGATGGAAATGGCTACTTGTTTTGAAACGTTTCCCACATAATTCACAAATGAAGCGTTTCTCAACTTTGTGAGTTCTCATATGCTTTAATAAGCTTGATTGAGAAACGGCATTTAACCCACAAAAGGAGCACTTCACATGGCAGCTTCTGTGAGGATTCTTCCTTTGGGAGGGTCCAGGGTCCTCATGTTCAGTAGTCCCCAGCCCCCTCACTAGTTTGGGGTTGTTCTGTAACCTCTGCAGCACCTTTGTTGCTCTGGTACAGGCGGGCGGCGCGTGGAGGAGTGGTTAGCACTACGGCAGCACAGCAACTCACCCTTGGCCGGGGGATCCTGGGTTCAATCCCAGCCCCCGGCCAACAGTGATCTGTGTGGAGTTTGCATGTTCTCCCCGTGTCTGCGTGGGTTTACTCCGGGACTTCTCCGGTTTCCTCCCACAGGCCAAAAACATGTAAGTTAGGTTAATTGGCATCAAACTGGGGATTCTAAATTGTCCTTAGGTATGACTGTGAGAGTGAATGGTTGTCTGTCTCTCTGTATTGGCCCTGCGATGGACTGGCGATCTATTCAGGGTGTACCCTGCCTCTCGCCCAAAGATGCTGGGATAGCCTCCAGCCCCCCCCCCCCCCCCCCACGACCCGAAAAGGATTAAGCGAAAGAAGATGAATGAATGAATGAATGATGCAAAGGGCTGTGGTGAACACACACTTCAGGAAGAGAGAGGAACATAGGATGACTTACAAGAGTGGAGGAAGGTGCACACAGATGGACTACATCTTATGCAGAAGGAGAAATCTGAAAGTGATTGAGTGCAAGGTGATGGCATGGGAGAATGTAGCTAGACAGCATCAGATGGTAGTCTGTAGGATGACTTTGCAAAGCAAGAAGAGGAAAACAGTGAAGGCAGAGCCTAAGATTAAGTGAGGGAAGTTACAGAAGGAAGAAGGTCCACGCAGAATATTATGAACCCATTTTCTGGGCCAAAGTCAGAATTGCTTATCTCAGCCTGGGATCACCAAGTCACTTTCATCCCCTCAGGCAAGATAAACATCCACCTCCAAATACAGTGGGGCAAAAAAGTATTTAGTCAGCCACCAAGTTCTCCCACCTAAAAGATGAGAGAGGTCTCCAATTTTCATCATAGGTTATACCTCAACTATCAGAAACAAAATGAGAAAAAAACAATCCAGAAAACACATTGTCTGATTTTTTAATGAATTTTATTTGCAATTATGGTGGAAAATAAGTATTTGGTCACCTAAAACAAGCAAGATTTCTGGCTCTCACAGACCTGTAACTTCTTCTTTAAGAGGCTCCTCTGTCCTCCATTCGTTACCTGTATTAATGGTAATACAAGCCTTTGGCTATTCAATATTAGTCACAAGGAGAGATGGATAGAGTAGTCAAAAATTGTATTTGAGTAAAAGTAGGGTCAACTTATATTATTAATTACTCAAGTATAAGTAAGAGTGGTCATGGAAATAAGATAAGATAAGATAAGCCTTTATTAGTCCCACAACGGGGAAATTCAGGATTGGCAACTGCACAGGGATAGCAACACTCAGAGCACAATCAGAAGGTCAAGAAAAAAAAAAAAAAAAATAATTACTTGATTAGGAGTAAGAACGTATGAACTAAAACATTCACTTGAGTAATGAGTAATGACTTTCTTTAGCCAATTTGGGAGGGTTTTTGCTTCAATTTGTTACTTTTTTCCTTGTCCAATTAACCCTTAGAGCAAAATACAACACATCAGTGCAGGATGCAGGATTTTTATTTTCACATTTTTTATTTCATTCATTTGTAGTTTATTTTGGTCACAAGACTCAGTGTAGACATTCTGTATATGTAACATTGTATACAAAAAAAATGACCAAAAAGGTGCTAGGTTGAAGCTATAGCTAATTTTTACCAACCCTTTATACATAACAAAAGGAAACAAAATTGAATATACAAAAATAGAGCAGAAGCAAAAACTTAATTTTTAACAGCCCTTCATCAAAGTACTCACACTTAAGTCATATATTTCATTAATATAATATATTAAAACTGTTTTTTTAAATAAGGAAATTGAACTACACATTCTTAATTCATATTCCACAAATTTACTCTATTTACAGATATACATTTGCTTTTTGTATTTGTTTCACTCTAAATTTTTTCAATATACCCAAATCCCTGAGTTCATACCAACTTTTTCTGAATTCAAACAGATTCTGAATACAACAGGGAAGCAAACTATTATGTGCTTTATGTATATTTGTATAATTTTATATTCACTAAATCATTCACACCTTCACGGGCTACCTCAGCTTCTGTGTGGACAAATCCGTTCCCACCAAGACCATACGGCGTCACTCAAACAACAAACCCTGGATCAACCCTGAGATAAAAACACCTTCTGAGAGAGAAGAAGAGGATCTTCAGGTCGGGGAACAGGGAGATGCTGAAGTCCGTACAGAGGGAGCTGAGGAGAAAGATCAGAGAAGGCAAAGACAGCTTCAGGAAGAAGATGGAGGACAAGCTGCAACAGAGCGACATCAGCGGGGTCTGGAGAAACCTCAAAACCATCTCGGGGCTCCAGAATACCTCCCCCCAGGCCACGGGGGGCAGGGAGTGGGCGAACAACCTGAATCTGTTTTTCAATAGATTTGACCACCGCCCTCCCCCCTGTCTGCACAACAACCACGGCTGCCTCTAAGAAATCAAGTCCTGCTACCCACTCCCCACTCCACCAACACCCCCCCCACTCCAAACACACAGCCCCCCATCTGACCCTGACCAAGACCCAGGTGAGGACGGAGCTGAGGAAGATCAAGACGAGGAAGGCGTCGGGACCGGACGGCATCAGCGCAAAGCTCCTCAAGGTCCTGTGCAGACCAGCTGTGTGGGATTGTGACGTATATCTTCAACATGAGCCTGAAACTGGGGAGGGTACCACAGCTGTGGAAAACATCTTGTGTGGTACCTGTACCAAAAACTTCCCACCCAAAGACCTGAACAGCTTCAGACCGGTGGCCTTGACGTCCCACTTGATGAAGACCCTGGAGAGACTGCTCCTTGCTCATCTCCGCCCCCTGGTGGAACCAGCGATGGATCCACTCCAGTTCGCCTACCAGCATGGCATTGGGGTGGAGGATGCGGTGATCTTCCTCCTTCACCGTTCTCTGTCCCACCTGGAGAAGCCCGGGAATATGGTGAGGATCATGTTCTTTGACTTCTCCAGTGCTTTCAACACCATCCAACCGATGATCCTGAAGGACAAGCTGCTGCGCGCAGGGGTGGACCAGCACCTGTCATCATGGATCCTGGACTACCTCACGAACCGGCCTCAGTTTGTGAGAACCCGGGACTGTGTTTCCGACACGATCATCAGTAGCACGGGGGCCCCCCAGGGAACGGTGCTGGCTCCCTTCCTGTTCACTCTTTATACTGCGGACTTCTCACACAACACAACACATGGCCATCTACAGAAGTTCTCTGATGACTCTGCGATCGTTGGTCTCATCTCCAGCGGAGATGAAGCTGAGTACAGAGGCTTATCCAGGACTTGTGGACTGGTGCCATCGGAACTGCCTCCAGATCAACGCGAGGAAAACTAAGGAGCTGGTGGTGGACTGCCGCAGGCATGGGCAGCCCCTCACAGCACCAGTAAATATACAGGGAACAGACATCGAGATGGTGACATCCTACAAGTACCTGGGTAGGCATCTGAATAATAAACTAGACTGGTCACACAATACTGACGCACTCTACAAGAAGGACAGCGCAGGCTGTTCCTGCTGAGGAGACTCAGGTCGTTTGGTGTACAAGGGGCGCTGCTGAAGTCATCTATGACACGTGGTGGCATCAGCCATCACTTTTGGAGTGGTCTGCTGGGGCAGTGGCATTACTGCAGCCGATAGGAAGAGACTGAACAAACTGATTAAGAAAGCTAGCTCTGTCCTGGGGCAAACGCCTTGATCCGATGGAGGAGATAGGAGAGAGAAGGACGGTGGCTAAACTGTCATCTCTGCTGGAGTCCGAGTTCCACCCTATGCAGGACATACTGGATGCACTGAGGAGCTCATTTAGCAGCAGACTACATCATCCCAGGTGCACCAACCGAGAGGTTTCGTAGGTCCTTCCTACCAACGGCTGTCAGACTGTACAACCTAAGCAGGGCTGCTCGCAGAGATAGCAAAAAGACGTAACAAACTAATAGTTTTTTTTGAATGCAAAAGATGCAATTGACTTACACATGGTCCTCTCCGGCATACAACTAGGAACATACCGTCCGCTATGGAGGGTGAGAATATGTATGGGCACATAATCATACCATGTAGGATAACTAAATAGACGTTATGCTGTTTCATCCCACCTAGCAACAATGCTCTGCACTGTGTGTGTTTATATATTTACATATTTATTCCATCTAGCTACAATGCTCTGCACTGGGTGTGTTTATATTTATATATCTATATATTTATTCCATCTAGTCTACAATGCTCAGCACTGGGTGTGTTTATATTTATATATCTATATATTTTATTCCATCTAGCTACTATGCTCCACACTGTGTGTTTTTATATATCTACATATTATTCCATCTAGCTACATTGCTCCGCACTGTGGTTTATATACTTGCATATTTATTCCACCTAGCTGCAATGCTCCGTACTGTGGGTGTTTATATATTTACATATTTATTCCATCTAGCTACAATGCTCTGCACTGGTGTTCATATATTCATATATTTATTCCTCCAGCTACAATGCTCTGCACTGTGTGTCTGTGGTGTGTGTTGTGTGTGTGTATATATATATTTTATAGTAATATGTACATATGTATATTAGCTGCTCTTGCCTTGCTTGTTTTTTTTCTTGCCTTCTGAATGTTGCTCTGAGTGTTGCTATCCCTGTGCTGTTGCAATCCTGGAATTTCCCCGTTGTGGGACTAATAAAGGCTTATCTTATCTTATCTTATCTTATCTTATCATAAAATTTAAGAGTCTGTAAGCTACTGAACAGTGGATTGGTTGGTTTCTAATATTTTGATTGGTGTATAATTCTTATGGCTTTCTTTTGTAGCATATAAATTGGTTTAAGTGTTTGTTTTGTACGTGTTCCCCCATATCTCCAAACAATACATGATGTACAGAGGATATAAAAAGGTCTACACACCCCTGTTCAAATGCCAGGTTTTTGTGATGTAAATGTCATGAACCAAACCGGTGTCGTCCTTTAGGCGCGGTTCTGACCGTTCTCTGTGGTTCGGGTTCGGTATATTTGTGTATTGTGTCATCTTTTGAGTTCTTGTAGTTTCTATGTCATTTGTTCTTTGTTTTTCCGGGCCTGTAGCCACTGCTCTGGCCAGCAGCTGTTAGGCAGCCTTTTTGACCTACATTCGTGTGGGTGTTGTCTAGCACTTGCCGGTCCGACCACGCCCCCTCTCTCTTGACAGTCAGCTAATTCCACTCCAGTGATTGTTTTCCCCGCACCTCGCCCAGGTGCACTCAGTCTGTTTGGCCAGCAATGCTTGTACTTAAGCGGCCTTTGCCAATCAAGCATTGCTGGACCGTTGTTTCATCTTATGGATGAATCGTCATGTGCATGTGTTTTTGTCAGGCCATTTGGGACTAATTCAGACTGCTCCAGTTTTTGTGAATATTAGACTGTGTGTATTTTCCCGGTGTTCTCACCCAGTGACTGTTGAGCGTCCTGGAAGACTCCTTGAGTGCTCTGTGCTATTTTGTTATTTTGTACAGTTAATTTTTGTTTATCTTTTGTTCAATAAATGTGCTTGTGGTGTAACCTGCGCTTAAATCCGTTCTTCCTCCCCCTCCTTGATGCGCTGCGTAAAAGCGCACAAGGAGGCTCATGACAGTAAAAAAAATGAGACCAAGATAAATCATTTCAAACCTTTTTCCACAATTAATGTGACCTATAACCTGTACAACCCAATTGTAAAACCAACTGAAATCTTTTAAGGGGAAAAATAAAAAATACAAAACTTACAATAACCTGGTTGCATAAATATGCACACCCCGTTATCACCAAAAGAACACCATACATACAGTGAAGCATGGTGGTAGCAGCATCATGCTTTGGGGCTGTTTTTCTTCAGCTGGAACTGGGGCCTTAGTCAAGGTGGAGTGAATTATGAACAGTTCCAAATACCAGTCTGTTGGCACAAAACCTTCAGGCTTCTTCTAGAAAGCTGAAGATGAAGAGGAACTTCATCTTTCAGCACGACAATAACCCAAAGCACACATCCAAATCAACAAAAGAATGGCTTCACCAGAAGAAGATTAAGGGTTTGGAATGGCCCAGCCAGAGTCCAGACCTGAATCTGACTCTGAAGAGGGCTGTGCACAGGAGATGCCCTTGCAATCTGACAGATTTGGAGCACTTTTTGCAAAGAAGAGTGGGCAAATATTGCTACATCAACATGTGCCATGCTGATAGACTCCTACCCAAAAAGACTGAGTGCTGTAATAAAAGCCAAAGGTGCTGCAACAAAGTATTAGTTTAAGGGTGTGTATATTTATGCAACCAGGTTATTGTAAGTTTTTTATTTTTTATTTTTCCCCTTAAAAGATTTGCGTTTCTTTTTCAATTGGGTTGTACAGGTTGTAGGTCACATTAATGGGGGAAAAGGTTTTGAAATGATTTATCTTGGTCTCATTTTTTTACATCACAGAAACCTGGCATTTGAACAGGGGTGTGTAGACTTTTTATATCCACTGTATGGGAGTATGAGGGAACAGTACATCACATACAGTGATTTTTGGTTTAAAATATATTTAGTTTATGTTATACTGCAATAGTTTTTGGGATAATTTTATTTTAATGTTTATAGTGTGTGGTTTCCAACTTTATGATCAGTTATTACACCCAGAAATTTATTGTCATATACTCTTTCAATTTCAGCATCACAAGTTATTATCTTGACTTGCATATTGAATTTGACAATTACTAAATATTATTAACTTGGTTTACTTGAGTGTTAACTTATTAAAGTCAAACCATTCTTTAAGATATTTATTTCCTTTCCACTGTATTCAGAAGCTGACCCTAGAATTTTTCCAGAAAAATATGTTTGTGTCCTCTGGCAAATAAAACAAAATGAAACAGTTTCAGAAATTTTAACAACTATCATTAATATACAGTAAAAATAATTAGGGTCTAGGACTGAACCTTGGGGCGCCTCACAAGTGATCTTCAATAGTTCTGATTCAGTTCATTATTTTACATATTGGTACTGATTAACTAGTTATCCATGAATGTGCACTCCCTCTAATACCACTTTCTCGGTTTTGTAATAATAAGCTATGAGTGATGGTGTCAAATGCTTTTTTTTTTTTAGATCAATAAATATCCCCACAGGTAAACTCTTATTTTCCATTGCTGAATAAATGTCTTCAACCAGTTTCATTTGTCATGACCCGAGCACTATGCCTTGGGTGCTTGGTTATTCTGGCAGGGTTTGACAGCGGCGTTATGACTCTAGCTCTCCGAGCTCTTATTGTGATAGTGCTCGGGGAGGCTTCCGCCCAGCTGTCAAAACCCTCAAAAGCTGTGCTGCATTGTGGTCATTAGCGCTCAGGCTATTTTAACCACGCTGGTGATCGCATCTCGCAGCAGTGTCTGTTCACTTCCCTGGTCACTCTCCGTCATGTCTACAGATGCCTGGACTATTTCACACCTTGTCTGCTTTTGGTTTGACCGTCGTTCCCCAGAACTAGTAAGTGTGCTGTATTATCCTTATTCCTCCCAGTGTGAATTGATCTTTGTGAGTCTCTGCCTTAGCAGCCTGTGTATCGTTATTATTTTCAACAACCAAGCCCGCCTGTGTATGACCGTCTCCTGCTCTGGACCTGTAGTGTGCTGTGAAGCGGATGATAAAATGAAGGCAGCGTTGGATTTTTAATAGCTTTATTATCATCTCGCTTTCATCAGAACTCGGCTCCAGCCCCATAGTGTGAGCAGGCTGAAGCCTCATTCCTCCAGCTCTCAAAGAGGAGACACGTGTGTGTGTCTACAGCTTTACAGGAATCAGGATCAGGTAGTGAGAGAGAATGAGAGGCAGAATCACAGACTGGCACAGCATTTATACCAAACTCAAACAATAGATCAAAGACCTTCACAGCAGTCCATCTGGCATTTGCATATCAAAGGAACAGACAGGATGCATGAGCACAATGCATGGATAAACACATGGATGATACATTAACTTCAAAAGCCAGTGACATGCATAACTGGCAGACTGTAGCAGAAACAACCAGAATTGTGAGGTGATTGTCCTTTAGCCTGTTGTGGGGGTTAAATCAAACCGCCACACTGCTCCCCCCCCCAGAGGGCACGGTAGGGGCCGTGACCTGATGTTGCAGGTTGGGCAGCGAGCAGGGAAAAGCTCTGTGCAGGAGGAGGGGGAGGGGGGGGTAGTAAGTGCTGACCGGGCGCGGGAAAATCGTTCGAGTCCCGCAAAAGTGTTTGCTGCTCCGCTATGTCCCGTCTGAACATGCGGAGATCACAAGAAGAAAAAAAATTAGTCTTTGACTCCTCTCGTGGCCATGAAGAAACAAACAGGAGTGGCGAGGCTGCGTAAACAAAAGCAGAGGGACTTGGCGTGTTGACTTTAGGTGCGGGTGCCGCCCTAAAGCCCTCGGAAAGCTGAAGGCTGAATCCCCTGTGTGCCGTGGCCGAAGCCGTCAGTGAATCCTGTCGGTGCGCTGCGCGCATGCTTGCTTCAGGCGTGCGCAGCCTTGAAGGTTTCTGCGTGCAGCTGCGCAGGACGGTGGCGGTCCTGAAGCCATTCTTGTCCCGTGCGTGGTGCACCGTCCTCGTCACCCCCCGGTGCCGTGTGCCGGGGCTCCGTGCGTGGGTGGGCCCGCTGGAGAGGAAACCAGGGTCGGAAACTTGATGGAGACCGGCCGCAGTATCCGCGCGTTGAAACATTTCTGACAAGCCATGGCTGCAGATTAGTCATGGTGCGTTCAGGTCCACGTGTGCTCCGTCGCCATGGGAGTCGCCGTCGCGGAGAAAGAGGCGCCTGGTCTCTCATGTGGAGGAGCTGCGAGCACTGTCGGTCCAGCGTGGATGTGCCGATCCCGGCGAGGGCGCGCCATGACGTTTCTGCCGCTTACCCGCTTGGGTGATGTCCTGAGAGCAGCTCGCCTGCCGTGGGCTCTGCGTCGAGGCCTCCCTGAGGCAGCAGGGAGGGCAGACCATGTCAGGCTGCTGCGACGGAGCATCCATGCCCGGGGTGCTGCGTTCGCTGGCAGCTCGGTTTTCCTTCAGACTCGGTGAAGCGGAATGGTCGCCAGTGAAGCGTTTCACTGGCAGCGTGTTCTTTTCAGCGTCGGGTCCCAGTGAAGCGGATGATAAAATGAAGGCAGCGTTGGAATTTTTAATAGCTTATACATCATCTCGCTTTCATCAGAACTCGGCTCCAGCCCCATAGTGTGGGGCAGGCCTGAAGCCTCAATTCCTCCAGCTCTCAAAGAGGAGACACGTGTGTGTGTCTACAGCTTTACAGGAATCTGGATCAGGTAGTTGAGAGAGAATGAGAGGGCAGAAATCACAGACTGGCACAGCATTTATACCAAACTCAAACAATAGATCAAAGACCTTCACAGCAGTCCATCTGGCTGTTTGCATATCAAAGGAACAGACAGGATGCATGAGCACAATGCAGGGATAACACATGGATGATACATTAACTCAAAGCAGTGACATGCATAACTGGCAGACTGTAGCAGAAACAACCAGAATGTGAGGTGATTGTCTTTAGCCTGTTGTGGGGGTTAAATCAAACCGCCACAGCTGTATAGCCCTCCTGTTGTGAGTAGACTCTTGTGTCATTGTCTCTGCAGCTTGTGTTGTCACTTTTTCACCGTAAATAAAACTCACTGAACTCACTGGTGACTGTGTGGCGTCTTATGGTGGCTCGCGAGAGCCATCCATGACAGTACACTGCTGCCAAAACGGCGTTTACGGTGACGCCAACCCGAGACGCAATTCACCAGTGAGTTTGAGTTTTTGGACAGTTGCTGTTTCCGTCTGGTACTGTGTGTGTGTTGTGTGAGGAATGCCGTCGTGGATGGGCCGCGCTTGGAGTCTGAGCCACGAGCTGATGGGAGTTCTGGAAGTTGTGGATGAGTTGCTCATCTCCGCTTCCCTGTTGGACTACCATCACGGCATACACTGGTACCTAGACGCTGCGGAAGACGTTCTTCATCATCTCTCTCCCCGCTGGGCCGACCACCCGGAAGTCGACGCGAGAAGGGAGGATAGCGTCGCGCAACGCGAGATATTCCTGATGCTGGAGGAGGAACGAAACGTAAAGCAGGAGGAGAGGCACTCCTGCCCATGGCCTGCGGATCCTGATCCAGCCTTGGAGTTCGCACCACCGGGAGGCCGGCGGAAGCGCCGACGCCAAGGTCGAGTACGTCTTCAGCAAGCTCCTATTCCGGATCCAGTTCCGGGCCACCGGAGTGACCCACTCAATCAGCCAGCTGCTGAGAGTGATCTGAGTCCTGCGCCGGTGAGCTCCGTCCATGGGTCCTGTGTTACCATCCAGCAAGCGAGGGAAGGAGCAACGTCCTCTACAGCTGACACCATCTTCCCTTCGGGAGACAGGCAAGTTCATTTTCACTCTACTATTAATCATAGTGATCTGTCTTGTCTGACTCCTGGGGGTGAAGCTCGGGGTTCGCAGCTCCCCGAGTTTCCTTCTCCAGCTGTAGCTAATTATACTGAACCTGCTGCCTCTGTGTTTCCTCCTGCTGAGCGGTCCTCGGCGTCAGTTCCACGCCGTCGGACGGGGAGGAGGCCTGCGGCTCTGGGAGATATCCCGGCCCTGCAGCCTTGTGTTGGACAGAGGAGGAGAATGGACTGCGGTGAGGAGCCAGAGCCGACGAGTGAACGTCCCCAGGGTTCCTCAGAGATGCAGCCCGAGTCAGCAGGTCGAGGGTCCTCTGCCCCCACGCTATACGGGTTATTGGCGTGGACGCCAGCGTGAGAGGATCCAGCTGCAGAGACCATCAGGCCGGCTGTGGAACCCGACGCAGCCGAGTGGGAGCCCGACGACGAGCGTCTACCTGAACCCGGATCGACGAAGTCCTGGACGGCTCCAGAGCCCGAGTGCAGGCAAGTGCTCTTCTTTGTTTACCTTTGTGGTGTGTTAGAGCATTTTTGCCTGCCTCATGGGGAGGCAAGCGAGGGGCAGCCATCTGCTGCACCCGAGCTCGTCTCGCTGGGCTCTGGCGCTGCCGGTGGAACTGATCCCGGTCCTCTCCTGTTCTCTGAGCCCCTCCACAGCGTTACCGGTCTGGAGTCTGTCAAGGTCATGGGACTGGGGGTCCCAGGTTCAGGAATGGAGGTCGTCGCCGGTGCAGTTCCGACCCAGTCGGGGTCCGACGAGTGGGCCGAGGTGACCCAGTCGGGGTCCAACGTGGGTGCAGCGGTGACCCAATCGGGGTCCGTCCTGATCCAGTCGGGGTCCGACGTGTGGGCCGAGGTGACCCAGTCGGGGTCCAACGTGGGTGCAGCGGTGACCCAATCGGGGTCCGTCCTGACCCAGTCGGGGTCCGACGAGGTCCAGTGGGGGTCCAGCGCAGGTGCGGCTGCGACCCAATCAGGATTTGAGGGGGTCCAATTTCGTGATGGTTCCCCTCTCAGGAGCCACCAGCTGGGGGCCGTTGGAGGGTTTTGTCTGGCAGACTTGCGCCCTCATGTCTGGTCTTTATTAGGCGGGCGGCTGCATGCTATCCCTCCACGGTCCTGGTGGTTGTGGGATGCGGGTCGGCCACCCGAGGAACTGCTTTGTGTGTTCGGCATCTTGGGTTGGTCACCCGATAAATTGTGTCTGCTACTGGGTGGCCTGGTTCGGCCACCAGAGGACTTGTTTCTGGGGGCCTGGGACTGGGGCAGGCCGCCTGATCATGTACTGTTTTGTGGGATTATCCGTGGGCCATCGGAGGCAGGGAGGTCGCCGGAGCTCTGCCTGGGGGGCGTTGGATCTCCGCCGATCATCTTTTGTTTTGGCCCATACGGTGTCAGGTTTTTGTCATAGTCATGTAAAGCAATCTAGTTTGCGTCATGTCTTTTGTAATCCATGGTCTAGTTAAGTCAGGTAAAGCAATCTAGTTTGCCTCATGTGTTTTGTAATCCATAGGTCTAGTTAAGTCTTGTAAAGCCGATTTACATTGCCTCATGTGTTTTGCAATCCATAGTCTGGTTTTGTTTTTTTTGTTCTGTCCTCCTCCCTCTTCTTTTTGAGGGGCTATGGTCAAGCTTTGTCTTTGTTGTTTTGGTCCTCCCCTCTTTCCTTGAGGGGCTATAGTATGGGGGGTTTTGTCCATAGGTTACCGGGTGTTTGCATATATTTCTGGCTTCGTTTGTGTGTTTTTTTGTTCCATAGTTAGTCATGTATTTCTTTTTTTTTTTCCATAGTCATGTGGTTTGTTTCCATAGTTACAGTTATGTATTTCTTTCCTTTCTTCCATGGTTATGTTTGCATTGTATTTCTTTGTGGTTCCATAGTTACAGTCATGTATTTCTTTCCTTTTTTCCAGAGTCATCTGTTGCATTTATTTCTTGTTTTGTTTCTTAGTTACCGTGTGTTTGGGTGGTATTTTCTTTGGCTAGGTTATGTACACTGGAGTTAGACGGGTTGTCTGTGGTCTCGGTGGGAAAACTTTCAGGGTCAGGTGTTTGCTGTTTGGTTTGTTTTTTTTCCTTGTAGTCATGTCTTGTTTTGTTTTTTTTTCTCGGGTTTGTTTTTTCTCGTCATTGTTCTGGGGGGAAATTGATTGGATATGTCGGGTGATGTATTCTTTTCCCTTTTTGTTTTAGGTCTTGTTAGGTTTTGTTTGGTTCCCTCCTTGCCTGTCCCTCAATCCGCTCACCTGTGGTTGGGGGGGGGGGGGGGTTAGGTGTTACTAGACGTCAGAGCCGGTCAAGTGAGGGGGGGCCTACTGTCATGACCCGAGCACTATCCTTGGTGGCTCGGGTTATTCTTGTCAGGGTTTGACAGGCGGCGTTGTGACTCTTAGCCTCTCCGAGCTCTTATTGTGATAGTGCTCGGGAGGCTTCCGCCCAGCTGTCAAACCCTCAACAGCTGTGCTGCATTTGTGGTCGTTAGCGCTCAGGCTATTTTAACCCACGCTGGTGATCGCATCTCGCAGCAGTGTCTGTTCACTTCCCTGTTCACTCTCCGTCATGCTACGGATGCCTGGACTATTTCACACCTCGTCTGCTTTTGGTTTGACCGTCGTTCCCCGGAACTAGTAAGTGTGCTGTATTAGCCTTATTCCTCCCGGTGTGAATTGATCTTTGTGAGTCTGTGCCTTAGCAGCCTGTGTATCGTTATTATTTTCAACAACCAAGCCCGCCTGTGTATGTACCGTCTCCTGCTCTGGACTGTAGTGTGCTGTATAGCCCTATGCCTCCTGTTGTGAGTAGACTCGTGTGTCATTGTCCTCTGCAGCTTATGTTGTCACTTTTTTCCACCGTAAATAAAACTCACTGAACGTCCTCTGGTGACTGTGTGGCGTCTTATGGTGGCTCACGACAGCCATCCATGACATCATTACTGCCATTGAAGTGTATCTGTTATTTCTAAAGCCAAACTGATTATCACTTGAAAGACTATGGGCCCTATTAGGACGATCATCTGTGCACTTTTCAGACAGACTTTCTGCCATACACCAGTGTTTTTGTTAGTTTCTGTCAGCGCATTATCTATTTTTTACGTTTTGCATCACGCCATCAAATTACCAGTAGACAGTGTGCCTGCTATGCAGTAGGAGGTGGAGGCTCATTTCAAAGAGGTATGATGGCGCGCAGTCTAATACTCATTACTATTATAGTGCATTTCATGAGAATCGGCTTTTAATCAGGAAAAAGGAGGTCTAGCGTCAGAAGCGCATTGTTTAATATATTTCAATGGCATGTTTTGACATCGCGCAGCTCCGGAGCTCATGAGGAAATGGCATGCGCTGGGATTTTATTTTAATGGAGAGAGTTGTAACAGTCATCATATCATCACCCGTCATTTTAATTATATGATGATCATACACTTGTTTTTTACTATTCCATCCACACTCTCATTTTAATTGCAGACTTACTGTTTGAGTCTATAGATTAGGCATTAATGTATGATTTTTTTTTTAGGGGAATGAATGAATGAACAGGGAGTATGTGTGCGCACAGAGGGGATTTTCATTTTCATCATGGACTTATTAGGCATTAATGTGTTTATTTTTATGGGAATAAATGAATGAACAAGGAGTGTGCATCATTTTACTTTTCACTGTAACTCCCCAGAGAAACAGGAGATACATCCACATCTCCCTCGTTCGTGCGCCCTGGGTTTCCAGCCCAGCAATCTCCCCAACAGCTACCCATCAGCCCCCCGGCAAAGGCTGCCGAAAGCAGGCTCGCTTCATGGCAGGGGCCAGCAGCGGATGGGAAGCTGCACCAGATCACCTCCTTCCCTTCTACTCAGGAGGAATAAGGGAGACTCTCAGTCGGCAAAGGAACAGGAGAGGGAGCATTCCATCTCCCCACAGCTGGAAGCGACTTCCATGCCATCCCTAATGAACGTTTATGAAAATTTGCACAGGCATCATCCTCTTTTCTTTAATTGTCAAACCCATTCATGTCTGTGTGTTGCATCTGTGCACACAACATTAAACCATTCAGCTGATTTTTCAGCCCATTTGTTCTTTCTAACATAATTAACTGGGCATCAACTGTGATTGATGTCTTCCTTATTACCAAGCAGCATTACTATTGCATGCATTTTTGCTCACACGCACGGGCTTTGGTCAGCCCAAAACCCGTCATGATCAGAATTCACTTTAGATAATGTGCCTTTTTGCATTAAAGGGATGGGAAGGAGTGCTTTGGATCGGATTATCCAAAACACAACTCTAAATGATTAAACTGGCCTCTTTGCATCATGCTCTGGTGGAAAGTTAATTTTTACGCCATTGTGATAAGGAAATGAACTCGGAAACACCCATAAATGCGTTCTGCGTCACTGACAACTGACTAACCGACTGCGTTGTTGTAATACGGCCCTATGTTTTTCAAGGAATTTATCAAGTCTATTAAAAAAAGGGTTTTCTATAATTTTAGAAAACTGGGGAAGCAAAGAAATTGGCCTATAGTTAGTAATAGTAACTGTACATGATTGGTTGTATGGTTGAATGACAATAAAGGGTGATTTAATTTAATTTAAATAGGTGCCAATCACCAATTTTATATAGCATAACTTTTGCTGTCTTCATTTCAAAAAAAAGATTGGTTACATACTGTCAAGTCTGCCCCTACGGGGCTTAAGGACAACCCCATTCAAAGGGCAACATTGAACCATGATTTACTGGAAAATAAAGCAGCGTGGGAGCTAAACACAAAATAAGCCACAAAGGCAGTAGTACAAACGCTGGGGGAGGAAACCCAAACAGCGATGAGGAATGATGTGCTGTGACAAACACTACGACGAGGACCCAACACAGAGATAAGGGAGTGACATCAATAAATAGGGGCGAACATAATTTGCTAATGAGGAACAGCCGTGAACAATAATTAGAAACCAAGGATGAGCTATGCTAGAAGGAAAGTAAACAAACGGCACTGTCAAAATAAAAGCCAACCCAGAAAGGATGATGATGTGGGGAAAATATACAACATACAAACATAACTGAGAAGGTGATATAATAACAGTGATAATGAAAACTAAGACGAGAGGGAAAATACCAATGATGATAATACTAATAATGATCATAATGAGTCCAACAAATAACAAAAAGCATGGACAGAGGCTGCATGTTACGACCCGAGCGCTGGGTTCTGATCGCGCTCGGGCTAAGTTCAACTCGCTGCCGGCCTTGACAGCTGTGGGCTGTATTCTGGTCTCACCGGGCTCTTATTGTGAAGGTGCTCGGTGGGGCTTCCGCCTGTCAAGGCTGGTCAGCTGTGTGTCATTACTGCTCATTAGTGTTCGCCTTCATAAAGCGGGCACTAGCGACAGTAATGTTGCAGGAGTATTGTCAACACTTTGTCAAGCCTTGTCAGAGCGTCGTTTTGACCTTCATGTCAGGTTCGTGTCTTTGCCATGTCACAGTTTAGCTCGTAGTGGCTGGGGTTAGCCCTGCGAGCCCATGTATTAATTTATGTGTGTTTTTGCCGAGAGCAGCTCACAGTCTTGTCCTGTCTCGTCTTGTGTGTTAATAAACCATCATCGTAAAACTCACTGGTGGACTCTTGGCATCTTATGGTGATCCGCGAGGATCACCGCGTGACACTGCAGCCCTGTCCAGATCACAACATATACTGTATGTACAGTATGTCAGTGGTTTTACTATATATTCAGTAATATCTTTATTCATTCATTCATTCATCTTCTTCTGCTTAATTCTTTTCGGGTCGCGGTGGGGCTGGAGCCTATCCCAGGGTACACCCTGGACAGATCGCCAGTCCATCGCAGGGCGTAATATTTTTAATGAAATATCAATCCCTATGCAATTTATTGACCTTTTATTTTTGAATTTTTGAACAAGTATGTCTTTTTTGTCTGTTGCACCTACAGTGGTGTGAAAAAGTGTTTGCCCCTTCCTGATTTCTCATTTTTTTTGTATGTTTGTCACACTTAAATGTTTCAGATAACAAATTTAAACATTAGACAAAGATAACACAAATAAACACAAAATGCAGTTTTTAAGTGAAAGTGTTTATTATTAAGGAGAAAAAAAAAATTCAAATCTACATGGCCCTGTGTGAAAAAGTGATTGCCCCCTAAACCTAATAACTGGTTGGGCCACCCTTAGGAGGAACATCTGCAGTCAAGCGTTTGCGATGATTGGCAATGAGTCTTTTACAGCGCTGTGGAGGAATTTTGGCCCACTCATCTTTGCAGAATGGTTGTAATTCAGCCACATTGGAGGGTTTTCGAGCATGAACCACCTTTTTAAGGTTATGCCACAGCATCTCAATCAGATTCAGGTCAGGACTTTGACTAGGCCACTCCAAAGTCTTCATTTTGTTTTTCTTAAGCCATTCAGAGGTGGACTTGCTGGTGTGTTTTGGATCATTGTCCTGCTGCAGAACCCAAGTGCGTTTCAATTTGAGGTCACAAACAGATGGCCGGACATTCGGCTTCAGGATTTTTTGGTAAGCAGCAGAATTCATGGTTCTATTTACCACAGCAAGTCTTCCAGGTCCTGAAGCGGCAAAACAGCCCCAGACCATCACACCACCACCACCATATTTTACTGTTGGTATGATGTTCCTTTTCTGAAATGTTGTGTTACTTTTACACCGGATGTAATAGGACACATACCTTCTGAAAAGTTCAACTTTTGTCTCGTCAGTCCACAGAGTATTTTCCCAAAAGTCTTGGGGATCATCAAGATGTTTTCTGGCAAAACTGAGACCAGCTTTTATGTTCTTTTTGCTAAGCAGTGATTTTCGTCTTGGAACTGTGCCATGCAGGTCATTTTTGCCCAGTCTCTTTCTTATGGTGGAGTCATGAACACTGACCTTAACTGAGGCAAGTGAGGCCTGCAGTTCTTTGGATGTTGTTGTGGGGTCTTTTGTGACCTCTTGGATGAGTTGTCGTTGCATTGTTGGGGTAATTTTGGTCAGCTGGCCACTCCTGGGAAGGTTCACCCCTGTTCCATGTTTTTGCCATTTGTGGAAAATGGCTCTCACTGTGGTTCGCTGGAGTCCCAAAGCTTTAGAAATGGCTTTATAACCTTTTCCAGACTGATAGATCTCAATTACTTTGTTTCTCTTCTCATTTGTTCCTGAATTTCCTTGGATCGCAGCATGATGTCTAGCTTTTGAGGATCTTTTGGTCTACTTCACTTTGTCAGGCAGGTCCTATTTAAGTGATTTCTTGATTGAAAACAGGTGTGGTAGTTATCAGGCCTGGGTGTGGCTAGAGAAATTGAACTCAGCTTTCCAAAGATGTGATAAACCACAGTTAATTTATGTTTTAACGGGGAGGAGGGGGGATCACTTTTTCACACAGGGCCATGTAGGTTTGGATTTTTTTTTACCCTTAATAATAAACACCTTCATTTAAAAACTGTTTTGTGCTTACTTGTGTTATCTTTGTTTAATATTTAAATTTGTTTGATGATGTGAAACATTCAAATGTGACAAGCATACAAAAAAATGAGAAATCAGGAAGGGGGCAAACACTTTTTCACACCACTGTATAAAGATGGAATAGAGATTTCTATCAATATTTTGATAAATTTGTGATGTTTTCACATAAATTTACATTTTTTTTACTCATAAATTTGCACATTTTTCTCATAAAATTGCACCAGTTTGTGATGTTTTTCTCTTGTTAGTCTGACACCAGAAATTATACTAAAACACATGTACACTCATAGACTATTAAAGGAAATCAAAGGAACTCTAAGTATGACCAAATGTTCTTGAGTAAACAACATAATTTTTTTCTGTATAAATGTACTGAAGTGAAGTGCAAGAAAACTACTCAGCAAAGTATAATTTTGTGAAAGTTATTTGAGTACATCCAAACAACATTACTTACCCAACTCTGGAAACAAAGGAAGACCTTTCTTACTCCTCTTTAACGCTGTACTTGTATTTCTTTTATGTTGGGGTGTGCTACTGTTGGGATGATGTCACCTCAGCCAATGCTCACTCAACGGAGAAGGAGGCACTGATGTCGGAGCTGAAGGTTCTCAGTTACCTTGGACACCACCTTAACATAGTTAACCTGCTGGGAGCCTGCACCATCGGAGGTAAAAGAAGCTGCTGCAGAATGAACTGAATAAGTTCTTATCTTAAGAAATATTTCTTTTAAGCTAGATTTTATCAAATATGTTCTTATAAGCATTTTGTATTTGCACTTGAGATTTATTATTTTGACATTGTTATTGTTAATTCATTGTTTGTTTTATGGTGCATATTATATTCTTAAGAGTTTTTACAGCAAATTTACAACAATATTTGTGATGTTTTTAAAATATACAGAGGATATAAAAAGTCTACACAGCCCTGTTGAAATGCCAGGTTTTTGTGATGTAAAAAAATGAAACCAAGATAAATCATTTCAAAACTTTTTCCACCATTAACGTGACCTATAACATGTACAACCCAATTGAAAAACAAACTGAAACCTTTTAAGGGGAAAAATAAAAAATAAAAAACTTACAATAGCTTGTTTGCATAAATATGCACACCCTTAAACTAATACTTTGTTGCAGCACCTTTGGCTTTTATTACAGCACTCAGTCTTTTTGGGTAGGAGTCTTATCAGTGTGGCACAGCTTGATGTATCAATATTTGCCCACTCTTCTTTGCAAAAACACTCCAAATCTGTCAGATTGCGAGGGCATCTCCTGTGCACAGTCCTCTTCAGATCACTCCACAGATGTTCGATCGGATTTAGGCATGGACTCTAGCTGGGCCATCCCAAACCCTTAATCTTCTTCTGGTAAAGCCATTCTTTTGTTGATTTGCATGTGTGCTTTGGGTCATTGTTGTGCTGAAAGATGAAGTTCCTCTTCATCTTCAGCTTTCTAGAAGAAGCAAGAAGGTCTTGTGTCAACACTGACTGGTATTTGGAACTGTTCACAATTCCCTCCACCTTGACTAAGGCCCCAGTTCCAGCTGAAGAAAAACAGCCCCAAAGCACGATGCTGCCACCACCATGTTTCACTGTAGGTATGGCATTCTTTTGGTGATGAGCAGTGTTGTGTTTGTGCCAGATATACTTATTGGAATTATGGCCAAAAAGTTCAACCTTGTTTTTTTTTAATTTTTAAATTAAATCACCCTTTATTGTCATTCAACTGTACAACCAATCATGTACAGTAGAACGAGATTGTGTTTTACCTATCTACTGTGTTAATCACACACACCCCAAGTATAGAATCAGAGGGCCGCTGCCATGCAAGGCGCCGCCACAAATTTCCCTCCTCCATTCCATTATTGCTGAGCACCAAGTTGGACAGCAGGAAGTTCCACTTTTATATGGTCTTCGGCATGACCCGGCCGGGATTTGAACCCCTGCCTCCCGGGTGTGGGTCAGATGCTCTACCAACTGACCCACCACTCCGGTAATTTTCATTGGCCCATAACACATTTTCCCTCATGCATTTGGGAGATTTCAAATGTGTTTTTGCAAAATGTAGCCGGGCTTGGATATTTTTCTTTGTAAGATAAGACTTCTGTCTTGCCACCCTAGAAGGGAAATTGTTGTCACATGTAACAACATAACAGCCAGTACTTGCCAGAAATTCCTGCAGCTCCTTCAATGTTGCTGTTGGCCTCTTGACAGCCTCCCTGACTAGTTTTCTTCTCGTTTTTTCATCAATTTTGGAGGAATGTCCAGTTCTTGGTAATGTCAATGTTGTGCCATATTTTGTTCACTTGATGATGACTGTCTTCACTGTGTTCCATGGTATATTTAATGCCTTAGAAATTCTTTTGCACCCATCTCCTGACTGATACCTTTGAACAAGGAGATCCCTCAGATGTTTTGGAAGCTCTCTGCGGACCATGGCTTGTGCTGTAAGATGTGACTACAAAAATTGCAGGAAAAGCCTACTAGAACAGCTGAACTTTAGCTGGGGTTAATTAGAGGCACTTTAAATGGTGGCAGGTGTGTGCTGACTCCCATTTAACATGAGTTTTTAATGTGATTGTTTAATTCTGAACACAGCCACATCCCCAGTTATAACAGGGTGTGCATATTTATGCAACCAGGTTATTGTAAGTTTTGTATTTTTTATTTTTCCCCTTAAAAGATTTCAGTTTGTTTTACGATTGGGTTGTACAGGTTATAGATCACATTAATTGTGGAAAAAGTTTTGAAATGATTTATCTTGGTCTCATTTTTTTTACATCACAAAAACCTGGCATTTGAACAAGTGTGTTTAGACTTTTTATATCCACTGTATATTTAGCTTTTTATAAATAAGAGAAAAAAATAATGTGACTTTGAAATCTAAATGTAAAATGTTAAATGTAGATGTTAAATGTTATACCTAAATGCGAAATGTAAATCTAAATATTAAACTAGAGGGCACTACTGTATATAGAGATGCACCCTGAATGCTCCATGACTTTTTGAGAAACAGATTAGCAGTGCGACAGTTTTGTGATCTTGTAACCTTGGCCTTTGACCTTTTCACCTCAAAAGAAATGAATTTCCAGAGTGTGTCTAGGTGTAAACCAAAACCAAGTTTGGTGATTGTATCTTCAGTCTTTTTTTATTTTATTGCACAGACAAACAGACATACACACCATGTAAATGCCCTGGCCATTCACCAACTATGGCATGGGTAATTATCAATTTAAATGTTAAATGCTAAGCCTAAATGTTAAATCTAAATGATAAATCTAAATACTACCTAAATATACAATTTGTCTGAATTGACACATTAGCTAAGATTTAAAAGTCGCATTAATTATTTTTTCTTATTTAAAAAAAACTAAATATGGAAAAAGAATTGCAAGCATTGCTGAAAATCCAGTTTAAAAAAGTGACTCTGACAAGTCGCTTTTTGTGAAAAATGCACAACATTTTTTAATGTTGTGCAGAGCTAAATATGACAAAACTGTTGCCTTTGTATTTTACATAAGTTACTTTACAATCAGCGGCCCATACATGCAGTCTATAGGTGCTGACTTGCTTCTGTGTCCATCCATTACAGGTCTGTTCTGTTTATTTAAAAACCAATATTGGACAGCCCGTAACATCCAGCTGTGACATAAAGACATGATGCAATTTGACTTTTCACATATTTATTGTGCAGTCAATGTTATTTACCTGTCTAGACCTCAATATCGATTACAAGGACAGAAATATTCATGAGCATGTGATTATAAAGGAACACTTTTTTGAGGTCATTGAATGCTGTGTTAAAAACAAAATATTGATCAGCATACGCACTGTTGTTGTCAACATAACTGCTTAGTACATAACTGAGTTGAATTCCTTTAAACCTGACTATCAGGGCTTTTCAAATACAGTACCCTCATCTTTTGTCTTATTTTAACTGATTCACTGCTGTCTTGGTTTAAAAATCAGCGCCTGATTGTTGTCTTTGTTTTATCTTTGCATGCCAGGTCCAATTTTGGTAATCACAGAATACTGTTGCTATGGGGACCTCCTTAACTTCCTGCGAAGAAAAAAAGACTCCTTCCTAAACTCCCAAGTTGGGGACAGTTACTATCGCAACGTCTTGAACCAAATGGAGTCTATGAGGTATGTTGGTGTATATGTTCTAAACTATAATTATTACCCAAAGTGGTTGACTTCATTACTGATGCTTTTGTGTGTGTGTGTGTGTGTGTGTGTGTGTGTGTGTGTGTGTGTGTGTGTGTGTGTGTGTGTGTGTGTGTGTGTGTGTGTGTGTGTGTGTGTGTGTGTGTGTGTGTTTGTCTTTTTGTGTAGTCAAGACGTGGCTGGTTCAGATTATGTGCCTATGCGACCTTCTGAAAAGGAAACTGCTTCTGAATTGGGTACAAACTCTCTCGCTGCATAACTGTCTTTGCAAAGTGTATTTAAACCCTGTTTTATTTCACTAATGCAGATGCACCCATTTTAATCTAGATAACCTAGATGAGCTGTCACTAGACACCGAAGATCTCCTGAGCTTTTCCTACCAGGTGGCCAAAGGAATGGAGTACATTACTTCCAGGAATGTAAGGCTTTTACTGACTGTGTTAATATTTATAGAGTAGTTACAGAGATTTTAAATGTGCTGCTGCTAGTGTATAAATCATGTTATGGCCAGGCTCCAACATGTATGCAGAAAGCTTGCTGTCAGCTAATAGCAGCTCTGCTGTCGTAGACACAATGAAGCTGCATTTACTGTAAATGTTATTCTCCACAGAATTAGAGCCAGCCTCCTCATGATTTTAACTTTCATATATTTAGTGTTTTTGTATTAGCAATAATGTAGAAGTGTAGAAATGACCATTATGATCATCCAGCTGTTCTGATTTCAACAGTTTTGATGGTATGTGGTGAACTTAATGAAGATCCATATGGTGGTTATGTCAAAATAAGTAAGACTAGAGGGCACTCAGAGAGCACATACCTCTGATAGGGCTCAGTCCATCCATCCATCTGCCCCTCCCTCCCTCTGTCCAGCCCTCCATCCATCTGTACGTCCTAGCAGAGGTATGCACTCTTGGATCACCTCCAAAATAGATAGATATACTTTATTGATCCCAAACTGGGAGATTACAGTCCACTAGCAGATAGAAACAAAGATATGAGAGAGTTGCTGCTGGTACGGCGGCGCTGCCTCCGGCGCCATTAAAAAAAAAACTAATGGGTTTGCCTCCAGCCTAAGGGCCACCCTCTGGTGAAAATTTCATCAAAATCCTTCCAGTAGTTTTTGCGTGATCCTGCTAACAACCAACCAAACAGACAGACAAGCAAACAAACCGCTTCGATCACATTACCTCTTTGGCAGAGATAATAAGGCCCCTTACTCTTTGAATAAAGTATAATGTTATTTTGGATTATGGCAAAAATATGCATAGCTCTTGAACAAATGTTGAATCATTGCAGCTGATGCTGCAATTGAAATTGATCCAGCCCAGTATTTGCTGACACACCTACTTAAAGCTGCAGTAAATAAATTTTGTCATTCATACTGCAGCCCACAATGAATGAATGAATGAATTTATTTCGGATAGTACAGTACAGGTTAAAAGAAACTGTATAATATAACAACAAGGTCAAATTAGACAAAGACTCCTTCTACTATACAATTCCACGTGAGTTATCCGAAATGGGTGATGGCTGAAGCCGCAGCTTATGTTGCCCACCCATATTCCATCCAAGAATTCAAAAGAGAAAAAAGAGAAAACAAGACAAGAGCGATTACAATTTAAAACAAAGCTAAGACAAAATGTGACTGAGAGAAGAAAAAAAAGAAAAAGAAAACTAAGCTAAGCTAAGTTAAGCGGTTATTATTCAAAACAAATCTAAGACAAAATGTCACAGAGAGAGAAAAAAAACAAAACAAAAAAAAAAACTAAGCTACAACACAACACAGGCTGGAAATGTCAATCCTTATGTGAGTTTACATGTCGTCTTGTAAATATGTTTGGAGTATTTCTTCCTTTAGTTTTTGTTTAAATTGTCCAAGCGTTGTACATGATTTTAATTCAGGTCCAAAATCGTTCCATAATCTGACTCCTTGCACTGAAATACAGTGTTGCTTGGTGGTTGTTCTCACTGTAGGCTTTTGAAATATACATGTTCCTCTGAAGTGATATCGTTTCTCCCTTGTTTGGAACAACTTTTGGATATTTGCGGGCAGTGATAAATTCTTCACTTTGAACATTATTATTGCGGTTTTAAAGTCAACCAGATCTTTCAACTTGAGAGTTTTTTGTTAAGAAAAAGTGGGTTTGTTGGTTCCCTGTAAGCTGCTTTATTTATTATTCTAATAGCTCTCTTTTGAAGCATACAGAGTGGATATATGTTTGTTTTATATGTATTTCCCCATACTTCATTACAATATGTCATGTATGGGAGTATTAATGAATGATACAAGGTGTATAGTGTGGGTTGATTCAGCAAATATTTCACTCTGTGTAATATTGCAATTGATTTGGATACTTTACCTTTAATATAATTAATATGTGACTTCCAACACAGTTTGTTATCAATTATTACTCCAAGGAATTTAGTTTCAGATACCCTTTCAATCTCTACACCATTTACACTGAGTTTGGGTACTGGGTTGTTGTGATGGTTGTTAAAGACTATAAATTTTGTCTTACTTAAATTGAGCGTTAATTTGTTTGAATCAAACCACAGTTTAAGCTTTCCTAATTCCTTTCCGAGTGTATCCAGAAGTTGTTCAAATTGTTTCCACTGCATAGCAGATTAGTGTCATCGGCAAACAATATTAAGTCCATTTTTTTCTGAAACTTTACATATATCGTTTATATACATATTGAATAATAATGGTCCCAAAACTGAACCCTGTGGGACTCCACAGGTGACCTTCAGCAACTCTGAGTTTTTGTTGCTAACACATACATACTGATATCTATTCTTTAAGTAACTACTTAACCAGGACAGTGCTACCCCTCTAATACCACAATTTTGTAGTTTCTTTAATAATAAATTATGATCTACTGTATCAAATGCTTTTTTAAGATCTAGGAATACTCCAACTGAATACTCTTTATTTTCAATGGCTGTTGATATTTTTTCTGTAAATTCCATTAGGGCATATGCAGTTGTCCTCTTGTGTCTGAACCCATATTGCTGCTCACACAATAAGTCATTCTTCAGTATGAAGTTGTCAATTCTCTCATAGAATATTTTTTCAAGTATCTTGGAAAATTGCGGTAATAGTGAAATTGGTCTATAGTTTGAGAGTTCCCCTCTGTCGCCCGTCTTGTATATCAGAATTACTTTAGCTATTTTCATTGCATTGGGAAATATACCTGATTGGAGAGACAGGTTACAGATATACGTCAGTGGTTTTATTATGCATTCGATAACAGTTTTGACTAGTAGCATATCAATACCATCACAGTCAGTAGATGTTTTACTTTTGAACGATTTAACAATTTCAATGACCTCTCTTTCGTCTGTGTTCTTAATGAAGATGGAGTCTTTTACAGCAGTGTTATTGCGTATTGTATCACCTGTAGGCACCGGAGTGGGTATTTCTCGGGCCAGTTTAGGTCCAATGTTAACAAAAAAATTATTAAATTCATCTGCAGGTGAAGCTATATTCACACTCTGAGTCGTTTTATTATTTTTTGGAATATTAGTTGGGTAGCTTGTATTTCTGCTTTTATTTCCAAGGATACTGTTGAGTATTGTCCATGTATTTTTAATATTGTCTTTGTTTTTCATCAGTTCTTTACTGTAATAGTCTCTTTTACTACATCTTATTATATATGTTTAACTTATTTTTGTATATTTTATACCGCTGCTCTGCTTCTTTTGTTCTTTTCTTTAGGAAAGCTTTATATAATAAATTTTTCTTTTTACACGCCTTTTGTAGTCCTTTGGTTAACCATGGCTTATCAGCAAATTTGTGTTTAAGCTTTTTTTTTTACTAATGGGCAGTTTTTTTCATAAAGAGTGGTTACAATGTTTATAAATGTGTCATAGGCTTCATATACATCTGATACATAGACTTCTGTCCAGTCTTGCTTCAGCAAGTCCTCTTTAAGAGAACTGATTGCATTTGGTGATTTGTGTCTGAACGATTTTGAAATTTTTTCTGCGTTGGGCCCCGTGTGGCCATGGATAAGTGCAAAGGTTGGCAAGTGGTCACTTATATCATTTATCAATAATCCACTTTCTATTTTCTTATCGAAAACATTGACAAACAGGTGTCAATAAGTGTAGCAGAGTGAACTGTGATTCTACTGGGATGTGTTATTGTGGGATATAGACCTCATGCTGTACATAGAGTTCATGAACTCTGTAACTACATTTTGTTGATGTGGATTCAGTAAATCAATATTGAAATCTCCACAAATTGCTACCATTTTCTTACTAGTAATATTATTGTACAGCTCGACTAATTTATCTCTGAATGTCTCAATGCAAGTTCCCGGCGTTCTATATATGCAGCTTATGATTAGATTTTTTGTTTTGTCTAGGTCAATCTCAACAGTAACACATTCCAAAATCCCTGGTAGTGCAGAGGACATTTCATTTACAAGCTTACACCTATACAGGTCATCAATATACAGTGCGACACCACAACCCTTTTTTTGAGATCTGTTAATATAAAACATCTGATATCCCTCTATTGCCATCAGGGGAGCCAGTTCTTCATTAAGCCAGGTTTCAGAGACTGCAATAGCTGTGAATTTTCTGTCTAGCTGTTTTAAATAGTCCTGAATCTGTGGAAAGTTTTTGTTAAGACTTCTGCTATTGAAGTGTATTATTGACAGTTTACCATCTAATTGCACTTGACTTTTGAATTGTTTTTCAGTGTAGTATTCACAGTGGTTATGAATATTATTGAAAAAGTGGTTATCAGGATCAATATCATTCTCCATCTCTTGTGGTTTATGTTCAGCATAATGGTATGTTTTCAGAGTTTGAGTTTCCTCATTCTGTGTCAAATGACTTCCTCCAACTGGGGATAATTGATGTCTACTCGAGTTGGTCATAAGTTTTTGTTTATTTTGCTTATTTTTTTTAAAGTACTTAGGCATGGTGTATCAAAAGAACTATTCTTATCATGTGTATGAATATGGATTATCATTGACTCATAATTTTCTTAATCAGTGTTCATCTGTATTTATCTAAGTCAGTAGCATCTCTGATCATTATACTCTTTGCTTGCTCAGGTGATCCATTTAGTTTTTTTTTTTTTCCACAATATCTTTATTGAACCTTTTTTTTTTTTTAACAAACATGATACAAACAATCAAACACTAACACTAAAGTACTACAAAAAAAAAAAAAATGCACTAAAAAACACCAACAACCACCAACAAAATCAAATCTTCAACAATGCTCCTCTGTTTAGTCTAGACAATCCACTACATAAGTATACATATTATGTTCACCAGTTTGGAATTTACAAGGTCCACACACATCATTCACCTTCTTCTTCAAGAGTTATGTTTAAATTTTTTACATAATCAATAAAAGGTCTCCATATATTCTCAAACACAATTTCCTTTGATTTCAGTATATATGTTATTCTTTCTAATGGAAGGTTTGTTAACATCTGTCTTAACCACTGAGTCACATCTGGTCTATGAGTCTTTTTCCATAATAGTGCAATACATTTTTTGGCATTAAGCAAACTGAGGTCTATGAATGTTCTTTCACTTTTATTAAAATTATGCTTTTCTGGGTACAGACCCAACAAAATCAGTTTAGGATTCAATATGATTTGTTTTGAGATTATTTTTTCAATTGTTACCCTCACCTCTTCCCAAAACATTCTTATTAATCTACATTCCCATACACAATGAAATAGAGTTCCTTTACTTTCCATGCATTTTGTGCATGTATCTGGTATATTTTTGTTATATCTATTTAACTCCTCCGGTGTAACATACATCCGCATTAACCATTTGAAATGTATCAATTTAAGGCGTACATTTATTGATTTGGTTTGAGCTTCTGTACAAGCCAATTCCCATTGTTCCTCTGAAATTTCAGTTTGCAGATCTTCTTTCCAGTAGTTTAATCTTTTCAGTGAATTTTCACTTGAAAATAGTGTCAATGAGTTATAAAACTCTGAAATAATACCCTTTCTTTTACTATCTTTCATCAACATTTATTCCAAGGATGAATAGATAGGTCGAGTGAGAGCTTTATTTTGATTTGATCGAATAAAGTTTCTAAGTTGAAGATATTTAAAAAAATGTGTTCTATTGAGATTAAATTTGATCCTCAGCTCTTCAAAAGACATTATGTTTTCTGCACATGGCAAATATAAATCCTGAATCTTTTGTATCCCTTTTAAATTCCATACTTTAAATACAGCGTCCGCTCTCCCTGGTTTAAAATATTGATTACCCCATATTGGACTAAATTGTGACAATAACTGTGGTTCTTTTAAATAGTTTTTAGCTTCACACCATATTTTGATCATATGCTTTGCAAATGGATTTTTAACTTGTTTTTGTAATTTTTTTGCCGATCTGAGTATATGAATATGGAAGAGGTAAAGGCAAATTGTATGATTCCATTTCAGTCCAGTGAGGGAGATCATTTGATGAAAAATAATATGTCATAGACCTCAGTTGTGCCGACCAATATACACATAAAATCTGGACATTTCAGACCTCCACGATCAAATGGTAAATATAATAAAGACAGACGTAATCTAGCCCTCTGTTGTTCCATATAAATTCCTCTAACTTTTTTTAATTATTGAGAATAAATCTAAAGGTGGTGGTAAGGGAATGTATTGAAATAAATAAAGTATATTAGGTAAGATATTACTTTTAAGTATATTAATTCTCCCGATCATCGACATTGGTAGTGACATCCATCTCTGAAGTAACTCATCAATATCTGTCATTAAGGCTTCATAATTGACACTGGCGATTGATTCTAGCTTAGGCACAATTTGGATTCCTAAATATTTAAACTGATTTACAACATTGAATTGATTTACGTCAGGGGGCTGGGTAATTTCTCTGGGGTCTCATTTAGCATTAATATTGAAGATTTAGTTTTATTTATTTTATATCCTGATATTTCCCCCAAAATTCTTTATTAAATTCAACAAGGTCGGAATTGATTTTTTAAGATTCGACATAAACAAAATTATGTCATCGGCATACAGGGAGATTTTATGTTCTGTTGGTCCAACTTTAATTCCATATATTTGTGACTGTAGACGTATCGCCATCGCCTAAAGGTTCAATTGCCATAGTAAACAGTAAAGGTGAAAGTGGACAGCCTTGTCGACATCCTCTATTGATTTTATTGATTTTGAAATATTGTTATTTGTTAGGATTTCTGCAGTAGCATTATTATATATTATCTGAACCCATTTTATGAAATTATTTCCAAGTCCAACCTTTGTAAGACTTCAAAAAGGAAAGGGCCATTCAACTCTATCAAAGGCTTTTTCGGCATCCAGTGATAAGAGAGCTGTATCCGGTGCTTCTTTATTAGAATAAATAATATTAAAAAGTCTTCTTACATTATGGAAGCCTTGTCTTCCCTTTATAAAGCCATTCTGATCTCGATTAATAATATTTGGTTAAATTTCTTGTATTCGTCTTGCTAAAATTTTACAGATTATCTTAAGGTCGGCATTTAATAGGCTTATTGGTCTCATATTTTCACATTTATTAGAGGGCTTACCTGGTTTTGGCAACAGTATAATTAAGGCATTATTCATATATGATGGTAAATTACTATTTTGAAATGCTTCTAAAACCATTTCCAAAAAGGTTTTGTTAATTTATTCTTAAATTTTTTATAAAGGTCAACTGAAGACCATCTGGTCCTGCACTTTTTCCTGATTTCATATTATCAATAGCTAGTCCAACTTCTTCTTGACTAATTTTAGACTCCAGTATCTCCCTATTTTCATTTGGAATACACGGTATAAATAATTCGTTCAAAAACCCATGTAGTTTTGTTAAGTCAGATTCATTTTTGGTATCATATAATTTTTCATAGTAATCTCTAAAGGCTCTATTAATTTCTAAAGGATCTATAACTACCTGTCCATTACTTATAATACTGGTAATTGGTTGTTTTAGATTCTAATTGTTTAATCTGCCATGCCAATAACTTTCCTGATTTTTCACCTTGTTCATAAAAGATTGTTTCAATCTAGAAGACTCGAGGCAGCTCTATTCGCTGATTTTTGTCATATTCAGCTCTCAAAATCAGTAATTCGTTCTCCAACCTTGGATCTCTTCCTGCATATACTCTTTCTTGAAGAATTTTTATTTTATATTCCAGTTGGACTCTCTCCTCTCGAGTCTTCTTAGATTTTGAACTGTATAACTAATAATGTGTCCCCTATAAAGCTTTGAAAGCCTCCCACTTTACACTTGCTGATGTTTGTGTAGTATTGATGTCAAAGAACTCATCTATCTGTTTTTCTATGTATTTAACAAATTCCTCATCCTGAAGCCATTTATGCTGAAATTGCCATCTACCTGGTTCCTTTGTCAATTTCTTATCTACATACATTAGACAGCAGGGTGCATGATCAGAGATCACGATGTTATCATAAAAACAGTTTTGAATCTTGGACCTTTATTCTGTGGAGATCAAAAAATAATCTATACGTGAGAATGTCTTGTAGGTATTGGAATAACAAGAGTATGCTTTAACTTGTGGTTTCATTTCTCTCCATATATCTATCAATTTCAATTCTTTCATAAAATGATTAATGGTCATCCTACATCCATTGTGCGTACAGTCCAGTCCTGTTGATCTATCTATACTGGGATTCAATGTACAATTAAAATCCCCTGCTATATATGTTGCCCTGTAAGTGATGATAAGATAAGAAATAAATTAGCAAAGAACTTTTGATCATCTATATTGGGACCATATAAGTTCACCAAATTTATGTTTTCTAATAGCAAAGATCCTTGAATGATTACATATCTTCCAAATTTGTCTCCAATTACATTTTTCACTTGAAATGGGACTGATTTATGTATGAGAGTCATAACTCCCCTGGCTCGGGATGAAAATGATGAGGTGAAAACATTTCCTTGCCATCTACTCCTAATTCTTTTTAGATCTTCCTCTATTAGATGAGTTTCTTGTAAAAACACAATTTTTGAACTCATGTCTTTTATTTTATTCATAACTTGTTTAAGTTTTTTTAAATTTTGTAGACCTCTGCAATTCCATGAAGTTAAGTTAAGATTAACGCTTTGATTTATGATCAATAGGGAGTTTGGGATTACCTTGCAGTGTAAACATGCTCAAACAGAAAAGCAAAAAATGAGTGGTTGAACATTCACCCTACAAACTCCACACAAACAAATTCCCCCTTCCCACATTTGTGGCAATCCCCCAAAAGCAAAAGAAAAATTCCGTCTCCCGATATAGCCATCGACGTTCCACACCCACGAGGATCAGCCAAAGCCACTCCTTCTTCATCCTCCCAATCACCCTAACTCTACTGCTTTTAATAAACGTAACATTAACTCTCTTCTGTAATTTTCCAATTTAACTCCAAAATTTTTTAGCAATTTTGTACTTTTTTTTTTTTTATATGTAATACAATCTATATTTTGTAATCTTGTTATATGCTTCTAATCAGTTAAATGCTCAAATATTCTACCCTATATTCTGTTCATGCTTAGCTCCCACCAGTCTCTTCCTGGATCTTCTTGATGAGCTCCTGCGCCTCCTCGGGGGTCTTGAAGATGTGTGTTCTGCCCTCATATGTGACCAGAAGTCTTGCAGGGTGAATCACTCCATGACGAATCTCAAGGTTGCGCAGTTCTTTGCGGATGGGGTCAAACTGCTTCCTTAATTGTTGGATTCCTGAGGCCAAATCTGGGTAGAACCGCACCTGCTGATCTTGATATTTAATTTCTCCTTTGGCCCGCATCGCGTTGGAGATCGTCATCCTGTCTCTGTAGCTGAGAAACTTCATAATTAACGTCCTCGGTGCTGCCTTGTTACCTCTCGGTGGGCCAATTCGGTGGGAGCTTTCCAAGACGACTGATGATTTTAGCTCTGTGTTGTTCAGCGCCTCCGGGATCCACCCCTCCAAAAAGGAGCATGAATCACGACCTTCGGCTCCCTCCGGTAAACCCACCAGCCTCAGGTTGTTCCGTCTGGACCGAGATTCCAAATCCAGAACGCTACTTCCCAGATCTTTATTTTTTTTTTTCCAAAGTGCGCACCTTTATTTGAAGTCCGCTAATTTCATCCTCCGCACTTGAAACACGAAGCTCCGCCTGCGTCACTCGCTCCACGCAATCACCCAACTCCTTTCTCATTGCATCCAACGCTGCCATAATCCCATCAAGTTTAGCGGAAAAGTCTGCTCTCATTGAGCTAATGGCAGCCAGCACTGCACCTGTGCCGCCATCGTCAGCAGTTACCGCATCACCGCTAGTTTCATCCGCCATATCCGCAGCTTTTTCTACTGCGCCACAAACTTTAAAGTCTGTTAATTTGGACTGCTTCGGCGATTCAATTTTTCCCCCTCCTGATTTCCCAGCCTTAGTCTTCACCGGCATATCCTCACCCAAACGCTGGGAAAAGTTCTGTTCCGAATGAGAGAGTTATTTGCTGAATTTTTATTTCCAGGAGCAGAGCAGAGTGATACGTGTCCTTCTAGGCGGCCGCCATAACCGGAAGTCCGATCCATTTAGTTTTTTTTTTTTTTTATTTAAGTTTTTGTAAAGGGTATACAGGTCGTTACAGCAATGCAGTGTTTACATTTTCATCACATGTTCCCTTATTTTCTGATATCTGACAACATTGGAAGATTAATTCTTACAACACCCCTTTTTTTTTTTTTTTAAAGTGAAAGAAAAAGTGAAATTAAAGAGAAAAAAAAACAAAAAACAAATAAAAAAACAAACAAACCAGTAAAAAACAAACAAAAAGAAAAAGTAAGTAAATAAAGATAAAAGAGCATCTGAGTAGTGTTGGAACAAAGAGAGGAACCATTATTGAAATGGTATTTGTCAAAGATTAGATCTAATGGAAGACACATATGCGGTCCAGGGTTGCCAAAAGTTCATGAACCCATCCATGTCCTGTCTCAGTGCGAATGTCAGCTTTTCCATCGAGTAAATGTCTTGGATCACGTTAGTCCAATCTTCAGGTGTAGGACAGTCCTTCAACATCCATTTTTTAGTTAGAGCTTTTTTGCTTGCCAATATTAAAACATTGAACAAGTATTTTTCTCCTCGTCTTTCCAGTGAGTCCGGTAGTAAACCCAAATACAAAGTTACAAAAGAAAAGGGAACTGTAATTTTGAATATTTTCCCCAATATTGTCTGTACCTTGGTCCAATATTGGTGGATACTGGGCATGACCAAAACACATGAAAATGATTTGCAGTCTTTTCACCACACAAGCGCCACAGTTCAATCCCTTATGGGTAAATTTGTTTTGTGCAGGTGTTCTGAAAAATCTTGCCAAGTTTTTCCATCCAAATTCTCTCCACTGCAGGGATGAGGGTACTTTTCCATTGCTGTTTATTTAGCTTTTCCCATATTTCCAGTTGTAAAGTGAAATTCCCCTCTTTTTCCCATCTCTCTTTTATATAAGATGTGTTGTCTCCTTTTAAGTCTTGAAGACCTTGGTATATTTTAGAAATGTATCTGATCCCTGGGATCCCTTTATATGCCATTAAGAAGACCTTCAGAACACCTGACTGGGCCCTTTCCAAAACCTCCTTTTTAAGTATATTGTTTATGTGGTGTCTAAGCTGTAAGAAACCTGTAAAGGTCTTGATTTATTAGGCATTGTTTTTTCAAATCTTCAAAACTTCTAAGATTTGCCCTTTAAAAAAATCGTAATATTTTATCAGCCCTTTCTCCTTCCACTTTTTAAATCTGTGTCTGTTTTATTAGGAGTAAAGTCCTGATCATAGGCGATCATTGCAGAAGTCGATAGGGCTCTTTAGTTTGATTCTCTCTGACTATCTTAAACCAAATTTTTAGCGGGGTCTCTATCCACGGGTTAGTGTTATTCAAAAGCTTAGGTAAGACATTGTTCCCTATTATCGCCTGTAGGGGGATGTCACTTGTTATTTGGCATTCGATCTCCTTCCATTGTGCAGTGTAGACTGGGTTACATATCTCTACTAAAGTTTTAATTTGTGCGGCTTTAAAGTAGTCCCTGATATTTGGCAGCGCGAGCCCACCTTTGTCTTTGTTTAGCTGTAGGGTTCTATATCTGATTCTAGGTCTCTTGCACTGTCATATGAATCTTGAGATCCTTCTGTCCAGCTCCTGCCATGTTTTTTTGGGAGGTTCTACCGTTATTGTTTGGAAAAGGTATAGAAGAAGGTGGAAGTCATATTCATTTTGACTGCTTCAATTCTTTGTGCAGTACCCAAGAATGGTATCATATTCCATCTTGCTAGGTCAGATTTTATTTTTGTCACCAGTGGATTCATAGTTTAGTGATATATTTTGTTGAGTTGTTTCGGGATATTGACCCCCAGATATTTCATAGATTCCGACTCCAGTTAGTTTTGAGTTTGCTTAGTGAATACATGATTTGGGTCATAGTTGAATTGTTAAACTTTGGGTTTTATGCATATTTAATTTGTACCCCGATAAATCTCCATACTCTGAAAAAACTGAGGTTAGTTCTGGTAAAGAAGTGTCCGGCATGCCCTAGGTATATTAAAATGTCATCAGCAAAGAGTGCTATTTTATGTTCCTTCTGACCAAGTGTAATACCTTGAATTTTTTGGTTTTTGTCTTATCCAATGGCTCAGAGGTTCTATGAAGATTGCAAAGAGCAGTGGAGACAGGGGGCAGCCCTGACGACATCCTCTTTCCAGTTCAAAAGATGATGATAAATTACCGTTAATCACTTATTTTAGTGTTGGTTTTTTATTTAATGCCTGTATAGTTCATAATGAAGTTATGAAAATTGAAACTGGATAAGATTCTATATAGAAAAGACCAGTCAAACCGAATCGAATGCTTTTTCAGCATCTAATCCCAATATGACTGCCATTTAAGTTATATTTTTTTATATGATGAATTATGTGTAAAGTGCGTCGAATGTTGTCTTGTGTCTGTCTTTGTCTTATAAAACCTGTTTGGTCTAATGAATTAGGGTCTGTCAGTATATTTTCTACCTTTTGGCAAGGTATAATGGTAAAAAGCTTATAGTCCTGATTTAGTACACTGATTGGTCTGTAGTTGGAGCACTCTAGTTTATCCTTTTCAGGTTTAGGTATAACTGCAATGACCCCTCTCTCAGGGAGGGGGGGGGATTTCCCCTGTAGTGGAGGACATAATTAATGTTTTCAGGAGGAGAGGAGATAGTTGCTGTTTAAAGGTTTTTGTACACTCTGCTGTATGCCATCAGCTCCTGGGGGATTGTTAGCTTTAAGTTTCATAATTGCTTTTTCCAATTCTTTAGGATGTATCTTCTGACAGTAGTGTTTTATTTTGTGACTCCGTAAGTTTGGGGATGGTTTAATGTGTTTAGGTATGCCTTGGATGCGTTTTTAAGTTTTTGTGGGAGTATAAGTTCTTATAGTAATTCTCGAAGTTTTTAAGAATATCCTGAATTCTGAATTTTATTTCCCTTTGATACTGGGTCTCTGATTTTGTAGATTGCTCTTTCTGTTTGATGTTTCACTCAATTTATAGGCTAGCAATTTTGCCGATTTACTGCCTGCTTCATAGTATTTTTGTTTCAGAAATGTAAGTTTCTTCTGGATTTCTATTGTGTAGATCTCATTTATTTGGTTTTATTTCCTTAATCTTGAAGCGAGTCAGTAGAATGAGTGTTGCCTTTGTGTTCTTTTTCTAGGTTCCTAAGTTCTGACTCTAATGTGGATAGTCTTTCTTGTCTTAGTTTCTTTTGGGTGCCAGTTTTGCAATAATCTTTCCTCTTATTACAGCTTTAACATGCATCCCCACAGTATTAAAGGGGGATACTTCTCATTATCGTTATCTTCCAAATATCTGAGAATATCTGATTCCAATTCATCTTTCAATGGTCCTTTCAGGACATTTGAATTTAACCTCCTAGAAAATGTATTATTTGTGTATTTTGGATATTTAAGTCATGTAGATCGGACTGTGGTCGGAGAGATCCATCAGTCCTATTTTACATGTTTTTACTCTTCCAATGTCTCTATTAAACATAAAAATAGTCAATCCTTGAGTAAGATGAATGTGGAGTTGAGTAAAATGTATAGTCTTTTACACTGGGGGTTGAGTTCCCTCCACACGTCACAGATTCCCCAATTCTTTTAGTAGCATCCGAGGTCTTCCTGTTTTGGGTGTTATTTTGATGTGGGGAATTACCAGAAGCATCCCAGTATGGATTCAGTCTAAGATTGAAGTCCCCACCCACATATCACTAAACCTTGAGCCTTTAGTTATCATTAGGTCGAATACATTTTTATAAAATTTCCAGTTAGCCCCTGGGGGAGCATACACATTCAGCAGGGTGATATCTTCTCCCTCTAGCCGCCCAGTTACCAAACTGTATCTCCCTTCTTTATCTTTGTGTTCTGATTTTTTTTCAAATGTAATTTTGGTTGATATCAATGTCGCTACTCCCCTCCTCCTCCCTGATTTATATGAAGATGAAGAGATCATTTTAAACCCTTGTCTACTGAGTTTATTGTGTTCCACGTCTGTTAGGTGGGTTTCTTGTAAAAGTATTATTCCTGCTTTGTCTTTTTTCATTTTGCCTAGAATCTTGGATCTTTTAACTGGATTCAGGATTCCTTTTACATTATATGAAATTATTTTGGTTACACCCTGTTTCTCCATTGTGTTGTTTTGTTTAGTATAACTGTGTGGTGGCCCTCTTTTGTGCTACTCAGAAACTGAAAGAACATTAAAAACAAGAAAAACATTAAGAACATAGTGTAAAAAACTTTAAAACAAAAAGCTGTCATAAGAACTTCCTGAGCTGAGGTCTTTTTAAAGACCCTGTAAGAGCCTTGATGGAGTGAAGGCTCTGAGGGAAATTCCTCAAACTCTGTTACGTGTTGAGGGCCCTCTCTTACCACTGAAAGTAGTCCCATGCTTTTAACGTGAGTTTCAGAACCCAATCCAAACTTGTAATGATTTTTTTTTTTTCCTTTTATGCCTAAACCCTGTGAAATTGTGTGCACCCTCCCACCCCCATCACATCAAACATTCACGCAAAAACAGTATTTGTTAGTATGAGGAGAACATGTGGATTATTGTCACATTTCTATTTTAACAAGTTTTTTTTTTTTTTTTTTTATTACAAAGACTTATTTGTTTCAAATAATATGATTGTTCCATGAAATGTTTTACCACATGCTGAATATGCATCTCCTTTAATGTTTGTTACCTTGTATGAGGGGGGTTGGATGTGCGGATTGATTCAAGAGAAAAGAAAAAAAAAAAAAAAAGGTCGCTATTCCAACCTGAAAACGGATAGTTTATCCGCGACGCTCTGGTGCTGGGTTTCCCGCTGCTGGTCCGTGGATTTTGAGGGTCTTTGTGTTGTCCATGTTTGCGCTTTGATCTTCTCACTCGGGTCTGCTGCGGGTTTAAATACCGTTACCGGGAGCCCTCTTTTCGCCATGTCAGCTGTTGCTTCTTCCGCCGAATTATAGAGACACGTTTCATCGCCGTAGAAGACCCTTAACTTCGCAGGAAATGGTGTCTGAAAGCGCAATTTCTTCTCTCTTAACACCTTTTTTGCGTCATTGTATTCCCTGCGCTTTTTAAGGACCTCCGGGGCGTAATCGTGTTCCACGTAGACTTTTCTCTCCTGGTGCATAAATCCTTTTTTCTGCCAGGCCAGTCTTACAACCTCTTGTTTTATTTTGAAATTGGAAAATCTTACCAACACCGAACGTGGGGGCGCTTCCGCCGCCGGCCTAGCGGCTAATGAACGATGTGCCTTTTCTATCTTCAAGTCGGTGGTTTGTGGAATATCCAATTTCTCTCTTAGTAAGGATTCCACGCATTCTGCCATTGAGTTAAAACCATTTTCGGTTCCTTCTATCAGACCATGAATTCTTATGTTGTCTCTTCTTTGTTTTCCTTCTTGGTCGGTTAGCTTAGCCTCTATAGCTGCTTGTCTTTTGCGTAGGTCTAGCACAGAATCTTCGAGCACTTTTATTCGATCCTCTGTTTCCAAGATTCGGTTCTCGGCCTGGTCCACTCTGCTGTTTGTCCTTTTCAATTCTTCTCTGAATTCCCGAAATTCGGCCGTAACATCTCGGCGAAATCGTCGTAGCTCCTCAAATAGTGATTTCAGGCTAACCCTTTTGTTAGCTATCACCAGTTCCTCGTCTTCTGAACGGAGATCTTCCAGTTCAGATTCTCCGGCCGATACGTGTCCTGGCCTGGAGAATTTCAGTTTCTTCTGTTTTCCTTTAGACATGATGATTTTGTCTTTTGATTTTCACTCCTCCAAAAATCCGTTAAGTTTGATTTTCAAGGTGTTATCCTGGATTGGGTCTGAGAGCTTCAGTGTTAAGCTGCAGTCGCCATGGCGTCCAGACCGGAAGTCGATCGATCCATTTAGTTTAATCCAAATTCTACAATTTCTTGTCCAGGTTGCTTGTATCTTATTTTGTTTTTTTAGCATCCGTGCCTGTCGTGCTAATTCAGCGGGTTTTTTTGTCAGGTGTTCATTTAGGTAAACTTGAGTATCCTTTAGCTTTTTGGCCTGCCTCAGTATGTCATTCTTTACCCTTCTGTTCACAAAGCGCATCACAATTGATTTCTTTGTTTTGTTATCTTTCTTCGGTAGAGCATAACAGGCTGAGATTGCATTGGCTTCTACCTTAATGTCACTATTATTAAGGAACTGAAGCACTTGATTTTCTAAGGACAATGATTCACTCATGGGAGCATTTTCACCATTCAGTCCTGTTGCGGCATGGGCGTATGACTGATATCTGATGTCTAGTCCACTTATAACTAGGTCATCAATACGAGAACCTTGTTCAAGATCCTCGACGCGTTGCTCCAAAAGACGCCCGTGTTGCTCCAGGTCCATAATTTTTTTGTCTTTTTCTTTTATTATTAAATGTAGGGCTTGTACCTGTTCTATTAGGCCTATTATTTTGGCCTGCTGGCTAGTCAATTTGGCCAATTCTTCTGACATAAAGTTCAGAGATTTTTTGATTTCTTCCATTTCCTCTTTCTTTTGTGGCATCTTACTGACCTGTGGATAGAAATAAACAGAGAATCCGGCTAGGCCTCAACTAGCCCGGCCGCCGCTGGACCCGCACCGCCGCACCGAGCTCCCGCACAGCTCCTCCGCCAAGCAACGCCGCACAGCTCGCAAAATCACCGCCATCGATCGCCGCCCGCCTGCCGCCGTCTGCCTGGACGGTTATTGCCGCACACGCCGGCGCAGCCGAACTCCATCGATCACCGCCACCGATCACCGCCGCTCGCCGCCGCCGATCACCACCGCTCGCCGCCGTCTGGCTGGGTGGCACCTCCGCTAGGCCCCGTCACCGACCGCCGTCAGTCTGGTAGTTCCTCAGCTGGGCCTCTGGTAGTTCCTCCGCTTCGTGTCGGAGTTAGGTGGCGCACTGGGCCCAGCGTTAAGCTAACTAGCGTTAGCTTGGCAATCGCTTCGGGTAGAGTGCAGCAGTTCTACCTGATTAAAGGGGCATTCCAACGGGATTCCGACGGAGGTGGAAATTCAGCCCGTGGGTGTCAATGATTTGCAGAGATGGGTAGAGACATCAGAAATTATACCTACATAAAAGTAGCATTACCTCATGATATTAAGTACTCAAGTAAAAGTCAGAGTAGCTACCCAAAAAAGACTTGTGTAAAAAAGTAAGAAAATACCTATTAAAAAGTTACTTGTATAGTAACATCTTTAGAGGTTTTTCCAACAAATTTGTGACAGTTTTCCTTTAAAGATGCACTCTGATGGCTATAAATCACCTATAAAAACAAATCTACATTGTCTAAAATGGTATTTTATGCCCTTTTTTATATAAACAAAACCTTTCATTACACTGGTCAACACCAAATTTATTGTCTAAGTTTTTTTTTTAGCTGATTTAGGACAATTTTGATGTGCTAAATCCAAAAATCACATTGGTTTTGCTCAATCAGGTCAACTTTTTGAATTATGGCCACATGTTTTATACGTTTTTGTTTACATGTACGGGCATTTTCGCTTTATATGATATATGATTTATGTCTTGAAATTCTCAGAATTTTGAACAATGATGACATAACATTCAGTTTACATGTACTAAGTACATGCACAGTACTAAGTAAGTACTAAGTAAGTACAGTTTTTTACTTAGCACCTGAGCGAGAGAAACGGATGTCGTTTTCGGATTCACCAGTGCAAAACTGTCTTAAATCAGTTGAAAAAACACAGACAACTTACAAAAAAATTATTTTTGTAACCCTGTGTTATCTTACAGGTTCATGTCAAAATCCCCCCCCCCCAACCCACATACCACAAGGCTAATAGTGGTTAGCACTACATTAAACAGCATAAATTCTGTGATAAAAAGATTTACTGGTTGAAGGACATGCCCAGTTGTGTGCATGGTGGCTCAGGATAATGACTGAAACTAGGGACAGGAATCCAGACTGGAAAAACAAAAGAACCTTTCAAAATAAGAGTCGGAGCTAGAAACTAAGAATAAACACAGAATATTAACCTCTTGCACTCCGGGATACCGCGGGCGGTCACATCTCTGTGTCCTAGGGCGCACTGAAAAAAAAAAGCTGCATTTCCGTTCTTCCACTACAGACACAGCCGCGAACAGAAAGCCAAAGGAGTGCTTTGATTGGTTTAGATTTGATTGACCTCTCATTCGACTAATAAGAGCCTTGAATTGGGTTTCTGAAACCTTGAAGAACCAATGACTGAAAACCTAGCAAGAAGGACCCGCCTACCAACGGCTGCGAATACAGCGAGCCAATTGAAGCAGAGAACTTCGACAATTGAAAGCGTACGATCCGTGCGTAAAATCTGTTTTGTGTAAGCCGCTGGGTGACACACACACGTTCGCCAGTCTTTTTTTCTTACTACTGTTCTTATTTGTTTTGAAAAATCGTTCGCCAAAACCGCAATCATGGAAGCGCAAAACCGCAATAATGGAATCATGGTTTGACCGGGTCGCGTGACCAGAACCACGAGTCCGTAACAAGCAGACCAGCGTCATGTTCGTCTGACAATGAGGAAGAGAAGTTCGCCAGCGACACTGCTGTTGTGGATAGGTAAGTATTATAAGCTAAATTATTCTTTATCCCTGAAAATTGTAATCAAAATGACTTTTGACCGATCGGTAAATTACAACTGTGCGTCATCGCCACATGACGGACTGCGGCGACCTGTGTGCCGCGTCCGGACCGTGAATGCCCTCTCCCCCGCCGCTACTCTTCTGTAGCGGATTGCAGATATTATTGCAGATATTTTAGTACAACTGTGCGTAGTAGACCGCGGCGCACCGTCACCGCAGTCCGTCATGTAGCGATGGGCGATGTCCGTCCTCTGTAGCGGCGGGGGGGGGGGGAGTTGTTATCTTCTACATTACAGATATTTTAGTATAATTTTTAGTGCACTTTAGGTTATTTTTTCTTGTAAAAAAAAGCCACACATTTTTTACGTGGCATGCTTCTTTGTGTGTGGGGGCTTGTTTGTTCATTCATTAATTCATGAATGAATAAACAACCTCCTCCCCACACACACACAGCTCTGAGTGTCACCTTTCATTCGAGCCCAAGATCAAGCTTCTATATTGAATCATTCAAAAGTTACAGACGTTTTTCCAAACTGTGCCATTTGGCACAATTTGGCACAGTTCAAAAACGCCTGGGAACAACCTGAGGAAAAAGCTGTGTAATATATTCATTTTTTGTGGTATTGTTACAAAATTTTGACCTCAGCTGGATAACACTTGGTTCTACATTTCTGTTGCATTTTTCAGCCCGGATCTGACAGCTGTGTGTTATTTGCAAGCATTTGTATCCAAAAAAACACCCAGGCGAAATTTATTTTCTTCAAGTTCAGTATGTTTAGATGACTGTTACTCAGTGGCAGGAGCACTTAGAGAGATTATGACTATTTTGCTAAAAAATTCAAAGTGTTTTCTTTTAAATGAGACCAACCCCATGAAGATGCTGCAAAGGGTTGAAGAACAGCTTTTGATTTACTTTGGGTATGTTATTTTTAGGCGTTTTTAGGGAAATTGACCAGAGTGCAAGGGGTTAATGTTAACAGAACAATAATTGTGCAGTGAGTCCAAAAAATCCCAAACAAAAGCGTGAACATGGTCACGACCACGCCCAGGTCATGACAGAGCCCCCCTTTTAACGGCAGATTCCAGACGCCTTTAAAACAAAACAGATCCACCAAAACTGGGCAGGTGGATGGGGACACGGGACAGGTGAGACAGAAACCGCTCAAACAAAACAAAAAGAGAAAAAAAAATTTATTGGGTGGTTGACCAATATCCATGGACCACCTGATGGAGAGGAACAAATTGTTGGGTGGCCGTTCACAGTCCATGGGCCGCTGAGCTAGAGCACACTCTGAGCCAGGGGGCCATTCAGAATTCATGGCCCACCTAATGGGAACGTCCAGTGAGTCAGTAGGCAGGCCGAGATCCACGGCCCACCCAACCAGGGAGCAGAATCTTCCCAGAGGTCGACTGGAGTTAGAAGCTGGCCAGACAGCCGCCGGGGACCCCCTAGGAGGCCCATGAAGAGGTGACCCAGAAGAGAGCTGGAGAATGTGGGTCTCAGACAATGAAGGCTGGCGAGCATGGAGCTCTGGCGACGGTGGTTGGAGACCATGGAGCTCAGACGACTGGAGAGTGTGGAGCTCAGATAAAGACTGGAGAGAGTGAAGCTCAGGTGAGGACTGAAGAGTGAGGGTCTCTGACGATGAGGGCTGGAGAACATGGGTCTCAGGCAACTTCTCCCTTGATTAACGACCTTGGACGAGGGAGAAGAGCAGGTTTGTATGGAGACATCATTACTGCCAGCAGCAGAGCCTGCCGGGGAGAGCCCAGAAGTAGATGGGAGCTGAAACTGGGTCTCCCTACGAGGACCAAGGCAAGACCTGTCAAATAATGATGTTAAAAATACAAAGAAGAGGACTTGCCTTAACTTCTGCTCTACTGCTGGCGAGGACCAAGGTGACTCTGCTGCTGGTACGACGGTGACTTCAGAAGATGCTGCTGGAATGACAACGACCCCAGAAGTTGCTGCTGGGATGACCACAACCTCTGGAAATGCTGGCAGAACAGTGGGAGAGGTGATCTGAGGCTGAGCAGCAGGCGAGGAAGGCTGGAAGACTGCAGCCGACGCCGACAGCAAGGAGAACGGGAATGCAGGTGCCAAAGGTGTGGAGGTGAGGCGAGGAGCAGCGGCAGACAGGGGACCCAAAAGAGGAGCTGACAGGGCAGCAGGTGAGGAACTCAGGAACAAGGAGGCTGACGGAACAGCAAACATGGAGCTCGAGGAGGCTGACAGAACAGCAGACTTGGAGCTTGGGGATGAGGAGGCTGCTGCTAGAGCCCTCTGTTGCAGAGAAGAAGCAGCTGCTGGAGCCCGCTGGTGTGATGGAAAAGCAGCTGCTGGAGGAGTGGAGCTCAGAGGAAAAGAGAGGGAAGAGGTCGGTAAGAGGTGGTGAGCAGAGGCGGCAGCAACGACAGAAGGTGAAGACTCAGCAGTGGCAGGAGGTGGCTGCTGAGGCTCCTCACTAGGAACAAGGCAAGTCTTCTCTCTATTAGGCATTAAAAAATAAGAAGATAGTACTTGCTTTGTTTCCAGCTCTGCTGCTGCTGAGGCTGCCACTGCTGCTGAAGCTGCTGCTGAAGAACCAGGTGAATCACTTTGGGTGGCTGTGGAGATTGCCTGCCAGGGAGCAGGTGAGTAGCAGCGAGGAGCTGGAACCATCTGTGGAACTGAAGTGAGGCCTGAGTTGGTTTCCATGGCTGGAGAGTGACAGGAGAGGGACAGAGAGGAGAAACCAGAGCTGGAGGGCAGCGTGGAGCTGGGACTGGAGAGGAGAGGAGGTGAGGTGCATGGAGGTTGTAGGAGCCAGGGGACGTTTTACCGTCGGCACAGGCTTGCGTGGTGCCGTAACTGGTGAGTGGCGAGGGACGGAGGTTGTTGAAGCCAGGAGACGTTTAACCATCGGCACAGGCTCTGGAATGGTGAAAGAGTCTCTCACTAGTCCGGAGTGTGTCCTTTTCAGAATGGAGACAGAGAGAAGCAGACCAACCAATCCGGGGTAGCTGCGCAGGCTGGGGTACACCTCAATCACCTCAGCCGCACCAGCCAGAAATTCAAGGGCTGACTCTGGAGAATGTGACACCCAGGCATCAGAGACATAGTCCTCGATCAGTTGGACCACCCAACACTCCCCCTCATCCAGAATAAAGGAGTCCATGCCCGCAGAGTGCTTGGCGTCAACATACTGTCAGGGCCACCTCCAGCAGACAGGGAAGGACGACTCCTTAAGGCAAGCAGGATTCAGGTGCAAAACTAGAAAAGCACTCAGAGTGCATACCTCTGCCAAGACTCCTTCCATCCCTCATGGATCACCTCCAAAATGTAATGGGTTTGTGTGTAGGCCTAGAGCCACTTCTGGTGAAAATTGTATCAAAGCTTGTCAATTAGTTTTGGAGTATTGTTGCTAACACACTGTGAGAAGATAAGAGCCTTGGTGGAGGTATGAATTCCAGGATCATCACCAAAATATTATGAGTTCCTCTCTAGGCCAAGGACCACCTCTGGTGAAAATTTCATCCAAATCCATGAAGTAGTTTTTGTGTAATCCTGCTGCATAAATACAAACAAAGCCCTTAGTGGAGGTATGCCCTCTCAGATCATCACCAAAATCTAATCATATTCTCCCCGTGCCATTACACACCTTTCCTGAAAATTTCATCAAAATCTGTTCATAACTTTTTGAGTTATGTTGCTAACAGACAATCCCACCCCCTGACCAACGCTGATCTTGCTGTGTGGAGTCTGCATATTCTCCCCGTGTCTGCGTGGGTTTACAACGGGATTTCTCTGGTTTCCCCCCACAGGGGCCAAAAACATTCACATTAGGTTAATTGGCATCAACTGGGGAGGTATGAATGTGAGTTGTCCCTTGCCCCTTCCCCCCCAGGCCACAGTTGTAAATAAGAATGTGTTCCTAATCTGTCCTACCTGGTTAAATAAAGGTTAAATAAAAAAATAAACAGACAAACCAACAAACCAGAACATAACTTCCTTGGCAGAGGTAATAAACAAAACAGGCAGCACTGAACTAAACAATGTACAGTCGTGAAAAAATTAGGACACCCCATTAAATATTCAGTTATTAAGAAATGTTCACATATCTATATCTAACCTTGTTTTTGTTTTTATTTGAAATTTTTAACACATATTTTAGCCATTTTTAGTGGTAATGAATGTGGGGGGGGGGGGTCCTAAAAAAGACGAGAGTGTCCTAATTTATTCCTCACTATTTGTTAAGAATTTTTATTTTACAGAAAAATTTGAAAAAGTTTTTAATTCATTTTTAATTGTTTAGTTGTATTACATGAATTTCCCAGTATTTTTTTTCCACAATATTTTTTATTGAACCTTTTTTTACACACATGGCACAGACAGTCAAACACTAACACTAAAGTAATTTAAAAATTAAAACAAACAAAAAAACAAACAAAAAAACACTAACAACAACAACAAAAAAAATTACTAAAAACAACAACCATTAACAAAAGCAAATCAACAACAATGCTCCTCTGTTTAGTCTAGGTAATCTATTACATAAGTATACATAATATACATTCACCAGTTTGGAATTTGCAAGGTCCACACATATCATTCACCTTCTTCTTCAGAAGTTATGTTTAATTTCTTTACATAATCAATGAAAGGTCTCAATATATTCTCAAACACATTTTCCTTTGATTTCAGTATGTGTGTTATTCTTTCTAGTGGAAGGTTTGTTAACATCTGTCTTAACCACTGAGTCACATCTGGTCTATGAGTCTTTTTCCACAGTAGTGCAATACATTTTTTGGCATTAAGCAAACTGAGGTCTATGAATGCTCTTTCACTCTTATTAAAGTTATGTTTTTCTGGATACAGACCCAACAAAAACAGTTTAGGGTTCAATGTGATTTGTTTTGAAATTATTTTTTCAATTGTTACCCTCACCTCTTCCCAAAACATTCTGATTTTTCTACATTCCCATAAACAGTGAAATAGGGTTCCTTTACTTTCCATACATTTTGTGCACGTATCTGGTATGTTTTTGTTATATCTATTTAACTCCACTGGTGTAACATACATCTGCATTAACCATTTAAAATGTATCAGTTTAAGATGTACATTTATTGATTTGGTTTGAGCTTCTGCACAAGCCATTTCCCATTGTTCCTCTGAAATTTCAGTTTGCAGGTCTTCTTTCCAGTAGTTCAGTCTTTTCTGTGAGTTTTCACTTGAGAATAGTGTCAATGAGTTATAAAACTCTGAAATAATACCCTTTCTCTTATTATCTTTAGTCAAAATTTTTTCCAAGGATGAATAAGTAGGTCGAGTGAGAGCATTATTTTGATTTGATCAAATAAAATTTCTAAGCTGAAGATATTTTAAAAAATGTGTTCTATTAAGATTGAATTTAATCCTCAGTTCTTCAAAGGACATTATGTTATCTGAATGTGACAAATATAAATCTTGAATCTTTTGAATCCCTTTTAAATTCCATACTTTAAATACAGCATCTGCTGTCCCTGGTGTAAAATATTGATTACCCCATATTGGGCTAAATTGTGACAGTGAGTGTGGTTCTTTTAAATATTTTTTGGTTTCACACCATATTTTGATCATGTGCTTTACAATTGGATTTTTAACTTGTTTCTGTAATTTTTTAGCCGAGTCTGAATATATGAATAAGGGAAGAGGTAAAGGTAAATTGTGTGATTCCATTTCAGTCCAGTGAGGAGGATCATTTGATGAAAAATAATATGTCATAGACCTCAGTTGTGCTGACCAGTAATACAACATAAAGTCTGGACATTTCAGACCTCCACGATCAAATGGTAAATATAGTAAGGACAAACGTAATCTAGCCTTCCTATTATTCCATATAAATTCCACTAACTTTTTTTTAATTCTTGAGAATAGATCTGAAGGTGGTGGTAAAGGAATGTTTTGAAATAAATAAAGTATTTTTGGTAAGATATTACTTTTAAATATATTAATTCTCCCGATCATTGACATTGGTAGTGACACCCATCTCTGAAGTAACTCATTAATATCTGTCATTAAGGCTTCATAGTTGGCACTGGCGACTGATTCTAGCTTAGGCAAAATTTGAATTCCTAAGTATTTAAACTGATTTACAACATTGAATTGATTTACCTCAGGAGCTGGGTGATTTCTCTGGGTCTCATTTAGCATTAATATTGAAGATTTAGTTTTATTTATTTTATATCCTGATATTTCCCCAAAGTTCTTTATTAAATTTAACAAGGTCGGAATTGATTTTTTAAAATTCGACATAAACAAAATGATGTCATCGGCATACAGGGAGATTTTATGTTCTGTTGATCCTACTTTAATTCCATATATTTGTGGATGTAAATGTACTACCATCGCTAAAGGTTCAATTGCCATAGTAAACAATAAAGTGGACAGCCTTGTCTACATCCTCTGTTGATTTTTATTGATTTTAAGATATTGCTGTTTGTTAGGATTTCTGCTGTAGCATTATTGTATATTATCTGAACCCATTTTATGAAATTATTTCCAAGTCCAAACCTTTGTAGGACTTCAAAAAGATAGGGCCATTCGACCAAAGGCTTTTTCAGCGTCCAATGATAGGAGAGCTGTATCCAGTGCTTCTTTATTGGAATAAATAATATTAAATAGTCTTCTTACATTATGGAAGCCTTGTCTTCCCATTATAAAGCCATTCTGATCTCGGTTAATAATATTTGGTAATATTTCTTGTAGTCGTTTTGCTAAAATTTTACAGATTATCTTAAGATCAGCATTTAATAGGCTTATTGGTCTCATGTTTTCACATTTATTAGGGGGTTTACCTGGTTTTGGCAACAGTATAATTAAGGCATTATTCATGTATGGTGGTAAATTACCATTTTGAAATGCTTCTAAAACCATTTCCACAAGTGGTTTTATTAATTTATTTTTAAATTTTTTATAGAGGTCAACTGGAAGACCATCTGGTCCTGCTCTTTTTCCTGATTTCATATTATCAATGGCTTGCCCAACTTCTTCTTGACTAATTTTAGACTCCAGTATCTCCCTGTTTTCATTTGGAATACACGGTATAGATAATCCTCCCAAAAAACCATTTAGTTTTGTTAAGTCAGTTTCATTTTTTGTATCATATAGTTTTTCATAGTAATCTCTAAAGGCACTATTAATTTCTAAAGGATCTATAACTACCTGTCCCTTACTTATAATACTGGTAATTGGTGTTTTAGATTCTAATTGTTTAATCTGCCATGCCAATAATTTCCCTGATTTTTCACCTTGTTCATAAAAAGTTTGCTTCAATCTTAGAAGACTCGAGGCAGCTCTATTCGCTGATTTTTTGTCATATTCAGCTCTCAGAATCAGTAATTCGTTCTCTAACTGTGGGTTCCTTCCTGCATACACCTTTTCTTGAAGAATTTTTATTTTACATTCCACTTGAACTCTCTCCTCTCGAGTCTTCTTAGATTTTGAACCTGTATAACTAATAATATGCCCCCTAATAAAAGCTTTGAAAGCCTCCCACTTTATACATGCCGTTGTTTGTGTAGTATTGATATCAAAGAACTCATCTATCTGTTTTTCTATGTACTTAACAAATTCCTCATCCTGAAGCCATTTATGCTGAAAATGCCACCTAACTGGATCCTTTGTCAATTTCTTATCTACATATATTAGACAGCAGGGTGCATGATCAGAGATCACAATGTTATCATAGAAACAGTTTTGAATCTTGGACCTTTATTCTGCAGAGATCAAAAAGTAGTCAATACGTGAGAATGTCTTATAGGTATTAGAATAACAAGAATAGGCTTTGACTTGTGGTTTCATTTCTCTCCATATATCTAGCAATCTCAATTCTTTCATAAAATGATTAATGGTCATCCTGCATCCATTGTGCGTACAGTCCAGTTCTGTTGACCTTCAATGTACAATTAAAATCCCCTGCTATTGTATGTTGCCCTGTAAGTGATGATAAAGTAAGAAATAAATTGACAAAGAAGTTTTGATCATCAATATTGGGGCCGTATAAGTTCATCAGATTTATATTTTCTAATAACAAAGATCCTTGGATGATTAGATATCTTCCAAATTTGTCTCCAATTACATTTTTCACTTGAAATGGGACTGTTTTGTGTATGAGAGTCATAACTCCCCTGGCTCGGGATGAAAATGATGAGGTGAACACGTTACCTTGCCATCTTCTCCTAATTCTTTTTACATCCTCCTCTATTAGATGAGTTTCTTGTAAAAATACAATTTTTGAATCTATATCTTTTATTTTATTCATAACTTGTTTAAGTTTTTTTAGATTTTGTAGACCTCTGCAATTCCATGAAGTTAAATTAAGATTAACGCTTTGATCTATGATCAATAAGGAGATTGAGATTACCTTGCAATATGAACATGCTCATACAGAGAAGCAAAAACATGGATGGTTGAACATTCATCCTACAAACTACACAAAAACAAATTCCCTTTCCCCACATTCGTGGTTATCCCCCCAAAATCAAAAAAATTCCGTTTCCCGTTATAGCTAGTGACTGTTCCACACCTGCGAGGATCAGTCAAACCACTCTCTCTTTCTCCTCTCAATCACCCTGACTCTACTACTATTTTTAATAACATTAACTCTCTTCTGTAGCTTTTTCAACATAACTTCAAAGTTTTATAGCAACTTTGTACATCATAGCTTTTTTTTTATGTAATACAGTCTGTATTTTGTAGAAATGTTATATGTTTCAGATCAATCAGATGCCTGTACAAATGCTTAAATGTTCTACCTTTATCTTGTTCATGCTTAGCTCCCACCAGTCTGCTCCTGGATCTGCTTAATGAGCTCCTGCGCCTCTTGAGGGGTCTTGAAGATATGGGTTCTGCCCTTATATGTGACCAGCAGTCTTGCCGGGTGAATCACTCCGTGACGAATCCCGAGGTTGCGTAGCTCTTTGCGGGCGGGGTCAAACTGTTTCCTTAATTGTTGAATTCCTGTGGCCAAATCTGGGTAGAACCGCATCTGTTGATCCTGGTATTTAATTTCCCCTTTAACTCGCGCCGCGTTGGTGACCGTCATCTTGTCTCTGTAGTTGAGGAACTTCATAATCAGCGTCCTCGGTGGTGTCTTATTATCTCTCGGTGGGCTGATTTGGTGAGCTCTCTCTAAGACGACTGATGACTGCAGATCCACGTTGTTCAGCGCTTCTGGAATCCACTTTTCCAAAAAGGAACATGAGTCTCGTCCCTCCGCTCCCTCCGGGAGGCCCACCAGCCTCAAATTATTCCGTTGCGAACGGGATTCCAAGTCTAGGACATTATCTTCCAGACGTTTACATTTTAATTCCAATGTTTGCACCTTTAATTGTAGGCTGGTGACGTCATCTTCAGCGCTTGAAATTCGGCGCTCCGCCTGTGATACTCGTTCCATACAGTCGCTTATTTCCTTTCTCATTCCTTCTATCGCTGCTATAATCCCATCAAATTTAGACGAAAACTCTGCTCTCATAGAGTTGATGGCAGTGAGCACTGCGTTAGTCCCCTCCCCAGCCGTTTCCGCTCCGCCGCTGGCTCCATCCTCCGCCATAGTCTCTGAATTTTTTTGTGCTTCGCCTCGAGCGTGGAAGTCTGTTATCTTGGGTTGTTTTGTCGAATTGCTTTTTCCGCCACCTGATTTCCCAGCCTTGGTCTTTACCATATCCACGCCTAAGCGCTGGGATGGGTTTTTGTTCCAATTAAGAGAGTTTAAACAAACTTTTTATTTTTAGGAGTAGAGCAGTGTGAAACACATCTTCCTACGTGGCCGCCATAACCAGAAGTCCATTTCCCAGTATTTTTAACATTGATATTAAATATCCATATGTCTAAATATGTAAAAATAAAACAAAAAAACCAACACAGGCTTGTACAGGGTGTCCTAATTTTTCACATGACTGTACATATACTAAGCATGAAAGCTCAACTAGGAAGCGTATGGGACGGGTACCAGAGGGTAGAGCTGATGATGTCAATGCGAGGAAGTGAAGCTCATGGCATCACAAATAGAAAACCAAATAATCATTAACACAAGACAGCATGGGAGCTAATCAGGGATTAAATGATAACATAATGGAGAGAAATTAAGGACAGGAAACCAGACTAGAAAAAAAACAAAAGAATCTTTCAAAATAAGAGCTGGAGCTAGAAATTAAGAATAAACACAGAATATTAACGATAACAGAACAATAGTGCAGTGAGTCCAAAAAACAACCAAAAGCATGGACATGGTCACCGACCATGCCCAGAACATGACACATGCATGGTTATGTCACCAAAAATGCTTCGTCTCAACTCGCCTTTTCTCAGGGGGTGGGGCTTAAGTGAAACTTTACAGCAAAAAAAAACTGAGATATGAGACATTTGAGTGATTTCGCTCTTGATATGTCTTGTAAGTCATAAAAAGCATGTTACAGACATGTTAACAAGAAAAAAAACTAAATTTTTGGTGGAGTGTCACTTTAAATCTAACACTTTTTTCATAATTTTATATTTTCCCAAAAAATTGTTACTTTTTTCCTCTTGAATTCTCAGTTATTTTTTTGATAAATCTGAAACATTTTGTGATAAATTTGGGACATTGCTCATGCAGATACGCAACTTTTTTACTTTTCAATTTGTTTTTTTTTCCTCATAAATGTAAAAAAAAAAATTCTTATCAATTTGCGTCTTTTATAATAGTAATATTTGCAACTCCTCTCCTGTGAATTTGTGATTTGGCAAACTCATTCTCTTAGATGTGTGCTTGTTAAAATAAAATATGAACTAGCTATGTGTGCGATCTGTAATACAGATAATTTACCAAATTTTTTGTTTTAAATGTTCACAGAGCAAGAATCGAAAAAGCAATTATTGGCATCCTGTCAACTCGGTCAGATTGGCTCCCAAAAACTGCCTTTTTAAACATTTTTTTCAGCCACTGTCAACTGGTACACTTCTGGCTAACTGTTTTATCCATCACACCTCTTTATTTTGTACGTCTACTTTTGACAATCAAGTCTGCCGACCTTGAGTTTTTTTATCATCTTTTCCTGCCTTGAGCCAGACGCCGCTAGCCAGCTAGCTTGTTTTTAGCGTTAGCGCTACATTTCCCAAGACCTGCAGAAGCTACCGAGACTTACTGTATCTGCTGTCTAAACCAGCCTGGTTCACTACATTCATCATCGCAACGGGTCCAACTGCTGAGCCCGTGCTGATATCACACTCAGTTATGGGTCCACTCACCTTTCCATCTAGCTGTGTCAATTGCACCATCCTCGCAGGGAAGGTGTCCGAGTTGAATCAAAAAATATCCACACTCCACCAGATCTGTGAAGCCGAACTTCAAATGGACACCATCGTCATCCGTTCCACTCAACCAAACTTCGCATCCTCCAACAGTCCCGTCACCGATCCCTCCCCCGCTGAAGCTGCCTCTCCACTGGCGTCTGACGTTTCCGCACCGGGCCAGGCTGCCACCGCCCCTCCGCTGATCACCAAGTCGGATGTCACCTGGACTCAGCAGGGGACCAAGTTTAAGAAACTTGCAACCTCCACTCCACATGACCCTGTGTCCTGGTCCCTGGTCGCTCCTCGTCACCGGAGAAACAAACAATCCCCTCAGGTGCCCCTCCATAGCATCCAACTTAACAATAATTGTGACATCCTGGACCTCCACGACATTTCTCCTCTTGCGGTTGAATCCCAAACTCCACTGCCACCCTCCCCGCTGTTCAAAAACCCATCGCCTTCTCAGATCTCTTCTCCACCTTATGCTAAATGCCCCATTCACCCCGGAGCCTGCTGTCTGTCCATACCACAGTTCACACCGGCTCCACAGTGCTCATGCCGCTGCCCCCACCAGTCCTCGTCCCTCTCTGTCCGCCCCATCACTGGTAGCGAAATCCCCCTCGAAATCCACTTCATCTTCCCACATCACTGACCCACCTCCTGTTTCTCCTTGCCCCCTTATCCCCCCGACCACTCTAATAATTGGAGATTCCATCACAAGAAACATTTGCTTCTTCAATGCAATAACGCACTGTTTTCCTGGCACCACCGTTCCTGTCATCCTCGCCAAACTCCCCAGAATCCTCCAAACACTCCCCTCATCTGTCCAGAGAATCACTGTCCATGTTGGCTGCGTGGATGCACCCCACCAGTAGTCAGAAATCATCAAAGCACAGTTCATCAAACTTTTTCAGCAACTTCACAACTGTGACAAATCAGCTTTTATTAGCGGGCCAATCTCTCTTCACAGCCATGGATATGGACTCATTAGTCGAATCCTTTCCCTCCACACCTGGCTTCTCTCTGCAAAATCCAACACCTGGGCTTCATTGACAACGTTAACCTCTTCTGGGGTTGTAAAGCATTTACAAAGGGGTCATTGACTGCACTTTTTGCACATTGTAACAACTCACTCATGTCTTAATGATGTGCTTGTGACATATTTTGTTGACATTTTCATTAATTTTTTAATTATTGAAGCAAATATGTTTGTTATTGTCATGAGCTGGGCTTATGTTTTAGCCCAGTTCTGTGACGCTGTGGCTATTTGATCCTTTCATATGTTTTGTTGCCAAATTTCCAGCAGGCGCTGTCTGAGAGCCTTTTTGGTCTGCCAGCTCTTTGACAGTGCAGCCACGCCCCCCCTTCTCTGTCAGTGGACCCAGCTGTGTCCTTGGCGTTCGCCCACGCACACACCCTAATGATTCATACCGTCAAGCTCTCTCGTGATTAGTCTCGGCTCTATTTCAGCCCCTGATCTGTTGGGAGAGATTGCAGGATCATTGTTTGGATCTCTGTATGGAGCTACACTGTTGCCGATCTCTTCAGTGTTTGAAGCTATTCTGCAGTTAATTTCTTCAGTGTTTGTTCACCACTGCTCTAGCTTGGAAGCCCTGCCCATTTCTGTCGGTACCGCTTCTCGCTGAGTGACGTGCTCTTCGGCCCCAGGTTGTTTGTGTTTGCCGTGATTCCACTGGATTACTCGGACTGCTCCAGCCGATGTGAGTACTGACTGTTTGGAACATTTTTTCCTCCGCAAGTCTCCTCACTTGAACTGTAGAGCGTCCTGGAGGACTTCTTTGTTAATCCCGAGCTCCTCACCTGCCTAACCAAACAGCTAACTTCATTCTGTGCACCTTAGCTGTTATTTTGTGCTGCTAATTCATTTGTTGTAATAAAAACACATGACAATCTCCAGCGAGTGGGTTTTGATTCCTTTTCTCCGTGCACTGCGTAAAAGCGCACGGGGAGATTCATAAATTATTTTTCTTGGCTTTCTTCAAACGCTCTGATTTATAGCCTGTCACTTTAAGAAACAGACTTCAGCTGCTCAGCTCTGCCCTCCCTCTTACGTCAGTTAGCCATTAGCTGAGGAGCTTCTAGCCGGTGTTCTGCTACCAGCTCCTTCCAGCTTGGACAAGCAGCGCTGGTTCACCGATCCGCAGTCGTTTGTGCATCTTGCGTCATCCCGGCCCACCCAGCAACCTTGCCGAGACACCATATTAAATCGCCAGCACTGCATGCTCCACCAATCATCGCAAGCTGAGGCCGGTGGCCGAGCCACTGGATCTCAAGGGGCAATGTCTCGCTCTTCGGTACTCCGCTCCTCTCCCACGGGCAGCCGGGGCAGGCAGTTCCTATGATCCGGTGATGCTGCCTGGGGCTGCTGGCTCTCAGCAACCCATGACTGGCATGCTGGTGACCCGCTGCAAAACCACTGGGAGACGGGCCGTAGCGATGCGAGGCACATTGTGGACCACGGACCGGTGAACCAGGTGGCAACAGGGATGGTTGGTATGGGAGGCTAAGATCTGAAGAAAATAACAATATAAGCCGCGCTCGGTTCGAGCTTCCTGTTACCAGTGTTAGCTTTGGGCCTAATAGCTCAGAGGCTAATAGGTTACCTTTAGCACCACTTCCATATACATGACAGACAGCTAGGCGGGCCAACAATAGAACAGTGAGCTGGTCTCAAGGACGGCGGTGGGTTGGCTTTTTCAAAATGTGATATATAGAATTTCCACAGAAAAGTCAGCACAGCAACTCACCCTTGGCCGGAAGATCCTGGGTTCAATCCCAGCCTCCGACCAACAGTGATCTGTGTGGAGTTTGCATGTTCTCCCCGTGTCTGCGTGGGTTTACTCCGGGATTTCTCCGGTTTCCTCCCACATGCCAAAAACATGCAAGTTAGGTTAATTGGTATCAAACTGGAGATTCTAAATTGTCCCTAGGTATGAATGCGAGAGTGAATGGTTGTCTGTCTCTCTGTGTTGGCCCTGCGATGGACTGGCCATCTGTCCAGGGTGTACCCTGCCTCTTGCCCAAAGATGCTGGGATAGGCTCCAACAACCACCCCCCCCCCCCGCCCCCCGCGACCCAAAAAGGATTAAGCGGAAGAAGATGGATGGAAGTCAAGAACATTTTTGGGAGAGAAAAACAAGATAAAGGCTGTGTGTTTTTTTTAACAGAATTGACTGTTTTGAAATTTTTTGGAGAATTAGGTGACTAGTACACTCATTTCAGACAGCTAAAACCTACAAACACATCATTTTTCAGGCAATGACCCCTTTAAAATCGAACAACCTCCACCCCAGTAACTTAGACAGCCGTATTTTAGCAGCTAATTTGTAGTTCATTGTCCAAACTCTCCCACGGCCACATGACTGACTATGTACATTCCACCACACACACACACACACACACACACACACACACACACACACACACACACACACACGGCCTCAACTCAGTGTTCCACCTCCCGCCACAGCTCCCCCTACAGGCCCCAACCGCCACTGTTCCCTCCTGCCACTGCTTTCCTCATTCACCCCATATTCAGTCAGATCCTCATCACATCATCACAATAAATCTCAGGTAAACCCATCCAATCTCTCCCCATTCCTCTGTCCTCTCAACCTCTCCCAAAGCAACGCCACCTGAAAGTGGCTCTACTCAAGACACGCTCACTGAACAATAAAAGCCCCATCCTGAACGAATTCATCACTGACAATAACCTGGATTTTCTTTGCATCACTGAAACATGGCACAAACCCCTGGACTATTTTTCACTCAATGAGACCACACCATCCAGATTCACCTACATCAACAAACCCTGTCCTGATGGCCGGGGAGGTGGTGTTGCTGTCATTCACCGAAAAAAACATAAAAATATCCAACATTCCCACCCCTGCAGTCCACTCATTTGAACAGCTTGGTTCACGCTCTCTGGTCCCACTCCGCTGATCACCGCCGTTATCTACCGCCCCGAAAAGCCAAACCCCTCCTTTCTATCTGAACTTTCAGATCTGTTGACTCAGCTCTCCGCCATCTCACCCTCTGTTCTTCTCCTCGGCGACTTTAATCTCCACATTGATGCCATGGATTGCAAACCTGCCACTGACTTCCTGGAACTTCTTCAGTGCTTCACCTTCACTCAATACATTAGCCCCTTTTTGACTAGTACCTACTCAGCCCGACTCACCTCGACTCTACTCGATTCTACTTGGCTCAACACAGTGTGATTGGTTTTCCATTTCAACCGAATACCACCTCAAGTGGGAGGGGTTGGGTTCATTACAGGAGCGCGGCCTGTTATCCCGTTATGTTGTTTACATGCTGACGTTTTCACTGATAACGTAAAAAATGCTTAAAATCACAGAACACTCACCATCTTCCCCATGAGCAGCCATCAGCTCAGAGACCTCCGGGTATACTTTTTTTTCATTTCGGCTCGTTCCGCCACAGCAGGGCCGACGGGGCAGAAAAGTTCATAGACTGAAAAGTTCATAGTTATCAAATTTGTCCAAATGTAGTTTATTTTTCAAGCGCAGGGATCCAAGCACTGCAACACTGATGGAAGAACTGTGCACACTGACGGGTAGACTGTTGAAAAATAATCACATTTGGTCAAATTTGACCTCACCTTTAAAGCCCTCCATCACCAGGCCCCTTCCTATCTTACCAGCCCCTTCCACACGTTCCTCAACCCCCACAGCTATGAAAACTTGGAGTCATCTTTGACAGACCTCACTTTTGAACCGCACATCAATCATGTCACCAAAACTGCCTTCTTCCACCTAAAAAACATAGCCCAACTCTGCCCCTCACTCACCTTCTCCACCACAGAAACCCTCATACACGCATTTATCACATCCAGACTCAACTATTGTAATAGCATTCTTTACGGCTCATCATCCAAAGTCCTCCAGAAACTTCAATACATTCAGAACTCAGCCGTCCATCTCCTTACCCAGTCCCGCGACCACATCACCCCTGTCTTCCAGAACCTCCATTGGCTCCCAGGTTCAAAGTCTTTCTCCTCACCTTTAAAGCCCTCCATCACCAGGCCCCTTCCTATCTTACCGACCTGTTGCACCCGCAACCGCCCCCTCCCCCCACGGCTGCCTCTGTTTCTCTGATGCAAACTTCCTCTCACCACCACACAGAACCAAGCACAGAATCTGGGGGGACAAAGCCTTTTCCATCGCCGCCCTCTCCCTCTGGAATCCCCCAACACATCCATGACTGCACAGACGTAAACTCCTTCAAATCATTACTCAAAACCCACCTGTTCACACTTGCTTTTAATCTTTAATTTTAATTGTGCCGTTTTGTTTTATGTAAAGCATCTTTGAGTGTCTTGGAAAGCGCTATACAAATAAAATGTATCAATATAATTATTAATTATTTCAAACCTGATGAGAAGGAAAACTGATAAAAAAAAAAAACTGACCCACATTCATTTCAGATCCATCCATCCGTCTTCTACTGCTTATACAGGCATTCGGGTCACATGGGCAGCAGTCCAAGTAAAGTACCCCAGACTGCCGCCCTGTTCACATAGCACCATGATCCCCATGATTTCTCCTGCACGTGGTGAGCCCACTGGAGGCCAGACCCATGTGGCTGCTTTTGGTGGACTGGGTCCTTGTTGTAGCTTTTTATTTTTTAAATAGGGTTCCACTTGCCCGCTGTAGGTCTGGCCCTTCACCCAGGACCAATTTGTCTTTGGGAGACCCTACCAGGGCCAAGCTGCCCCTGACAACATAGCTCCTGAGATCATTAGGTCGCACAAACCCCTCCACCACAATAATGTGGTGATCCATGGAGGAGCATTTCATACTGGTGAAATCAAATGTTACTCAAAGTGTACAACCAAATATATTTTGGTTTTATACTACAGGTCTTTCATCAAAAATAACTCAGGAGAAAAAAGCATCCTGCAATAAAACTACTCTTGAAAGTACAATATGGTGTAAAAATGACTTAAGTGCATGTACTTAACTAGTTACTACCCACCTCAAATGATTTGAATAAGGGCTGAACTATTGTCTTTAAAGAAAACCTCAATCTTTCCATGCTAAAAATTATTTGTAATGCAGATAATAGTTGTGATGTTCAGGTTCAGGTTACTTTATTTGTACCCGTAGGTAGATTTGTTAGATTTGTCTTCAGCAACTGTTTTATTCAGGCACAAGTTCTATTTAGTTCTTTTCTAGGTCGTATCTAGTTTTCTTATCTATAACCAAGGTAAATGAGGTTTCATTTACCTTGACATGTTTCAGCAACTTTTCTGATGAAGACAGCAGAAACTTTACTTTGATTTAATTTGTCCAATTACTTTTGAGCAGGGGCTCAAAAGTAATTGGACAAATTAACATTACCATAAATAAAATGTTCATTTTTTTGTAACTTTGCTTTTTATTCATTTTTCATATTACATATTACATTCAGAACACAGTCCGAAACTCTTTATACAGTAACTTTTTCCATCTCTATATATTTAAAGAAGAAAATTTAAAAAAACAAGAAACAAACAAAGGAAAAAAGAAAAGAAAAAGGGAGGGAACAAATGAAGGAGCATCATTTTCAGTTTCCATCTCTAAGTTCTTCTGGTTACTTCAGTGTCTTTGGTTAATCTTTCAATTTCTGTCTCGTTGTTGCGCTTTGTAGTGTGTCCATTTCCACCATTTTTTTTTTCATATTATCCTTCTTGCATTCTCAATCAATATGTTAGTTTTTCCATTATATGTATATTCTCAACACTGCCTGTCCATTGCTCTTGGTCAGGAAGAACTTTCTAAGCGCCATTTTCTTTTGTTTTTTTTACATGCAATCAACATGATTTTTATTAGATATCTGTCCTCAGCCCGTATTATATTGTCACTTTTAAGATCACATAAATACATCAAGTTGCAGTTCAGTGGTATATTATATCCTAATATCCTCTGTATTGTCACATGAACAGATTTCCAGAATGATGAGATTTTGCTGCATTTCCAAAATATATGTGAGTGGTCTGCATTATGAACCCCACATCCTCTCCAGCAAATAATTTGGTATTTGTATATTTTCTTTGGATCTGTGGTGTGATGAAATAACGGATCAGGTTTTTCCATCCAAATTCCCTCCATGTCCGTGAACTTGTAGATGTGTGTTGTGTTTTCCATATTTCTTGCCAGTTTTCTTCTGTCATGTTTAAATTTAGCTCTTTCTCCCATTTTTGCTTTATATAATTGCTTGAATGTTTGTTTGCCATAAGTTTCTGATATAATTTTGAAATAATTCTGGTTTGAATGAATGAATGAATTCATTCATTCATTCATTCATTCAATAATTCTGGTTTTATTTCCTGCATACAAGCTTAAAATAAATTGTATAATCTCATTCACATCTGTGTGGGGGTTATGCCTCATCCTTCTCACATAATCTCTCATCCGCAGATATCTGAAGAATTCAGTTTTCTAGTTTAAATTTTCTTCTCATGTTTGTAAAACTCTCCAAATCTTTTTTTCCCATAATGCCCCATGCTGTGATTCCCTTGTTCACCAAATTTTTGTATCCCCTATCTTGCTTTGCTGGTTCAAATTGAGTGTCAAATGCACCCATTTCAATAATTTTAGGTCCTCTTTTATATTATACTTTTGTACTATTTTATACCACAGTTCCAAAGTAAATTTAGTGATTGGGTCTATTTGTTTAATTTGTTTATGCACATCTTTATCTCCCATTATGCTTTGCACTGGGAGTCCCTCAATTTCGCTTTCCATTTCTTTCCATTTTGCCTCATATCCTCTGTCACACCAACATATGATATATCTTAGTTGCGCTGAGTAGTAATATTCTTTTAGACTCAGTAGACCCATGCCGCCTTTCTCTTTTGGTAGCTGGAGAGTTTTATATTTCACCTTTGGCTTCTTGCCTCCCCAGACAAATCTCGATATCATCCTGTCCCACTTTGAGAACTGAGCACCAGGAATCTCTGTTGGTAAAACTTGGAAGAGGTAAAGCAGTCTAGGTTGTATGCTGATTTTGACTGTCTCAATTTTTGAATTCAGACCAATGTTTAAGATTGACCACCTATCGATATCTTTTTTTTTATTGCTCAATCTAACCTATCATAGTTTGCTTTGTAGATTTTACTTAAATCTTTGGGTATGTTCATTCCATCCATCCATCCATCTTTTTGTTTCCAGTTTAATTTGATCTTATCGGTTATCTGGTTTAAAGGGTTATAGTAGAATGTCAGTATGATAGTTTTCCAAAACTTTCTATCAAATTCATCATTTCCGTTATTGATTTATGTGGCTGTTCAAGATAAACTATAATATTGTCTGCAAACAGCCCAATCTTGTGCTCTGCTCCCTTTACTGTTACACCTTTTAATTTCTTATTTTGATGCACCGCTTGAGCCAGTGGTTCTATGAACAGAGCGAACAAGGTGGGCGATAGGCAGCATCCCTGTCTAATTGATCTTTGTATAGTTAGCTTTTCCGTTAAGCTACCATTTGTCTTGATTTTTGCCACAGGTTTTTGATACAGTGTCTTTATGCATTGCACTGATTTTTCATTAAATCCAAAGCGTTCCAACACGGTATATAGAAACATCCAATTAACTCTATCGAATGCTTTTTTCTGCGCCTAAACTCATTACTACTGTGTTTTTTGTTATGACCCGAGCGCCGGTTCTGATCGCGCTCGGGCTAAAGTTATGTCTCGCTGCCGCCCTTGACAGCTGCAGGCTGTATTCTGGCCTCACCGGGCTCTTATTGTGAAAGTGCTCGGTGGGGTTTCCGCCTGTCAACGGTCGGCCAGCTTAGTGTCATTACCGTCGTTAGTGTTTCGCCATTTAAGCCCAGCACTGGCGACGGTATGGCGCAGCAGTGTCAGTCATTCTACGTCTGAGCTACGGATGACTTGGACTATTATCTACCTTGTCTGCTTGTGGTTGACCGTCACTTCTCCGGCACCAGTAAGTGAGCTGTTAGCCTTACTCCTCCCGGTGAGAGTAGACCTCTGTGTGTCTTTGCTTCAGCAGCTTGTGTAGCCATTACGTTAACAGCCATTGCCTGTGTATGACCGTCTCCTCCTATGGACTCGTAAGTGAGCTGTCTAGCCTTACGCCTCCGGAAGTGTGTAGACTTATGTGTCATTGCCCCTGCATCTTGTGTTGTTATATTTCTCACCGTAATAAACTCACTAAAAACTCACTGGTGACTCTGTGCGTCTTATGCTGGCTCGTGAGGGCCAGCGCATGACAGTACACTGCTGCCAAAACAGCGTTTACGGTGACGCCAACCCAAGACGCTATTCACCAGTGGGTTTGAGTTTTTTTTGGACATTTGCTCTTTCCTGTCTGGGTACAGTGTATGTGAAGAATGCCGTCGCGGAGGAACCGCGTGTGGAGTCCGAGCCACGAGCTGACTGATGTGCTGGAAGTGGTGGATGAGCTGCTCATCTCCGCTTCCCTGCTTGATTATGACCACGGCATACACTGGTACCTGGACGCCACCGAGGATATACTTTGTCATCTCTCTCCCCGCTACGCTGACCACCCGGAAGTCGACGCGAGGAGGGAGGACATCGCTGCGCAACGCGAAATATACCTGATGATGGAGGAGGAACACGACATGAAGCAGGAGAAGAGCACATCCTGCTCTTTGCTTGTGGATCCCGATCCTGTCCTCGATCCGTTCCAGGATGTTCGTCACCGTTCTGGGGGCCGGCGAAGGCGTCGGCGCCGCGTGCCGGGCACATCTTCGGTGAGCTCCTGCTCCGGATCCAGTTCCAGGCCGCCGGGATGACCCCCTCAACCAGCCGGCTGCTTGTAGTGAGCTGAGTCCTGTGCCGGTGGCTTCCGTCCATGGGTCCGTTTCTATCCACCCAGCGAGCGAGGGGAAGGAGCGATGTCCGCTACAGCTGATACCATCCTCCCCCGGGAGACAGGCAAGTTCAAGTTCTAATTACCTATCGATCATAGTGATCTGTCTTGTCTGACTCCTGGGGGTGAAGCTCGGGGTTCGCAGCTCCCTGAGTTTCTTTCCCCAGCTGTAGCCATTTATATTAAACCTGCTGCCTCTGTGTCTCCTCCTGCGGACGCGGTCCTCGGCGTCAGTCCCACGCCATCGAACGAGGGGGAGGCCTGCAGCTCTGGGAAATATCCCGGCCCTGCAGCCTAGCTTTGGACAGAGAAGAACGGACTGCAGTGAGGAGCCAGAGCCGACGAGGGAGCGTCCCCAGGGTTCCTCAGGGATGCAGTGCCGAGGTCAGCAGGTCCAGGGATCCTCTGCCCCCACGCCATACGGGTTATTGGCGTGGACGCCAGCGCGTGAGGATCCCAGCCTGCAGAGACATCAGGGCCGGCTGTGGAACCCGACGCAGCCGTAGTGGGATGCCCGACGACGAGCTGCTTCTTGAACCCTGGATCGGCGAAGTCCTGGACCGGTCTCCAGAAGCCCGAGTGCAAGGAGCAAGTGCTCTTTCTTGTTTTCCCTGTAATGGTGTGTTAGAGCATTTTTGCCCTGCCTCCATGGGGAGTCGGAGTGAGGGGCAGCCGTCCGCTGCACCCGAGCTCGTCTCGCTGGGGAGGCTCTGGCGCTGCCGGCTGGTGGAACTGATCCCGGTCCCTCTCTTGTTTTTCTTAGCACCTCCACAGCGTTACCGGTCCGGAGCCAGTCAAGGTCACGGGACTGGGGGTTCCAGGTTCGGAGATGGAGGTCGTCGCCGGAGCAGTCCTGACCCAGTCGGGGTCCGACGCGTGGGCCGAGGTGACCCAGTCGGGGTCCAACGTGGGTGCAGCGATTACCCAATCGGGGTCCGATGAGGTTCAGTCGGGGTCCGACTCAGGTGTGGCTGTGACACAATCGGGGTCCGACGAGGTTCAGTCGGGGTTCGACTCAGGTGTGGCTGTGACCCAATCGGGGTCCGACAAGGTCCAGTGGGGGTCCAGCGCAGGTGCAGCTGTGACCCAATCAGGATTCGAGGGGGTCCAAGTTTTTGGTTGTCCCCCTCTCAGGAGCCACCAGCTGGGGGCCGTTAGGGGGTTTTGTTTGACGGTCTGGCGCTCCCCCGTCTTGTCGTGTTCGGGTGAGCGGCTGCATGCAGGACGGTCTAGTGGTTGTGGGATGCGGGTCGGCCACCTGAGGAACTGCTTGGAGCATTCGGCGTCTTGGGTTGGCCACCCAATAAACTGTGTGTTACGGGGTGACCTGGTTTGGCCACCAGAGGACTTGTTTCTGGGGGCATGGGACTGGGGCAGGCCACCTGATTATCATGTACTGTGGGACTATCTGTGGGCCCATACGGGGCCTGGTCATGTTAAGTATGTCTAGAGATTTTTTGTTGTTTCTCGAAGTCATAGTCTTAGTCAAGTCTGAGCAATTTTAGATTGCCTCTTGGTTTTTTTTTCCTTGTAAACCGAAGTCACAGTCTTAGTCAAGTCTGAGCAATTTTTGATTGCCTCTTGTTTTTTTCTTTGTAAGCCACAGTCATAGTCACAGTCAAGTCAGAGCAATTTTTAGATTGCCTCATGTTCGTTTTTTTTTTGTTTTTTTTTTGAAAACCATAGTCATAGTCATAGCCAAGGCAAAGCAATTTTAGATTGCTCCCTGTGTGTTGGTATGTATTTCTTGTTTTGTTCGTGTTTATATTGCCTTTTGTGTTTTGTAATCCATAGTTTGGTCTTGTTTTGCTAATTGTTCTTTCCTCCCCTCTTTTTTTTGAGGGGCTATGGTCAAGTCTTGTCTTTGTTTTTGTTCTCCCCTCTTTCCTTGAGAGGCTATGGTATGGGGATTTTGTTCTTTGTTTCCAGGTATTTACATGTATTTTTTTGGTTTCGTGTGTTTTTGTTTTTTCATGGTCACCGTGTTTAGCACGTATTTCTTTTCTTCCATAGTCACAGTCATGTATGCCTTTTTTCCAGAGTCATGTGTTTGTATTTGTTTCCTTTGTTTCCATAGTTTTCGTATGGTTTTTTTTTTTGGTCTGGTCATGGTCTTGTTCAGGGGTTGGTTTCTCTCCCTTCGCACCTGTCCCCCACCTCCCACCCTGGGGGGGCGGGGGGGCAGGGTGGTTCCTTGGGGCGTTCAGAGTCCGCCCGTGGAGGGAGGGTACTGTTATGACCCAAGCGCCGGTTCTGATCGCACTCGGGCTAAAGTTATGTCTCGCTGCCGGCCTTGACAGCTGCGGGCTGTATTCTGGCCTCACCGGGCTCTTATTGTGAAAGTGCTCGGTGGGGTTTGCGCCTGTCAACGGTCGGCCAGCTGAGTGTCATTACCGTCGTTAGTGTTTCGCCATTTAAGCCCAGCACTGGCGACGGTATGGCGCAGCAGTGTCAGTCGTTCTACGTCTGAGCTACGGATGACTTGGACTATTATCTACCTTGTCTGCTTGTGGTTGACCGTCACTTCTCCGGCACCAGTAAGTGAGCTGTTAGCCTTACTCCTCCCAGTGAGAGTAGACCTCTGTGTGTCTTTGCTTCAGCAGCTTGTGTAGCCATTACGTTAACAGCCATTGCCTGTGTATGACCGTCTCCTCCTATGGACTCGTAAGTGAGCTGTCTAGCCTTACGCCTCCGGACTTATGTGTCATTGCCCCTGCATCTTGTGTTGTTATATTTCTCACCGTAATAAACTCACTAAAAACTCACTGGTGACTCTGTGCGTCTTATGCTGGCTCGTGAGGGCCAGCACATGACATTTTTCTTTTCTTTATGTACTTGATTAACTATGTGTATTGTTCTCCTGATATTATCATGCGTTTGGCATCCCTCTATAAAACCAGTTTGCTCATCCTCTATCAGTTCTGTCAAGAATGTCTTTAGTCGTTTACAGATAATTGTCGTATATATTTTATAATCCACATTTAATAAAGAGATTGGCCTATAATTTCCACATTGTTCTCTGTCTTTTCCTGGTTTTAAAATAATTGAAATAATGGCTTTGTTCCATGATGGAGGTATTTTGTTGTTGTGTAATGTCCAATTAAATGAGTTTAGGAGCTGTGGCGTGAGTTCTTCTATAAACAATTTATAAAACTCAGACGGGTATCCGTCGCTGCCTGATGATTTACTGTTTTTTAATGACGTAATCGCATCTTTAATCTCTTGTGTTGTTATTTCTGCTGTTGTAGCTTTTCATTTTGTTGATTTCCTATTGATGGCAAGTCCAGTGTATATAGAAATGTTTTTATATCCCTGACATTTGTCTCGTCAGATTGCAAGTATAGTTCTTGATAAAAAAAATTTATGGAATATTTCTTCGACAATTTTGTGGCCTTTGACCCCGTTTCAAAGTAATTTTGTTTTAAAAATCTATTTCTTTTCAATTTCATCCATTAGTATCGCTTTTATCTTTATTTTTTCTACATTAATTTCTTGATATATTTTTGGATCATTTGTGCTTTGATGTTTACGTTCTAATTCCCTCAATCTTTCACATCTTCGTTTATATGATTCTAGTTTAGACTTTTTTGCGTTTCCTGATTCAACAATTAATTTATCCCCTTAACACGGCTTTTAGTGTGTCCCATAGTATTGTTGGGTCCACTTCTCCATTATCATTCTCCTCAATAAACCTATTTACAGTATGTTTAGTTTTATTCTTTCTTTTATTTTCTCATCATTTAATAATCCCACATTAAGTTTTCCATGTTGTTTGTCATTTTCTATTATTTAAATATATTTCCATATATCTGATTATGATCTGATATTTCTGCCCCTCCAATCTGACATTTTCTCGCCCTGTGTCTGTCACCTTCTTTCATAAGGAAGTAATCTATTCTAGAGTGTACTTTATGAACTACTGAATAATGTGTATAGTCTTTTTCGAGTGGGTGCAGGTCCCTCCATACATCTACCATACACATTTCTACCAGTGAGGTTCTTATGAACTTTGTTCTGTGTTTTTTTGTTTTGTTTTTTTTTTGGCTTCTTGATACTTGTATCAACTTCATGATCCATGACTGCATTTAAATCTCCTCCACAAATTAGGACTCCTTCACTGTGTTGCTATTGTATCAAACAGATGTTGGAAAAAAGCCCTTGTCACTTTCTGGTGGAGCATAAATGTTTACTAATGTTCAGGTTCAGGTTACTTGACACTCACACGTAATGTGATCTGCATACCATCTATTCTTCCCTTTACTATTGCGTATCTGCCTTCTTTATCCTGGATTTCTTGTTCACAGTCAAATTGTATTTTATTTTAAATTAGTATCATAACCCCCCTTTTACATCCTCCTTTGAATGAACTGTAATAGGAGTTCTTATAGCCAAATCTCTTTAATTTTTCATGTTCTGTCTTGTTCAGATGTCTCTTGCATAAATATAATTTCAGCTTTTTCCTTCTTGAATTTCCTTATTATTCTTTCCCTTTTAACAGGTGAGTTCAGACCATTCACGTTTAATGTCATTATCTTAACATTGTTAACCATATTCATGTTTTTCCATTTTTTTTAGCTTGTGCTCCTAAAACTTTTAACAACAAAACCAACATATATATATGAACAATAACTCATTAAAGAACCTCGACCTTCGAACTTTGGATCTTTCTTCTGCCCATTGGTCCCTGTTGGAGGGTGGAGGGAATGTCCTCACCAGGTGAGGGGCCCTCCCTAGACCTGTAGTTACTGTCCAAATAATAAACATTAGTCTAGAAATGTCCAACAAAAATCTCTTTAACCTCTCCCAGTCGTTTATTTAATCCTCTCTTACCTTGTCTTCTTGGCCTTCATTCCTTCTTAACCTTTGATATAATCTAAGCTTTCCATTGAAAGCCTTGCAGTTTTTCTTGGGCTCTATGCACCACGTCCGTGTTCCGTCCTCTGCCACTCACTCGCTTCCACTCTGGTTGTCTCGGTGCGCTCTGTGCCGCCCCTGCTTCAGCCGCTTCCTCGGGAACACTCACCACAAAGCCTTGTCCTTCATGTCCCGCGCTGCCTCCCTGGCCATGTTGTAAGTTTTCACGCCATCAAACCAGTATATTTGCATCTTCGTTAGTGGTGTTTGAAATCTAATGTTTTTTCTCGTTCAGCATTTTTTTAATGTTGGCATATTTCTTTCGCTACTGCACAATTTCAGAATCAGAATCAGAATCAGAATCAGGTTTATTGCCATTGTTCATGTAGTACACAAACTAGGAATTTGTCTCGGTACAATGCTGCAACATTAAACATGATAAGATAAGAGAAATAAACTATACATGTAATAAAGTGTAGGATAAGATTAAGTGATACTGGTCAACAGTTAAAATATATATTAGCCAGCAGCAGATACTGTGGAGAACTATATAGTGCAGTCGGTAATGCAGGAAGAAAACAGTGATGATTGACATGAGTCTGGTTGAGCTGCTGTACATGGTGCACGAGAGTCACTTAGTGTTCAGCAGTCTAATGGCAGAGGGGAAGAAGCTGTTCATGTGACGGGAGGTTTTAGTCTGGATGGACCGAAGTCTTCTACCAGAGGGGAGGGGGGCAAACAGTACATGACCAGGGTGTGAGGGATCGGCTATGATCCGGCCAGCACGCCTCCGGGTCCTGGAGATGTACAGATCCTGGAGAGATGGGAGCTTGCAGCCGATCACCTTCTCAGCAGTGCGCACTTCTGTCGGGTAGTCTTGATCAAAGAATATCTACTTGTCGCCAACTCGTATCTTTTTTTTGCCACACTTGCGTCAGGATTCTTTCCTTTATGTCGTATTTTAAGAAGTTTACCACAGCTGACCTGGGTGCAGAGTTTGAGTTCAGCTTCTGTGCCAAGGCTCTGTGTGCGCGTTGGATCTGTAAGTCTGTTTCATCAGGCAACTCAAGTTCTTTTTTTAAGAATTGTTCTATGAATTTCGCCATAGAGTTGCCTTCAGTGCCCTCCAGTATCCCGAAGATGCGTATATTGCTTCACCTGGACCTGCTCTCCAGGTCGGTTATTTCTTCCTGCATCCTCTGTGTCTGTGCCGTCAAGGTCTGTAGCAGCTTGCTTGCCTCAGCCTTCCAGTCTTCTACCTCTGATATTCGAGCTTGAGTTTCTGCCATACACACCTGATGAGTGTGCAGCTCCTCCGTGTTTTCTGCTAGCTTGCGTCTATTTCTTTTCGGAGACCCATAATTTCCTCCTTCACCTCTTTTTTCAGTTCTTCCTTAAGAGTCGTTAAATCCTGTTGGAGTTCTTGCTTGAAGTCTTTTATATCCTTACTTATATTTGTGAAGCCAGTGTTCATAATATTGAGGTTGGCGTCATCCATTTTCTCTGTTGAAGTCTCCTTGTTTTTGTTGGCCTCGTGCTCACCGATTTCTCCAGCGTTGTTGAAGAGGGATTCCTTAGTTTTACCCTGCTTTTTTCCGTGTGCCCGGCTTCTTCGCGTTTTCATCCCTTGGCTTATTGACTTATTTATTTCGAGTTGGCCATTTCGCAGAGATTTTTAACCCAACTTGGGAGGACTCTCTGTTTAAGCGTTATGCCTCTCCGCCATCTTCCCAGAAGTCCAAAATATTAATTTTTAATACTTTGTTGAGAATCATTTTCAGACGATCTGGAACCCATGGACATCACCAAACACTGGGTTTCCTCCTTTGTGAGGCTTTACTGCAGCTGTCTTCAATTGTTGCATATTTCTGGGTCTTTCTGCCTTAAGTTTTGTCATAAACAAGTGAAATGCATGCTCGATCAGGTTGAGACTTAGTGATTGACTTGGCCATTGCAGAATATTCCACTTCTTTGCCTTAAAAAAAACTCTTGGGTTTGTTTGGTAGTATGTTTTGGGTCATTGTCCATCAGTACTGTTAAGTGCTGTCCAATCAACTTTGCTGCATTTGGCTGAATTTCAACAGACAGTATATCCCTATACACTTCAGTATTCATCCGGCTGCTTCTGTCTTTTGTCACATCATCAATACACACTAGTGACCCAGTGCCATTGGAAGACATGCATGAGAATGCATCACACTGCGTCCATGTTTTACAGAAGATGTGGTGTGCTTTGGATCATGAGCCTTTCTAAGACTTCTCCATACTTTCTTCTTCCCATCATTCTGGTACAGGTTGATCTTGGTTTCATCTGTCTAAAGAATGCTGTTCCAGAACTGGGCTGGCTTCTTTAGATGTTTTTTGGCAAAGTCTAATCTGGTCTTTCTATTTTTGTGGCTAATTAGTGGTTTGCACCTTGTGGTGAACTGTATGTGTTCTTGTGAAGTTTTCTCTTCATGATAGACTTAGGTACTGATACACCTACTTCCTGGAGAGTGTTCTTCACCACCACTGTTGTCATCTGTGGAAGTCAAAGGCCTGTTGATCTCTGATCTTCAACATCTAGCAAACTTTTTTGTGTGTTTTTGTAAGCGTATCTTAGTTTTTATTCTGTGTTCTTAAGGGCTGAAACAAAATTTCATATCATTTATGTGTGAGTCTAGTGAGTCATTCACTCAAAACCAGTTACAGTGACAACATTCATTTCTGTGTTTCTCTCTGTGTGTGTAGTGCATCCACAGGGATCTCGCAGCCAGAAACATTTTGCTGACTCACGGCAGGGTGGCGAAGATCTGTGACTTTGGATTGGCACGAGACATCACCACAGATGCCAGCTATGTGCTCCGTGGAAATGTGAGTCTGTCTTTTTTTTTCTCTGCCCTTCCTTCTGATTTATTTCCTTTTCTGCCTCTCTTGTCTTTGCAGATCAAGAAAAAACATTATCTTGTCAGAATTAAATTTATCAATGATCATTTGAAAAATAAAACACCAACTGTTAAATAAATGTCAAAAAGCAAAAAATAAATAAAGCATCTGTGGTTACATTAGAAAAATAGGCAGAAATATATATTAATTAAAACAATAAAAATTGTCTATATGGAATTGACATCTAACTATAATTTATGGGTGTATTTGTCCCTTATGTTACTCAATGAGTAAGACGTTACTTAGTGACAATATTTAAGAAGAAAAGAGAGTCTGGAGCACACTGTCCAATTTACAGCCTTTATTGGTGCACAGACTGACGTTTCAACACTGTCTGTGTCTTCTTCAGAGTCACATAAAGCTGAACAAAATGGCTGCCATTAAACAGACACTAGACCATGTGTGAGAAACTCATTGATTAGTTAAAACCATAAAAGTTCAACTTCATTGGTTGACAGAGTGGGCTGGGTGTTGCTACACACTTGATCCACCCCAACCAATGATAGACACACACCTAGCAGCAAAAATAGCATGACATAGCATGACATCTATATGACATTTTTAAATATTTTTTAAATAGTATAAAAACAGATTCAGAAAAAAACATGTCATAAGAAACAAGAGAAACAAAGCTCCTCATTGAGTCCAAAGGGCTCCACTGTGTTCAGCGCATGAATTCAGTATGCTTGCCTGCAGAGCAAAGTCTTGATGATGTCTCCACCTCTAGGGGGAAGCACAATTTTCTCAATTCCCCAGAATTTAAGTGAAGCTGGGGAACCATAGTTGGCCTGAACATAATGGTGAGCAATGGCATAGTCCATATTTTTAGTGCGAATTGCAGTCTTGTGTTCTGATATTCTTACTTTTGGAGCTCTTTTTTGTTTGTCCCACATAGACCAGGCCACACGGACACTTTAACACGTAAATCACGTGTGCTGTTGCAATTAATAAAATATTTAATGTAATATTTTTTTACCAGTCCGGGGGTGGGAAAAGTACTTGGTGTCTAATGAATTACAGCACTGAACACAATGACCACAAAAGCCTGTTGGAGGAGCCTGTAAACAGGAGACAGACTTGAGTTGTTTTCCAGTATCAGAATGCACCAGTCTATCTCTCAGATTACGACAACATTTAAAAGAAATAAGAGGAGGAGTAGAGGAAATATGATTCAGTGATGGATCACTTTTAAGAACAATCCAGTGCTTAAGAATAACATTTTTAACTTTACCCGCTACAGGTGAGAATTCAGTGGAAAAAGTAACTCTAGAGGAATTTGTAGGATTCACAGTTTTTTCAATAGTAGCAACTGTCTATCTGTATGCCAGGCCCTCTGATAGGCTGCAGAAATATATTCTAGAGGATAACCTCATTCTTGAAAGCGCTGTTGCATCTCAGTAGCTTGTAACTGGAACTCATTATCAGTACTACAATTTCTTCTCAGCCCTAAAAAATTCCCTAATGGAATATTTTGAATGAGATGTTTGGGATGATAGCTTCTGGCTTGTAGAAGACTGTTTCTGCTTAATGGTTTACGATAAATTGTGGTTTCAATCACATTATTGATACCTTTGTAAAGTGTCAAATCTAGAAAATCGACAGATGTACTATTCTGTTCCATAGAAAATGATAAATAATTTGTAGTAGAATTGATATATTTTAGGAAGGCAGTTAACTCTTCACTATTTCCTTGCTAGATAACCAAGATGTCATCAATATCTTTTCCATAGGGCAACTTTGGAAAAAAACTGAATTTTGAACAGAATTGTAGATACAGTTTTCTTCCCAGAGGCCCATAGCAAGACAGGCAATATTTAAAAACAATATTTAATGTTTTTATGAGAGTGGGCAAACAGTTCTGGCTCTGTCTCACCCCAGGCTCGCCTGCCAGTCAAGTGGATGTCTCCTGAGAGCATTTTCAACTGTGTCTACACCTTTGAGAGTGACGTGTGGTCCTATGGCATCCTGCTCTGGGAAATCTTCTCTCTGGGTAACATCTGTGTATCTTTCTTTTAATCCCTTTGAGCTAGATTGGTGACAGAGTGATGATGAGGATTTTGTGAAACTGCGTTTGTGTTGCAGGTAAAAGCCCGTACCCAGGGATGCAGGTGGGATCTGCATTTTATAGGATGATTGAGGAAGGCTACAGGATGAGCAGCCCTGAGTTTGCTCCCATTGAGATGCAAGTGTTTGTCTGTTTCTGTTATTCAAAGATTGAAGTCGTGCAGTTCACAATCTGAAGCCTTCACTCACACAAGAGTACGAACATGTGATAAAACAGCAAATCTTCACATTATAGATGCCGCAACAAATGAACAAATTAAATTAAATTTGTTTCTCAGAAGTGTATTTAAATGACTGACATATTAAATACCTCCCAGTTTTACAATATTTTTATTAACCTTGTTACGACCCCTCTGTCTAGGTGGGGAGAGGGGGTAACAAATGGGATTGGTTGGTAAAGCAAAAATTATGTTTAATTAGTTAAATGAAAGCAACAGTCAAAATAAGATATACATAAAATGGTTGGAAACAAAGGCCTAGAAAGGTACTACTCAAGCTTAAGAAAGAAATATAACCAGAAGAATTCCAGTTTGGGTGATTACAGCTTCCTGCCTACATGAGAGTAAACTAAAGAAACCAAAAGAAAGTAACTCAGCTCCTGTCACTACCCAAACTGAAATACAAGAGGGAGTAGTACCTTTAAACCTAAATGTGACTAACAACCAAGTTACCTGAGTGATGTGTATGAAATTGAAAAGGGAAACCTTGGCCCAGTCTCTCAACCTGAAAGAAAGACAGTATGAGTGAGGAGATAAACACACGATAATGAATAACAAAAAACAACAAGTTCCCAATTGCCCGAATGTGCCTAGGAAGAACAAAAACACAAACAAACAAAGGCACACGAGTGTCACCTGGTCCACACAAAGATACCAGTTTAAAGCAAAGTATCTGATCCACGTAAACAAAGATACTCAACCAAAGTGAGTATTTTACAATGCTCACTGGCAATAGGAACAGGTTGGCAGACTGCTCGCATGAAATCACAGCTGCCCTGACTGGAATTTATAGCTGGAATTTCAGCTGGAATTTATAGCTGGTGGCTGAATGACGCAAGGCTTGATTGGTGGAGAGTTGGAACACCAGTCCAATCAGGCACAGGATTCAGTCAGGGGTTGGATGAGGCAAGAGACAGCCAAACCAAAGAGACAGAAACGGACACCAAACCAAGGAGAGCTGTATAATTGAGTGACATGGGGAGGAAAAATGGACAAAGATGAACAACTTCAAAGTAAAAAGACAAAAGGCCATGGGCCGTAACAGACCTGCACCAAGGAAGAATATGCTTTCAACTGTACTTGTTTGGATATGTGTTAACAGCATAGCTAAAAACATTATGGTGTAAGTTGGATGAAATTTTTAGGTGAGGATGAAAATTGTTCAGCGACTGATTATTTTGGGGTGATCTAAATTGCTGTAAGCAGAGGTATATGCTGACAGCTAACAGGCTGTGAGAAGAAATTAAAATATGAAGTAGAAAATGAGGTGCCTTGGTAGACGTTTGCTCTGTCCAAGTGGCTTCTAGTTTGGCCTCCTTTTTTAAAGCATCGACTGTTTTGAATGAAACAGCTGAAATCTGTTCATCTGGCTTTTATAAGTGCAAGGTCAAATCGTACAAGATGTTTTAAATTTAAAGATGTACTGCAGTGGATATAAATCTCATTAAAAACAAATGTACATTGTCTAAAATGGTATCTTATGCCCTTTTCCACAAAAAAAAATCCTTTCCTTGTCTTACAGTTGCTTGTAAAAATCTTATCCCTGTTCCTCCTCCTTCAAACGCCCGGCTCTAATTAGGCCCACCTGTTGAGTTTCGGCACCTTATTGTGAAGTGCAGTGTAGTGACATGCACTTCCTGTCACATCACTGCACTGCCCTTTAAACACCAGAGGGCATCCATATTGCAGCCTCTTTGGACTGGTGCCCTCTGCCAGGTGCCTACCGTGTTACCGCTGTTCCACATCTTTAATAAAGCTGTGTTCATCCAGTCATCTTGCCTCATCCTTCACTCAAGGTATCTTACCATACATAACATTTGGCAATCGAGGATTAACTCATGGAGGCACGCATTACACCACTTCACCCCTTTTTTGAGCTCCCAGGTGAGCCGCTGGTGCCTTGGCCAATGTGGTTTGAGGCTTTTCAGACGTACATCACCGCACTGGACCTGGGTAAGCTCGACAAGTTAAGAGCACATGAGCTACTTGTTCACAACCTGGGTATTGAGGGCCAGCGAGACCTGCACACACTCGGAGCTTCGGACTCTTTTGAAGACGTTGTGGAGCTGCTAGCAAACCATTTTCATACCCCGGATAGCGTGACTGTCCGGAGGATTCACTTTTGGCAGCGACATCAGCGAGTGGGTGAGCCTGTTCATCAGTTTGTCGCCGATTTAAAGCAGCTAGCTAGCGAGTGTTGCTTTTGGCCATTGGAAGATGAATTGGGACGTGACCAGCTTGGGGAGCACACATGTAGCGCCTCTTGCAGGCTAGGCTACTCTTGGCGCCCAGTGATTTAACACTAGCTAGAGCTGTTGAGCTAGCTCTCCAGTTGGAGGCTGCAGACAAGCTAGCTTCAGAGCTAAACTGGCACCAGTCACAGTGGCCACTAGAACCTCCTGCAGCAGCAAATGTTGTGGACTCAGATAGCAAGGATAGCTTGGACAATGATACTATAGAAGCCAACACTGCCAGCCGAAGGTCTGCCCCAGGAAAACCCCTTTGCAAGGGTTGTGGGTCCACGATGCACTGTAATAAGGCTAAGGACTGCCCGGCCAGGGGAGCACGTTGTAGCAGATGTGGACGCTTGAACCATTATGTCAGAGTGTGCCGTGTATCTAAACTGGAAAGCCCACGGAAGAAATCACTCCGCCCGCCCCCGACGACCATCCATACGGTGTCCCCCAGCACAAACGGGTACATGTTTTGCACAGTGGAGCTGGATGGCGTGGAGGTGCCACTGTTGCTCGACAGGGGAGCGGAGGGGTCATTGCTGAATTGGGCCACGGTGAAGAAGTTTTTCCCTCTACTACAGAATTCGAGGTAACCCGGCACCGTTGTATGGTTATGGAGGTGGCAGGCTGTGCACAGTTGGGACTTTGGAGTTAACAGTTTGCTACAAGTCTGCAACGATGGTTGACTTCACGTTCCACATGACAGCCCGAGGCGATAACATCATGGGCTGTGACTTGTTTACGGACTGGGTTTTGCCATAAAAGATGATGCTGGGAATGAATGGTCAGGTTGTGGCCAGTGGAACCCTCCAGTTCCGGTGGCCGATGAGGACGTTGTGTGGTACAAAGAGCTAACAGACACCATGGCGGTCAAGCAGGACCAGCCTCACTCAGGTTTGGCGCAGGAGGGTCTCAGTGCCGGTGCTCGGAATATGGTGGGGGGGGGGGGGTACCGAGTGTGGCGGCGAGGCACCTGTGCCGGCAAGTGATGCCAGTGTGATAGCCCCAGATGCCTCTGGAGCTTGGCCGCAGGGGGGTGGAGGGTCTGCAGCTACAATGGTGAACACTATGATGGTTATACAGTAGAAGAGGTCGGGGCCAGACCAACGAACACAGAGGAACCACGTGCTCAGCAGCACCATTTCAGGCCGAGCCAAGCCCCACTGAGGGTTATGGAATTGGTTCGGGTTTGGGGTGAAGAACAGCCATGGCGAAGGTGGGCCAGATGACAGCCAGCTAAACATCACGAGTGTCTGCGCATAGTGGCTAAGCTATGCGCAGCATACTTCAAGCTGTCCCATGGCTCGGTGAGGCACGTCAATCAGCTTCAGCGTGTCCAGGACGAGGCTTCAGGTGGCATGGCTGGATGAGAGTGAGTGTCGGTGGTGAAGAGAAGAGGTTCTTTCATCCAGAAAATCAGCCATCATCCCAAGGGCCTGCTGCTTCCAGGGGCGTGCTTGCTGAGGGGCTGCCCTGGGCCCCCCATGCCAGTTCTACTCCTCCTGCCCAAGAAACAGTGCTGTAAATATGTGCGTTAATAGTTCTAGTGTTCTAATGTATGTATGTTATAAAATGGGATTATTTTGTGTATTTTGTTTAGTTTAGGAGCACGGCGTGTGATTTTAGTTCATGTATGGACTCTTTTCTTTAGTTTATCGGATGGCAGAATAATCCACCCCGCCATGTGGGCTGCACGGTAGTCCACCCATCAGCCCTATTTTAGGTTATGTTGTGTGAATGTGTTAGGCCATTTTAGTTCATTGGTTTTCGTTATGTAAGTGCGTGATTCGGGTCCCAAATTGGGGAGGGCCTTAATTGTGTGTGTGATTTTGGACTTTTCCAAGGGGGGGAGGAAATGTGATGTTGAGTTCTGGCACCTTATTGTGAAGTGCGGTGTAGTAACATGCACTTCCTGTCATGTCACTGTACCGCCCTATAAATACCAAAGGGCATCCATATTGCGGCCTCTTTGGACCGGTGCCCTCTGCCAGGTGCCTACCGTGTTACCGCTGTTCCACATCTTTAATAAAGCTGTGTTCGTCCAGTCATCTTACCTCATCCTTCACCCAAGGTATTTTATCATACATAACACCACCCACATCCTGCCCATAGGATGCTGGCAGCACACAGAAGTCTGCAACCTGGCAAATTTGAACAACCACTTCTTAGTCCTGATTGATTCATCTGTTATGGTGAGATCACAAAAACGCTCCATCTAAACTTGCCTTTTCCAAGGCAAGGAACTTAACTGAACTTTCACAGCAGAAAAACACAGACATAGTGATTTCACTCTTGATATGTCCTGTGAGTCATAAAAAACATGTTACAGACATGTTAACAAGAAAAAAAAAAGATGGTCACCAGTGTGTCACTTTAAAAGATTTGGGTGTAATAAAATGTAGCAGGAACTATATTTTATGGGTCAACCTCAAATGGGAATTTGAATGTTGTTAACATGTATATTTTTTTTGGATTTTGTGTACTTTATTGATCCCCAGAGGGGAAATTCAGGGCATCCAACTGGATGGATGAAGCAGCCACGGTACGGCGCTATCCCTTCACCATTCACACACACATTGACACCAGGGAGCCACTTTAGAGTCTCCAGTTAACCTAACCTGCATGTTTTTGGCCTGTGGGAGGAAACCGGAGAAATCCCGGAGTAAACCCACGCAGACACGGGAGAACATGCAAACTCCACACAGATCACTGTTGGTCAGGAGCTAGGATCGAACCCAGGATCCCATAGCCAAGGGTGAGTTGCTGTGCTGCCACAGTGCTAACCACTGTGCCACCGCACCGCCCATGGGATGGGAGTAGGGCTGAGCGATATACCAAATATATTTGTTGTATCTGTAAATTTGGCCGCCCGCAGTACATAAATGATTATATCACGCATATTTGAATATTTATTATGTTAGTATGAGCTGCCGCTGTGAGACAGGTCTGTCTGCAGCTTGGCCGCTGCTGAAGTCTGAAAGTGGAAGCTCATTAGCTCACCACAGCTGCCCCCCCACACACACACATGCTCACAGAGAAATCTAAACTGCAGCGAGCAGAGATAAAATGGAAGATAACAGAATAAAAGTAAGTTCACCTTAAGCACAGGAAATGGGGGGACCCAGAAGAAGATAAACATTTCGAGTCTGGACTCTGCACGTTTGTTTGCTAAGTGAGCAAACTTAGCAAACAAACTTTCAAAATAAGGACTTATCTGGTCTTGCAACCCTTCAAAATAAAAGCGAGTGGCTCGTCAAATAAACAACTGATGGAATGTAGATACATAAAAAAACAAAAATAAGTGATAAGTTATGCTTCTGTCACTTATTAGACCACCAAGTTTAACTATGTGTGGTAAATAGAAACACTTCTACCCATGTGTATAAACTTGATCTCTTGATAGTGTGAGTTCTGTTAAGCAAAGGAAAAAAGGCACTTTGCTCAGTTACATATTGTTGTGACGAATTTTCTCTGACATAAGTTTTCATTTTATTTTATTATCCGGCTTTTTCATAAGTGAAATGAATATATATTTACATTTCTAAAAAAATGTAAGTAAACCAAATTTCAAAGGACATTCAGTACACAAAATGCATATCGCTATATGTATGGTGTATCACAGCCATGGACAAAATTGTTGGTACCCCTCTGTTAATGAAAGAAAAACCCACAATGGTCACAGAAATAACTTGAATCTGACAAAAGTGGTAATAAATAAAAATTCTATGAAAATTAACCAATGAAAATCAGACAATGCTTTTGAATTGTGGTTCAACAATTATTTTAAGAAACAAACTCATGAAACAGGCCTGGACAAAAATGATGGGACCCTTAACTTAATATTTTGTTGCACAACCTTTTGAGGCAATCACTGCAATCAAACGATTTCTGTAACTGTCAATGAGACTTCTGCACCTCTCAGCAGGTATTCTGGCCCACTCCTCATGAGCAAACTGCTCCAGTTGTCTCAGGTTTGAAGGGTGCCTTCTCCAGACGCCATGTTTCAGCTCCTTCCACAGATGTTCAATAGGATTTAGATAAGATAAGATAAGATAAGCCTTTATTAGTCCCACAATGGGGAAATTCCAGGATTGCAACAGCACAGGGATAGCAACACTCAGAGCAACAATCAGAAGGCAAGAAAAAACAAGAGCAGCAAGTATACATATGTATATACTGTATAAACATAAATATATAGACACACAGTGCGGAGCATTGTAGCTAGATGGAATAAATATGTAAATATATAAACACACACAGTGCGGAGTATTGTAGCTAGATGGAATAAATATGTAAATATATAAACACACACAGTGCGGAGCATTGTAGCTAGATGGAATAAATATGTAAATATATAAACACACACAGTGCGGAGCATTGTAGCTAGATGGAATAAATATGTAAATATATAAGCACATAGTGTGGAGCATTGTCGCTAGATGGAATAAATATATAAATATATAAACACAGTGCGGAGCATTGTCGCTAGATGGAATAAATATGTAAATATATAAACACACATAGTGCGGAGCATTGTAGCTAGACGGAATGAAACAGCAGCATAACCGTCTACTAGATCAGGGCTCATAGAAGGCCACTTTAGAATAGTCTAATGTTTCGCTCTTAGCTATTCTTGGGTGTTTTTAGCTGTGTTTTGGGTCATTATCCTGTTGCAAGACCCATGACCTGCGACTGAGACCAAGCTGTCTGACACTGGGCAGCACATTTCTTTCTAGAATACCTTGATAGTCTTGAGAGTTCATTGTACCCTGCACAGATTCAAGACACCCTGTGCCAGATGCAGCAAAGCAGCCCCAGAACATAACAGAACCACCTCCATGTTTCACAGTAGGGACAGTATTCTTTTCTTGGTATGCTTCATTTTTGCGTCTGTGAACATAGAGCTGATGTGCCTTGCCAAAAAGTTGCAGTTTTGTCTCGTCTGTCCATAGGACATTCTCCCAGAAGCTTTGTGGCTTGTCAACATGCAGTTTGGCAAATTCCAGTCTGGCTTTTTTATGATTTGTTTTCAACAGTGGTGTCCTCCTTGGTCGTCTCCCATGAAGTCCACTTTGGCTCAAACAACGACAGATGGTGCGATCTGACACTGATGTACCTTGACCTTGGAGTTCACCATGAATGTGTTTAGAGGTTGTTCTGGGCTCTTTTGTTACCATTTGTATTATCCGTCTCTTCCATTTTTCATCAAGTTTCCACCTGCAGCCACGTCCAGGGAGGTTGGCTACAGTCCCATGGATCTTAAATTTCTGAATAACATGTGCAACTGTAGTCACAGGAGCATCAAGCTGCTTGGAGATGGTCTTATAGCCTTTACCTTTAACATGCTTGTCTATAATTTTCTTTCTAATCTCCTGAGACAACTCTGTCCTTTGCTTCCTCTGGTCCATGTTTAGTGTGGTAAACACCATGTCACCAAACAGCACAGTGACTACTTGTCACCCTTTAAATAGGCCGACTGACTGATTACAAGTTTGTAGACACCTGTGATGTTAATTAGAGGACACATCTTGGTTGAACATGTCCCTATGGTCATCTTTTCTAGGGGTATCATCATTTTTGTCCAGGCCTGTTTCATGAGTTTGTTTTTTAAAATAATTCTGTTGAACCACAATTCAAAAACATTGTCTGATTTTCATTGGTTAATTTTCATAGAATTTTTGTTTATTACCACTTTTGTCAGATTCAAGTTATTTCTGTGACCATTGTGGGTTTTTCTTTCATTAACAGAGGGGTACTAACAATTTTGTCCACGTGTGTATATCGCAATACATTTTTTTAAAAACTATATCACACAGCCCTATATGGGAGTTTTTGTTTGTTTGTTTTGGGGGGGGTATATTTCTCACTCAAAACAACACATACAGTATGAATAAAATAATATTCTGCACCTTTTCCTTTATTTTACACAACACAGATTAATTGAGTAGTTATGTCAACACAAAGCCAACACTATTGAACAACAGAAAAAGTTTGATTTGGTATAGATTCTCTGTCAACTACTTTGAACCCTTTTATTGCTTAAAGGCCTGCTTTTGAGTGTGCATTCCATCTGCATTCAGTAGATGCTACCACATTCCCATGTGCAAAAACTCATCCCAGTTTTCCCCCTGCAGATATGCCATGATGTTGTCCTGCTGGAACCACGATCCTCTGAAAAGACCTTCCTTCAACAAGCTGGTAGAGAGAACTGAACTACTACTGTCAGAAAACACCAAGAATGTGGGTAGCAAGAGTATTAGGATTGCTCATCTTACTTCTCTTTTTTAAACTTCATTTAAAGGTCCCATTCAGTCAAACATGTTGTGTCTGTGGGTTTTAACCTTCTAAAATGCTTACCTGGGTCACATGACTGCAGGTTTCATTTAGAAATAATTAACATTTTGGTAGAATTGTCAGGTGCTGATTTTGCTCTTCCGGGACCTTTTTCTGTATGTTACTGACAAATGAACCAGTCTTCAGTTACAACCCATCACAATCCTGTTGTCTGTGATGATTCATCCCTACACAGATAGAGAGCTTAAGTCACACCCCTTCTATTTCTGTATATGGGACCTTAAATTGACAAAATTCTCCATTGAAATGAGCGGCAAGAGCAAAATTATCTTTTGATCCCGATCAAATTTTGCCATGAGTTACACATATGATGTTTGTCAATTTAAATGATAATTTTCCAAGTAATTAAGGTTGTTGGCTGTTGTATCATAGAGTAATATTTAGTTTTTGTTTAAACGATTAGTGGACAACTCCCATCATCCCACATCACTAAACACGATCATGGCGGGAGATTACTGAAACCTCACCTCCCATTTCTTTACTGATGGAAAAAAAGGATCCAAAGAGGAGAAAAACAACACAAAGGTATTGTTTTGTATTGTGAGAGCTGCAGCTGATCCAGAGGACTTCACCCTGGGCGCACTTTGAAAAGATGACATAAGTGCCGTCCATCTGTGTTTGTAGTTTTTTAATTTACATATTTTCATAACCTTACACCTTAACAGTTAGACAATAACGTACACTGTTATTTATGTGGAAAATTATCTTTTAAATTGACAAACATCATATGTGTAACTCACGGCAAAATTTGATCGGGATCAAAACATAATTTCACTCTTGCCATTCATTTCAATGGAAAATTTTTCTGATTTAAGGTCTCATATGCGGAAGTAGAGGGGGCGTGACTTAGGCTCTCTTTTGTGCGTAAAAGCGTTAGCTTCTGAGCTAACAGTGCTGCTATGAAGTTAGCTTACCAAGCACAGTTGATATTATTTTCTTTAAATTCCAGTCACCCTAATTGGCATCCCTGTTCCCACCTGGTTTTCGCCGTGATGGTAAATGAACCATTAGCATTAGCTTGGCTAGGCGGTCAGAGTTCACAGACGTTGGCTAGAGCACAGAGGTAGAATGGGCGCAGTCGGGCATCCGGGCATTTGGCCTACTTCCGGTTAGCAACCCACATGGCAATGCCGTACTAGGTGAAAACAATTCAGTGGCGACCTATTCCCAGGCAGCTGCCGTGACCCAGTCAAGCTTGTCCAGCCCGTCGTAGTGCATTATATTCAGCTCATCATGTCCTATATCAGGTAATTGAGTGATATTGTGTTAGTTTAATTAGTTGCCACTTGATGGGTCACGTTTTGAAAATGCTAGCTGCCGACACAAGCCTCTCTGTATTGTAAACAGAGACGGACATTTCGTCTATGGAAATGCATGACTGATTCCCTTTTCACCCAACAATACAGACCTCTCTATGTGCAGTCAGCCTGACTAATTTAACTGTAGACTGTAGTAAATAGTGCAACAAAGGGGCTGGCCATTAATGAAAGAGGTGACAAATACGGTTTCGCCGTATTTTAATACGGGGAAAATGCAATTTTAGCAAATACGGGCGTATTGCCATTTCTGTATGCCAAAAAGAAAAATATACGGGAAAAGAGGAACACGTCGTGTGACTCCCACAGCGAGCTGGCAGAGCGCTCAGCGTGAGCAATTACTGATCGTTATAGAAGCGCCTCGCACCTTCTGCGGCTCTGGAACAGAGAGGAATCCCGGCGCCAGTAATGCTGCGCCTGATATGTGTGACTAATGCAAATGTATATGCTTTCCTGCTGTCTACTGTGATGCTAATGTGCCATGCGTGCATTAGCCGGGTATATAAGTTGACTGTCTGCATGAAGCACCCTTTTAAACTTCACTCGTGTCCGCCTGCACTTATTTCGATCCAACACAAGCGCACCTAAGCAGTGTTTAGCATCAGTGAACATTTTCTTGTTTAATTATTTCTTTTAAGAATTACTCCTGTGCTGCCCTGATATTTAATGGATTGGTCATGTTACCCATAGGGGCCTTTCCTTAAAAACATTCAAAACATGTAAGAGGGTTAATCATGTTAATATGGGTCGAAGCAAATATGCTTACCAGGGGTGTCGATCAAGTAGCTGTACACATCCGGCCACTGCACAGCTGGCCACCTGGTTGGGTCATTAACCCATTTTCCGGCTGGTAGCTTGTATGGGCAATCTGTCAGTCCACTTGCTGTCAGTTTCTCCTGATAACGTAGCCTGGCTGACTCATCAAGCTTTTCTATGTAGTCACAGGCCATGACAAAAAGTCAAAACACTGCACTCGACAAGGCTTGGTAACGGGTTTGTTTTCACCGAGTTAAGATGGCGGCGATGTGTTACTAACCGGAAGTGACGTAGCCCCGACCGCACCCATAGGGCTGTCTACGCTTACGTCACCGATCTCATGAACGCGCCCTAGCAGCACGGTGAGGTATCGACAAACGACGATTTCAATGCATTTCTATGGCAATGTTAGCTAAATTTAAACAAAGAAAATGTCGAAATGGTGCGCAACTGGCTCATGTAGCCATCACCATCTTATGAAAGATGGTGATTGTAATCAGAAATACAAGTTTTTTAAGATTCACATCGGCCAGAAGAGATTACTGAAGGAGGATTTTGTGGGCTGCCTTGTCATACAAGTTAGCTGAGGGATGATATGACCCACGTCTCTGTCTGTTCTGACCACTTTATAACTTTATAGCAGGTATGTCTGTTTACCAAACTATGACTCTTATTTATCATTAAAAGTAACTTGCCTACACGTAAAGTCAATGCGAACATGTGAAAAACACTCGAATTTGCATCCGAGGGAGTTAATACTAGAATAGCATTAGCACAGAAATGTGTTGGCTCGATAGGAATATTCATTCCAATTTGAGCTGCTAATCAGCCTCAGAGTAAACATATCAACACTGCTTAAAAATTAGACTGACACTCACCTGCTGACAAATGGACTGAAGCTCTGTAGAGCTGAAGTGAAGTTGGGATTAACAAGTGTAAACAAACAGCATCTCCCATATGGGAGACAGGAGGTTTTTCCTGTGAGCTCCGGTGGATACATTTTGCAAACCTAAACATGACAGCTTTTTGGGGATTTCCACAGCAGGTACAATTTGTTTTCTATTATTAGAGTGTTCTGCCAATGTACAGCGAAGCTGGCGCATCTATTCGTAGTTGTAAATACCAACAAATATTGTTTCTGGCCACTCTGTTGGATCATTCTTCCACATACTGGCTGGTAGACAGTAGGGACACTTTTTGAGATCAGAAATTTAAAGTTTTTGATCATATCTGATCCGATCTTGCGGTGAAAACTCGTCATAATATTGATATGCTGTACTGTTTCAATGGTAAACTGCTGTTTTTTTTCACCTCCCTGCTGTCTTGGGTTTGCCCTTCATGTGCAAGTACCCGACCAGAGGTGGTCCTTGGGCTACAGAGGAATCCATAACATTTTGGTGATGATCCCAGAATGCATACCTCCACTAAGGCTCTTATCTTCTCACAAAGTGTTAGCAAGAATACTCTAAAACTACTACATGGATTTGGATGAAATTTTTACCATTGGTGGTCCTTGGGCTAGAGAGGAACCCAAAACATTTTGGTGATGATCAGAGAATGCATACCTCTGCCAAGGCTCCAGCACCGAGGCATCAGCACCTTGGTGCTTTCATTTTTCAGTAACCGCTATTTTATAACAGTTCAGCTCTGCATGCTGTAAAAAAACATGTTATGTTGTGCTGTAAAAAAGTCACACTGCTGCCTCTAGTGGCCCGGCATAGTTATTACAATACCTTTTTTCCGGGCTCCATTGACAGTAAAGGTGAGTTAAATTTGTGTTTATTTTGAAAACAAAGCCTTATCTCGGAATTCTGGCAAATTAAAAGTCGAGAAAATATGGTGATACAATGATGCAAGCCTTTAGTTGCACTTAATTTTGACTGGGCCAGCTGAAACAGAAAGGTGGACAGACAGATATACACACACACACACACACACACACAACCATCCACACACAGACACACAGTGATTATCGTATGCCTCCGTTTTCACCGAGGCATAATTATTACTAATTAAGAGGAGACAACTTGCTGGACCTGGTGTACACAACCCACAAGAGAGCCAATGAGGCCTCCCCCTCCCCCACCTTGGTCTGATCACATCACCATCTTGCTAAGGCCTGCATACAGACCCAGAGTGAAAGCCGTCAGACCAACTAAAAACAGATACATGTGTGGTCAGAGGAGGCCTCTGATGCCCTGAAAGACTGCTTTAGCGCCACAGACTGGGACACTTTCAAGCATGCAGCCATTCACAATGAGCACACAAACATAGAGGAATACACTAAAGCTGTTGTAGTATACATAGTTAAATGCATTGATGATGTCATTCGCTGCAAAACAGTCACTGTTCGTGCTAACCAGAAGCCATGGATGACAGCAGAGGTTCATAGGCTCCTGAGGGCTCAGGATGCACCCTTCAGGACCACTGATACCGCAGGACTAACAGCAGCAAGGGCCAACCTGTCCTGTGGTATCAAGGAAGCAAAACGACAGTACAGCAAGAAAATATCCGGACACTCCAGCAACACCAGAGATGTACAGTCTCTCTGGCGTGGCATACAGACCCTCACCAACTGCAAACCTCCACCTCAGACCTGTGTGAGCGACATCACACTGCTGAACAACTTAAATGACTTCTTTGGCCGCTATGAAGCACAAAACAGCACATCAGTACAGAAGACCACTCCTCCCTCAGACGAGAAAGCTATAAGTCTGGATCCGGCTAGCATGAAGAGGACCCTCTCCAGGATCAACCCACGCAAGGCAGCTGGACCGGACAGCACACCAGGTCACAATCTGAAGGACTGTGCGGAGGAGCTCATGACTGTCCTGGCTGACATCTTCAACATCTCACTGAGTCAAGCTGTTGTCCCCATGTGTTTCAAAACTGCTACCATAATACCAGTCCCAAAGAAGCCCGTCCCATCCAGCTACAACGATTACCGGCCTGTAGCACTGACCCCATTATAATGAAGTGCTTCGAGCGGCTGGTCATGCAGAACATCAAGTCCACCCTGATGACCTATCTCAATTTGCATACAGGTCAAACAGATCCACAGAAGATGCCATCTCTGCTGCTGTCCATCCAGCCCTCACCCACCTGGATTCAAAGAACTCCTGTGTGCGAATGCTGTTATTGAACTTCAGTTCAGCATTCAACAGAATCATCCCCCAGCACCTAATACAAAAACTCAGACACTTGGGACTCAAAACCTGTCTCTGTAACTGGGTGCCGGACTTTCTCACAGGTAGGCCACAGAACATGTGGGTCGGCAGCAATACCTCCAAGACCATCAGACTGAGCACAGGTGCCCCACAAGGGTGTGTGCCCAGCCCGCTGCTCTTCACCCTGCTGATCCATGACTGTGTACCAGCGTACAGCACCAACCACATCATCAAATTTGCAGACGGCATGATGGTGGTGGGCCTCATCACTAACAATGAAAAGGCCGACTACAGAAATGAGGTGAGCCAACTGGTCCAGTGGTGTAAAGACAATAATCTCTTCCTGAACGTGGGAAAAACCAAGGAGATTATGGTCAACTTCAGGAGAGCACACACGGTGTCCCCCTCTGATCATCGATGGAGCAGCTGTGGAGAGGGTGAGCAGCACCAAGTTTCTGGGAATGCACATCCCTGAGGACCTCTACTGGTCTAACAACGCCACATCACTGGCCAAGAAGGCTCAAACTCACCTCTATTTCCTCTGCAAACTGAGGAGAGCATGAGTCCCACCCCCCATCATGTGCTTATTCTACCAGGGTACCATTGTGAGCATCCTCAACAGCTGCATCACTGTATGGTATGGAAGCTGTACCACCTCCTGCCAGAAGACTCTACAACGCACAGTGAAAGCAGCCAGGAAGATCATCGGTGCCCCTCTGCCCTCCCTCTCGGACATGTACCACACCCACCTCACCCACAGAGCCATCAACATTGCAGGCGACACCTCGCACCCCTCACACTCCCTCTTCAGCCCCCTGCCCCCAGCGAGAAGGTACCGGAGCCTACGGGCCCACTCCACAAGACTCCTAAACAGCTTTGTTCACCAGGCCATCAGGACCCTGAGCTCTGCTCACTCCCCCCCTTCCCCTGCCCCCTACCCCTGGACTGTAACACACTCACCCACACAACAACTGTACCTCAGCTGTTTGCACAGAAAGACTTGGCACACCAACAGTACTACATCCGCTACTGTATGTCTTGAACCTTACTGCAACCATTTGCGCAAATGCTTTACCTGCTGCTATCTGTCATTGCAATACTGATCATGCCCAGACCAGTCTATCACTGTCTGCACCCCCATTACCACGTTGAACTTATTACGGTTTACTGTACATAGGATTGCTGTGTTTTTTATTTGCACTATGGGTAGCATTACTGTACATAGATTGTTGTTGAAATTGTTTTCCATCATTATTCCTTCTTGTCTTATATACAGTCCCTCCAGGATTTCACGGGATGTTTTTATGATTGTTGCGGCCCAAAAAGCCTGAATTCATGGGAGCTTTTTTAAAAAGTTGCGATAAAAGTTGCGACGTTTTTAGAGTGTTTATTGCTCTAAAAGTTGTGGGAAGAATTACAAATTTTAAAGTAGATGTTTCTTTTCCAGTTTACTGCAGTGATCTTCTATATCTTCTATATCGCCTCAAGATGGCGACCGGGATGGTCACACTTTTTCAGTGCTGAGACAAAGTCACTGATTTTGCCATTAAAAGTGGCTGGCCTGCAGCGATCGGCGCTCGTGGCGAACACGCACGGGCTGAATTGCCACCTCCGTTGGATTGCCCTTTAATCGCCTTTCTCCAGCGACTTCCTGCGCCTTCCTGAAGCGATTGCTAAGCTAACACTAGTTAGCTTAATGCTACCTGAAGCGATTGCTAAGCTAACGCTAGTTAGCTTAATGCTGGCGCCAGTCTCTAAAAATCTAACCTACAGCGATCGGATATACCTCCGGTGGATTACCCCTTTGATCGCTTTTATCCGGCCACTGTGAGTAAACTGACCAGCGATTCCAGCGCTTCCTTGTGATTCACTGATGTGCCCTACCTGAAGCGATTGCTAAGCTAACGCTAGTTAGCTTAATGCTGGCGCCAGCCATTCCACCTAACACCAGCCTGAATCAAAGCCCAGCTGCGAGGCCCAGCGGAGATACTACCAGGCAGGCGGCTATTTGTTTGACGGGGCTCAGCAGAGATTTCACCCAGGCAGACGGCGGTAGGCGGCGGTGCCCAGCGAAGGACTTACCGTGACTGCAGCGGCGGTGTGCGACGAGACTACCCGAAGCGATTGCTAAGCTAACGCTAGTTAGCTTAATGCTGGCGCCAGTCATTCCACCTTACACCAGCCTGAATCGAAGCCCAGCTGCGAGGCCCAGCGGAGATACTACCAGGCAAGCGGCTATTTGTTGACGGGGCTCAGCAGAGATTTCACCCAGGCAGACAACGGTAGGTGGCGGTGCCTAGCGGAGGACTTACCGTGACCTCAGCGGAGCTCGGTGGCAGCGGCGGTGTGTGACGAGACTCGGTTGGAGGAGCGGGACGGGAGACCAGTTACGGCGACTATGAGCAACGAGACCAGCAACGGAAGGGGCTAGTTGGCTAGCTGAGGCCCAGCTGGATTCGAGGACGATCGGATCAGATTCTGGCGATATAAGCAGAATTTATTTTACTATCCACAGATTTTCTTTTTCCTTCTTTCCAAGAAAGACTGAAGATGGCGGCCACCGGATTAAAAAGTGGGCTGATGGGCACCACTAATAAGCCTTCTCTACTTCTCTACTTCCTCTTCGTTTTGTCTTTGTGTGTCTGGACCTGCAACAAGAAGGATTTTCCGACAAACTCAACCAAAGGTGAAGTTAAAAAGTTTTATCTGTATGGATTTGGGCTTGGACATCTCACCCTACACTCTATGTGGTCTTTAAAAGGCCTGAGCAAAAACTTCCAAATTAAGGCAAACATGGCTGTTAAGCAAAAATCACAATATGGCAGAGGATATACAATTAAAGTTCTGTTAGTTCTGCTACTTCTGGCAGGAGATATTCACCTTAACCCTGGACCTGCCACTATTAAACAGCAGACCACTGGGTTAGCACAAAACCGAGCTGTACAAAAGCAAAAACAACATTTATTTTTCCAAACTGTTAATCATGCACGAGTTCTTTGGGACACCAAGGCTAAACCAAAGGGGATCCTCGGCGGTCATTTAAACATACGGAGCATAATCCCCAAAAGAGATGAGATTTCGGTGTTGCTGTTGGACTCAAATCTGGACTACCTTTGTCTCTCAGAAAGCTGGCTACACAGGAACATAGACACTAATATGATCGATATTGTGGGCTACCAGTGTTTTAGAAAAGACAGGCAGGTAGGGAGGGGAGGAGGTGTTTTAATTTACATCAAAGACAAATATAAATGTCAACTGGTTGATTTGAATACTTCACTTGAATGTTTAGCTGTTAATGTATGTCTCTCTCCGGTAATGAATTTCAACATTGCAGTATTGTACAACCCACCATCACACAATTCTTCCTTTTATAATGAATTAAGTGATCTGGTTAAACAACTTGAGAAGAACAGAGAAACAATAATTCATGGTGACTTTAATATCAACTGGTCTGATAAAAAAGACAAACAAAAACTGAAAAGCCTCATGACTAAATTTAATTACCAGCAAATCATCAAAGGACCCACCAGGATAACCAAACAATCCAGAACACTTATTGACATGGTATTTACTAATAAACCAGAACGAATAACCAGAACCTATAATCTTGTAACTGGTCTCTCAGATCATAACATGGTTCTTGCTGTCAGGAAACTTACTAAAAAGCGACTACAGTATTTTGGGGGAGTCGATATTGACAAATCAAATTTTATTATCCCCAAATCAAAAAATGAGGAGTTTGAACATTACTTAGAGAATCAAAATTGGGAGCAGCTCATGTCAACATGTGAAGTAGATGATTGTTGTAATTTTATAACTGCAACAATCACAAAGTCTATAGAAAAATTTTCAAAGCAAATTAAAAGTAGACAACAGAAGATTAGCCTACCATGGTTAAATAATGAAATAAGAAAACTTATGAAGAGGCGAGACTATGCACTGAAAACATCACTAACCTCCAAACTACAAAATGATCACCTTGTGTACAAAAGTTTAAGAAATAAAGTGGTACATGAGCTGCGAAAATCAAAAATATCTTATTACAATAAACTGATAGATCATGCAAAGGGTAACAACAGTTCCCTATGGAGGCATTTAAATAACTTAACTAATAAAAAAAACGATCAGAAGGGGGTAAAGGAACTTAGAATCAATGGCAAGACCGTCAGTGACAAGGCTACTTTGGCAAATGAATTTAATTCACACTTTGTGGGCTCTGTGGAAGACTTAACAAAAATTTTTGTGCTGCCAAATGTGCTCAACAACACAAATTCCATACTTCCAACAGATACTTTTCACATCGATGAGGTAAATGAGAAGTTAATTGCTGGTATTGTTAAAACACTGTCAAACTCAAAAACTAATGATATCTACAATATGAGCACCTCCTTTCTCAAAATGCACAGCAAAATATTAATCAAACCACTGACTCATCTCATTAATCTCTCCATTAGGTCTAGTACATTTCCATCTGGCTGGAAAAAAGCTGTCGTCATACCAGTTCATAAATCAGGCAGTAAAGACGATATATGCAATTACCGCCCAATCTCTATCTTACCAGTCCTATCTAAGGTTCTTGAAAAAGTTGTAGCTACACAGCTGATAGACTACTTACAAGACAATCAACTTCTTCATCCACATCAATTTGGTTTTAGACCAGGATACTCAACAGAAACAGCAAATTGTTGCCTTATTGAAAACGTCAAACAGTCCTTGGACAGGGGTAATGTGGTAGGAGCTGTTTTTCTAGATCTCAAAAAGGCTTTCGATACTGTAAACCACAGTTTGCTTTTATCCAAAATGGTATCTTTTAACTTCTCCCCAAATACATTAGAATGGTTTGCATCTTATCTCCAGAATAGAGAACAGTGTGTAAAAGTTCACCAGGATAAATCCTCATTTTTAAACAACCGCATGGGTATCCCACAAGGGTCCATTCTTGGTCCTTTACTTTTCAGCATTTTTATTAATGACCTGCCGTTACACTGCTCAGCTGCAACATGCCAACTTTATGCAGATGATGCAGTTATTTACACAGCTGCCAAGACTCCAGCACAGGCTGCAGATGTACTGTCTACAAGTATGGTTGATGTCCAAGAGTGGCTCCTCAAGAACCATCTATTGCTGAACCTTCAGAAAACAGTCTCAATGTGCTTTTCAATCAAAAAATGTAACCTGCAACATTTTAAAGTTAATATACATGATCATGACATCAGTTTAGTTACAGAATTCAAATACCTTGGCATTGTACTAGATCCTCAACTCAAATTTAATCTTCATATAAAGAAAATTTCAAAAACAGTAAAAAAAAATCTGAACTGCTTTAAATTAATTAGATATTACATACCTTACGAAGCAGCTGCACTGTATATGCATTCTATGGTTTTTTCTCATATATCATACTGTTTGACAGTCTGGGCTCAAGCAGCCCCTTCCACAATAAGACATATAGGTTCATTATATAATCAAACCCTAAAAATCTTGGACAAAAAGCCCATTAGGTGGCATCACTGTAATGTTTTAAAAAAATACAACCTATTGAGTTTTGAGAGCTTCATTGACCTCTGTCTTCTGAAATTAACGTTCAAATGTTTTCATAAATCAGCACCCGAGCCACTTGCTGGTTTTGTCCAAAGACAGGACAGCAGCAGAGCCACCAGGAGTTCTGTTAACAATAACTGTAAAATATTCCACCGCAGAACCACATTTGGACAAACAGCTTTCTCTATAAAGGGCAGTCACATCTGGAACACAATGCCAAATGAAATTAAAATAATAACGGACTTTAAAACATTCACTAAAAATGTTAAAAACTGGCTGAAAAATAAACAAGAATGTACTCATGTATGAATTAATTGTCTGCAAAGTGAGAGTGAATGAAGGGAAGGAATAAATGTGTTTGTTTATAGTGAGTGACGGAGGGAGGAAGGCCTGAAATAGGCAAATGTGAGTTATGTTATATGTGTTAAATGTGAGTCAGGCTGTTATATTTGTGTATTTATAATATTTATAATATTTATGTTAAATGTGAGTCAGGCTGTTATATTTGTGTATTTATAATATTTATAATATTTATAATTGTGTATTTATAATTTTTCTGCATTGATGTATGTGGTTATTGTGTATATTTTTTATCTTGATTCTTTTTTCTAAAGCCCATCCAGGGACAAGAGTTGCAAATTAGCTAATAGCTATACACTCTATGTGCAACACATCAGATTGATTGTCTTTGATTAATTGTCTATGTTTATTGCACTGTCCCTGTCAAATAAACTAATCTACATATAACAATACAAGAAAAGCACAGGATTGTCAAAAATTTCCTATTATAGTGATTTGTAAATTAAGCAGAAAATTCTGCTACAGTGATCCCTCACTTATCGCGTTTAATGGGGACCAGAACCGACCGCGAAAAGTGAAAAACCGCGAAGTAGCGTCCCCCCACCCCAAGGGCGTCACAAGCACTATTTTGCACAAAAAGGCACAAGAGAACAGCGAAAAGTGCCACTAAGCAACACGAGCGATAAGGAACAATGAATGCGGTCTTCCTTCGCTGGGTATGGGCGCTCTGCAGGGAGAGAAGCTGGGTAAAACGTCTCGGCCAATCAGCTTGCGAGGTAAAACGTCTCGGCCAATCAGCTTGCGAGATTCCCGAGCGGTGAAGAGGTGGGCAGAGAGGAGTGGAGCGGTAGTCAGAGAGGTGGATTTTGAGTTGTGCGGGCTCTCCGTGTTGATACCTGATGTTCTAATGTAGTCTCCCTGCCTTCTGCTAGCGCCCGGGCAACTTTCGTGCCATTTTTTCTCAATTTTGAATTTTTGATGAATATTTTTGAAAAATCCTCGATGCACTGAGGGCGCGAAAGGTGAAACGCGAAGTAGCGAGGGATCACTGTATACTGAAAAACTCTTTAAATACAGAGATGTGGAAATTATTAGCAGCACCTTCATTTGAAAACTCCCTACGGTCCCCAACCACTCTGTACTGAGCGGAGAGGAAAAAATAAGTAATTTATTCTGTTGCTCTGTATTGTCTATAGGAATCTGTGTTTTTCTGGAAAAAAAAAAAAATTACAGAGAATATTCTCTCTCTTTCCGTGCTTACTTGTCTGTCTGCTGCACGTCGGTCTTACTTGACACACACACATCTTTCATTTACGGCAGAACGGGAGGGCTGGGTGGGTGAGTTTGTCCGTCCAAACTGGAGATCCACAGCTTTAAAGCTCATTGACCAGACGTAGTAATGATTTTACCTATAAGATGTGTAAAATGTTAACACTCACTGTAGTGTTAATAGTTTTACGACATCTCTCCTCACGCACGCTCCCGTGACGTCGTGCTTTTGGGGCAGGCGGACGTTTTTCAGCACAAACCCAGTGCTGTGTACATGCGGTCAGGATGGAGGCATGGCAAGACATCCACTGGCAGGCTGGGGGAGATGGAGGAAGGGACGGTGTTGGAAACCTTGCGGGTGAGAGTTTTTTTTTTTTTTAAATCGCACACTCTGTTTGCTGATGTGTTCCGTTAATACTCACTGTAAACACGGAAGTGAACGCAGTGCAGTGATGCATTTGGTTAGTTAGACTGAGCGTTTGAGCACCAGTGAGAGACAAATTTGATTGGTGAAATTGGTGGAAGTTGACGAGGATTGGTCAAAATTGTGGGAAAGTTGCGGTGATTGGACAAAGATGCAAGGTCGCGCAATAGTTGCGCTGATTGGCTGATTTTGCGTGAACTGATATGATCGCAACATCGCAAAATCCTGGAAGGACTGTATATATTGCACACACCACTAAGAGAGAGAAATTGCATTTCAATTCTACTGCATATCCTGTACATATAGAAGTGTTGACAAATAAAAATCTTTGAATCTTGAATCTTTGAATAAGTAAATAATAACAACTACTACTACTCATAATAATGATAATAGTTAATATACTCATATTAGTAATAATACATAATAATGATGATGATAATAATAATAATAAATAATATAGCAACTTTTTAAGACTGTCTCCTGTATATGTAAACAATTCTTTTGTTTTTCTGTTGTCTTCTCATTCTTTGCCAACAGAAAAAGACCAAAGAATATTGAACTGACACTTACTTAAGCAATATTACACAAGACGAAGTACGGTATCAATTTAAATAGTAACTGCGGGTGTGACATGACTTAATTAGAGTATCACACCCATAGTTAGTATATAAATTGATACCGTAACAACGTCGAGTGTAATATTGCTTTTATACAGCAGTTCTGGCAAGCACAATTTATTAAATGGCAGCAATACTGGACAAAATATTATAATTTGTTTGTTTAACCAGCTATTTTGTGCAGCTGAGAAAAAATAGTCCCTTCTAAATATAGCCAGTAACTGTTGCTAAACATCTCAATCAGCACGAAGATGTCTATTATCATTTCACACACGTAAACAAATTAAATATTGTGAAGTGCAAAAGCAATAAGTGTTTATAAAACATATGAGAAACCAGTCCGCTGGTTTCTGCTGTGTAACTTCACATACATTATTAAGCATCTACAACACAGTATATTCTGACTGAAATGTCCCCAAACACATTGAAGTTAATCGTATCTACACTACCGTTCAAAAGTTTGGGGTCACTTAGAAATTTCCTTATTTTTGAAAGAAAAGCACTTTTTTTCAATGAAGATAACTTTAAACTAATCAGAAATACACTCTATACATTGCTAATGTGGTAAATGACTATTCTAGCTGCAAATGTCTGATTTTTGGTGCAATATCTACATAGGTGTATAGAGGCCCATTTCCAGCAACTATCACTCCAGTGTTCTAATGGTACAATGTGTGTGCTCATTGCGTCAGAAGGCTAATGGATGATTAGAAAACCCTTGTGCAATCATGTTAGGTGTGCAATGCTGTAATTGCTGCAAATGGAGGATTCTTTGACGAAAGCAAAGTTTGAAGGAAAAAATTATTATTTCAAATACAAATCATTATTTCTAACCTTGTCAATGTCTTGACTATATTTTCTATTCATTTTACAACTCATGGTGGTAAATAAGTGTGACTTTTCATGGAAAACACAAAATAATTGTCTGGGTGACCCCAAACTTTTGAACGGTAGTGTACATGCTATGTACTTAACACATATAATAATCAGAACAGCATTCTGATCAGGAGACTTTCTGCAGCTGGACACAACAAAAACAATAAAATCAACTTTAAATAGGGACATATGCTCATTAAAATTTGTGTTCATAACATTCTATGTGCATAGCTTATTTGTATGATAACAATAAATACAATGAACCATTATTTAGATATGCCTTTATCACAACGCTGCAAAAGCTGTTAACAGGACTATATCCAGTACCAATATGGCACCTAAATTTGCCATCAAAATGTTAGCCGTGAGCACTCTTGTCTATTATATCTCTGTGGTCAGAGTCATTCTGTAAGGATTCCAAGCCACACACCCTCCAGGTAACCTCTGTCCTTCATTAGTTGGCTTCCTCCCTGCAGCCACACGCTCCACCTGAAGGCAATCAGGGAGGGCCTTTAAAAGAGGCTCACTCCTGCTGCTCTGCCTGGGCACGTCAAGTCATTCCCTGCCAAGTCAGCTTTACCAAGCCCCGTGTGCAGCCTGGAGTATACCTGCTTCATGTCTTGCACATAGCTCTGGAATTATTTTCACCTGTTGTGTGTCTCCCCAGGATCTCTTCTCCAGTGCGACGGACAGGAGCTCCCTGGTGGATTAGTTACTGCTCCCCATGTAAGTCAACTTACCACCGTAATAGTGCACTGTTGTCCTCACTCCCTTTCCCCCACAGTCCAAGCCTGGCCAGCCTCAGTCCTGTCTTCACTGTCTACCCTTGGAAACTTGCAGCAGGAGCATTTAGGAAGATCTGCAGCTGGTGTGTCTGTTTCTCCACCTGCAGTCCGGATGCTGTCACTGTGCCAACTTGTGTTTCAGCGTGTGCTGGATGATTTTCCCTCTGGCCACAGTAAAACCAGTTTTGTGACGGGTTTGCTCAAGGGATGCGCTTTACCTTGGGCCCAGGCTGTTTTTAAGGATCCTATTTTTTCAACTTATTCTTTTCAGCATTTTACAGATGACTTCACCCGCATCTTTGATCATTCGAATCGGGAGGGGAGTACTTCCAGCCCCTTATTAAATTTACGCCAGGGTGTTAAGAGCGTGGCGGAGCACGCTATTGATTTTCGGATTCTAACCACGGAGGCTGGGTGGGATGACACCGCTGTTAGCTCTGCTTTCATTTGCAATTTGAATTCCACCCTGCGTGGAGAGTTTGCCCACCTCCGGGAAGAACCTGAATCTTTTGATCCTTTGGTATCATTAGTGATTAACCTTGACAATTGGCTTCATGAACACTCCCAAGAATGCTCCCACTATTCCTGCGCCATGTCTCACTCCTCACTGCCTCCACCATCTCTCTCCACTTCTCCACCTACAGCGGCATCCTCTGACGCATCTGAGTCGATGGCAGTGGGTCGGTCCAGGCTAACCCCTGCTGAATGGCAGCAGTGCCGTGAGGAAGATTTATGTTTTTATTGTTGTCAGGAGGGTCATGTTGCTTCCTTATGCTCTGCCAAGTCTAAAGAACACAATCTTTCAGTCGCAGTAGGGAAACTGACTGGTGGTGTATCACGTTCCCTGCGGACACGCTTCTCTTTACTGGTTCATCTAATGCTCCACACAACCAAGCACATCAGCTCTGCCCTGGTAGATTCCGGAGCTGAACAAAGCTTCATTTCAGCGAGTCTGGCAACCCAGTTAAAGATACCATGTGAGAGTCTCCCACAGCAACTCAATTTGGTCACCCTTTCTGGTCAGCCCCTTTGCCAGGTGTCTAAACAAACTATCCCCATTGCCATGATAATTTCTGATAACCAGAAGGAATATCCGCCATTGCTTGTGCTACCTGTCTCCACATCACCCATAGTTTTAGGGTTCCCCGGTTGAGATTACACAACCCTACCATAGACTGGTCCAAGGGGACGACTGGCTCTTGGAGTCCCTTTTTTATGTCTGCATGTCTTCATTCTGCTGCCTGTTCACCATGCATTCCCATTCAGTAACCCACTTCTGAGCCCCCCAATTTGTCGTTTCCTCTAATTACCATGACCTGGCATCCGTATTTAGCAAAACTAAAGCCCTGTCCCTTCCCTCTCATCGGCTCTATGATTCTGCCATAGAGCTCCAGCAGGGTGTGTGATTACCTACCAGCTGCTTGTACAACCTGTCTGCCCCTGAAAAAGAAGCCATAGAGAAATATATTAGTCTGTCCAAGAATACTAAACCTGATGCTTTCTCCAGACAGTTCTTCCCTGACGCAGTTTCTCCTGTTGAAGATACCATCATTCCAGGCTCTGCCATCATGGGGGACCTCACGTGGGACATCGAGCGGAGGGTGAGAGAGGCTCAGATCACCGATCTGGACCCTGGGGGGGCCGCCAGGTTGGATGTTCATCCCTGCAGCGGTGAAAGGGATGGTTATCCACTGGCTGCACACGGCAACATTTTTCTGTCACCTGTGGGTAGCCAGGACTCTCACTGCTCTTCGCCGCATCTTTTGGTGGCCGACCATGGATCGCAACATGCAAGAGTACATTAGAGCTTGCCCTCAGTGCTCTATGAGTAAGTTCCTCACCACCCCTCCCGGTGGGTTACTCCATCCCCTCCCCAGCTCCAGTTGCCCCTGGTCAAATATAGCATTGAACTTTGTTACCAGGCTGCCATCATCTAATGGGTACACCGTCATCCTGACTGTCGCAAACAGGTTCTCCAAGGCTGCACACTTCATACCCTTACGCAAACTACTATCTGCTTTGGAGACGGCCAACTTGCTGACTATGCACGTCATCGGGCTGCACAGCATCCCGATGACATCGTCTTGGACCGTGGTCCCCAGTTTGTGTCGCAGGTCTGGCACACATTCTGTAAGTCCATCGAGGCCATGGTCAGTTTGTCATTCGTCTACCACCCACAATCCAATGGGCAGTGTGAGCGGACCAATCAGTAGCTGGAGGCTTTCCTACAATGTGTTGTTACATCCGTCCCTGCATTGTGGAGTACCTACCTGCCCTGGGTTGAATATGCTCATAATTCTGCTACTCCTGCTGCCACAGGTTTCTCCCCCTTTGAGGCATCATTGGGCTACAATCCTCCTCTCCATCACGGAGGAGGAGATCACCGTCCACAGTATCGCCAGCCACATGAACAGATGTCGCCATTTCTGGAGGGACACCAAGCCAGCACTGCTTTGATCAAGGGAAGAGAACATCAAATGGGCCAACTGGAAAAGGACTTCTGCCCCTGCCTACAAGGTTGGTGACAAGGTATGGCTATCAACCAAGAATTTTCCTCTGAAAGCCGATTGTAAGAAATTAACTCCTCATTTTGTTGGCCCATTTCCCATTGTTGCTGTTGTCAACCCTGCTTCTGTGTGGCTCAGCTTGCCGCCCTCTGTCCGAGTTAACCCTGTGTTCCACGTCTCCCAGGTTAAGCCCGTCTTTGCCAGCTCCCTCTGTCCTCCATTCAAGCCTCCACCCCCACCAAAAAAAGTAGATGGAGGATTAGTCTCCGCAGTCAATCGCATCATTGATGCTCACCGCCAGGGCCAGGGAATACCAATTCCTGGTTGACTGGAAGGGCTATGGACCAGAAGAGAGGTCATGAATACCAAGATCCTTCATTATGGACAATTCATTGATCAATGCTTTTTACCAATGCCACCCCGACAAGCCCCGAGTTACGCCAGGAGACGTTTCTTGAGAGGGGGGTACAGATTCCAAGCCACACATCCTGCAAGTACCTCTCTCCCTCACTAATTGGCTTCCTCCCTGCAGCCGCGCACTCCACCTGAAGGCAGTCGTTGAGGACCTTTAATAGAGACTCACTCCTGCTGCTCTACCTGGACACGTCAAGTCATTCCCTGCCAAGCCCCATGTGCAGCCTGGAGTATACCTGTCTTCATGTCTTGTACTTAGTTCTGGAATTATTCTCACCTGTTGTGTGTCTCCCCAGGATCTCTTCTCCAGTGTGGCGGACAGGATCTCCCTGGCAGATTATTCACTGCTCCCCATGTAAGTTGACTTACCACCGTAATAGTGCACTGTTGTCCTCACTCCCTTTCCCCCACAGTCCAGGCCCGGCCAGCCTCACTTCTGTCCTCACTGTCTACCCATGGAAACCTGCAGCAGGAGCAGTTTAGGAGGATCTGCAGCTGGTGTGTCTGCTTCTCCACCTGCAGTCTGGATGTTGATGCCTTCACCTCCAGCCTACCTGCAAGATTGAGAACAAACATAATCATTTCCTCAACTCCCAGTTTATAAACTTTCCTTTTCCTCTGCTTTCTCCTCACAGGGTTGTCAGACTCTCTGAACTCTTCCTGCAGACTGCTTTCACAAAAATCATTGTTTGCACTTTAATAGTCTCCAGTCTTGTCTGCTTTTGGGTCAGAAAATCCAGACCATGTCACATGCTGCCTATTGTTATATTAACTATTTGATCAAGGCCAGTTTTGATTGCTATTTTCTACAGATTGTTTACACTCCCACTGGAATCCTTCATCCTACAAATATTTGACATTGCTTAAATTATTTTAGTTGTTTTACTCTGACCAGGACCAAAGGCGGCAGTTTCCCATTCACTCATTCAGGGTTGTTTCTATGCTTATTATACTCTAGGGACTGGTCATATCTCATCGACCACTATAACCACACACCCCTGCCCATCAGCAATGCTGTATTTCATTCATTTCTTAAGACAAATTTACATTAGTGGACTTAGGCTGTGTTAGCTACCTGAGCTAGGAGCTAGCTAGCTAACATTAGCCAGTGACATTAGTAACATCCTAAGCGACGTGGGTGGAGTTAGCTGGGGCTCTTGACCATTTAAAAAGATATGCACTGAAATGAGCCATTCTGAGGAAGGGTGCAAAAGATGATTTACAAAGATGCTGCAATAATTAAATAATTAAAGACAATCTGAACAAAGTACAGGACTGTACAGTGTGACATACTGTATATGTCGCACATGCAACTTGAAAAATGGTCTGAATGAATGAACTGACGGAGTACCGGTGCGATGAGAAACTAGTGAGAGTCACCGACATTTTTATGTCTTTTAATTGTGTCGCCCCATGTCAAACAGCGCAGATCAGTGATGGAATACACCGATATATATTATGATGTTGCAAGGGTTCACACAATAAGGAGAGATGATTGTGACACAACAGGCTTTATTCTTCACACACTCACTGCACAGAATAGAGGGGAGGTCATTTACACAGACCCTTGTCTCACTCAGGGTGACACAGACACATGATCTGTCACATACAGGGGAAACAACGCCATCACAACTGGTCTTATAACACCATTATAATGGCACAGCAATGACACTTAGAACACATGGATAATAACAGTCTTTGAATCCTCCAAGGCGCAAAGCATGCCGGGAGGATCCCCACCCCTTCCTCACAGTCCCAATGTTACACTGTCCCCCCTGGACTGGTTTGTGTCCCCAGAATAATAAAGTCCAACTCAAAAGTCCAATACGAATCCGTCCAGGCATCGGGGCGGCCGCCGTTGTCAGCGACCAGCAGGCACAGGCCTGTTAGTGTCCATTCGCACCTCGACTGGGGTATCCAATCGGGATGGAGCCTCTGGCTTGGCCACCCACGGGGCAGTGGGCTGGTACGGGGCGAGGCAGTCACGGTGAAGCACCACCACCTGGTTCCTCTTCTGCATCCTCACCCTGTACACTACATCTGACAGTCTCTGTAGGACCACGCACGGTCCCGACCAATGGCTCGCCAGCTTTGGCAACAGTCCCTTTTTGCGCTCCGGGCAGAAGACCCAGACTTGATCCACTGGTACAAAGTCCCTCCCCTGGCAGCGGGAGTCGTACGCTCACTTCTGCCAACTTCCCGCCGCTGCCAGGGACTCCCGAGCCAGTTCGTGCACCGTGTGGAGATGTTCTCTCAAGCAAAAAAATAATACAACCCCGATTTGCCCTCTACCTCCGGCTCCGGGAGGGGGCCGAACACCAAATCCACGGGTGTGCACAGCTCACGTCCAAACATCAGCACTGCAGGGGTGCACCAGGTGGATTCCTGAGCTGCTGTCCGGTACGCCCACAGAACCAAGGGCAGATGCAGGTCCCAATCTCGCTGTCGCTGGTCCACTAGGACGGCAAGCTGAGTGGTCAGAGTCCGGTTAAAGTATTCAACCAGGCCGTTGCTCTGTGGATGTAGCGGAGTGGTTTGGGTCTTCCGGATGCCCAGCCACCTGCAGACCTCCCTGAAGGCCTCTGCTCGAAGTTCCGTCCCTGGTCACTGTGCAGCTCCTCCACCACGCCGAACTGACAAAACATCTCATCCACCAGCTTTGATGCTGTGGTGGCAGCACTCTGATCAGGGACCGCATACGCCTCTGGCCATTTGGTGAAGTAATCCACTGCAACCAGAACATAGCTGTTCCCCCGATCCGTGGTCGGGAAAGGGCCCAGAATGTCCACTCCCACACAGTCCATGGGTGCCCCCACCCAGTACTGCTATAAGGGGATGTGGGATTGCTGAGTCGGCCCTTTCTGAGCCGTGCAGGTGTCACAGCGGTGGACATGGAGCTCTACGTCCTGACGACACCCCAGCTAGTAGAACTGGGCCCAAAGACGCTGCAGAGTCTTCGTCAATCCGAAGTGGCTTGCCCCCACGACCCATGGATTAACTGAAGCATCTTGGGGCGGAGCTGTCGGGGAACCAGTAGCTGCCAGATGTGGCGCTGCCCAGCTGGAGCCCGCCTCCACCGATAAACAACACCCTCGTGACAGCGGAGATTGGCCCACTGGGAATGTAGGGCCTTGGTCTCTGGGTCCAGTGCAGACACAGCCTCCCAGGTGGGCCGCTGGCCCACGTCCAACCACTGCCAAACCTGGGAGATGACCGGATCTCCATCCTGCTCGCTTCAAAGCTGCTGCACGCCGAGGGCCCCTGTGACGTCATCGCTGGGGAATGCTGGTTGATTATCTGAGGAGAAACTGTGTGCCCCCATTTTATTCCTGTTCACAGCAGTCTGGAGAGCAGCAGCCCGTGAGATGACTTGGTCATGGTCCTCTGCCCGCTGGCAGTGCCGACAGTCCTCCGCAGCAAAGGGACGCCGGGACAGCACGTCAGCGTTGGCATGGAGGCATCCTGCTCAATGCACAATTTGAAAATCATAATCCTGCAGTGCCTCCAGCCATCTCACTAACTGTCCATCTGGCTCTTTAAAGTTCAGCAGCCAGGTCAGGGAGGCGTGGTCCGTCCTGAGCTGAAACCTCCCCCGTACACGTATGGGCAAAAATGGTGAAGCCCTTGGATGACTGCCAACAGCTCTCGGCGAGTGACATAATAATTCCTTTCGGCTCTGCTGAGAGTGCAGCTGAAAAAAGCGACTGCCTGCTCTCCGCGTTCTCCCTCCTGGGATAACACCACCCGATGCCCTGGTTGCTGGTGTCTGTGTCCACGATGAAAGGGCGGTTCAGGTCAGGATACTGCAGCACAGGGGCTCTGATAAGCACAGAACGAAGCTGGGAAAAAGCAGCAGCACAGTCCTCAGTCCACTCGAACGTGCGGTTATTCTGTATCAGCTAATGCAGCGGGCTGGCGATGGTGGTGAAGTCCTTCACAAACCTCCTATAAGGGATAGGATAAGGACCTGTACTTATATAGTGCTTTTTCTAGTCTCAAAGACCACTGAAAGCACTTCAGAATCAGAATCAGAAAAGCTTTATTGCCAAGCATGTTAGAAACATACGAGGAATTTGACTTGACATTGGCGCGCTCAAGTAAGCGCATCACAATGACACGGCAGCCATAACAAGGCGCCTCATCAAAACAGTGGGGGTAAAGAGGGAAGGGGTAGGGATGACACAGTAGGCGAGAGAAAAAAAACATAGTTATCAGAATAGCGCTCAGTGAGCGAGATTATGATTACAAGAAAAAAAAACCTCAATGCACATTTAGCAGACAAGTTACAATACACACGTTGACAAAGCAAACATAGACAGGACACAGCAAGCTGGGATAGTGAAGAGGGGAGAGGAGTGGGGAGAGGGGAGAAATGCGTCTGCTCTCTCTGAAAGCTGGAAGAAGAAACTAGTACTAACCCTCTATTCTAAGGGCCTATAGGAGACAGATATCTAGGGACAATTTAGAACAACCAGTTAACCTAACATGCATGTCTTTGGATTGTGGGAGGAAACCGGAGCCCCTATGATAAGAGGCCAGTCCGAGAAAGCGCTGTAGCTCTCCTACATCCCACAGCACCGGCCAGTTTTTCACAGCTGTCACCTTCTCTGGATCGGTGGCGACTCCTGCAGCGCTGACGATGTGGCCCAGGAAGGTGGTTTCTTGTCGAAACAAGTGCCATTTCCACAGGTGCAGCCGCAGCCTGGCCCGGCAGATGGCGTCTAATAATTCCTAGAGGTTGGACAGGGCGCCATCAAAGTCAGCTGCGTGAACCAGCAGGTCACTGAGATAAATGATGCAGCGGCTCCGGGGCACATGAGCCAGCACTTGCTCCATCAGACGTTCAAAGGTGGCCGGGGCATTGCAAAGTCCAAACGGCATCACCTTGAACTGCTACAGGCCCTGCCCAATGGGGAAGGCGGTTTTCTGGCAGGCCTCCGAAGACAGCTCTACCTGCCAATAGCCACTGTGGAGGTTCCAACGAGCTGAACCAACTGATGTAATCCAGCGCATCATCAATGTGGGGCACAGGGTAGGAATCCTTACAGGTGATGCCATTCAGGTGCCAATAATCCACACAGAACCACCACAAATCATCCTTCTTCTTAACCAGAACCACCGGCTCTGCCCAGGGGCTGCTGGGGGGCTCAATAACATCTGCCTCCAGCATTTCCTGTATTTTGTTTTCTGCCGCGACCCACCTTGAAAAAAGCAGAGGGCGGGGGCGGAGCCGGATCGGCTTGGTCTCACCAGTGTCGATCTGGTGCTGCACCAAGCTGGTTTGGGTGCACTCCTTGTCCCTGGCAGCGAAGACGTCGATATAGCAGTCTAACAGCTCCCGCAACTGGTGTCTCTGTCCCGATTCTAATCCTCTGCAGCTCCACTGGAACAGTTCCTCGACCGCCTGCTGTGTTTCTGCCAATGCAGCAACCCACTCTGCTGTCCCCCCTCTCCCCACATTGCTGTCTCTGTCCCTGCTGTCTCTAGCCACAATAGTGCTTCCTCTGCTCGCGCTGGTGGTGCTGCTGTGTTCAGTTCTGGTGGCGATCTGCCCAGTTCAGTCTGTTCTGATGGCCCCTCAATCATGCAGGCCCCTGGTTCCTCATCTGGCTCCTGCTGCAGAGGGTGATGTGGTCCTAGCCCCCAGCAGGAGAGACGAGCTGGTGGTGTTGATCGTTGTGCCCCATGCAGCAAGCAGGTCTAGTCCAATGATGCAGGGGTCTTGGATGTCAGCCAGCCAAAACGGGTGGTTTGTGTTCTGACCGGCCACCCCTACCACAAGAACTCGCCGCCCCCTCCAGTCTGGCATGCTCACCAGTGGCTGTGGTGATGCAGCACCCGGTGGGTTCCCACCCCTCCGATCCAGCTTCATCTGCGATCGTTGGCCTCATCTCCAATGGAGATGAAGCTGAGTACAGAGGGCTTATCCAGGACTTCGTGGACTGGTGCCATCGGAACTGCCTCCAGATCAACGCGAGGAAAACTAAGGAGCTGGTGGTGGACTGCCGCAGGCATGGGCAGCCCCTCACAGTACCAGTAAATATACAGGGAACAGACATCGAGATGGTGACATCCTATAAGTACCTGGGTATTCATCTGAACAATAAACTAGACTGGTCACACAATACTGATGCACTCTACAAGAAGGGACAGCGCAGGCTGTTCCTGCTGAGGAGACTCAGGTCTTTTGGTGTACAAGGGGCGCTGCTGAAGTCATTCTATGACACGGTGGTGGCATCAGCCATCACTTTTGGAGTGGTCTGCTGGGGCAGTGGCATTACTGCAGCCGATAGGAAGAGACTGAACAAACTGATTAAGAAAGCTAGCTCTGTCCTGGGGCAGCGCCTTGATCCGATGGAGGAGATAGGAGAGAGAAGGACTGTGGCTAAACTGTCATCTCTGCTGGAGTCCGAGTTCCACCCTATGCAGGACATACTGAATGCACTGAGGAGCTCATTTAGCAGCAGACTACATCATCCCAGGTGCACAACCGAGAGGTTTCGTAGGTCCTTCCTACCAACGGCTGTCAGACTGTACAACCTAAGCAGGGCTGCTCGCAGAGATAGCAAAAAGACGTAACAAACTAATAGTTTTTTGAATGCAAAAGATGCAATAGACTTACACAATGGTCCCCTCCGGCATACAACTAGGAACATACCGGTCGCTATGGAGGGTGAGAATATGTATGGGCACATAATCATACCATGTAGGATAACTAAGTAGACGGTTATGCTGTTTCATTCCATCTAGCAACAATGCTCTGCACTGTGTGTGTTTATATATTTGCATATTTATTCCATCTAGCTACAATGCTCAGCACTGGGTGTGTTTATATATTTATATATCTACATATTATTCCAGCTAGCTACATTGCTCCGCACTGTGTGTGTTTATATACTTGCATATTTATTCCACCTAGCTGCAATGCTCCGTACTGTGGGTGTTTATATATTTACATATTTATTCCATCTAGCTACAATGCTCTGCACTGTGTGTTCATATATTCATATATTTATTCCATCCAGCTACAATGCTCTGCACTGTGTGTCTGTGTGTGTGTGTATATATATATATTTTATAGTAATACGTACATATGTTTATTAGCTGCTCTTGCTTGCTTGTTTTTTTTCTTGCCTTCTGATTGTTGCTCTGAGTGTTGCTATCCCTGTGCTGTTGCAATCCTGGAATTTCCCCGTTGTGGGACTAATAAAGGCTTATCTTATCTTATCTTATCTGTATCGGGCAGTACTCCGGGTTGGACCAGGGAGATGGTAGAACCGGTGTTGATCAGGGCCTGGATTGGTATGCTGTTCAGGCTGCACTGCAGGTACATCCCTAGTGAGTGTCCAGTTTGGCCCAAACAAGGTGATAGTTCATCGAGAAAAATGTCTGTGGGAGGCGGCAGGTCCCCGTTCATGCCACCTTGCTTTAGTTTAACACCGGCGAGGGGGCAGGTCATCGCGAGATGGGTGCCAGACAGTAACGGGCGATGTGTCCTGGCTCCCCGCAGCGGAAGCATTCCTCCTCACACCACCGTTGTCATCCTCTCGCTGGCCGCACAGCTGTGGTCTGCTGCAGTTCCTCCTCCTCTTCCTCGCTCTCAGCTGTGGCCTGGAAAGCACTCTGCCTTGGCGATGACACATCAGCTACATAATCCATCATCGGCCCCACTCGCTACGCTTCTGCCATGGCCATGTCCCAACTGATCGCGGCGTGACTCCAGATGTGTTCCTGGAGCCGAGCCGGGCAGAGCCCCTGGATGAAGTTCTGTAGGGCTAGTTTCTCCATCGCCCCGCCTCGAAATCCGGGTAGCCACGCTGTGTCAGCAGCAATATATCCACTGCATAGGCTCCCAAGCTCTCTCGGCTGCCTTGCCGGCAGTTGGCCAGCTGTTCCCAGGCGTGATCAGCATGAGTCGCTCTCCCAAACCTCTGGAGAGCTCCTTGGCCAGCTGTGGCATTCCTCAGGCCGAAGGTCAGACAGCATGTAGAGAGCTCCACCCTCCAGAGCCAGTGCAACCTGCACAGCGGTCTCTTCAAGCAGCCAGCTCTGCAGCCAGTTCAACCTGGACCAGGTAGTCGTCCAGCAGGGTTTCGCCACCAAAGGGGGGAAGTTTGGCCCGTTGGTGGGTAGGTGGGACGGTCGCCTTCCAGCCGATCACCGCCCCCAGTTGCAGTGGAATCACCGGCCCGTCCTGCCTTGAAAAAGGTGGGGAAGTGGGGCACGTTTGCTCTGTTTGGCCCGCTCTGCCATGAGAAAGGCAGAAGGTGGGGTATGCTGGCCCCGTCTGGTCCACTGCTCCATTCATCACAGCAAGCAACTTCTGGGGCCAGTGTGTCGGCTCTGTTGTCCATCTCCATTTGAGCGATTTGCCGCTTGAGCTGCCGAATTTCCGCCCTGATTCTTGCTTCCATCTCTGCTATCTCACTCCTGACACCTGTGTGATGTTGCAAGGGTTCACACAATAAGGAGAGATGATTGTGACGCAACAGGCTTTATTCTTCACACACTCACTTCACAAAACGGAGGAGAGGTCATTTACACAGACCCTCGTTTCACTCAGGGTGACACAGACACATGATCTATCACATACAGGGAAAACAACACTATCACAACTGGTCTTATAACACCGTTATAATGGCACAGCAGTAACACTTAGAACACATGGATAATAACAGCCTTTGAATCCTCCACGGCGCAAAGCATGCCGGGAGGATCCCCGCCCCTTCCTCACAGCCCCGACATTACACTATAGTTCAGTGGTTGCTGCTCATTGTCCTCCTTTACAATGGACAGAACTGCAAAACGCACCCGACGTTCTTTTTCATATTGGCGCTGAACAGCTTTCGTATTTACAGGAACAGACACTGTGTGTTTGTGTGCACAGGCTGCACTTTTGAGTGTCACATTTAGCGCCACACAAAGCAGGATATGTTTTATTTCGGACGGGACTGTCATGGAAAAAAACATATGCGAGGTGAACCAGGATGCATAGATTGCGTCTCACTGACAGGACAGACTGCTCTCTTCTCCACTGCTCCAGGCTCTGGGAGTGACTGAAAAAATGCTCTTATAAAAAAAAAAAAAAAAACTTTTTTTTCCATTTCTTCTGGCTTCTCCTCTGCCCACAGTGGGTTCATTTTGCATGGGTCTCTGGAGGAGGAGCGTGACAGAGAAAGAGGAAGCTCCATGGTAGGGCTGCAGCTAATGACTATTTTACAGCTCGAATAATCTCCCACTCTAATCGAAGATTACTCAAGTAATGTGGTACTTTTTTTTTAAAGACACTTGCATTGACCAACATTTGCGGAACTTTCCTAAAAAGCAGTAGTAATTGTACCAAACACTCAATAACTCAGGTACACATTTATTGCAATGCTTATTGCATAGAACATAACTAAATGGTACGTTACACCATAAAGTTCTGTTCACTAGCTGTTAGCATTCGCTAGCAGACGCCGTTAACATCCGGATGCTAACGGACGCTAATGGTAGTGGTTATATGTTGTTGTTTTTTTTTCATATAAGCATAATTGGTGTGGCTGACTGCATTCTATTCATCTTAATTTAAAATCTCAATCACCTACCTTGTCTCGGGTGTGCTGGCTGTACATGATGTGGGATGATTTCTGCTGAGACACTGTAACATCCGATGTTGTAGCATGCTAGCTTGCCGCTCGGTTTTACCATGTACACACTGCACAATGACAGCACTGACTGCTTCAATCCAATAGAATTAGACCTCTTAGGTGATAGTACTGCAGCCTCACTGCAGACAACACTTGACTCCATAGTCCCTCTTAAAAAGAAAACTATTAAAAATAGGAGATTAGCTCCATGTACAACTCTCACACTCATGAGTTAAAACAGAAAGTTTGATTCTGTGAAAGGCTTTGGAGTGCAAATAAGACAGAAGAATCATGATCAGCCTGGAATGTCAGCCTTATCACCTACAAGAAATCTCTTCGTAGTGCTAGGCGACAGTACTATTCATCCTTGATAGAAGAAAATAAAAACAACCACAGATTTCTTTTTAACATTGTGGCTCAGCTAACCAAGAGCCAAAATGCCATAGATCCCTACATTCCTCCAACTCTTAGTGCTGACGACCTTTTGAATTTTTTTAATGATAAAATTATCAGTATTAGGAATAATATTCCAAAAAATAGCCCCCTTAAAAATACCAAGCCTCTGTCTAAGACTGCTGTGTCCACAGGCTCAGAACTCCACTTTTCTGAATTTTCTCGTGTTAGTCATTCTGATCTAGCCCTAATAGTGTCAGCCTCTAAACCAACTGCCTGTCTCTTGGACCCAATCCCTGCTAGACTTCTGAAGGAATCGCTATCTCTGATTAGTCCACCGCTTTTGAACATAATTAATATGTCTCTATTGACAGGACATATACTGCAGTCTTTTAAAGTGGCAGTAATTAAACCTCTACTTAAAAAACCTTCGTTTGATTCTGGGATTTTGGCCAATTATAGACCAATATCTAACCTCCCCTACTTTTCCAAGATCCTCAAAAAAGTAGTCGCCAATCAACTGTGCACTTTTTTAGAAAATAATTCTATATTTGAGAATTTTCAGTCAGGTTTTAGGAAACCCCACAGCACAGAGACAGCCTTAGTGAAAGTTACTGATGACCTCCTTATGGCATTTGACAAAGGACTTGTCTCCATCCTTGTCTTATTGGACCTTAGTGCTGCCTTTGACACCGCTGACCACCATATTCTGCTAGAGAGACTTGAACAGCAAATTGGTTTGAAAGGAACAACGCTAAGATGGTTCCAGTCTTATCTATCAGACCATTCCCAGTTTGTTCATGTCCATTACAAGTCCTCTACCCAGACCACAGTGAGCTATGGAGTTCCGCAGGGATCGGTACTTGAACCAGTACTGTTTATATTATACATGCTGCCTTTGGGAGACATTATGAGGAAGCATTCTATTCATTTTCATTGTTATGCTGATGACAATTACATTTATCCATCAGTCCAGATGATCCCAGCCAGTTGGGTTCACTCCAGGAGTGTCTTAAGGATATTAAAACCTGGATGAACAACAACTTTCTATTGCTGAATACAGATAAAACTGAAGTCATTGTTCTTGGCCCCAAACATGCTAGAAGTACTCTTTCTAGTAAGATAACAACACTAGATGGCATTGCACTGGCTTCTACATTTTCTGTTAGGAATCTTGGAGTTGTCTTTGACCAAGATATGTCTTTCAGCTCTCATATACAGCAAACCATTAAGACTGCCTTCTTCCATCTGCATAATATTTCTAAAATTAGGTCCATCCTGTCTCATAAAGATGCAGAGAAACTTGTCCACGCCTTTATCACCTCTAGGTTAGACTACTGTAATTCACTTTTATCAGGTTGTCCTAATAAGTCTATAAAGTTTCTCCAACTCATTCAGAATGCAGCTGCACGTATCCTTAAGAGAACAGGGAGAAGAGATCACATTACCCCAGTTATAGCTTCTTTACATTGGCTCCCAATAAAATCTAGAATTAAATTCAAGATATTGCTCTTAACTTATAAAGCCCTTAATGGTATGGCTCCTTCTTATCTGCAAGAACTCATAGTTCCCTATCATCCAACCAGAGCTCTGTGCTCCCAAAAATCCAAACTACTGGTGGTCCCCAAGGTCTACAGAAGTAGATTGGTAGGTAGAGCTTTCAATTATCAAGCACCCCTCCTGTGGAACAATCTTCCCAGTTTAGTTTGGGGGGCAGACACTCTCTCTTTATTCAAGAGTTAAGTTAAAATCTTTTCTCTTTGATAAGGCCTATAGCTAAAAATGTTGCCACTGCCAGGCCTTCATTCGCATATGCAGCCTAACCAGGCTTGATACTGGAATGTCTGGCTTTGAATATTGTATTCGTTACATATGTTTTGAATGTAGCTACTGCCAGGCCTCCTACTTTTTACCTCTTTTTTCAACCCAGCCAGTCGAGGCAGATGGCCGTCCTCTATGAGCTATGGTTCCGCTCGAGGTTTCTGCCCGTTAAAGGGAAGTTTTTCCTCGCCTGTGTCGCCGCAGTGCTTGCTCTTAGGAGTCTCTGCTGGGTTCTATAAATGTGAGAGCGTGGCCTAAACCCACTCTTTTCTGTAAAGTGCCTTGAGATAACCTGTGTTGTGATTTGGTGCTATATAAATAAAATTGAATTGAATTGTTTTCCTTCAATTTGAGCTTGAAATGATTCCAGACTTGAGATACTTTTGTCGTTTTTAAAAAAAAATTTCTTCATCTTTGCTAGCCCATCACTATGCCGCTCTGACATGGTGCTGTTAAACAAATTTGCAATTTTGTTTGGGTAGCGTGACCGGAAGAAGGTCTTATAGACCGGAAGTGCTACATTAAAGATACATCGACACATAAATTTTGAATCGAAAACTTTTTGTACTCGAATTATTCAAATTATTGGAGTAATCATTGAAGCCCTACTCCATGGGGTGATGGAGGCTGTTTGTTATGATCTAGTTTAGGGACGTTAAACATACGGCCTGTGGGCCAAAACTGGCCCGTTAGTTTGTATGGTGTGATAAGTCTGTTTAGGTCTGATGACTGATGTGGAAATGTATGTAAGTTTAAAATAATGTAACGTGCTGCTCGACATGGCGACGTCCCACCGGGAGATTCGAACTCACGCCTCCCGCTCCGGAGTCCCGCACCCTACCTGTGTCGCCAATAGGGTCAACCCACTTGGCAAGCCAAGTAGGGTGCTCATATTGAGTTCGCTACACTACTCCCCTCTGGTTCTCGACATCGTCCCGATGTCAGCGCCCCATTACTGCTTTGGACAGGAGATCCCACTTCTGACACCAATGTAACGTGCTGCTCGACATGGCGACATCCCACCGGGAGATTCGAACTCACGCCTCCCGCTCCGGAGTCCCGCACTCTACCTGTGTCGCCAATAGGGTCAACCCACTTGGCAAGCCAAGTAGGGTGCTCATATTGAGTTCGCTACACTACTCCCCTCTGGTTCTCGACATCGTCCCGATGTCAGCGCCCCATTACTGCTTTGGACAGGAGATCCCACTTCTGACACCAGTGTAACGTGCTGCTCGACATGGCGACGTCCCACCGGGAGATTCGAACTCACGCCTGCCGCTCCGGAGTCCCGCACCCTACCTGTGTCGCCAATAGGGTCAACCCACTTGGCAAGCCAAGTAGGGTGCTCATATTGAGTTCGCTACACTACTCCCCTCTGGTTCTCGACATCGTCCCGATGTCAGCGCCCCATTACTGCTTTGGACAGGAGATCCCACTTCTGACACCAATGTAACGTGCTGCTCGACATGGCGACGTCCCACCGGGAGATTCGAACTCACACCTCCCGCTCCGGAGTCCCGCACTCTACCTGTGTCGCCAATAGGGTCAACCCACTTGGCAAGCCAAGTAGGGTGCTCATATTGAGTTCGCTACACTACTCCCCTCTGGTTCTCGACATCGTCCCGATGTCAGCGCCCCATTACTGCTTTGGACAGGAGATCCCACTTCTGACACCAGTGTAACGTGCTGCTCGACATGGCGACGTCCCACCGGGAGATTTGAACTCACGCCTCCCGCTCCGGAGTCCCGCACCCTACCTGTGTCGCCAATAGGGTCAACCCACTTGGCAAGCCAAGTAGGGTGCTCATATTGAGTTCGCTACACTAACAGGAGATCCCACTTCTGACACCAATGTAACGTGCTGCTCGACATGGCGACGTCCCACCGGGAGATTCGAACTCACGCCTCCCGCTCCGGAGTCCCGCACCCTACCTGTGTCGCCAATAGGGTCAACCCACTTGGCAAGCCAAGTAGGGTGCTCATATTGAGTTCGCTACACTACTCCCCTCTGGTTCTCGACATCGTCCCGATGTCAGCGCCCCATTACTGCTTTGGACAGGAGATCCCACTTCTGACACCAATGTAACGTGCTGCTCGACATGGCGACATCCCACCGGGAGATTCGAACTCACGCCTCCCGCTCCGGAGTCCCGCACTCTACCTGTGTCGCCAATAGGGTCAACCCACTTGGCAAGCCAAGTAGGGTGCTCATATTGAGTTCGCTACACTACTCCCCTCTGGTTCTCGACATCGTCCCGATGTCAGCGCCCCATTACTGCTTTGGACAGGAGATCCCACTTCTGACACCAGTGTAACGTGCTGCTCGACATGGCGACGTCCCACCGGGAGATTCGAACTCACGCCTGCCGCTCCGGAGTCCCGCACCCTACCTGTGTCGCCAATAGGGTCAACCCACTTGGCAAGCCAAGTAGGGTGCTCATATTGAGTTCGCTACACTACTCCCCTCTGGTTCTCGACATCGTCCCGATGTCAGCGCCCCATTACTGCTTTGGACAGGAGATCCCACTTCTGACACCAATGTAACGTGCTGCTCGACATGGCGACGTCCCACCGGGAGATTCGAACTCACACCTCCCGCTCCGGAGTCCCGCACACTACCTGTGTCGCCAATAGGGTCAACCCACTTGGCAAGCCAAGTAGGGTGCTCATATTGAGTTCGCTACACTACTCCCCTCTGGTTCTCGACATCGTCCCGATGTCAGCGCCCCATTACTGCTTTGGACAGGAGATCCCACTTCTGACACCAGTGTAACGTGCTGCTCGACATGGCGACGTCCCACCGGGAGATTTGAACTCACGCCTCCCGCTCCGGAGTCCCGCACCCTACCTGTGTCGCCAATAGGGTCAACCCACTTGGCAAGCCAAGTAGGGTGCTCATATTGAGTTCGCTACACTAACAGGAGATCCCACTTCTGACACCAATGTAACGTGCTGCTCGACATGGCGACGTCCCACCGGGAGATTCGAACTCACGCCTCCCGCTCCGGAGTCCCGCACCCTACCTGTGTCGCCAATAGGGTCAACCCACTTGGCAAGCCAAGTAGGGTGCTCATATTGAGTTCGCTACACTACTCCCCTCTGGTTCTCGACATCGTCCCGATGTCAGCGCCCCATTACTGCTTTGGACAGGAGATCCCACTTCTGACACCAATGTAACGTGCTGCTCGACATGGCGACATCCCACCGGGAGATTCGAACTCACGCCTCCCGCTCCGGAGTCCCGCACTCTACCTGTGTCGCCAATAGGGTCAACCCACTTGGCAAGCCAAGTAGGGTGCTCATATTGAGTTCGCTACAATAATTTCTAGATCTTGACATGTTGCTTTTAAATCATAAAGTGAAATACTATATTTTTAATGGTTAAACTACACTACTTGCACAGTTGTACAGGGGTTAGCACTGCTGCCTAACAGCTAGAAGGTTCAAGATTTGAATCCCCAGGCTAGCAGGGGTAGGAACCTTTCTGTGTGGAGTTAGCATCAGTGTTGCCAGGTTTCACGAGAGAAACAAACAACCACCTCTATGGAAACAAACCCCAAAAAAGCCCAACAGGCAACCTACCACACTGTGTAAAAGAAAGGCTGCTTGATAACATACTGTATATCAATATATAGATTTATTTTTGTTTGCAGTGAATTGTTAAACACAGTATTGAATAACGGAATTTTATAAACTCTAATTAAAGGAAAATACATATGCATTCTGCATAGGCAACAATAAATTTACAGTAAACAGTCAACAAAAAAACTTTGAATAAATTAAATTTTTAAACTCTGATCAAAAGAAAAGACATGTACATGCTGCATAAGTAACAGCACTAAACACAATTACAGTTTAGTGATGTGGGATTTGCAAGCAGCTTTAGAGAAAAAGAAGCCCAAGGTCACTTTTAATAAGGAAACTTGGTAACTATGGTTAGCATGTGCTCCTGTGTTGTGTAGGTTTACTCCAGATGTGCTGGTTTCCTCCCACAAGCCAGTGACATGCATGTTTGGTTAACTGGTGATTCTAAATGGTCCCTAGGTATCTGTCTCTGATAGACTCTTAGAATAGAGGGTTAGTACTAGTGAAGCACTTTGAGTGGTCTTTGAGACTAGAAAAGCGCCATGTAAGTACAGGTCCTCATCCATGCAGTCAGCTTTAGAGAAGTAACAGATGTTTTTATTGCACTACAAGTTTTTGGCTCGTGCTACATGACTATGAACCTCTGTAGCATCAGTGGTATGAGCAGAGTGGTGGCCCAGTGATAGAGCATTTGCTCCCCAGCCGGGAGGTCATGGATTGAAGCCCCGGCCAGGTCATAACTGAGACCATATAAAAAATGGTACTTCCCACCTTCTAGCTTGGTGCTCAGCGTAATAGAATGGGGGAAAGAAAAAGTTGTTTGTGGCGGCTCCTTCCATGGCAGCGGCTCCTCTGATTCTAGATGTGACTAACATTGTCGATAGGAGAAATGTAATTTTGTTCTACTGTATATGATTGGCTGTATGGACTGAATAACAATAAAGTTGGCTTCTTCTTCTTCTTCTAAAAAAAGTTAATGTACAGCCCTAAAGTATGTCACAGACATGGGGCAGGGACCTATCAATATGTGGAAAAAGTGCAGTGAATGGGACTTTTAATAAAGTATTTGTTTCTTGGTGAAAAATGAATCTTATGAAAGCTTCCCTAAATTGTCACAGGTGTACCTGACACTAAGCAACGTTCCCGGTCCTCCAGAACAGCAAAGAGAGGCATCACGAAGGCTGAGCTCAGTCTGCAGCACAACAGCCCCCACCCAGCCTTTACTGCAGAGCACAGCTGATGTCTTTGTGGATTACATTTGACAAGCGGCTTTTCCTCTTCTGCACATAGTGCACTCCACTACTAACATCTTCCTCTGGACTTATTCTAAAATACTGGCCTTTCTGAAGCCCTATTCGTGTAAAATACACACATTGATATTGTGCATATGCAAGCCTGCACAGAGCTCTTAGTCTCTGTTTGCTCTTTCCATTAGCATATTGATCTCTGTGCTTTGTGGTAGGTATTTCAGGTGCACGTCTATATAAAGCAGACTCAAGCACTGTTCTGCTATAAGATAGAACATCATCCATCAGCAATGGTAGGAGTTTGGGCTCAAATTCAGCCTCAGATTACCACTTAAGATACCTTTGGGGGTGAAGGCCTTGACTTTAAATACATGTATAGACCTTGTACCAGTGTGAGATGGTGGTGGACTGTGACAGCAAGACTCAGATGTCATGATTGTCTACAGTTTTTATGAATCTTTTTTCTTTTCTTTCTTTTTTTTTTTTTGGTTATGTGGAATGTGTTTTTTAGTGTAATAAGAACATATTGCCATTCTCTTGTCTTTACATTTAGTGAGATTGCAAAGTTACCATCCTGTCCAAGGTATTAAGGGTTCTGGACCCTAACTTTTCTATATTAAATCTGACATTTTCTGATTGTTTTAGTTATTGTGCCCCTTTCCTTTGGCATCATCTCCCACTTTGAGTTTGAAGGTGCAGTGTGTAAAAAATGAACATATTAAAAGCTATGTGTCTATTTATAACCAATCACTTAATGCTCTTAGAATGAGCCATTCATATCTATTTTGTGACAAGTCCATATACACTGGCCATGTTTGCACCGCTACCTTACTACAGTAGCTCTGAACTGACAAACAGTCCTCTGTGCCTGGTGAGAGCCCTTCGGGTTTTAATGCTGCAGTACAAAAAAATAAAATATTCAACTATAGTGTGGTCATTGCTTGAAAAAAAAAAAACTGGATCTAGCAGATGAAGACATATTTGCCAATTTATTTTGGAAAAATTTTGGCACCTGACAGCCAGTGTGCATCCACAATCAGTCTTGGAACGGGAAGGGTGTCTGGAGGTATTTGAGGTTGTTACCATCTCCAATTTACACACTGTACTTTTAAACACATCCTCTCTACCCTAAGATTACCTTTTAATGCTTATTTCAAAAGTTGAGGGATTGCTTATGGGGGATGAAGTTCTTAGGTTGCCTAAACTGTACCTGTGAAGGAATTCTTCATTTTTCTAAGAAAAGCACTTTTTTTTATCCCTCACCAGATGAAGCCCAAAGGGCTCTTTGACCCCTTTGGGCAAAGGGGGATTATTTTATGGGTCCATCCATCCATCCCTGTCCCACTTTTGTGAAATCAACTCCTCCTACAGTTTTGTTCCAATTGTTTTGAAACTTGGTACCATGGTTTGATATACACTGATGATGTGCATATTGCAGTTTGGTTCTGATGGGATGGTTTTTACAGGCGTTGTAGCCCCTGACCTATGACCTCTTATTTCACCTCTCTTCATAAACAGTAACTGTTTTATGAAATCAACTCCTCCTACAACTTTGTTCTGATTGTTTTGAAACTTGGTAGTATGGTTTGATATACTCTGGTGATGTGCATATTGCAATTTTACTCTCATCTGATGACCATGAGATCAAAGATCAGAGGTCAAATTTTCCCTAAATCTTCTAAACACAATAACTACTGAAAGAAATGATGTAGACTTTTCAAATCAATACAGTAGTTGTATGTAATACACATCTTGGATGATTTACACCCTAACCTAACTATGAGTTTGGGGTCAAGGGGTCAAAGTTCAAAGTTTACATTGCAGTTGCACTATGGTAAATACTACATTTACTATTACTATAAAACTAATAAAGCTAGAGCCACAAAACCTGGTACACAGGTTCACCTTGGGATTCTGAATTTCAACTATGGGGTTGTATACTTTGTTGTATATTCATGGATGATGGGCTTATCATAATATGGTTCTGCCACAGTAATTATATTGAAAAGTTGAAAACTGCTCTCCCTCAGTAAGTATTGGCATCTTCAAAAAAAAACAACGATGGGGATATTGCACTCGCCTCAGAGTGCTCTTGTTTTTCATGTGGTAAAATTGATGTTAAGATGAAGAAAACCTAAAGAACATCCAAATTAACTCTAAGTAGCCATGTGAGCAGGTTCATTCAGTCTTCTTTTTTAATCATAGGTTTTTTTGTTTCTTATTTCAGTCAAGGATGAAAAGGAGATGTTGCAGTCTTCCTCAGAAGCTCCTGAGGAAGACTGCAGATGCCAGTCGAAACATGTCAAGGTAAAAGTTAAAACATCTCCTTTTCATCTTTGTCTGAAATATGAAAAACAAACCAAAAAAATGTCCTATGCCTGCTCAGCTCTATAAAATTAAGGACAACAGAAAAAAAGATTAGTGGCATGCTCATAATGGGTGTTTATTTACCTGTTCTAGAATAATGTTTGTCCATGTAGAATGCCTCCCTGTTGCAGCTAGTAATGGTGATCAGGCTGCTTCAAAATGTCACCAATGTAAAGATTCACCACCATCTGCTGGTTTTGCTGTCTGTGAATGTACATTACTTAGATTTCTCAACTTGAGCCAATCCAGCAACATCTCACTGTTCTCTCTGAGACATTTGAAGTTCTTCAGGAGGAACTCAAGAGTCGGAGGAACAAGCAACATCCCATACTGTACTTGCTCAAGATTTAGGCACAGAAAAGGCAGCACTCTTGATAAAGTTGTTCATAGGTTATAAGATGTCCACATAATCATAACTGAATGATAAATTGGGCATTTAGTTCTTATGAAGTTCGTGCTTTGGTGTTCTTTCCCCTCAAACTTTCTGCAGGTCTCTGACTCCAAGAGTTGCTTGTTCTTCATCTGCAATCTGATTATTTTTATGTTCTCAGTATTTATGGTTATAGTGTTCGTGGTCACCCAACGCTCTTACCCTGTAATGGCTACCCTCCCCATGTCTGTTTCAAAAACACATTTCCCCCCTCCATGTGAACAATTGCATATTCCTGTTAAGTTTCTCTTTATAATAGTTGTCTCTACAAGTTTTTAGCCTATTTTTAAATGGCCTGACTGTTGTTGGGAACTGATTTGTAAAAAGATTTAAGTGAAATATTTGGAGGTGAACACCTGTGATGCTCGTGCCTTCAGAATCAGAGTTTGTGAGGTGTTAACCCATCTCATCCTGAGTTTTTGGACCAGAGATGCTGAAAAAAAAAATGCTTCCTCTTGAAAGGGCAGACACTGGTGGAGTGATTCTTCTCATCTGCTTAAACTGTCAGCAAAAATATTCACCAGTGTCTCAGTTTATTTGGTGAATGGGCCTTGGCTCCAGGTGAACCAAAGTATTTGACAAAAAGCAAATGAACCATACAGCATACAAGTTGAATGCAATCAACAATTCTTACTATTAAAAAAGCCATAAAACACTGATTCACACCTGTGCATTGTAGCATTGAAAACTGTGACTGTATGTATTATATGGATAATTTTTTATTTTATTTAGGGGTTTGGACTGATGTGTGATTTATGTCAGATGTGTATGCAATGTAAATATGATAGAGATGTGCCTTTAGATTTTTTTTTTAAAAATTGATACTTTGTGACAGTTATTGGTACGTGGGCGGGCAGAAGAGAGCTTCTGCACCGATGTATGGGGCTTCTTGTGGTTTTGATACAGTTGGTTGACTTGTAATAATAAACAAGGTGATGGTAAAACAGCTCACATGTCTAATTCCTTTGTTTCTTTTCCGTTTCTGTAACAGATCATACTACAGCTGCCCTGGCATTGAGCTTCCTTGAGCCAAATCATAGATTATATATAGTCTAAGAGGAAAATACAAACAACATGCCATATTGCTGTTGGTAATGTTTATTTTGCAGGTGTTATGTCATGCATTGCTTACTTCAAATCTGATAAATTTCAAAACAAAAATCAAAGGGTGAAAAATCCAGCAAGAAAGCATATTTTACCAAGCCAAAGTATAAAGGTGTCAAATTTGCTTCTGTACTTATAAATTTGGTGGTAGGAGTAGATACTGAATATAAAATTAGACAAATTGGCAAATCAAAGTTTGAACTAAAATTTGAACCATGAAACACACCTACTGTACATCAGAAGTGTGATCTGCCAATGAAATACTTAAGCTCCCTTTTTTTTTTTTTCAAATTTGCCTTCTTATATTTAATTGGGACCTCGGGAGTATATGCAAAAGATCAAGCTGAAGAACAATACAAATACAAATTTGAGTCATCAAATATATTTCGGAAAGCTGCCCTGCTAGTAAACACCTGTAGAAGTTACAGCTCTTTCAAAGACCTTATTTCTGCCACATGACTCAGCTTTTTAATGCTAGTCAAATATTGCTTTCTAATTTTACCTCAGTTCAATTACTGTTTAAAAGATGTAATTCTACAATGAATAAATCACATGACCTCCTCTGTGGATCGCCACCTTATTGTAGTGGAGGGGTTTGTGTGCCCTAATGATCTCAGAAGCTATGCTGGAAAACCTGCCCTGGTAGGGTCTCTCAAGGCAAATTGGTCCTGGGGAAAGGGCCAGACCAAAAGTGGTCAAGTGAATCCCCATGAAAAAAGTTACAAGGACCCAGTGTACCCAAAGGAGCCACATGGGTCCACCCTCCAGTGGGCTCACCACCTGCAGGAGGGATCATGGGGCTATGTGAATCAGACAGTAGTCTGGGCTTCTCAGACTGATGTCCCCAGACCCTAGATAAGTGGTGGGTGGGTGGATGGATGAGACAACAGCAAATCTCAAACATGAGCAGGCAGAGACCACATACCTCCGCCAAGTTAATGCTCCATTTAAAAGAGAGTCAGTGCAAGAAGGTCTTAAAGGGTGTGATTTCCAGTTGTATCACCGGAAGAAGACAAAGTCTACATTTGGACAGACAGCAGTCATGTCAACTCAAAAATTTTACCAGATTTAAGTTTGGCAAGCTGCATCTTTGGTAAAGATATTCATGAAAACTGAAAAAGCTAGATTTTGTTAAAACACAAAAACAAACTGAACCAATCATACAGCCTCTTTGTCATTACTGTTGGGAGAGTTAAAGCCTCGTCATACAAAATTCAAGACATCTTTCCTCATTGCACTAGAAATCAACCAACAGACATAAAAAAATGGGACCTCACATTATTTAAAGAAAGTCAATTTCAAGTCCTTAGCATTTATCAAGCAAATCTCCAGACTTCAAAATAGTGACTTAAATCATCCACATCTGGCAGTCTTATTCTGGAGACTGGCATCCTTCTGACATGGACCTACAAAATAATATGTTAGATGATACAGATTCTTATGCTTTTGTTACCATCTAGTGACTAGATGGTAACAAAACAACAGACTAGATTCAAGTCTGTATACGTAACAACAGACTAGATTCAAGTCTGTTGTTAATGCCAGGGATACAGAAATGTTTTAAAAAGGACTATACTGAAATACATAAACAAGTTAGTTCTGGATGCTTTCTGAATTTGCAGCTGTAGGCTACTGTTCTTACATTGGCCACAGATACCAATGAATCTTATTTGCAAACAGGCCGATATCACTCAACATGATGAATATCAGTTGATACCAGTGCATTCCTAGAAATAACACCTTCACTCTAATTACATCCAACTTATTTTTTCTACCTCAAAAAAAAAGAAATAAAAAAAAAAATCTGCATTTCCTTGGGAATAAACAAACCGGATCCCAACAGAACTGGAGCACGTGTGTCACGTTTAATATTTGCAACTGTTTTATTTTCAAACTGACCATGAGGGAAGAGATGGGTTATAATAATAGCAAACATTTTGCGTCAAAATATTGATTATTATTACATTTGACTTTTGGGGTAGATAAAGGAGCACAGTTTGAGAGCAGAAGTAGGGATAGAAATACATACAGTACAGGTAAGCATAGCACCGTTTTACACTGAATACTGGTGTTCTTAACTCTGTGTATGTGTACAGTATTACACTAGAACTCTTCAGAGCCAATCTGTGAGAGGAGGTGATCTGTGTATCTTTGTTGAAGGGGAGTTTTGCCAAAGGCGTCCCATATCAAATATCCTAGACCAAAACTCAACTTTATATTCCTTTCTCCACCAGATGTAACTGGAAACATATTGCAAAGACAGACCAAAAAAAAAAAAAAAAAAAAAAAGGTTTGTAACGGTAAAACATTCAAAGGTTCTTTTACAATGCAAAGCCAGTAGTAAGAATGTATTTCTGCTTCTGTTTTTTTTTTTTTATACCCCTCCTTTTCCTTCATCACAAAGCCTGTCAAACAGGCAGACAGTTACAACATCCATTAGTCTCTTAAAAACACCTTTACTTTCTTTGGGCTGGGTTTCAGTGACACAAACTATAAACATTTCAACATTACCTTTTTTAGAGTGGTGCTTTAACACAAACTACAACATCAACATTTAGCATGTGATGGGTGGAAGACCTGGTTCAAATAGTAAAACCCTCGCTGTGAAATGACCATTTCTTATTTGTAGCAAAAGTCAAGAGGGAGATTTGTCCTTGCCTAGCTGCTCAAAAAGCTATTGGATCTAAATTTAGCTCATCTCAAAGGGTGAGTGTTTGAGACTTGTCTGATGTGTCTGTCACTGTAAAACAACATCTTCTCTATAACCTGACCAGTGCTCTTCAGTGCACGACAGCCATACTTTTCCAGTCAAGCATCTTCTTCTGTATGGAAAAATATAAATTGTTACAGCGACAGGTTATCATGCACACAAACTCACTCACGCACATTTTCAAGTTGATGTGTCCCGCACGCTGGTTTCCACAACACTGGGCTCAACCAGGGAGGACCTTCCTTGAAAAACACGATTATTCATTCCTTTATACTGCAACGCAAGAACTGATTGGCTATCGCCAGGGGGGAACCTACAACCCCCCCCCCCCCCAAAGTGATACAAAAAGGAGGATCAAGGAAGGGAGGTGCTATATTCACACAAACCCACACAGGCTCCACCTTTACTACGCTCTTGAGACAAAAACGACACATTCTACCTGCTCCTTTGTTGACCATTACACTTCCTCCAATCCAAGGCTTTTCTGTTTGATATGGCTTATCACTGTAGCACACAGGCTGAGCACGAAACCCATTTAAAATGGGCAGGTGCCCCTTTCCTGGTTTCAACTGCTATTTGAGAACTGAGAGACAAACTAGGTTAACTGCATGAGGATTTCTGAGGCCTAGGAAGAGAAAGAAGGATAAAACACTGATGATACATTTGACCTTGAGGCAGCAGAAATGCAGATTTGCTGGTATGATGAGATTAATCGAGGGTGAAAGCTCACGAGTTTCTGCTCTACTGTATTCCCTGCATAATTTACAAGCAACTCCTCTTTTAAGAGACTTTCCGCTTTATGCTTTGATAAGTCGACAAGGAAACGCTCTGAGAAAACTGGGTCAAACTCAATTCAGTCGTCACACCCTTTTAGGACATTTCCTCCTCTGGTCGCTGCAGCATCACTGTCTAATCCTTCCTGGTCTGGATCCAGACTGAGGCAGAAGCAAAAACTTTCCACATTCCTGAGAAAACGAGTACCATCCAGCAACTTCAAACCCTTACTAAGTCAATTACTGTAAGACACAAGGGGCAACACACACACACACACACGCACGCACGCACGCACACACACACTCACTCCTGCACACAAAGATTTTCTCAAAAAAACAAAACAAAAAACACACCTTAACTTACAGAATCGCACCACGGATTACAAACAACTGGGTCGACAGTGATTTACCGTACACAACCACGTTAAGTGCTAAAGTTCAGGAGGTTGAGGATATACTGTTTGCTCTTTTACTGTTTAAAAAATAATCCTTACTATATACACACCAATTTACTTTATAAGGGGTAATATCTTGTTGGAAAATATATATGCCTTTGAATAGTTAGCTTTAAAAAAAGACTGTTATTGGCACTTGGAATCACTAAACCCCACATATGTACATCAATCACCTGTTAAATAATACAGTTAAACTGTAATCTAGCTTTTTTGCCAAATATAATTTGTGATTAAAAAGTTCAGAGGAATTTTGTCTCAGAGACACAGTGTTTAAAAAGATGACTTACACACACACACAAAAAAAATAAAACACCCAAGCCCAATCATTTTTAAACCCAGACAAGAACTTTCAACGCCTTGTTCTCAGACTTTTTTGTTTTGGGAGGGGCAGGGGAGTCTAAGAGAGCATGCTGTTGCTCCATCTTTGACCACACTTAAACAGAGTAGAAATTATACTTCCCCCCCCCCCCAAAAGCGACTAATAAAAGCTTACACAGTTATCGTTTCATGCAATCATATAAAATACTACATTTCTGTTCTTTGTTAGGCTATATTGGATATTTACAAGTTGTTTTTCTTTTTTAAAATCATACAGCAAATTTGTACAAGGTCAGTCCACTTAGACACACCTTCAAAAAAAGTATGTTATCAATGTGCGTCCCCCCCCCCCCAAAAAAAAAAAAAAAAAAAATCCACCATGAGGGATTTTAATCCATCTTGTTGCCATGGTGACAATATTAAGCGAGTTCCTTGTGGACTCCAAAGCATTTGTCTTTCCTATGACTTGATTCTTTCAGCGATGATTTGTCTGTTGTTGGAAGAAGGAAGGGCACCAATTTTTTGCGGGAAAAGGAGTTTGTGGTAGTACCAACAACCAATGGAAACGCATCCAAAAATCCCGAGAGAGTTTCTGTTCTTCGTGTTTTTAATCACTTTACTCGCCTCTGTCCCAAATTCACTGTGGCTGGTTGCTGGCACTGTCCGTCCTGTGTGATGAAGGGGTCTTGGGTTGTTTCTGGGGCTGCGGTTTCAGCTGCTGCTGGTGCCTCTGGTGGTGAGATTGTTGTTGCTGCTGTTGCCTTTGTTGCTGCTGTGTTTGCTGTTGCTGCTGTTGCTGTGGATGTGCTGTCTGGGTGAAGGTTCCCGGCTGCTGAAGTGGGAAAGCTGCCTGCAGAATCAGCTGGGTGGACTGGTTACTATGGAGAAGACGAGTACTCTGGCAGCAAAACAAAGGAATAATGTTAGAAAGGGAAGCAGACATCCTTTTATTCTCATTGTTTTGCCTCTTCTTTTTTACACAGGCACATATACAAACTTAAGTCTTTTTTGTGTAGCTACAATGAGGTTTTTGTACAATTTTACAATATCACTATGTTAATAAGTAGTAAAATAATGAATAATTATTTTATACATAAGTTATGCATTTCATACACTGATGAAGGCTAAAGAGACTTTTTTGGCTAGAAATGCTTACAGTGCTTAAAAGCTAGTAACAAATAACATGGTGAAAATTTAGCTAAAAGATAACAGTAGTCTAGAAGGTACTCAGAGCTCATACCTCTGCCAAGGTCTGTCCATCTCTTTGTGAGCAGAATTACACACACACAAAAAAAAAAATACTGAACAGATTTTTAAAACATTTTCCACCAGAGGTGGCCCATGGTGATCCAGGTTGTTATGCAGATTCTAGATCAATTTTTCACTTTCTTTAACACTGCAAGATAGGATCTTGGAGGTGGTGTGTGCTCCTGGATCACCTCAAAATGTAGTGGGCTAATCTGTAGCCCAAGTGCCACTTCTAGTGAAAATTTAATCAAAATCTGCCCAGTAGTTTTTGTGTAATCCTGCTCAAAGAAAAACCAACAAGCCACCCTAATCACATTGCCTCCTTGATGGAGTTACAGGTGCATCTCAATAAATTAGAATATCAAAAAGTTAATTTATTTCAGTAATTCAATTCAAAAAATGAAACTCCCATTATACAGATTCATTACACACAGAGTGATATTTCAAGGATTTCTTTATTTTTTAAGAATTTTTTAATAAAAAAACATTTGAAATACATCACCGTGTGTGTAATGAATCTATACAATATGAGTTTCACTGTTTGAATATAAAAAGTAGCAATATTTCAGAATAAATCCAGTATTAATACATTGTTCTCTAATTTTGACCTCCCCGCGCGTGCGCGCGCACGCACACACACACACACACTTCAGTTTTCGAACATCTAGTATTGCAAACAAAACACATGTATTATGTTTAAAGCTGACATTTGTCCTTCCTTGTGTTCTACATTACATTTAATTAAGACAATTCTGCCCCCATCTGGTACCTGCAAGAACTGCTGCTGTTGTTGCTGCTGCTGCCCCTGCTGACTGCCCTGCGCCACGACAGCCGTCTGATTTTGACCATCTGGCTGACCTTGGGGTGGTTGGGCCGGCTGCAGAGTCAAGGTCTGGGTCTGTCCCCCCTGCTGAGGTAACAAAGAGAGTTAAAAACTGGCACTGCTAATCGGAATAGCACTGAGCCCATTTAGATTAGTTTTGTTTTATTGATTTGTACTCACCTGCTGACCACCAAAGGGGTTATATGCAGTGACCACCTGCCCCATGAACATGGAGGTGGGCACCACAACGGCGCCACATGCGTGCATTGGGGCCGTCACGAGCTTGGTCACAAGTTGCTGCCCTGCTGGGAATCTAGACAGTGTAAAATAAAGAAAATCTGTATTCGTGTCCTTGCAATAGTAAGTATATTGTATTAAATACTTAAAAAGCTACTGTTTACGTTACATGAAGAATTAGGCCTGTTTACTCACCGGATCTGTCGGTCTTGTGTGAATGTTGCCACAGCTGTGCCTTGCTGTGGGTTATTCTGTGGCAGGCTGGTGCTGATCTGCAGCACGTTTGGCTGTCCTGGCTGGGAAATCATCATGGTGTTGTATAATGGAGCAGATACAGAGCCGGGGGTCTGGGGTTGAGGCTGGGAAGGCTGCTGCTGCTGCTGACGCTGGGGCTACCAAAGAAGAAATGGGACAGACAGGACATTAATTTCCTTTAGACAAAAGCTGTTTTAGCAAAGGTGGGAATTTTAGAGCTTCAGTTTCAATTGTTTTTGCTATTACACTCCAACAAAAATGTAAAAACAATATAACACATTAACAGAAGTGTAGGTTCAGGGTAAACTATTTTTGACACAAAAATGTGAGCAGAAAGTAAAACATGCCATTTTACCCTAAGTATTTATAGTGTACAGGGAATTGTAAAAGGTTGGGGTTTTGGAATTTACAATGCCAAATGACAAAGGATTCTCCATAACACACTATATTAAAAAAATGCATTTCTAGCAAAAGAAGTAACCATTTCCACACTACAGACCTGCGTCGGCAAACCCTAATTTTGGCAGAAATTTTAACCTCATTGTTGGCTTGTAAATAGAGGGCATACTACACAAAGAGCACCTGTACATCTTGTGTTACAAATATTGTCTCCTTCCTTTTAGTGACAAAATTGAAACGCTACACTCAGACTTTTACAAACCCATTCATGGAGTTTTGGTGTGTGTGTGTGGAGGGGGGTGTGTGTGCTGCACCTGTGCAAGAGCACTTGTCTGCTGCTGTAAGCTCTGCTGAGGGGGAGGAGCTTGCTGCTGGATGGCAAGCTGCTGAGTTCCTGAATGGACGGGGTTAACTGCTGCCTGTTGAACCTGACTTGTCAAAGTACTCGACTGTTGGACCGATGCCACTTGAGGGAGCTGTACATTCATGGCTCCACCCTGTTGCTGCAGCAGCATCTGATGGGATGAAGAAGAAAATAATGTCAGGCCACAGTGGTTTTGGTTCATAAAGTACTCACAGCATAAACACAGTACCTCTACTTCAACAACTGAATAAGTTACTGGAAAAAAGTTAAAAGAACCATAGGAGCTGATGCCTCAGTGCTCGTGGCATAGGATAGCTATGTATTGCGTAAGTCCCAAACAGTCAGCAGCACATACATATGTCAATCACGGCCCATTAACGTGCCTGCGATGCTGACATCACCATGATAAAAACACACGAGCTGCACCTCATTGGTTGGCACATCGTCTGCTGGGCAGTCTGTTCAAGTCTGTTTACTTGCCTCCAAGATGGCACCGGGGCGTTAAAAACTTTCTCCTGTATCTTCAAAGCTAAAATAGCAAAACGTGTTTCTGAAAACAATTGAGGCAAGAAATGAAAAAGCGTAGCTGCTGAATATGTTTACTTTTCACTAAGAACAGTTGTTTTAAAAGTTCAGCACGTGACCGACTGTTGACAGAAAGTAGTACGTGGTGCTGTAAAAAAAGTCGCACTGCCATCTATTGGCCAGACAGTTATTACAACTTTACTAAGTTTAATAAAACATGGAGATACACTGATACAAGCCTTTAGTTCCACATAAGTTTAACCGGATGAGCTGAAAACCTGGTAACAGACAGATACACACACACAGCCACACTGACGCACTACCAAATGGGTTGGTTGCACTCTCAATAATAACAGAACACAAAACCAGAAAGTAAGAACATATTTTTGGTTTCTATAAATAGAAAAACACAATGAACAATGTGTGGTTGTAGTCCTGATCGAGGTCGGGCAAAAATCTGGTCCAACACAACAGGGAAATGGTAAATAGTGTTCACTTATATAGGGCTTTTTCTCATCTCTAGGTGACCACAGCAGTTTACAGATCCTGCGATCCACCCATTCACACACTGATGGTGGCAGAGCCACCATACACAGGCACTGGTCCGGCCCACCAGGATCAACTGGGGGTTCAGTTTCTGGCTTGAGGACATGTCGACATGCAGACTGAAGACAGGGTGGGAATCAAACCCCAGGCCCTCCAATCAGTAGTCGGCCACACTACACATCTGCCACAGCCGCCCCCAAGGGCGTCCCCAAGACCAAGGAGGATCCACTGCCTCCTCTTAAATGTTAAAGCAACACCATGTAAGATTTTCACCTTAAAAGCAGTGTTTCCAAAACCATTCTGAAGGTACAACAACTTTGTCACTTATTCAGAATGAAGGTCACTTCCACTATAGCCTGACTTGGCCTGCATTGCCTGCAATGGCACTGTGCACTTTCCTGCTTTCCTGTTCCTGGTAGGAACACCGAAAAGACAACACCTACCACATTTTACAGCATGAGTCACATTAGCGAATCACAGGGTGGCCACAGTTGCCACCAACAAACAAATCACCCTGTGACTGGCAATTGGTACTCAAGCTGTAAAATGTACCAACAGGAGTTATTTTTCAGAGCTCCTACTAGAAACAGGAGGGTTGCATAGTGCTGCCTTAAAGAGCAGCTAGTGCTTTCCAAGATTTCTGTACAACTGTTCTCTATGCCATTCCCAAAATAAATGTCAATGTAAACTTATAGCTTTCTTGGGCAAAATAAAACATTTTAAACATTTTTTGTCAAAAGTTGTATTTATCTTGAAAGTAAAACTGGCAAAAGATACTGGAGAAGAGAAACAAAACAAAGGACAGCTTTGGGGGTTTATAGGCTAAATTCAACATTAACATCTACTTTAAGAAAAGGGGAAGCTTTGCATTTACAAAATCTTCCTGACCTGCAAGTATTCCAGGTTATGAGTGCACAGCTTACCTGTATACCCTGTCCCTGGACTCTCTGCAACTGCTCCTGGATGTGTCTGAGCTCCTCCTGCTGTCGCTGTATATTAGCCTGAATCATCCTGGTCCTTTGCTCCAGCTGCTCCTTCAGATGCTGCATGGCATTCACTTGCGCTGAGAACTCCATCACCGGCTGTGAGAGAAAAAAGCACGTGCATTTTAAGTAGAATACAATCAGTAGAAAATATGTGTGACTGATGATTATAGGATGGTGAGAAAAACAAGCATACAACTTTAAAGTTGATGCTCAGATTCAGATAATTTTTAGAGATATCCCCCGACATGCTTAAATGATTTACTAACTGATAAATTTTGTAGGCTTCAAGTTTCCAACGACTGTACTACAAGATTAGTATGTAGCTCAGCATTAAAATACAAAAATTAACAACACTGAAGAATCGCTGATATGGCTGGGCGATGTGACCTCAAATCATTTTTTACATCTGTTATTAACTTTTTTAAATCAACAGATTACTGAAGTTATTTATGCATTATTTATCTATTTAATTACTTAAAGTTCACCTTCAGTTCTTCATGCAGAAACTTAAATATCTTATTCACAGTACTCTTGCTTTTAATGTGAAAGTTTGGCTTTCATTTTAAAGGTCTGATGACACGTTTTTGACTTCATCTAATTTTTCAACACATAATACAATATGACGAAATAGGTTGGTTTGTGCAGTTCTAAGTCAAACAGGCTTTTTTTTCACGCGAATATCCGACGTTTTCATGAGCGCCACGTCATCAATTGTGTCAGTGGCTGGAAACCCCCCCCCCGGCCATGTTGTAACGTCATCAACAGAGCACAGCGCTTGGCTGCTCATTGTACACACAGGATGGAAGTGGTAGAAAACATTGACGGTGGTTCAAGCACACGTAGTCTGGAATTGGTTTGTGTTGTCCCATCTTCAGACAATTATAGTTCCGAAGAATGGGATGATAATGAAGAATCTGGGGGCATCAGACCTTATAGGTTTGAGCCGTGCCAAGCGGGCATCGTGCCTAGCGAGTCAGACTTAGAGAGTGATGGTGGAGAGGCACACATGCTCACCGCAGCAGCAGCGACAAACACATAGCAGGGGAACACCGAGTGGTATGCTTTTGTTACAGATATTGCAACAAATTATTTGTTCATAAATATAGTTTATTTAAACCCGATTTTTCAATAAAATCATAGCAGCATATTCTCTGTGGCTCAGGCATTGAGCTTATTATGTATTATCTTTTGAGTTCTTGTTGTTTTTGTTTTGTACATGTGAATAATGTGCCGTTTTGACCCACTTTCAGGTGGGCGCTGTCCAAGATTCGCCGGTCCAACCATGCCCCCTCTCTCTTTGACAGTCAGTTGTTCATGTTTTGTGTGCATCATCTGCCGTGTTGTCAGCCAGCCAATATTGCCAATACTATCACGACGTGTTAGCCACTCCACACAGCCATGGTTCTGTTGCGCCCCTTGAAGCACTGTCGGCCCTGGGGCGCAACCCTGGTTAACACGTCTCCTCTCTATGTTCGCTGGGCAATGTCAGCCCCGAACGCCAACTGTAAGTGTTTCTGTTTTAAATTTTTATCTCTTTTTATGACATTAATTTTTTACTTAGTGTTAGCTCAGTAACTACAACAGCCCGTATTGGCTCACAGGTGAATCAGACCCCGATCAGGGCTGTTCACCAGGTTAGGCTAACCCATCTGTTTTAGCTAGCTAGCTAGCCACTTCTGGCCTGGAAAGCCATGGCTCCATCCCCAACCTGTGTCAGCTGTGTTTCCCTCTCTAAGAAGGTTTCTGAGTTGGAATTGAGACTCTCTAACCTCTATAAGATTCAGGAAGCTGAAAACCATCTGAATACTATCATTTCTGGACAGACATCGGCGCCAGCGAAGGACTCGCAGCTAGCAGAGATGGCTACTTACCTGGGTGAAATTAGTATATTGCCATCCACCTCCACCCCTGCTTCGGTCACCTCAGCTGTCCAGGACTCCAGCACCAAACACTGGCTTCAGCTCGGAGCTAAACCCAAAGCCCCGGGTGGTTCTTCATAGCCTCAATGCGCACCCTGGACCATGGTTGGGCCCAATAGCAAACATTGGGGATTGACCAGACATGGCCGCGCCTCCTCCCTTCCCCTTTTGCTGGAAAACAGATTCGACATCCTTTCCCTGGAAGATTTCCCCCACCTGGACATTGATCTTCCTCCCATGGCCGCTCCTCCTCCTTCAGCAGCAGCCCAAACCCGCAAGCCCCGGATCAAAACTACCTTAGGTGTGCCAAACTTTACACCAGCTCCAAAAAGAAGAGAGCGCAACCCCCTGCATCACCCCTGCACCGGCACCCCGCCACCACTGCAGCAACAACGGCAAAATTATCCACTATTTCAGAAGCCACCGACAAAGTCCCCCCAGACAACACTGGTAATTGGTGATTCAATAATGAGGAACGTCAGAAGCAGGTACTGTGTTACAAAGTTTTTTCCTGGGGCTAAAGTGTCAGACATTGAGGCTCTTACCCGACCTATTAAATGAATACCCCCACACTAAAACTGTCATTGTGCATGTTGGATGCAACAACATCCCAGATGAAGTGTCTCAGATCTTAAAAGAGGAGACTTCAGGAACCTCCTGTCCACTCTTAAGAACTGTGGCAGACGTGTGTTTATTTCTGGGCCACTTGCACCCTTTAGAAGAGGTTGCAATTATTTTAGCAGAACTCTTAGCCTTAATACCTGGTTGTGTTCAACATGTCCTACTTTTAACATTGGTTTTATAGACAATTTCAACCTGTTCTGGAACCGCCCATCATTTATGAGGGCAGATGGCATCCATCCAAATAGACTTGATGTGCGTGTTCTAAGGGACAATCTGTTTTATTCCATTCAGCATTTTTTAGTACAGTGACTGAAAGCTGGTGTGTTAACTCACCCCAAAGTACCTGGGTCTGCCAACCAGCCCTTCTTTGCTTCCACTTCTCATATTAATCCTATTAATCCAAATAATCTTCGCTGTTTAGATCAGTCTTCAATTCATAACCCCATAGAGATTGTGTCTGTCTCCCGTTACCCAAAACATTATAACAAAAGACAAATACAACATAACTTGATAAAGATTAAAACCACTAATTTACCATCCATCCATCCTTCTTCCACTTATTCCTTTTCGGGTTGCGGGGGGGCTGGAGCCTATCCCAGCATCTTTGGGCGAGAGGCAGGGTACACCCTGGACAGATCGCCAGTCTATCACAGGGCCAACACAGAGAGACAGACAACCATTCACTCTCACATTCATACCTAAGGACAATTTAGAATCCCCAGTTGATGCCAATTAACTTCACTTGCATGTTTTTGGCATGTGGGAGGAAACCGGAGAAATCCCGGAGTAAAGCCACGCAGACACGGGAAAAACATGCAAACTCCACACAGATCACTGATGGTTAGGGGCTGGGATTGAACCCGGGATCCCCTGGCCAAGGGTGAGTTGCTGTGCTGCCGCAGTGCTAACCACTCCGCCACCACGCTGCCCTACTAATTTACCACAGTTAAATAAAATAATTAAATGCGGACTGCTGAATATAAGATCTCTGTCAGATAAAGCGACCTTAATAATATGATCACGGATTACAATATAAATATACTCTGTCTCACAGAAACACGGCTACACCCCAATGACTTTGTTAGTATCAATGAGGCCACCCCCCCCCCCCCCAGCCATGGCAATATATGAATCCACATTACCCATGAACCCTCATTCTAAGCTAAACTCAAATTGTAACTCTTTTGAATGCTTAATTTTTAGCTTAGCACATCCATCCTGGAGGTCAGAGCAGCCTATTTTATTTACCACAGTATATCATCCTCCCAGTGCTTCTTTTGCTGAATTTATGTCTGAATTCTCTAAGTTTTTACTAACCTTAGTTCAGACAAGACTATCATAGCTGGTGACTTTAATATTCATACTGATGTTGATAATGATAGTCATAGTGTAGCATTTCTCCCTCTCTCAAATTCAACTAGTTTTTCTCAGTGTGTTAGTAAACCAACCCATCATCATAATCAGTGTAGGCCTGGTCTTGGCCTACAGTGTAGAAATTGATGAGCTGCTTGTCATCCCTCAAAATCCTACACTGACCGACCACTATTTGATAACGTTCAAATCTGTGCTATCCGATTTCACAGCATCAAGCAGAAATATAGTTACCAGATACTTATCTGATAGTGGCGTGGCTCACTTTAAAGAATTAATCCCTTCAGCACTTTATTACCATGTCTCAATATAGCAGACAGCACTGACTACTTGAATCCATTAGAATTAGACCTTTTAGTTGGTAGTACTGCAGCCTCACTGCAGTCAACACTTGACTCCATAGCCCCTCTTAAAAAGAAAACTATTAAAAATAGGAGACTAGCTCCATGGTACAACTCCCACACCCATAAGTTAAAACAGAAAGTTACATCCTGTGAAAGGCTTTCGCGTGCAAATAAGGCACAAGAATCTTGTTCAGCCTGGAATGCCAGCCTTATCACCTATAAGAAATCTCTCCATAGTGCTAGGCGACAGTACTATTCATCCTTGATAGAAGAAAATAAAATCAACCACAGATTTCTCTTCAACACTGTGGCTCAGCTAACCAAGAGCCAAAATGCCATAGATCCATCCCTCCAACTCTTAGTGCTGATGACTTTTTGAATTTTTTTAATGATAAAATTGTCAGTATTAGAAACAATATTCCAAAAAATAGCCCCCCTAAAAATACGAAGCCTCTACCCAACACTGCTGTGCCCACAGGCTCAGAACTCCACTTTTCTAAATTTTCTCGTATTAATCATTCTGATCTAGCCCTAATAGTGTCAGCCTCTAAATCAACTACCTGTCTTTTAGATCCAATCCCTGCTAGACTAGTGAAGGAATTGCTATCTCTGATTAGTCCATCTCTTTTGAACACAATTAATATGTCCCTACTGACAGGACATGTACCGCAGTCATTTAAAGTGGCAGTAATTAAACCTCTACTTAAAAAACCTTTGCTTGATTCTGGGATTTTGGCCAATTATAGACCAATATCTAACCTCCCCTACTTTTCCAAGATCCTCGAAAAAGTAGTCGCCAATCAACTATGCACCTTTTTAGAAAAAAATTCTATATTTGAGAAATTTCAGTCAGGTTTTAGGAAACATCACAGCACAGAGACAGCCTTAGTGAAAGTTACTGATGACCACCTTATGGCATTTGACAAAGGACTTGTCTCCGTCCTTGTTTTATTGGACCCCAGCACTGCCTTTGATACCATTGACCACCATATTCTGCTAGAGAGCCTTGAACAGCACATTGGCTTGAATGGAACAATGCTAAGATGGCTCCAGTCTTATCTATCAGATCGCTCCCAGTTTGTTCATGTCCATAACAAGTCCTCTACTCAAACCAAGGTTAGCTATGGAGTTCCACAGGGATCAGTACTTGGACCAGTATTGTTTACATTATACATGCTGCCTTTGGGAGACATTATGAGGAAGCATTCTATTCATTTTCATTGTTACGCTGATGACACTCAGTTGTATTTATCCATCAATCCAGATGATCTCAGCCAGTTGGGTTTACTCCAGGACTGTCTGAAGGATATCAAAACCTGGATGATCTACAACTTTCTATTGATGAATACAGATAAAACTGAAGTCACCGTTCTTGGCCCCAAACATGCTAGAAGTACTCTTTTTAGCAAGATAACAACACTAGATGGCATTGCACTGGCTTCTACATCTTCTGTTAGGAATCTTGGAGTTGTCTTTGACCAAGATGTGTCTTTCAACTCTCATATATAGCAAACCATTAAGACCACCTTCTTCCATCTGCATAATATTTCTAAAATTAGGTCCATCCTGTCTCATAAAGATGCAGAGAAATTTGTCCATGCCTTTATCACCTCTAGACTTGACAACTGTAATTCACTTTTATCAGGTTGCCCAAATAAGTCCAAAAAGTTTCTCCAACTCATTCAGAATGCAGCTGCACATATCCTTATGAGAACAGGGAGAAGAGATCACATTACTCCAGTTTTAGCTACTTTACATTGGCTCCCAATAAAATCTAGAATTGAATTCAAGATATTGCTCTTAACCTATAAAGCTCTTAATGGTATGGCTCCTTCTTACCTGCAAGAACTCTTCCTTATCATCCAACCAGAGCTCTGCGCTCCCAAAAATCCAAACTACTAGTGGTCCCCAAGGTATCTAGAAATAGATTGGGAGGCAGAGCTTTCAGCTATCAAGCTCCCTTCCTGTGGAACCGTCTTACCTGTTCAGTTCAGGAGGCAGACACTCTCTCTTTATTCAAGAGCAAGTTGAAATCTTTTCTCTTTGATAAGGCCTTTAATTAGAAATGCTGCCCCTGCCAGGCCTTCACTTGCATGTGCAGCCTAGCCAGGCTTGGTACTGGACTGTTTGACTTTGAATGTTGTATTTGTATGTTCGTTTTTGAATGTAAGATAAGATAAGATAAGATAAGATAAGCCTTTATTAGTCCCACAACGGGGAAATTCCAGGATTGCAACAGCACAGGGATAGCAACACTCAGAGCAACAATCAGAAGGCAAGAAAAAACAAGCAAGCAAGAGCAGCTAATATACATATGTACATATTACTATAAAATATATATATACACACACACACACACAGACACACAGTGCAGAGCATTGTAGCTGGATGGAATAAATATATGAATATATGAACACACAGTGCAGAGCATTGTAGCTAGATGGAATAAATATGTAAATATATAAACACCCACAGTATGGAGCATTGCAGCTAGGTGGAATAAATATGCAAGTATATAAACACACACAGTGCGGAGCAATGTAGCTAGATGGAATAATATGTAGATATATAAAAACACAGTGCGGAGCATTGTAGCTAGATGGAATAAATATATAGATATATAAATATAAACACACCCAGTGCTGAGCATTGTAGCTAGATGGAATAAATATGTAAATATATAAACACACACAGTGCAGAGCATTGTTGCTAGGTGGGATGAAACAGCATAACCGTCTATTTAGTTATCCTACATGGTATGATTATGTGCCCATACATATTCTCACCCTCCATAGCGACCGGTATGTTCCTAGTTGTATGCCGGAGAGGACCATTGTGTAAGTCTATTGCATCTTTTGCATTCAAAAAAAAAAAAAAAAAAAACTATTAGTTTGTTACGTCTTTTTGCTATCTCTGCGAGCAGCCCTGCTTAGGTTGTACAGTCTGACAGCCGTTGGTAGGAAGGACCTACGAAACCTCTCGGTTGTGCACCTGGGATGATGTAGTCTGCTGCTAAATGAGCTCCTCAGTGCATCCAGTATGTCCTGCATAGGGTGGAACTCGGACTCCAGCAGAGATGACAGTTTAGCCACCGTCCTTCTCTCTCCTATCTCCTCCATCGGATCAAGGCGTTGCCCCAGGACAGAGCTAGCTTTCTTAATCAGTTTGTTCAGTCTCTTCCTATCGGCTGCAGTAATGCCACTGCCCCAGCAGACCACTCCAAAAGTGATGGCTGATGCCACCACCGTGTCATAGAATGACTTCAGCAGCGCCCCTTGTACACCAAAAGACCTGAGTCTCCTCAGCAGGAACAGCCTGCGCTGTCCCTTCTTGTAGAGTGCGTCAGTATTGTGTGACCAGTCTAGTTTATTGTTCAGATGAATACCCAGGTACTTGTAGGATGTCACCATCTCGATGTCTGTTCCCTGTATATTTACTGGTGCTGTGAGGGGCTGCCCATGCCTGCGGCAGTCCACCACCAGCTCCTTAGTTTTCCTCGCGTTGATCTGGAGGCAGTTCCGATGGCACCAGTCCACAAAGTCCTGGATAAGCCCTCTGTACTCAGCTTCATCTCCGCTGGAGATGAGACCAACGATCGCAGAGTCATCAGAGAACTTCTGTAGATGGCAATGTGTTGTGTTGTGTGAGAAGTCCGCAGTATAAAGAGTGAACAAGAAGGGAGCCAGCACCGTTCCCTGGGGGGCCCCCGTGCTACTGATGATCGTGTCGGAAACACAGTCCCGGGTTCTCACAAACTGAGGCCGGTTCGTGAGGTAGTCCAGGATCCATGATGACAGGTGCTGGTCCACCCCTGCGCGCAGCAGCTTGTCCTTCAGGATCATCGGTTGGATGGTGTTGAAAGCACTGGAGAAGTCAAAGAACATGATCCTCACCATATTCCCGGGCTTCTCCAGGTGGGACAGAGAACGGTGAAGGAGGAAGATCACCGCATCCTCCACCCCAATGCCATGCTGGTAGGCGAACTGGAGTGGATCCATCGCTGGTTCCACCAGGGGGCGGAGATGAGCAAGGAGCAGTCTCTCCAGGGTCTTCATCAAGTGGGACGTCAAGGCCACCGGTCTGAAGCTGTTCAGGTCTTTGGGGTGGGAAGTTTTTGGTACAGGTACCACACAAGATGTTTTCCACAGCTGTGGTACCCTCCCCAGTTTCAGGCTCATGTTGAAGATATACGTCACAATCCCACACAGCTGGTCTGCACAGGACTTGAGGAGCTTTGCGCTGATGCCGTCCGGGCCCGACGCCTTCCTCGCCTTGATCTTCCTCAGCTCCGTCCTCACCTGGGTCTTGGTCAGGGTCAGGATGGGGGGCTGTGTGTTGGGAGTGGGGGGGGGTGTCGGTGGAGTGGGGGAGTGGGTAGCAGGACTTGATTTCTTAGAGGCAGCAGTGGTTGTTGTGCAGACAGGGGGGAGGGCGGTTGGTCAAATCTATTGAAAAACAGATTCAGGTTGTTCGCCCACTCCCTGCCCCCCGTGGCCTGGGGGGAGGTATTCTGGAGCCCCGAGATGGTTTTGAGGTTTCTCCAGACCCCGCTGATGTCGCTCTGTTGCAGCTTGTCCTCCATCTTCTTCCTGAAGCTGTCCTTGCCTTCTCTGATCTTTCTCCTCAGCTCCCTCGGTACGGACTTCAGCATCTCCCTGTTCCCCGACCTGAAGATCCTCTTCTTCTCTCTCAGAAGTGTTTTTATCTCAGGGTTGATCCAGGGTTTGTTGTTTGAGTGACGCCGTATGGTCTTGGTGGGAACGGATTTGTCCACACAGAAGCTGAGGTAGCCCGTGAAGGTGTGAATGAGGCCATCGATGTCCTCACCATGTGGATCGCAGAGCTGCTTCCAGGCAGTGGCTTCAAAACAGTCCTTTAGAGTGTCCATTGTCTCCTCAGACCATAACTCCACAGTGTGCATGGCCGGAGGTTGTCTGTGCACTAGGGGTTTGTACACCGGTCGGAGATGAACCAAGTTGTGATCCGATCTCCCAAGTGGGGGGAGTTGTGATGAGGTGTACGCCTCCTTAGTGTTTGCGTAGAACAAATCCAGTGTTTTATTGTCTCTAGTGTGGCATGTGACATACTGGGTGAAAGTGGGCAGAATGGGAGACAGTGAAACGTGGTTGAAATCGCCTGAGATGAGGAGAAGAGCATCTGGGTGTTCTGTCTGCAGCCTGCTGGTTACTGAATGGATGACGTCACGCGCTGTCCCAGCGTTCGCCGTCGGATTTGCATAAACAACAATGCAGATCACGTGTGAGTGTTCTCTCGGGAGATATGTAGGCCTCATGCTAACAGCTAGCAACTCAATGTCTTTGCTGCAGTGTCGTTGTTTAACAGTGATATGTCCCGGTCTGCACCAGTTGTTGTTAACATACATGATCACTCCACCGCCCCTAGTTTTGCCACTCTCTGGTGTTCGGTCAGCTCGTATCGTGTGAAAACCCTCCAGCTCAATGTTAGCATCTGCTGCTAGTTCAGTTAGCCACGTCTCAGTAAACAAAAGGAGAGAGCACTCCCGGTAAGTGCTATCATAACGGGAGATAGCCGCTAGCTCATCTAACTTTCCCAGTATCGACCGTACATTTCCCATGACAACAGATGGAAGGGAGGGTCTGTACCTTATATTTTTTGTCCTCCGCCTTACTCCAGCCCGGCAGCCGCGGCGTTTTCACCTCAGTTCTCTCGGTATGTCGAGTTTTTCCAGTGGGACCGGGTGGCGGTTAAATGCTAGCAGCTCTTCCCTGTTATATCGTATCCTGCTATAAACAGTGGCTCCGTCCACCGGCTCAGGAGACATTTGGGATGATCTGTGTGTCCGTGATATAAGTGGGGTGAAAAAAAAAAGTGATCAAAAGAGAGAGGAAGGGAAAAAAAAACTCGGAATCGAGCCGCTGTTGCAAAAGGCAGCCGACTGGTGTGGCGCCGAGAGGAGAAAAAAAAAAAAAAAAAAAAAAAAAAGCTACTCATGTAGCTACTCAACCCAGCCAGTCAAGGCGGATGGCCATCCTCTATGAGCTATGGTTCCGCCCGAGGTTTCTGCCCGTTAAAGGGAAGTTTTTCCTCGCCTGTGTCGCCGCAGTGCTTGCTCTTACGGGTCTCTGCTGGGTTCTATAAACTAAGAGTGTGGCCTAAACCCACTCTTTTCTGTAAAGTGCCTTCAGACGACCTGTGTTGTGATTTGGCGCTATATAAATAAATTAAATTGTTTATTTTTGTAAGTCTTCACCTTTTTGGGAATTGCTGTCATCATTCTTATGTTCAATACATGTGCTGTGGTGAATCCTGCGCATAAATCCTCACATAAATCCTTGTTATTTATGCATAAATCCTCCCTCTCCGTGCGCTCTTATGCAGGGCACGGAGAGGGAGGATGAAATAACGAGGATTTACATGCAGGGTTCACCACAGCACATTTAATACAGAAAGACAGACAATTCCCAAAAAGGTGAAGAAGTACAAAAAACACAAGCACATTTACTGATGGCGTTTGGGGGCCGGCACTGCCCAGAGAACGAATGAGAAGAGACGTGTTAGCCACAGGTGCGCCCCAGAGCCGACATCGCTTCAAGGACGCACAAGAACCATGGCGAACATGGAGTGACTAACATGTCATGAGAGTGCTGAAAATACTGGCAGACTAACAGCACAGATGACAATACTATGGGCCAGCAATGTGTGACTGGCAAACGGCCATTAAGTACACACACTGCTGGTGATGGTGTGATGAGAAGCACCTGGGCGAGGACTGGGAAAGATGATCAGCGGCAGTTTGAATCAGCTGGTGATAATGATGGGGATGTGGCTGGACCAGCGAGCGTCAGCATGCGATCACAGAAAGTAGGTCAAAGCTGAGCGTAAATCCATTAATCTTTCCCTCCTCATGCGCTCCTCCTGCGTAAAAGTGCATGTGAAGTGCACGAGGAGGCTTATGACAGTTGGAGCTGAAGCGTGTGATGTGGTCTTTCACGGCCTGCTGTTTATCTAAGCCTGCGACACAACGCGAAGGCATAGCCATAAAATTAAAACAAGAAACCAGAGAAACTGTGAGCTACAAAGCTGCTGTCATTCCAGTCAACAACACCGGCATCCGTTCTGTTGCTTACGTCATGGTGGTGCCACCCTTCATTCGGTGGACGGCACCACAGTCCAGTCAGCGGCTGTGGTTTTTTGATAACTAGTTTATGCAGGCGCGGTTGTAAATATTACATTGATCATCAACAATGACTTTTGGGTTTACACAACATGCTAAAAAATGTCAAAACTGTGTCATCAGACCTTTAAGTTTCTACTTCTTGTAATAAAACCAAGAGCAGAGACTGGCTCCGTTCTAGTCCATTTTCACATACAGTAAACCATGATTTTTAACTTAAGCTTTTTAACTTCATAATGTAATGGTGAAGCAACTATAGCTAAAGCATCACCGTTCCGACTAGTTTTCAGAATATATCAGTAGGTTTGCTTTAGCCTGCCAACAGGTGAATTCATATGCAAATGAGGGCGACAAGAGCAGGAAATGGAGCACAACCACAGCTGCTCAAGAAGCTTGAGTAAGTTGGAGTGTGCTTCCCCAGAGAGACACATTTAAATATCAGCCGAATATTCCTCCTACGTCAGGTACAGGCTCCGAATGACATTTCTGGATTATTTTCGGTTAATTGTCCAGACCTAATCTTTTGACATTTTGTATGACAAATGACTTGATTAATGATTATTCTTTTGGCTAACATCTAACAATTAACAATTTTAGCTTTGCTCCCCAACATATTACTGTAATGAAAGTGAGAACCATTCTCACCTGTATACTTGTCTGGAGTTGTTGCTGCTGCTGCTGCTGTTGTTGTGTGATCATGCCTGGCGTCATACTCTGTCCTGTAGTTTGAGAGCTCATAGACTGCAAATATACAGAACATGCATCAGAATTATGACATAACCTCAGTTGTTTACATATTTAGATTTATACACAGCTGTGCTGAGCCACATGTAGGATAATTAGAAGGCCATAAAGAATAGTCTTGTCTCACCTGGCTGCTGATTGAGGAACGCCGTTGTGATGCCATTTCTATGTTGGAGGCCAGTGACTGTCGTGGAGGCGTCGCTGTGTCCATGTGTAGCTTGGGTGCTGTTGCTGTTGAGACAGAATCATTCCTGACCAAGAGTCAAATCCAGACCCAGCTACACATATTCTCTCATTTTTCTGTAGGGTTTAGTCATTCAATTAAACAGCAGGAGAGCTGTGCCACCAACTGACATGTTTTTACTTATGCAGTGTGTGTGTAGGTGTATGTCCTTACAAGTGCAAGTGTTATCAGAGACATGTGATGAAGACTTTCGGGAACTCCGGGAGGAAGTTGAGGGTGTTCGACTGTGGTCAAATCGTTCCAACGCCTCCTTTAGGCTTGATGTATTGAGCTGTGACTCTGAGCCAGAATCTTGACTCTAAAAAGAAGCAAACAAGAAAAATAACAAGCTAAAAGGAAAACACACTGTATGTTACAACATACAGTATATAGCAGCTAATATTTCTAAAATAAAAGTTCAAACTTAATATGGGTGAAAACAACACAGCAGAACGTTACTAAGAGTGAAGTATAATTAAACATAAAATTAACAGAGCCAACATGAAGAGGTTACGTGCTCTTCAAACTAGTATGCTTCAAATGTAAACAACTACCAAACATGAACAATAAAAGGCAGCACTGTGCCTGGAAGAGGAAGTTAATTACCAAAATTCTTTGGTAAATTTTCCCTTATGCTGGTTTATTATGGTGTACATGTTGTGTTTAGAAAAAAAGAAACATTTGCTTGGAGAAAACATCGGTCAATTTGTCCAATTTGTAGACTATAAGAAACGTCAACAGGAGCTAGAAACTACATACGGGAGATGATTAAGTGACCCGAGGATAACTTGGAAGGAAAAAAATAAAACACTTCCCTTTGTTGAAGTCTGTTAAACAATGTCACATTGATATTAAAACCACATTTTTTGCCATCGTTTTCACACAGTCAATAATATGAAGAGGCTAATGATGTGTGTGCAATATACTGTCAACTTTCTTTTTAATGTGTTTTCAACTTAATTCAAGCTCATTTTCACTTAGACTTGAAATACAAATTAACCACTGTTTATTTTCTCTAATTATTAACAACTTCTGATTCCTTTAATTAAATATGGAGATATTCAACTATGTGCCGTTTCGTTCTCATAATTTAGTTCTTACCTTGTCTACTGTGACTTCTGGTTTTGCCTCTTCAATGCCCAGCTCTCTGCGTTGTTCTGCCCTTACTTCTGCATAGCTACAATTCAGACAAAAACAGGCATGTTAAAAAAAACTGTAAAATGGCAACAAAGAGCTGTGTGTGAGAAGTATGAAAATGTATAAAGGATGTGCCAACATTAAACAGATCATGTTGTCACAGAAAGGCCAGTGGTCAAGACTGGATCCTTCCGAATAAATCAGATTAAAGAAAATATTCCGGGGAAGGTAGCATCAATAAATGTGAGGAGATCAGAAAAATTCAGCAATTTGTACCCGACTACTGTGTGCGTGCAGACAATAAACTCAGGTCGAGAGTTCCATTGATGATAAGTGATGTAGTAGTGCGTCTGCAGCCAGATCCACTGTTGACCTTTTGTAAGGAAACGATAGTAACACGATTTCCCTTTACCATACTGCATCACTGAAGATGAAAGGGACAGAGGAAGGAAAAGATATTATAAACAACAAATGCTTTTCACTAATAATTTTGTCATGACTTTACGAAACATGAACCCTCACAGTGTTCATGACACTTAGCCAGGGTCTCCAGGTCGTCCACATGGTAATAGTCGTACCCTGATGTTCCCAAAACCTCAAAAGGCAGGTAGCCTATGATTGGTGGTGCTCTATGAAAAAAAACAAAAGAAGAATAAATAAAATAACAACATTCTTACCTTCTTGCTGATGCATGACACCTCATTAGATAACATTGATATGGGCTGCACCTCCAGAGGAGATTCAATAATTTTAAGGTTAGTACAGATGAAACCGTGAAGAATTTCAGTCTCAAAAGAAAGAGTTTCATATGTTTTTTTTTTCCCCATTATGACCATTTTTGGATAACAAGAAACACTGGCTGAAGAATATGAATCTTTGGATCATTTCTCGGCAGCGCGGTGGCAGAGTGGTTAGCACTGTGGCAGTACAGCAAGTCACCCTTGGCCGGGGGATCCTGGGCTCGATCCCAGTCCCCAACCAACAGTGATCTGTGTGGAGTTTGCATGTTCTCCCCGTGTCTGTGTGGGTTTACTCCAGGATTTCTCCGGTTTCCTCCCACAGGCCAAAAACATGCAAGTTAGGTTAACTGGCATCAAACTGGGGATTCTAAATTGTCCTTAGGTATGAATGTGAGAGTGAATGGTTGTCTGTCTCTCTGTGTTGGCCCTGCAATGGACTGGCGATCTGTCCAGGGTGTACCCTGCCTCTCACCCAAAGATGCTGGGATAGGCTCCAGCCCCCCCGCGACCCGAAAAGGATCAAGCAGAAGAAGATGGATGGATGGATCATTTCTCAGTTTGGTAAAGTTTATAGCATAAAGTGATTTTATTTTTATAGATATGGGTTTTATAGAGCCTTCCTAATATTGCAACAGTAAAGTTGAGATTATTATACTGCCTGCCGTTTTAAAGAGCAATGCACATTTAAATGTGTATATTTGTGCATTTACCTATGATCTAAGAAGAGGAATTTCCATTCTAAACTGTGCCTGGAGGTGAATTCCTCATTGGGCTCCTCCACTGTACACATTTCCTATCAATACAAAAACAAACCACAGAGAATAGAGAGAGTGGGGTTATTAATCAAAATGACTAGTGATTAAATTGCATCCTCCTCTCAACCATACCTTGATAAACTGTGGTTTGGCCAGCCGCACAGTAGCTACAAAGCACACCTCGTCATCAAAGGCAGGTTGTAGCGACCGCTGTAACACCCCTGCCAAACCATTCCTCGCCATGTTGGGAACTGTTCAAAAGGAAGTCGGTCACTCAAGAGTATGTGGCAGAAAATCACTACTGACAAGAGGAGTACGAACAGTGGCACCAAGAAAAATGTGCACACCCCATTATGCTGATGAAAACTTAAAAACAAGGACATTAGTTCTATGACACCTGATACATGCACAAACGTAAGCAAACATGCAAAATAAGAAATATTCAAGCAAGTAGCTAAATTTAACAGAAAACACAATCCATATGGTTTTAAATAAAATGTATTATCATTTAACCAGTGACATACCATTTCTAAGAGATTTGAAGTTGCCGATGAACTTGACATATTCATAAACAGGAGATTCTTTGGGGTCGATGGCCCCTCGTAGCATATGACAGCAGAACTCCATGTGATTTTTAGCTAGAGCAAACAAAAATAACAACAACAAAATAAAATTACTAAAAATCCACCTGCATGTGAAAACACTGTTCCATATGTTTCAATGGGTTGAAAGGAAAATTAAAATAAATTTGTGATAATGTAAACTCCAACAAGAACTTCAAATATAGACTTATCATTAAATTACTGCATTTACCAAGAAAAAAAAAAGTAGAACATGATAATCATATTCAACCACCAAACGTATATTAAAAAAAGCCTGATACAAAAAGACAGGATGTTACTGACTTTTTAAGTAATCAGTGCTAAGGCTCTCAGGGTCACTTGGGTGTGTGGACAGGGCCTTGTACACTTCAGAGTGTTCCCCAACTGGCAGGAAGTTTAACAGGTTCTGGTCCACCAAATCCGCCTGGAAAACACACACAAACACACACGTTAATTAATGCATGAGAGCTCAAACACAAATGAAGAGGCATACCCAGCCTAACACAGGTCACCCTGACAAATTTAATCTGCACTGTGTAAGGTTGTTGCCAACAATAAAATGAACGAATAATACACACCACACTAAAGAAGGAATCAGCGTTACTCACCGGAAGATGTTCTAGTAATGAGGTGACGCTCTCAGAGACATAGACAATGTTCCCATCAGTCATTATTGCTATAAAGAAGCCATCGAGAGCCTGTTCAAGAGCCCAAAGAAAGAAAAGAAATGGGTAAATATTCTTCCAAGACTAGAAAATAAGCAAAATTTAATTCTGTCATCTACTTCAGAACATGTTAGCCTGTCCTGGATAATCAGCATCATAAAAGACTGGACTTTGCTCTATAAATTGACAATACTTCAGTAATGACAGCCTGATAATGAGGGTGGGTATTCAGACCCTTAATTAAAAAGAGAGGAAAAAAATTAAGAAATTAGCCATTTTTCAATTAAAAGTGCTGTAAATTTGTGACAAAAACTCATGAATTCACAAATATTGGAAAAAAAGAACAAATTAAAAGCTGTAATAAAATCATATCTACATAATTTCTCTGGGTCTAATGAAATAGCACCTTTATTGCCACATAATAAAGCATTTTGAGGAAATTTCTGACCTCCAACATGAGCTGGGTGAACTCCTCGTTGCTGAGAAAGGGGGGCTTCCAGTCCTGCCTGATCTCACTTGACTCAGACTGGGCAGCGATCTCTGATGAAGGAAGGACATTTTTTTTTTCAAAACAATAACATTACAGAACAATTTAGAGAAAATGTTAAAGAATGGGGTGACAGAACATAAAAGAAACAATGGTGCATATAACACAACGTTGGGCTGTGGAAATGATGCGAGTTTGCAAGGCCCATACTAAAAAAAAAAATAGAGAAACACCACACAAGACAACGGCAGTGTAGGCAGGTGCTGATATTTCACTATACTAAAAAAATACAATTAAAACTACTCATGACTCAGAATTAAAGACGCACCTAATTCCATCATCACAGCAGGGAAAATAAGTATTGAACACATCAACATTTTTCTCATTAAACATGCAGTATTTCTGATGGAGCCATTGAACTGAGATTTTCACTAGATATCAGTAACACCCCAAGTAATCCATACATACAAAGAAATCAAGGCAACTGTGTTCACAAAACAAGTTCTATTCAATAAAGTGGAATGACAGAGGGAATAAGTATTGAACACACTTGGTGAAATTCATTTAATATTTAGTAGAAAAGCCTTTGTTGGTAATAACAGCTTCCAGACGCATCCTGTATGGAGAAACTAGGTGCAGGCATTGCTCAGGAGTGATTTTAGACCATTCTTCCACACAAACTGTCTTCAAATCTTGAAGGTTCATGGGTGTCTTCTATGAACTATGATCTTCAGTTCATTCCAGAGATTTTTAATTGGATTCAGGTCAGGTGACTGACTGGGCCATTCTAGCAGACTTACAGTATATTCCTTGTCTGAAGCCAGTTGAGAGTTTTGTTGGCTGTGTGCTTGGAATCATTGTCTTGCTGAAATGTCCACACTCACTTCATCTTCAGCATTTTGGCAGATGGCAACAGGTTCTTATCAAAGATGTCTCTGTACATTTGTCCATTCATATTTCCTTCAATCATATGAAGTCTGCCTGTACCATGTGCTGAACAACACCCCCACACCATGGTGGGATGTGTAGTCCCATTACTCCTCCAAACATGCTGTATATTGTGGCATCCAAAAAGCTCAATTTTGGTCTCATTTGACCAGACTATATTCTCCCAGTATTTTACTGGTTTGCCAAATGTTGTGCAGCAAACTTTAAACGAGCTTCAACATGCTTTTTCTTCAGCACTGGAGTCTTGTGAGATGAGCGGGCATACAGCCCATGTCGGTTGAGTGCATTACTTATTGTTTTCTTTGAAACAGCAGTACCTGCTAACTCCAGGTCTTTCTGGAGCTCTCCACGAGTGTTTTTTTAACTCTTGGATAACTCGTCTGAAAATTCTTTTGACTCCTCTGTCAGAAATCTTGCGAAAAGCTCCTGGTCGTGGCCGGTTTATGGTAAAATGATGTTCTTTCCACTTCCGAATGATGGCTCCAACAGTGCTCACTGGAACATTCAGCAGTTTAGAAATGCGCCTGTAACCAATGCCATCATTATGTTTTGCAACAATAAGGTTGCGAAGGGCTAGAGATAGCTCTTTGCTTCAACCCATCATGAGTTCTTTGTGGTGTGACAATTTGATATTCACAGACCTTTTTAAAGGCTGTCAGTCAGGACTTAGCCAGCTGAAATTAATTTGCACTGATGGGGGATGGGAATGGCTTTCTAAATTCTGATGGATTTCGGCTGGTTTCTTGGCTTTCTATGCCTTTTTGTGCCTCGTTTTCTTCATGTGTTCAATATTTATTCCGTGTCATTTCACTTTATTAAATAGAACTTGTTTTGTGAACACAGTTGCCTTGATTTCTTTGTATGTACGGATTACTTGGGTTGTTAGTGATATCTGGTGAAAATCTCGGGTCAATGGCTCCATCAGAAATATGTTTAATGGGAAAAACGTTGATGTGTTCAATATTTATTTTCCCCCTTTGTATGTCAACAGTGAAGGACTAAAAATAATCAATGACACAATACGGTGTCCAATGACCCATGTTTCACAAAAGAGGTGATAAAAATGTTTTCAAGGAGATCTAATGATAAGGGGAGGGTAAGGGACCTGTACTTTATATAGCGCTTTTCTAGTGGCAAAGACCACTCAAAGCACTTAACTGGTAGGTACACTAACCCCTCTATTCTAAGGGCCTATAGGAGACAGACACCTACGGATAATTCAGAATCACCGATTAAACCTAAACATTGCATGTCTTTGGATTGTGGGAGGAAACCGGAGCCCCAGAGTAAACCCACGCAGCACAGGCAGAACATGCAAACTCCACACAGAACGGCTCCCACCCCCTGCTAGCCTGGGGATTTGAACCTGGAACCTTCAGATGTAAGGCAAACAGTACTACCACTGTACTGCCCATGATGTAAACATGCCCTGAAGCTGGTGAGCACAAAATAGAACACAGAAGTAGTACACCCAACCTGTGAGCCATTCAACATAAAGACATAAAACAAGAAAGGTGAGGAAAAGCGAGTTCTGACCTTTGTGTTTACACAGGAAGTTGATGCTTTTCTGCAGAATGGTGGACTTGTCCATCTTCCGGGTGTTGCCAGGCAACATTGTGCCAAGTTCCTTGATGAGGACATTGAACTGGTCTCTCCGTTTCTTCTCGGACTTGTTACGGGACACACTGCAATTCAAACAGCAGTTTTAAATTTGATCATAAACGTTGCAGTCATTTATTTTTGCTTGTGCACTTTGACATGCAAACAAACTAAAAACTCAGAATGAGGCAATAGTATAAACATTATATAATGTTGACACTGGACATGCTAAATTGAAATCAGCGAGATGTTTGCAGCGTATTCTCTGAAGGGCTTAAAACATTACTCATGCACTCTTTAATTAATATCTTATGTAAATTCTTACATGCATACAGGACTAATCATCACTCCAAGGAGTTCATCTTTACACCATGCTCACCGTTTTGCTTTGTCCTTTTCATCTTCTTCCATCAACCCATCAAAGATGCTACAATCATCCCTAAAGGAGAGGGGGTTTAAAAAAATGGTTGTTAATGTTTTCCTGTGTGTGTACACATTTGTTGGCAGCTTGAAAGCAGATATAGATCATTAATAACAAGTAATAACATATGTTAACTAATGACTCCTACTGTACATGCCAGGAGCAGGTTTATTTTGGCTCACACAAATACAGAATGAGAGAGAGGGAGAAGGAATGTGTTGTGGTTGCCAAGAAGATTAAGAGCATTTGTGTAACAGGGTGTGTTCTTACTTGTGTTTCAATTATATGGCTCACTATACTTTTAATTGGGTTGACGTGCGACAGGTCTGACTTTTATGTAGTTAAAACAATATAATGATTTAATAAAAGCTAAAATTTAAATGAGTAGAAGATTGCAAAAAGCACAAAAAGCAATTAAAAATTAAATATTAAAAGAGAAAACTGGTGGTGGAATTGTATTAATGGTACGTTGACTGTTTTCCAGTCCAAATGATCTCATTTGTCTTATATTAAGGCTTTTGCAGCATGACAATTCATCCACTGTCTAAAACAACGCTGTACTGATAAGAATTAGGTAGAATTTACGGTAACTAGTGGGTTAGTCCTACTCGGGTTGAGCAATATGGGCCTAAAAAAATGATATCCACGATATTTCTGTGAATTTTCAGGATAATGATATTTTTCACGATATTACAGATAGGTTTTTTTTCCCCTTTTAAATTTATGCGAAAAGGACCGTTTTCACAGGTTAGCGTTATCATTCAGCATATTCCAGGAAAAACAGAACCAAAACCGCTTATTTCTCCAGTTTATAAGCAGCTCAGATTTAGTTTTAAAATATTTTTTGTTCTGTGTCAAATTTACAAGAAAATAAGATAAACCAATTACATCTTCAAGGACACACAGATGTCGGATTTTATGATGAATCACTTATACCTGCATTGTAATGCTCAAGTGCACAGACCTCTCCTGGGACTTTAGTTCAGCTCTCATCATATTGACGATGTTTTTTTTTTTTTCCTCTTCGGGTAGTTGAATAAGAATCAAGACGAAGAAGCCAAAACAGACAAAAATACAACTACAGACACTTGAGCAGTACATTGTTGGATGTTACCACCGCTCTGGTGTGTGCTGACATGCAGAAGAAAATGCAGGCAGATTATCTACATTGCTGCACCATTTTGTTTTTTTGTTTTTTTAACATGACAGCATTCTGAAAGAGAAACTTAAATATATTTCCACTCAACTGAACACAGATGGGAGTGGCAGCTTTCCCGCGCCGTGTTTGTTTGCTGTTTCTATGGTAACACGTAACGTCTGTCGGCAGCATACCGTGTGACACAGAGGCAGACCCCAAATATCGTAATATTCATTTTTACATCAGTATCAAATTTTATACTGGGTACTATCGTGAATGATACATACGGCACCCCCCTAATTTCCTACATCTATGGTATCATATATTCATACATGCATGAATGTATAGTGGGCCAAACTATCAACAACCTCTCCACCTGTTTGTGTGTTTTGAGTGTGTGATCGTGATCATACCCTAGGCTTGATGTCATGGTGGTGGCTGATCAGGGGTCTGTGGTTTTGCAATGATTCAGCCTTTAGGCGTGAGGTAGGCATTTGGAAAACCCCTGTGGATACACGAAAAAAGAGTAATAAGTGAGACAGTCAAGATCTTCATTTCATTTATTATGATCCCTGCCAGAGCACTGATAATTTAAAACAATCAATCGGCAAATTCCTAAATAGAATTAAGACAAAATATCAGTTACTGATTTTACATGGACCTTTACATTCCACTTAAAATCGTAATACTGGTCCCATTAAAATAAAGATGTCCCATGCACACACCTCCATCAGAACAAATTGTACTGATCAGAATGAGACGGGTGTTATAAACTGTTCATAATCCAATTGAAAGTAAAATATTACCCATAATAACATTCTGAAAGTTTGGTCTCTTTCTGTGAATGCTTGAACCCACGTGGGGGAAACTTCAGGATTACAACGATGAGTTTTGGAGAGGTGTTGATAGGGTTTGTAGTCAAGACCAGACTGAGACCAAACTGAAACCAGACTGTAGAAAAGACCATGGACTTTAAGGGTCAAGCCAAGTTCCAAGCACCAAGACCAAGCCAAGCAGTGACCAAGTCAGACCAAGACCACCGTGTAATGTAGGACTTGGTTATAGTTAGGACCTGTAACGATAACAAATTTTGATGGATGATGTATTCTTCCCCAAAATTATCGCAACGTAAAATTATTGTTGGACGTCCACGAAGCTCATTTTAATGCCCAGGATAGAGTGATAATATAAAAGTCTATGTACAACTTTTCAAAGTTGTAGCATAGACTGTACAACTTTGCTCAGATCTTTTATTTCTGAGCATTGTTTATGAGCATCAGTAAACACAAGAATATAAATGTGGAAAAATATTTAAAATATCCTAAAGAAATAAAAAATAAATAAACAAAAAAATAAATACAATTGTTTTGGCCACTACCGTTTATATGTTGCCACGGACAACTGAGACGTGTGGCTGTAAGTCATCAGTAAGCACCACTTGTTAACAATATGCGCATCTCAGAGATGGCACAATAGAGAACTAGAAAGTGAACACTTCAACTTCATGGACCTTACCGTCTGTTTTGAGTTGGGTGACTTTATCGTGGTCATTTTTTCATATTGCATGATTAATCGTGTTAGGCTTGTACCGATAACAGCTATCTATAGTCTTGATCTTTTCTGGTCTTGACTTAGTCTTGGGAGACTGGTCTCAGCCTGGTCTTGATTACAACACTTGGGGCCGTATTACAAGAACGTGGTCCATAATCGATTGTCACTGACACAGAACGCATTTAATGGGGCCTTTCAAAAATCATTCCTTATCACAGCAGCGTATGAACAAATTTTCCGCCGGGTGCATGGTGCAGAAAGGTTGGTCTAATTATTCAGAGGTCTATTTTGGGTAATCAAATCTAAAGCGTTCCTGCCCATCTCTTGAATGAACAGAGGCGCATTATCTAAAGTGAACTCTGATCCCGATGGTTTGTTCAAGATAGGTTTTGTGCTGACCAAAGCCCATACAGGTGAACGAAAATGCACACGATAGTAACACTGCTTGGTAATAAGGAAGACATCAATCACAGTTGATGCCCAGTTAGTCATTTTAAAGGGAACAAACGGGAAGATATAGCTAATGCTGGGCTGAAAAATCAGCTAAATGGATTACGGTCGTGCTCATGGATGCAACACAAACATGAATGGGTTTGAAACTTCAGGAAAAGAGGATGATGCCTGTGTAAATTTTCATCTACTTTGATTAAATGGAAGGATCACTGACAGTGGCGCAGAAGTCGCTCCCAGCCTTTGGGGAGATGGTGTGCTCCCTCTCCTGTTGCTTTTGCCAACCGAGGGTCTTGTGTCTCGTGCGGGGGTCTGCTGAGTTAAGCTAAGTCACCTTCCACAGTATGTGAGACGCCATATGGTGTATGGGGTGGTGCCTGTCTTCATTTCTGTGACCCTAGGCCACACAGCTTACTACAAGTAGTGAAAGCTACAGTTGGGGGGTGGGGTCAGTCCTCTGGTAACTCTGTGTGTTAACTTTCTTTCCCCATTCCATTATGCTGAGCACCAAGCTAGAAGGCAGAAATTACCATTTTTATATGGTCTTCGGTATGACCTGGCAATGTTTCCTCTGGCTTAAAGACCTTGGCGGAGTGGCAACATATTTTTCGGGGGGGGGGGCAGAAAACACATGACACACTTGTAACCAGAATATGTTAATTTTACACTATTTTTATTTTTTTTTTAAATTTTGCACAGTAATATTGCATAATGGAACTTACCATTTGAAGTATTGTACAACCAAGGCTTGAATATTGGAATATTGGGCCAGTTGGGGTCCCACCCAGACGTCCTGTGTTTGGACTTTTTACTGGGGTCATCCTTCTCTCCTCCCTCTGCTCTCACCTCTCCTGGACCCTCTGCCTGAACACTTTACTCTCCTTGACTCCTCTCTTCTCATCTTTCCCTCTCTGAGCCCTGTCTGCTTCAGGTTCTCCATCTGTCTAAAGTGGTATACAAACAGGTTAGAAAATATCAAGTGTCACATTTTGTGCTGCAGGATTTTTTTTTCCATGGTTTACATAAATGACAAAAATATGTATTTTTTTGTATTTTTATTCTGGTGTTTTTTTTCCACTGAGAAAAAGTAGGAAAGAGAAGGAAAAAACATTCATAATAGTAATTTACTCATGCATACTTTAATTATATGTTCAGAGGTGGGTATAGTAGCCAGAAATTCTACTCATGTAAAAGCAGTGCTATGAAATTAATAATTAAAAGTAGACAACCAAAAATTTCTAGTTGAGTTAAGGGTACAAAGAGCACCCCACTTAAAAAACTTGAGTTAATGACTTCTGCCTAAATGTTTTTTTTGATTTGATTTTTTGATTTTGTGTACTTTATTGATCCCCAGAGGGCAAATTCAGGGCATCCACCTGGATGGACGAAGCAGCCACGGGACGGCGCTGTCCCTTAACCATTCACACACACATTCACACCTAGGGCCACTTTAGAGTCTCCAGTTAACCTAACCTGCATGTTTTTTGGCCTTCCTGTTGGGGACGGAAACCGGAGAAATCCCAGAGGTAAACCCACACAGACACGGGGGAGTAAAACAATGCAAACTCACACACGTAATCACTGTTGGTCAGGGGCTGGGATCGAACCCAGGATCCCATGGCCAAGGGTGAGTTGCTGTGCTGCCACAGAGCTAACCACTGTTCCTCTGCACCGCCCCCTCAGGTTTGAGGTTTTCTCAAAAATTTATAACAATTTTCTTATAGTTTTCTACTTTTCCTCTGTAAATTTTATCTAAATTTGAGAAACCAATTTTCCTCAAATTTGTAATTTCCTCTTGTAAAATTGACTTTTCTTGTACATTTGAAACTTTATTATAAATTTGTGGATTATTTTATGGCTTATTTTTGTCTGATTTTTAAAATAAAATTACTGTTTTTAAATAAATTTGAAACAGACTGTGGTATTTTTTTTTTTTACCTTTTCCTTATAACAATTTATATTTTTGACCATAACTTTGCAGTAAGAACAGAACAATAATTTAACTCTTGTTACAAAGAAAAATATATTAATAAAATTGTATTTAATGATTTAAATTAACTTAAATGACCAAGGATGTCGTTATTTCTGTTACAAAATTTCTATATATTTATAGTTTTTTAGAAATCTCCTCACCACTGAGACAGCAAGAAAAACCTCCCTTATTTTGAAATCCAAATGCTGACACGTTCAGTTTGTCTGAAGGCTGCTGACAGATTAAAGTCATTGACTTCATGAATTCCGGTCATCTTAACTTGCCAGGTACATAATAGGGAACATAACTTAATATTGTAGTGGCTGGTGAAATATATCCTCAGCAATTCAGCAGTCCCCCTTGCCTTTAGCTTCATATGAAGCTGGCTGCATTTGAATTCTAACTACATCTCTTAGCTAAGTGACTCCTCTGTTATTGCTTCCGTTTCCAGCGGGTTAAAACCATGATTAATGCTTCCATTGCTTACATACCTCTTCTGATTTTTTTCCACGTTTAAAGTACTTTAATAAACTCATGTTTCTGTTGGACAGTCACGCTTAGCGAGACACTCTGCCTTGTAAAGCCTGCTTCATGCTGCATTTCCCCTCTAGTCCGCCTTGGCAGGACACCAGCACGCATGTGGGGTTGTTCATGCTCACTTTTTTCATCTACCCAGGCCAAGTGGTTGATGCATGCGCACAACCATCATTTGGAGTTTCACTCCCGTCCGATAGGTAGCGCCAGGATTTTCACCAACAAAGAAACAGCGGACTTCTTCACAAAGTTTCTCTTCAAATATTGAGTCTATTTCTGCTGTTTGACTTCCTGGTTTTCACTCCTTTTCCACAAAGATGTTGCTGCTGCTGTGAAAGAAAGTATGTACATATGACTCATGTATGTTTTTATTCTCATTTTCTGACTGACTGGAAAACTTGCGTGGGCGGGGCGCTTCTAAACTCCGCGCGGATGACGGCCACACGCGTTGTTCATGTGCGCGTTTGCGGAAAGTCCTTGCTTCATATATTTTTCTTAAATTTATATCTCCTTGTTGGCGTGGTGGTAATATTTCTGGCGAGGCGGGCTGCCACCGAGAAATGTTACCAGAGGAAACCCTGTCCGGCCAGGATTTGAACCCACGACCTCCCAGTTGTGGGGCGGATGCTCTACCAACTTGGCCACCACTCTGGTGGGTCTGCCGAGGTTTGTGGCTATTTGTTCCAGTCCAGCCCGGGCAGGAGGTAATCCGCGGCGGCATCCCATCCACCGCTGACTCCTGCCATGAAGTGAGCCCACTCTCCACAGCTCCTCCCGAGGGCTGATGGGTGGCAGTTGGGGTGCTTGCAGCTCAAGAACCCCGACCGCAGGAGTGCAGTGTGGGTGGCCTCGGCCTGACTGCAAAGCCAGGGGGCACGCTGCCACAGGCAAATGTGGACACGTCTCTTATTTCTCTGGGGAGTTATAGTGAAAAGTAAAACCCTGTTCATTCATTCCTTCATTCCCCTAAAAATAAACACATTCATGCCTAATCAGTGGTTATAAAAAGTCTACACACCCCTGTTCAAATGCCAGGTTTCTGTGATATAAAAAAATTAGACCAAGATAAATTATTTCAAAACTTTTTTCCACCATTAATGTGACCTATAACCTGTACAACCCAACTGAAAAACAAATCTTTTAAGGGGAAAAATCCAAAACTTACAATAACCTGGTTGCATAAATATGCACACCCTCTTATAACTGTGGATGTGGCTGTGTTCACACTTAACCAATCACATTCAATCTCATGTTAAATGGGAGTCAGCACACACCTGCCACCATATAAAGTGCCTCTGATTAACCCCAAATAAAGTTCAGCTGTTCTAGTAGGCTTTCCTGACATTTTTGGAGTCACATCTCACAGCACAAGCCATGGTCCGCAGAGAGCTTCCAAAACATCAGAGGGATCTCATTGCTCAAAGGTATCAGTCAGGAGAAGTGTACAAAAGAATTTCCAAGGCATTAAATATACTATGGAACACAGTGAAAACAGTCATCATCAAGTGGTGAAAATACGGCACAACAGTGACATTACCAGGAACTGGACATCCCTCCAAAACTGATGAAAAGACGAGAAGAAAACTGGTCAGGGAGGCTGCCAAGAGGCTGATAGCAACATTGAAGGAGCTGCAGGAATTCTGGCAAGTACTGGCTGTTTAGTACATGCAACAACAATCTCCTGTCTTCTTCTTATGTCTGGGCTATGGAGAAGGGTGGCAAGACGGAAGCCTTATCTTACAAAGAAAAAACATCCAAGCCCAGCTACTAGGTTTGCTAAAACACAATGAAAAATCTCCCAAATGCATGTGGGGAAAATGTGTTATGGTCCGAGTGAAACCAACGTTAAACTTTTTGGCCATAATTCCAAAAGGTATACTTTGGGCGTCATAACAACACCTGCTCATCACCAAAAGAACACCATACTTACAGAGAAGCTTGGTGGGTGGCAGCATCATGCTTTGGGGGGTGTTTTTCTTTAACTGGAACTGGGGCCTTAGTTGAGGTGGAGGGAACTATGAACAGTTTCCCAAATACTATCAGTGTTGGCACAAAACCATCAGCCTTCTGCTATAAAGCTGAAGATGAAGAGGAACTTCATCTTTCAGCACGACAATGACCCAAAGCAAGACATCCAAATCAACAAAAGAATGGCTTCACCAGAAGAAGATTAAAGTTTTGGAATAGCTCAAGCCTGAGGTCCAGACCTAATCCAATCGAACATCTGTGGGGTAATCTGAAGAGGGCTGTGCACAAGAGATGAACTTGCAATCTGACAGAGTTGGAGCATTTTTTTTTTTTTTTTTTTTTTTTGTTACTTATTTGTACCCGTAGGTAGACTTGGTTTGCAGTCTGGTGACAAGCCACCGGCTGCTGGTCGCTGCGTGCGCGAGCGCCCTAAACCTACATGTTTTTTTTTTGGTATGCGGGAGGAAACCGGAGAAATCCCGGAGTAAACCCACGCAACACGGGGAGAACATGCAAACTCCACACAGCTCACTGTTGGTCGGGGGCTGGAATCGAACCCACGATCTCATGATCCCCACGATCCCCCGGCCAAGGGTAAAACTGTGCTGCCACAGTGCTAAACCACTGCGCCACCGTGTAGCCACCACTGTTCTTTTTGCAAAGAACAGTGGGAAAATACTGCCACATTAAAATGTGCCACACTGATAGACTCCTACCCAAAAAGACTGAGTGCTGTAATAAAAGCCAACAGTGCTGCAACAAAGTATATTAGTTTAAGGGTGTGCATATTTATGCAACCAGGATATTGTAAGTTTTTTATTTTGCCCCTTAAAAAAGATTTCAGTTTGTTTTTCCCAAGTGGGTTGCCAGGGTTTCCTTTGGTGACATTTCTGTGTGGCGGCCCACCACTCTATGAGGAAATATAAATTTAAGAAAAATATATGAAGGAATGACGGTCCACAACTGCGCACACGGACAACGCGCGTGACCGTTATCCGCGCGGAGTTCAGAAGTGGCCCGCCCTTGTGTTCCAGTCGGCAGACAAAAGTGCCTCGCTACTAGCGTCACTGTTCGAGAGAAGCATGAGCTTATTAAAGTTCTTTAAACACAGAAAAAAGCAGAAGAGGTATGCGAGCAATGAAGGCATTTATCATGGTTTTAACTCGCTAGTAACAGGAGCAATAATGGAAGAGTTGCTTAGCTAACAGGTGTGGTTAGGAGCTTGAGCTGGTTCATTAGGGCCCAAGCCACTGACAACGTCAGTGGGCAAGGGCCCTATTGTACCTGTTAGAATTTTTAGGGCCCGAGCCTCTGACAACGTCAGCAGGCGAGAGCCCCATTGTAATTGTTAGGGCCACTTCCTGCCAAAATGGCCGACTTCCTGTTGGGTGTAGACCATCACTTCTATGGAGTTTTTTTGCATGTCTTGACATGATAATATCTCACCTGATTTTCATCTTTCTACGCGAAAGTAAGCGTGTGCCACTCCCCACTGACTTCATGTTAGGTGGCACTGTAGAGCCATTTTTGTGGGGTCATTCATATTTCCTCCAAAATATTAAATTTTTTTGCCAGTCTTGAGGTCCCTGCAAAAAATGGTGAGTTTTCATGCACGTTCACTACCCCAAAAATGAGATCTTCGATGAAGAAAAAAGAAAGAAATTCTAACAAAGCTGCAAGCACTGTAAGCGGACCCTTGCCCCCACACGCACCTGTGGAACCTGGCAACCCGTCGGGCCCAGCTGGCACGTAAAATTCCCGTTGTCACGGCATGCGCTGTGTAAATAATAAAGAAAATCGTTTGGCACAGTACTTCCTGTGAGCAGCAGGTGGTGCTAAAAGTTTTGGCAACCATTTTTACGTAGTAGCGTGTGGGGTCAGACTACTATCCATTGTAGAAAATTTGGTGAAAATCAGATAGTTTGTCCAAGTTACAACTTTCCGATGTTCCATGGCAAGGAGTCATCCTTCGCCATGGTAACATTTCTCTGTCAGTTATGTGTTGATAACCCATATGGGATTACAGATGACAGTCCCTTCTATCTATGGTTCCAAGTTTCATCACTCCAGGACCTTCCCAACCTCCCACAAGATCACGGATGAATGGCGAGGAGGGGTGTGTCCATGGTAACAGCAGTGACGCCATGCTAAAAGTGATGTGCAGTTAGGATCACCCGGGTGGTCTGATAAACCTCAGAGAACTGCAACGTCATTCTGGCAAGCGGCGCATGAGTATGGCATGCGAGTTATGGCAACTTCCTTTCCATTGGCGGTAGGGGGTGCTGTTGCCATGTGTCATTCTTTATTATAGAAATTATCAGTATTGGCTACCTATTCACCACACAAAATTTGGTTGAAATCAGTCAATGTACAGTGGGGCAATAAAGTATTTAGTCAGCCACCAATTGTGCAAGTTCTCCCACTTAAAAGATGAGAGAGATCTCCAATTTTCATCATAGGTATACCTCAACTATGAGAGACAAAATGAGGAAAAAAAAATCCAGAAAATTACATTGAAGGATTTTTAATAAATTAATTGGTAAATTCCTCAGTAAAATAAGTATTTGGTCAATAACAAAAGTTCATCTCAATACTTTGTTACGTACCCTTCGTTGACAATGACAGAGGTCAAACGTTTTCTGTAAGTCTTCACAAGGTTTTCACACACTGTTGCTGGTATTTTGGCCCATTCCTCCATGCAGATCTCCTCTAGAGCAGTGATGTTTTGGGGCTGTCGCTGGGCAACACGGACTTTCAACTCCCTCCAAAGATTTTCTATGGGGTTGAGATCTGGAGACTGGCTAGGCCACTCCAGGACCTTGAAATGCTTCTTACGAAGCCACTCCTTCGTTGCCCAGGTGGTGTGTTTGGGATCATTGTCATGCTGAAAGATCCAGCCACATTTCATCTTCAATGCCCTTGCTGATGGAAGGAGGTTTTCACTCAGAATCTCACGATACATGGCCCCAATCATTCTTTCCTTTACATGGATCAGTCGTCCTGGTCCCTTTGCAGAAAAACAGCCCCAAAGCATGATGTTTCCACCCCCATGCTTCACAGTAGGTATGGTGTTCTTTCTCCTCCAAACACGACAAGTTGAGTTTTTACCAAAAAGTTCTATTTTGGTTTCATCTGACCATATGACATTCTCCCAATCCTCTTCTGGATCATCCAAATGCTCTCTAGCAAACTTCAGATGGGCCTGGACATGTACTGGCTTAAGCAGGGGGACACGTCTGGCACTGCAGGATTTGAGTCCCTTGCGGCGTAGTGTGTTACTGATGGTAGCCTTTGTTACTTTGGTCCCAGCTCTCTGCAGGTCATTCACTAGGTCCCCCCCGTGTGATTCTGGGATTTTTGCTCACCGTTCTCGTGATCCTTTTGACCCCACGGGGTGAGATCTTGCGTGGAGCCCCAGATCAGGGAGATTATCAGTGGTCTTGTATGTCTTCCATTTTCTAATAATTGCTCCCACAGTTGATTTCTTCACACCAAGCTGCTTACCTACTGCAAATTCAGTCTTCCCAGCCTGGTGCAGGTCTACAATTTTGTTTCTGGTGTTCTTTGACAGCTCTTTGGTCTTGGCCATAGTGGAGTTTGGAGTCTGACTGTTTGAGGTTGTGGACAGGTGTCTTTTATACTGATAACGAATTCAAAAAGGTGCCATTAATACAGGTAACGAGTGGAGGACAGAGGAGCCTCTTAAAGAAGAAGTTACAGGTCTGTGAGAGCCAGAAATCTTTCTTGTTTGTAGGTGACCAAATACTTATTTTACCGAGGAATTTTCCAATTAATTCATTAAAAATCCTTCAATGTGATTTTCTGGATTTTTTTTTTCTCATTTTGTCTCTCATAGTTGAGGTATACCTATGATGAAAATTGGAGACCTCTCTCATCTTTTAAGTGGGAGAACTTGCACAATTGGTGGCTGACTAAATACTTTTTTGCCCCACTGTATGCCAGAGTAAAAGCAATTGGAAGGGTGATGGCGATACTGCAAATCTGGCCACGACCCTTCCGCCAAACTGTCGGGCATTTGGAAAAGTTTTCAACAGCTTTTAATGGCACATGGGTATAGATGATTGTCACCACAAATGAGCTCAATCAGACAAAAGCCCTAGGACGAGTTCGACCAAGTGCGCGAGGTGAAAATCAGGCCACTTCCTGCCAAAATAGCCGACTTCCTGTTGGGTGTAGACCATCACTTCTATGGAGTTTTTTTGCATGTCTTGACATGATAAACATCTCACCCGATTTTCATCTTTCTACGCGAAAGTAAGCGTGTGCCACTCCCCATTGACTTCACATGTTAGGAGGCACTGTAGAGCCATTTTTGTGGGATCATTCATATTTTCTCCAAAATATTAAATTTTTTGCCAGTCTTCAGGTCCCTGCAAAAATGGTGAGTTTTCATGCATGTTCACCACCTCAAAAATGAGATCTTAGATGGAGAAAAAGAAAAAAAAAATTCTAACAATTACAATAGGGCTCTCGCCCACTGACGTCAGTGGCTCGGGCCCAAATTACAACAGGGCTCTCGCCCACTGACGTCGTCAGTGGCTCAGGCCCTAATTACAATAGGGCTCTCGCGCACTGACGATGTCAGTGGCTCTGACCGTAATGAAGGAATGACTAGGATTCACTGACAGCACATGTACATAATACAGAACTGTTTCCATGGCGACCTGCATGCTTCAGTGGCTTCCTCACCATGCAAAACATGAGAATTACAGCTCAGACAATCCTTGTCTGATTTGGACCAAACTTTGCACAAATCACACTAATCCCACTCTGAACATGTCTGTATTTCAAAATTCACAAAACTGTCACAGCACAACCGAGTGCTGACTTGAGGTACTGCACAAAATTGTATCAACTTTCACACAAAGACCAGTAGTCAGAATGACATGACATTTTCAGAGGTTTCTCAGAGCGTATTGGATCACCCTCAGTGGAAGTCACTTTTGTCCTGCGATCATCACAGTTGCCATGGAAACCCACACCTCGCCATTCAGTATGTTTTTTACTTTGGAAGGTTGGGAAAGTCCAAGCGTCATGAAATGGGGAACATAAGTCAAGGTGACTCTCTTCTGTAGTCCTATATGGGTCTGCAACACGTACCTAACATATAAGCACTGCCACGGCCACATGCTAAAGTTTCCCTCCTGACAATATGTCGGACAGCTGTAACTTGGACAAACTTTGTCCAGTTTACCCCATAATTGCAACGATGGATCTTAGGCCCATCCTGCACGCTCCTACATAAAAATGATTGACAAAAGTTACAGCACCACCTACTGCTCACAAGAAAGTACTTCACCAAACGGTTTTCTTTATTAACGCAGGGCTTGCCGTGACGACGGGAAATTTTCTGGGTCCAACGGGCAGCGGGGTCCACGGGTACACGGGGTGAGGGCCCGCTTACAGCTGCTTGCAGCTTTAATTTTGTCTTCTTTTTAATTATTAGTTTTTTATTTTTCTTATTTCAGACAAGAATAAAAAGGAGACGTTTTACCTTTACCTTAGTTAATATTAAATAACTAATTCATGTTCATTATTATGCATCTGGCAAGTTAAGATGACTTTATTCCGTCAGCAGCCTTCAGATAAACTAAGCGTGCCAACATTTGGATTTTAAAATAAGGGAGGTTTTTCCTGATTTGTACATATATAGGCCGCACTTGTCTATAAACCGCAGGTGTCCACGTTGTAACATGAGATATTTACACAGAAAGATTTTTTTTTAATTTTAATTAAATAAATGCTTTTTTTGCAATTTTACAAGAGGAAATTACAAATTTGAGGAAAATTATTTCAAATTTAGATACATTTACAGAAAAAAGTAGAAAACTATAAGAAAAATGTTGTAAATTTTGGAGAAAAAAACCCCCTCAAGACTGAAGTCATTGTTCAAGTTTTTAAGTGGGTGCTCTTTGTACCCTTAACTAGAAATTTTTGGTTGTCTACTTTGAATTATTAATTTCAAAGCACTGCTTTTACAGGAGTAGAATTTCTGGCTACGAGACCCACCTCTGATCATATAATTTAAGTATGCATGAGTAAATTACTATTATGAATGTTTTTTCCCCTTCCCTATGCTCTCAGTGGGGGAAAAAAAGAAACACTAGAATAAAAATACAAAAAAATACATATACTTTAGTCATTTATGTAAACCATGACAAAAAAGTCCTGCAGGACGAAACATGACACTTGATATTTTCTAACCTGTTTGTATACCACCATAGACAGAGAGAGAACCTGAATTAGACAGGGCTCACAGAGGGCAAAATGAGACAGAAGAGAGGAGCCCAAGGAGAGGAAAGTGTTCAGGCAGAGGGTCCAGAAAAGGTGAGAGCAGAGGAAGGAGAGAAGGAAGTCATCACTAAAAAGTCCAAACACAGGCCGTCTGGGTGGGACCCTAACTGGCCCAGTATTCCCAACATTCAAGCCTCGGTTGTAAAATACTTCAAATGGTAAGTTCCATATGCAAAGTTATGTGCAAAATTTTAAAAAACGCAATAAATAGTATAAAATTAACATATTCCGGTTACAATAGTGTCATGTGTTTTCTTGCCGCCCCCCAACCCAGAAAAATATGTGCCACCGTGACCAAGGTCCTTAAGCCAGAGGAAACACTGCACAGTCAATTCATGTCAAGAAGAATCGGAGCAGCAGGAGGAGCTTGGCCTTTCTTTTTAACAGGAAGGGTAGCAAAGCATGACAAAGCTCGTCTTCAACAGCCCTCAAAACAGAGTGGGAATTCTGAATCAAATTAGGTGTACCATGTTGTGCATGGTACATCGAGAGCGATCTTTCTCTCTCTCTCAAGTTCTAGATGGTCTCCCTCTCTTTCCTTCTGTGATTCCTGAAGGATGTTCTTTTCCAGGCTATTGTGTCTGATGGTATAATCCAAATAATCATCTGCCTTTCTTCTCATTTGATCTATTAGCATTGGTTCTGTTCTTAGTTGCTCTAAGATCCAGGCGTTGGTCTTGTGCTGCCTCCATGACACATGTAGCAGCCGTTGTTAAGTCCAGAATTCAAATCCCTCAGTTCTCTTAATGACTTTCCTTGAAAATGTCCATGATTCACACCCATAGGTTGCAACAGCAAAGGCAGTTGCTCTGGCAATGCACAACTTGAGACTCTTACTGACTGCTTGGCTTTTCCATATTGTTGTCATATTTTGTATTGTACTCCTGGCCATGCCTAGTCTTCTGTTGACTTCTGGCATGCAGTTTACTTCCATAGTGATCAAGGGTCCTAAATAAACGAAGTTCTTCACCTCTTCAAGCTCTTCCCCATTAAGAATAAACTTATCGTCGACTGTCCTGTTCTTGTCCACAACCATGATCTTAGTCTTCTTTGTATTCAAAAGGAGCCCTTTTTCTCAGATGCTGCACGCGAGATAGTAGAGCCATGAGTTCTTTCTTACTCTCACAGAGCAGTGTTGTATCATCTGCATACCTTAAGTTGTTAATTATTTTGCCCCCGATCTTAATTCCAGCACTGGTGTTCTCTGTGGCCTCTCTCATGATACTTTCAGAGTAGATACTAACTAGCTCAGGTGGCACAATACAGCCCTGTCGTACTCCTCTTTCAATGGTAAACCACTCCGATGTTCTACAGTTGGTCCTCACTGCTGCTTCTTGATTCTTAGAGAGATGTTCTAAATGTTCTATTATATGTGCTGGGAAGCCCATCCTCTGCATGTCTTGCCAGAGTAGCTGATGGTTGACAAAGTCAAATGCCTTTGCATAGTCTATGAAGTACAAAGTGGGATGTTGTATTCTTTGCACTTCTCCATAATTATCCCGATATTTATTGTTTGTTCTCTGATGCCCTCTCCTTTTACAAAGCCGGACTGTTCTTCTGCCATCTCAGATAAATAATTCTGCTGAATTCTGGCAGTAATGATCTTCAACAGCGCCTTGCTGGTATGTACAATAAGGTTGATCGTGCAATAGTTTGAGCATTCTTTAACATTTCCTTTCTTGTAGATGGGGATAAATATCCCCTGCACCAGTCCTTGGGCCACTTTTTGCTTCTCCAAATCTTTACGCAGAGCTTCCATAGTAAGGTGATGCCTTCTTCTCCGGATGACTTCCATAACTCAGCTGGTGTTTCGTCTGTCCCTGGTGCTTTGTCATTAGATAATGCTTTCAGTGCTGACTGTACTTCTTCCCGCACTGGTTCTGGCTCCATTTCCTGGTCGTTGCTTCTTCTCCAGTAATGGTTTTGTGGTTCGTGGTAGAACTGATGACAATACACCGCCCACCTCCTCATGATCGATTCTGATTCCATCAGTGTGTTCCCATCTTTGTCGATGACTTCTCTCTGAGGCGCTCATTTTCCAGTGATCTGTTTTATAACTTTGCTCACTTCTTTCGGGTTCTTGTTGATTTGTCCTAGATGTCAAGATCTCTCTGAGATATTCCCATTTGTCTGCATTTGCTGCTTTCCTAAACTCCTTGTTGAGCTTTGCCAAGTTCTCTGTGTCTCCTCTATTCTTGGTCCTGCATCTCTCTTCAGCTATGTACATAGTGGTGCTCTTCAACTATGCTTTCTTCAGTCTCTCTCTTGGGGATGTGCTTCTTTGCCTTTTTTGACATGACGGAAGCTGTTCTTGACCAAAGTTCTTCAGGTGTGCATTCCTCTTCTGCGTACTGCAATAAAGGTGTGAATCAGTTGCTGATCTCAACTTTAAAAGCTTCGGGGAAGTTATGTACATCGTATCTCGTGGTCATTGCTCTCTTATTTGTGTTTTTCAGCTTGATGTTGCTGTTTGCTAACAGCAGTTGGTGGTCGCTGCCACAGTCTGCATCTGGTCTTGTTTTGACATTCATTAAGGAGGATCTCCACCGCCACTTTAACACGATGTAATCTATTTGATTCCTCATTCTTCCTCCTGGACTGTGCCATATATACAGTATCCACGGGTGATGTGGGAATGTTGTATTGCTGATAGTGAAATTGAGATTGAGATTCAACTTTATTGTCATTACACATGTATGAATACAAGGTAACGAAACGTGACTTGGCATTTGGGCACGCTCTGCAGAGCGCATCCAAGGCCGGGGCAGCCGCTAGGCTGATGTCATTGCTGACGTCATTGACATCGCTAGGCTGATGTCAAATCATTGCTGATGCAGAACTCTGACAGCTTCTGTCCTCTTTGGTTTTGTTCTCCTAGGCCAAGAGTGCCTATACAGTATGTGCATTCTTCTGTGCTGTCTTTCCCACTTTGGCATTCCAATCTCCCATGAGCATGAGGAGATCTCTTGGTTTTGTCCAGGGCCTCCTGCACTATGTTGTGGAATGCCTCCAAATCTTTATCTGTTGCATCTAATGTGGAGGCGAAGACTTGTATGATGGTTAGGTTTACTGGGTGTGCGTGCATCCAGATGCTGATCACTCTGGGGCTGATGGGACCGTAGCCTATGATGGATTTGGCTGTTTCTCTGTCCAGAATAAACCCTACGCTTTCCCTCCTCGCTCCACTGTCTTTCCTGGCATATAACATGACATATCCTTCTTGCATGGTGAATCTTCCTTGTCCTAGCATCCAATGCTCAGTGATGCCCAAGACCTTGACGTTAAGTCTGGTCATTTCCTTGGTGATGACTTGTAGTTTTCCAGTATTTGCCCCTCTGATGTTCCGGGTGGCAAATGCAGCATTCTTCCGTAGGCGGATTCCATTCCTTTCCACTCTGTGACCATCTTAGTGCCACACTTCCTGAGACAGGGTTTGGTGTGGCGCCTTCATCCTCAGTAGATGTATTCAGATTGGATTCAGCCTCTCCCCCAGTAACATAAGGTGGTCTGAGAAGCCTGCGGGGTGCACTTCTGGCCACCATAATGTGATCTGTGATTTGCTCTGATTGACACTGACAGAAATTTCAAGACATTTTTTTAATTCCATAAAAAAAAAAAAAAAATCAAACATAGAATTTTTTCTATCAGATAGTGAATAAGGTTTTGACAGCTGATAAAAAACAGGTGATTGTCACAACATCATCATATGACCCTTATGAGGAAAGCTGCAAGAAGCGGCCAAAACATGTTAAGGTGAAAACAATCTTATTCACTATCTGTTAGAAAAAAATATTTCTATAATTAATTTAGAAGACAGTATGAACCCTTTTGGATTATTCAAACAAACATTATCATACTAGACCAAGGCTGCGTCCCACTATACAGTAAGCTCCCTATTTCTAGGGGTGTCCGAATGTCTAGTGACCATAAACCAATATCTACACCCCTTTTTCTTTAAAGTCAGGAGAATCAGACAAACACTTGGTCACCTTGTGACCTTGACCTTTTGACCACAAAATGAATGCATGTCTATAACTTTCCATGTACCATTTTTGCAACAAGTTTAGTGTTGATATCTGCAGTTTTTCTTGTATACCATCTTAAGGTGTGTGATATGATATATTGGATTGTAAAGTTCTAGAATGTGTCCAAGAGCCGCAATCACAGTGAGATCATTAGAATGTGCATTCTAGCATGATCCATCTGTTACCATTTTATGCTTGCAAAAGTTACACCTCCAATGTTTTTTTCCCCACTGCTAAGCCCCCACTTTGCTAGTAACATTCAAGTGAACAGACCGATTTTGATGAGGATCTGCATAATGTTATACAGTAAGAGTGCATATTAAATGAGGGGTCCCTTCACATTCTGAAATGAATTTTAAAACTGCACACACATTACAATCTGTTCAAAAGCATACTTTGTGCTACATTTTGAAATGGGAAGATTACTTTGGTTGTACTGTTTAGTAACTTCCAAAATAGTATGCAACAACGGAAAAAAAAGATAAAATCATGATCTTGCCAAAAAGAAGTTATGTGATCTTTTAGGTCTAGGTCCACTGCTACAGTCCACTATAATCTGGACCTTAACATTTCCTCACGGTAATAGCAGTCCTAAAATGAAGGCTTAAGCTCGCTTCTGGGTCCACTGACCCAGACAAGCTAAAAACAATATAAGGAGTTTGAATTGAGAGTCACCATAACTTTCTATGTATTCTCATTACAGTTTTAGATTCTTATTGAACACACACGACACCTACAAACATGTTAATATATTAACATTTTCTCACATAGACCAAGGCACAATTACACAATCATAAATTCAATTATGTATGTAATAAAACAAGTATGTTAGTATTCATTTGTAGGCACATTTGTGAGTAAAGAACACTACTACAAATATTCAGAATTTTGGTCAAATTATAATTACATTTTCATGGAAAAAAAGCTAAAAGTTCAAGTATTAAATAATGTTAATTTAAGGGTATCAAAACAGAGCTTTGAGTGTGTCTGCATACATGTGTGCATACTTCACTTCTCACCCCAATGCAGCTTATGTAGGTGCTGAGTTAATGTCTCGTCTCAGGGGTTGAAAAAAGGGTAAAGGGTCAAAGTTGACTTGAAGTTCAAAAGCAGCGTTGATGTCATTGGGGTCACGGGAGGGGGCCAGACCACTTGAAAGACATGATGTTCAACAAAGCCTGCAGGAGAGAAATGAGGTCAAAATGGTTCAAAAAGGTCAGTGTGAAAAGAGTGCTTGATAATTTCTGACCTTTACGTTTGACTGCCAATGCACCAAGTTTGAAAATGTTATCAAATAACACCTATGTTGAAAATGACCATATGGTTGATAACCAGCATTTTTCAAAGTATTTTTGACTGACAATCTAAGTTTTTTTCTACCACTTTTCCGAGGGTCCGGGTCACGAAGGCAGCATTTCAAGCAAAGAAGCCCTGACTTCCCTCTCCCTGGCCACCTGCTCCAGCTCTTCAGAGAGGATACCAGGATGTTCCCAGGCCAGCTGGGAGACATAGTCTCTCCAGGGTGTCCTGGGTCTGCCCGGGGTCTCCTCCCAGTGGGACGTGACCGAAACACCTCAAGTTGGAGGCATCCGGGAGGCATCCTGATCAGATGCCCAAACCACTCAACTGGCTCTTTTCGATGTGGAGGAGCAGCGGTTCTACTCTGAGCCTCTTCCGGATGACTGAGCTCCTCACCCCATCTCTAAGGGTGACTCCAGCAATCATACGGAAAAAAGCTCATTTCAGCAGCTTGTATCCACAGTCTCATTCTTTTGGTCATTACCCAAAGCTTGTGACCATAGGTGAAGGTAAGAATGAAGATTGACTGGTAAATCGACAGCTTTGCTTTAGAGCTCAGCTCCCTCTTCACTACAAATGACTGGTACAACATCCGCATCACTGCAGATGCTGCTCCAACCCATCTGTCAATCTCGTGCTCCACTCTCCCCTCATTCGTTGAATGAGACCGCGAAATACTTAAACTCCTCCACTTGGGGCAGGAGCTTGTCCCCAACCTGGAGAGGACAATCCACCCTTTTCTGGCTGAGGACCATGGACTCAGACTTGGAGGTGCTGATTGTCACCTCAGCTGCGGTAGAAAATGGATGGATGGATGGAATCTGTTTTTGACTACTTTTGTTTACCCTCTGGCCTCTGCACCACTGACAAAATTATTCCAAAAATAATTTGCCAATTTTTTAAGCTCTTCAATTTATTTAAAATTGATGTAAAATGAAAACAAAAATAAAAATTCTAAGACATCTGTGTTCTGTCAAACAACCATCCTCATTTTAAACTAGAAAAGCACTCGGAGAGCGCAGACCTCCGCCAAGCGCCACAGTTCCCCCCATAGAGTGTTTGTGTGTACATTTTCAGATTCCTTGACCATGAAAACATATGACTAGCAATTGGATTCACAATGATAGGATTAGTGGTTCAGTAGTTATTCACGAAAATGGCATTTTCCGTAATGGCGGTTTTCTTCTGGACGGTGATCCAGATCACCACCAAAATGTAATCATCTGTAGGATACCCCATTTCTGACAATCTCTGAAAATTTCATGAAAATCCATCCATAACTTTTTGAGTTATCTTGCTAACAAACAGACAGACAGACAGACAAACCAACGCCAATGAAAACATAACCTCCTTGGCGGAGGTAATAAAAAGCAAGTGGGCATCCATTCAAAAAGAAAAGTTTATAGATAAACATCAGTTATACATCAACTATTATCACATGAGAAACCACACTCCTAACTTACTTGTTGGAATGTCTCGTTGGGGAAAAACGCCTTCGTAGTTGACCAGTCACTGACAGACTGGGTAAGCCACACCTTATCTGCAAGGCAAATGGCAAATCATGCTTTGACATTCAAATTCTCATAGCCAATGATAAATGAGGAACCGAAAAGGAAATTAGGGAAGAAATTCATTCATCATCACTTCATTACAGTTCTCATTTAAACAATAATAATCCAGAAATGTCTGTTTCTATTAAGTTTCAATAACAGAAAAAAGCAACATATAACAAAATTCTTAAGAGTCCAAAGTTTAAAACCACAAGAGCACTACAGACTCAAAATCAAGTGGCTGGAACAAATAAAAGTTTGACCTTTTGAAATTAAAAAAAGACAAGTACAGTATCTAATTATCAGAATGCTACTGAACACTTTATGGATTTAGCTGGTCCCTTCAACCATTAATTTCATTGTCCATACAAACACTTCATAATTATTTCATTACTCTGTTAAATCATGGAGCACAGTAAAAATGGACTTGTTCTTCACAGTTTCCTGGAAACAAAGACAAACGTACACCTTCAATATGCGTGGTTCTTTTTCTGGTAAACAATAAAACAAAAAGCAGGCCAAATAATGTATTTTGTTGCAATTAGTGAACCTCACAACTAAAAAAAAAATTAAAAACTATTGGGTTAGTCACCTTACACTACAGAGTACAACAAAAAATATGAAGCTTGGAGACTGTACATAATATATACATAATATAAGATAAGCCTTTATTAGTCCCACAACGGGGAAATTCCAGGATTGCAACAGCACAGGGATAGCAACACTCAGAGCAACAATCAGAAGGCAAGAAAAAAAAACAAGCAAGCAAGAGCAGCTAATATACATATGTACATATTACTATAAAATATATATACACACACACACACACACACACACACAGACACACAGTGCAGAGCATTGTAGCTGGATGGAATAAATATATGAATATATGAACACACAGTGCAGAGCATTGTAGCTAGATGGAATAAATATGTAAATATATAAACACCCACAGTACGGAGCATTGCAGCTAGGTGGAATAAATATGCAAGTATATAAAAACACACAGTGCGGAGCAATGTAGCTAGATGGAATAATATGTAGATATATAAAAACACAGTGCGGAGCATTGTAGCTAGATGGAATAAATATATAGATATATAAATATAAACATAAACACACCCAGTGCTGAGCATATACCCAGGGTACAAACACACATTAGTCACACACCTGCATCCACAAACATTAATATAAATAATTTACCAAATGTGGAAATGTAAATAGATAAAGGTGCAAAAGACATTTAAAACATAAACTGTAGGTGAAAAATAGCCAACATGACACTTTATGGGCATCTTAAACCACAGAAATAGAATAGAGTGCTGACGGCTAACATTTTGACAGCAAATTTGGATGCCATATTGGCACTGGATAAAGTCCTCTTGACAGCCCTTGCAGCATTGTGATAATGGGACATCCAAATAATGGTTTGTTGTATTTACTGTTATCATATAAGTAAGCTGGAACATTGTAAGTAATATGGAATGTTATGAAGACAAATTTTAATGAAAATGTCAAGAATCAAGGTTGATTTTATGCTTTTTGTTGTGTTGAGTTGCAGAATGGTGTCTGAATGCACACACGCCACTTGTAAAAATATTTTAGTAAAAGGGAACAGGCCGTCTTTTCACTGGCAAGTTCTTATGAAAATTAAGTGAAACACTTGATTTTGTACTTTGTCAGTCCTTGCCTCAATCGGTTGTGCATTATTTTAGATGCAGATCAGTAACTCTTCCATTGACAACAAGTGTAGTTCTCTTCAGTGAACTTTATAGATGCCCAACAGAGTAAAAACTGGAATAGAGACAAAAATAGCATCAGTATTAGGGATGCAAGTTACTGATTAATTCATTAATCGATTCACCTTATAGATTGATTAACTATTAATTGATAAACAGCAATTTTCCTGAGAATGTGAATTTCCCTCGGTACAATACGGTCTAGCACAAAATGTTAATTACCTCTGCCAAGGTGGTTATGTTTTCAGGGTGGTTTGGATTTTTTTGTCTGATTGTTAGCAGGATTACACAAAAACTACTGTATGGATTTTGATGAAATTTTCACCAGAGGTAGACCTTGAGCCAAGGATGAACCCATTAAATTTTGGTGATGATCTGAGAGTGCATACCTCCACCAAGCATCTTGTTTGTATTTGTGCAGCAAGATTACATAAAAACTACTGGATAGATTTGGATTAAAAAAATTTTTACCAGAGGTGGTCCTTGGGCTAGAGAGGAACCCATTAAATTTTGGTGATGATCCAACAATGCACACCTCCGCCAAGGCTCTTAGCTTCACAGTGTGTTAGCAAGAATACTCGACAACTACTACATGGATTTGGATGAAATTTTCACCAGAGGTTGTTCTTGGGCTAGAGAGGAACCCATTAAATTTTGGTGATGATCCAAGAATGCATACCTCCACCAAGGTTCTTATCTTCTCACAGTGTGTTAGCAAGCATCCTCCAAAACTACTGGGCACACTTTGATGCAATTTTCACTAGAAATGGCTTGTGGCCTTCACATGAACCAATTACATTTTGGAGGTGATCCATGAGGGACGGAAGGAGCCTTGGCAGAGGTATGCACTCTGAGTGCTTTTCTAGTTATTACTGTTTTTGATATACTGAATAAAACATGAACATCATATTCCTCAATGATTTATTAAACCATTTGCATTTTTTGGAGTTTAACAAATCTTGTACTGATAGCGTGTACTATGTGTTGGTACATCTCAGTAAATTACAAATGTCATGATTTTTAATTTATTTTAAAAATTATTACCAATATAAAATTTATTTTTTTAGTTATATGACAAAAAAATAGCTTTCACGTTCTAATTTACTGAGATGCACTAGTAGCCTGTTCTATCTTTAACATATAAAAAGTTAATTACTGTTTTTGATATACTGAATAAAACATGAACATCCTGTTTCTCAGTGATTTAGTATACCATTTGCATTTTTTTTTTACTACAGACAATGGCATTTTTTGTAGTTTAATAAATTTTGTACTGTAGTGTGTATAAATTGTGAGCTGCTGCTTCATCTGTTGCATGTTAATCATCATCACAGTACCCCGGCAATCCAGGCAAACCCAGTATGATTTGGGCTCCCTCTGCTGTCTGTTACCTCAGTGGTAACTTGAGTATGGTCTGCTTTCCCGTCTAGCGGCAGGGTGAAGGCAGCAGGGATGGGTTTTTGTGCTTGTGTAGTTTCTTCCTCGTTTCAGTCCGTTTCTCCGCCCTGCTGATTTGAAGCAGGTGGGTGGATCTTTAAACTTGTGTGCCACTGGAACTTGTTGTGACTCTCCAACGTAACCCGGAAGGGAGTTTTTTTTTCTCTCTGCACAGCACATGCACTCTGGGGGAGAGCTTGGCATCTTCTGCTTTTTCTTGAGTTTCAGTTGAAAGGCAGTAGTGGGTGACCATGTGCGCCCCCGCTTGGATGGCGATGCCACTACATTTCATAGAATTAGCTCCCACTGAAAAGGACTGCTGATTCATCAATTAATTGACAACCAATTTAATTTAGTTGACTAAATTCTTAGACAATTAATCCAAAGTCAATTAATCATTAACATCCCTAATCAGTATTAAAAAAACTTATTAAACTTGCTGGACTGACCCACCAGTTGCTCCTGGTGGGTCAGTCCAGCACCAGTGTATGGCGCCATCAGTGTGTGAATGGGTGGATAGCAGGATCTGTAAAGCGCTTTGGTCATCTAGAAATGAGAATAAAAGCACTATATAACTGAATGCCATTTACGATTTTACCATAAACTACACAATATTTATTTGTGTTTAACAGTTCAATCTTAGCAAGAGAATATCTACCAAACTGCTCATGATTTGCAGTGTTTCCCCGACCATTTTATTAGGGGGAGGGGGCACACAGAGTGTCAAGTTAATCTATCTATAAATGCAAGGAATCTGTGTGTGTCTGTTCCTTACATATCTCTCAAACCATTTGTCAGACTGACATCAGGTTTTATAAATTCTTTGCTGAGGTTACAAGGGTGTGCATCCCCGAGTATGGAGTTGTTCAGTCAAAATATGTAATTTTTATCAATAAAAGTTTAGCCATCGCTCTGTCTCCTCATGCCCTGGCTTCACAAAGTGTGGGTGGGTTTTCAGATTGACTCTACTGATTGGATAATACGTGGCATCATGACCAGTCACCAGAGCACTCTGTGAATAAAACAAGGAAATGAAAAGTGACAAATTTGACTAGAAAAAGATAATACTGAAGATTTAATGATAAAAAAAATATGCCATAAAGTTGCCGTGATTGCGTCAGTCTAAAGCATAATTCGGCATATGTGGCGAACACAAGGCACGCAAGCAGACTGGTAGGAGCACCAGCGGGAACCCGAGGTTTGACAAAGAACACTGGTATATCTGACACGCTGGGAGAAGCAGCGGCCTGACCGGCAGGCTGCAGTCTTTCCGGGGAGGTAAGCCCAGCCTGCCTAGTCAGTGGTAGATGGGAGTCCCGGCTGCTGAACCGTGTGCTACCACTGTCTTTTGCAGGACCGTGAGTCCCCGATGGCGATCCTCCCGTGCAAGTATCTTAAAATTAAAAACTTAATTATTCCGCCACGATTGTGGAACGGAATGGCCGGAATGACTTAACGACCAAACAGGACACAAAAACTCTCAAGTAACAGAATAAATCATTTTTAGTTAAACATTTACTGACAAATGGGCAACACTGATGCAACAGTTGCAGTCAAACAGGTCCTTCTGCTGTTTATAATAATGTTGGGTGTTTTGTAACTATGCCTTGGTGAAACAGAGGCATACGGTTATTAGGTAGTGCGTCTGTCCGTCTCTCTGTTTCAGCTCACCCAGTCAAAATTAAGTGGAACTAAAGGCTTGTGTCATTCATCACCATATTTTTTCGACTTTTAATTTGCCAGAATTTCGAAATAACGCTTTGTATTTTAAATAAACACAAAAATAGCTCACCTTTACTGTTAATGGAACGGTACTGCGCATGCGCCCGGAAACTTCCACCAGAGGAAAGTACTGAGCAATCCGCCAATACTGGATGAACAAATGTCCGTCTTTTTGCCTGTCTGTTCTTCCTTTACCACTAAACAGCAAAAGTTCCTGTTTGTCTTGATTGTCATTGTATTCACATACCTCCATTGCTTCGGCTATTTAAAACGTCTGCCACCATGCTCTTCTTCGTGTTTGGATTGTAGCTGTTCAAATCAGGTTGATGGCTTTTGGCTGCCGCCGACAGTATGGGCATGTGAACTGCAGATTATTTTCACTGCGCCTGCGTGTACTCCAAAACTACTGGATGGATTTGGATGAAATTTTTACCAGAGGTGGTCCTTGGGCTAGAGAGGAATCCACAACATTTTGGTGATGATCCGAGAATGCATACCTCCACCAAGGCTCTGGCACCAGGCATCAGCACCTTGGTGCTTTCATTAATTCGATTAATTACAGTTTTAAAAACCTTTTAATAAAATATTGAAACATATAAAAGGATGCACTAGAATGGGTCTCAAATATTTGTAAACATGTCCTGTTATAGTACTGCTGTGGCGGTTTGGTGTAACCCCCACAGCAGACTGGACAGACACAGCGCTCGGCTAGAGCAATTAACTGAACAGTGAAATGTGTATTAATGTCTACAGGCAGCCCCGCTTATTCTGGCTCACTTCTGTGATGTTAATGTTGCCTTTCATGCATTATGTTCATGCGTCCTGTCCTTACTGTGACCTAGAGACCGAGATCAATATGTCTCTCAAACGCAAATGTCTCATGCCTGTTCTGCAATCTCTTTGATCATACCAACTGCTGGGGGAATGCTCTTTTATGTATTGTTGTAGTTGGGTATATATACTGCACTGTAACCCATGCTCACTCTCTCATTCACTCACTCTTCAGCTGCTGCTGCAGACACACACCGTGTCTCCTCTCTGAGAGCCTGAGGAATTCGGCTTCAGCCTGCTCACACTATGGGCTGGAGCCAAGTTCCCGTGAAGGCGGTATGATTTAATAAACTCTACTTAAAACCTCACAACGCTGCTTTATTTCATGCCGCTTCACTGCATGAGTTTATTGATGATACACAGAAGAAATTCAATATCACACTTACCTCCATCACTGAACAGTGATACAAACTAAAATAATTATAATGGGGAGTGAACAACTCCCATTTTCCAAAGTGCAAGATACACCATTACGAATTTAAGTCAAAAGATCACACAAATAAGTGATCTGAAAAACAAAAACACGGAATCTGAAACAGTCGCTAATATTGGAGGTCCCATTTGGTTTCAAAATTAGATATTCTGTAATAAATATTCACACAATCAAATAAATCTTAGAGCCATTCAGTTCCTTTTACGAGGGGGGCTGAAAAGTTCATGGTGGTCAAAGTTGACTAAGTATGACTTATTTTTCAACCGCAGGGATCCAAACGTTGCAACACCATTGGAAGTGTGTGGACCGAAGGAGAGACCATGTTGAAAAATAAACCACATTTGGTCAAATTTGACCACTATGAACTTTTTCAGCCCCCCCGTATATTTGTCAAAGTCTAACATGTGATTGCCTACATATAGGCTACACCTCTTTGTATTCCACGTTCAAACACAGCCTACATGTGGGCCTGTAAAGCCTAACTGGGATACCCATTTCAGACAGGAATACTTGCGTTCTATGGGCAATGCACTAGTTATATTTAATTTTATCTGTCTATATAGCGCCACAATACCATGATTCCTTTAAGAGTTTGTTTTTGTCGACCTTCACGCTGCCCCTCCCACCGCAGGCTGTAAAGCTAGGGGAAACACTGATTTGTGTGCATGTCATAATCATAACACACACATATGCATCAATACACACACACACACACACATATATATATATATATATATATATATATATATATATACTGTATATACTGTATATACAGTATATATATATATGTATATATACACATATACATATATATATATACACACTACCGTCAAAAGTTTGGGGTCACTTAGAAATTTCCTTATTTTTGAAAGAAAAGCACTTTTTTTCAATGAAGATAACTTTAAACTAATCAGAAATACACTCTATACATTGCTAATGTGGTAAATGACTATTATAGCTGCAAATGTCTGTTTTTTGGTGCAATATCTACATAGGTGTATAGAGGCCCATTTCCAGCAACTATCACTCCAGTGTTCTAATGGTACAATGTGTTTGCTCATTGCATCAGAAGGCTAATGGATGATTAGAAAACCCTTGTGCAATCATGTTAGGTCTGCAATGCTGTAATTGCTGCAAATGGAGGATTCTTTGACGAAAGCAAAGTTTGAAGGAAAAAATTATTATTTCAAATGCAAATCATTTCTAACCTTGTCAATGTCTTGACTGTATTTTCTATTCATTTTACAACTCATGGTGGTAAATAAGTGTGACTTTTCATGGAAAACACAAAATAATTGTCTGGGTGACCCCAAACTTTTGAACGGTAGTGTACACACACACACACACACACACACACATATACACACACACATACACATCATGCTGCGATCCAAAGAAATTCAGGAACAAATGAGAAAAAGTAATTGAGAGCTACCAGTCTGGAAAAAGTTATAAAGCTATTTCTAAAGCTTTGGGACTCCAGCGACACCACAGTGAGAGCCATTATCCACATATGGCAAAAACATGGAACTGTGGTGAACCTTCCCAGGAGTGGCCGGCCCACCAAAATTACTCCAAGAGCGCAGCGCCGACTCATCCAAGAGGTCACAAAAGACCCCACAACAACATCCAAAGAACTGCAGGCCTCACTTGCCTCAGTTAAGGTCAGTGTTCATAACTCCACCATAAGAAAGAGACTAGGCAAAAATGGCCTGCATGGCAAAGTTCCAAGACAAAAACCACTGCTGAGCAAAAGAACATAAAGGCTCATCTCAATTTTGCCAGAAAACATCTTGATGATCCCCAAGACTTTTGGGAAAATACTCTGTGAACTGACGAGACAAAAGTTGAACTTTCTGGAAGGTGTGTGTCCCATTACATCTTGCGTAAAAGTAACAACATTTCAGAAAAGGAACATTATACCAACAGTAAAATATGGTGGTGGTAGTGTGATGGTCTGGGGCTGTTTTGCTGCTTCAGAACCTAGAAGACTTGTTGTGGTAAATGGAACCATGAATTCTGCTGTCTACCAAAAATTCCTGAAGGATAATGTCCAGCCATCTGTTTGTGACCTCAAGCTGAAGCGCAGTTGGGTTCTGCAGCAGGACAATGATCCAAAACACACCAGCAAGTCCACTTCTGAACGGCTTAAGAAAAACAAAATGAAGACTTTGGAGTGGCCTAGTCAAAGTCCTGACCTGAATCCGATTGAGATGCTGTGGCATGACCTAGTTCATGCTCGAAAACCCTCCAATGTGGCTGAATTACAACAATTCTGCAAAGATCAGTGGGCCAAAATTCCTCCACAGCGCTGTAAAATCTCATTGCCAGTTATCGCAAATGCTTGATTGCAGTTGTTGCTGCCAAGGGTAGCCCAACCAGTTATTACGTATAGGGGGCAATCACTTTTTCACACAGGGCCAAGTACGTTAGGATTTTTTTCCCCCTTAATAATAAACACCTTCATTTAAAAACTGCATTTTGTGTTTAATTGTATTATATTTGTCTAATATATTTGTCTGTGTGTGTGTGTATATATATATATTTTATAGTAATACGTACATATGTTTATTAGCTGCTCTTGCTTGCTTGTTTTTTTTTTTTTTTTTTTCTTGCCTTCTGATTGTTGCTCTGAGTGTTGCTATCCCTGTGCTGTTGCAATCCTGGAATTTCCCCGTTGTGGGACTAATAAAGGCTTATCTTATCTTATCTTAATATTTAAATTTGTTTGATGATCTGAAACATTTAAGTGTGACAAACATACAAAAAAATGAGAACTCTGGAAGAGGGCAAACACTTTTTCACACCACGGCACACACACACACACACACACACACACACACATATACACTACTCACAAAAAGTTAGGGATATTTGGCTTTCAGGTGAAATTTATGGAAAATGTACAAAGTTCACGCTACAGTGATATTATATCATGAAAGTAGGGTGTTTAAGTAGAAGCATGCAATGGTGATTTCCTCAACTCAAACAATTTACTGAAGCAAAAGCCAACAACAGTGGTGGGTATACTAAGACAAAAAATGTCAATGTCTCAATAACTTGTCATGTGCCCTTGAGCATCAATTACAGCTTGACAATGACGTCTCATGCTGTTCACAAGTCGACTTATTGTCTGCTGAGGCATGGCATTCCACTCTTCTTGAAGGGTGGCCCTCAGGTCACTGAGGTTGTGGGGTGTAGGGTTACGAGCCTCTACACAGCAACTCAGCTGATCCCATAGGTTTTCTATGGGATTCAGTTCTGGAGAAAGTGCAGACCACTCCATTCGGGGTACCCCAACTTCCAACAGCCATTCTCTAATGATGTGACCTCGATGAGCTGGAGCATTGTTGTCCATGAAGATAAAATTGCGCCTGAGTTGTTCATGCAGAGGCTCAATAACTGGATTAATGATGTAATTCAGGTAGTATCTGCTTTTCACTGTACATTCACAAGGTGTAGTGCAGTTCTGTATTGACTAGACACACCTGCCCAGACTAACACGGTGACAACAGTGGCTGATGCATAACGCTCTCCTTGACGTCTTCAACATCGTTGGCGGCCATCATTCCTGCTCAACGTGAATCGACTTTCATCAGAGAACAGCACTGAGGCCCACTGGTCCATTGTCCAGCGTAAATGCTCTCTGGCCCATGCAAATGATGATGCCTGTGTCTGGTGGTGTGGTCAGGTACCCTTGCAGGTTGTCTAGCACTCAGACCACACTGATGTAAAGAGTTTTGAATGGTGTGACGTGACACTTGGGTGCCTTTCACCTTCCTTAAATGTGCCTGGAGTTCAGTGGCATTCATTATCTGGTTCCGCAGGGCACTGCTCACAATGTCATCATGTCAATGGTCATCAGCGTGGGATGTGGCCAAAGGACGTCCACTTCTATGCCTTTCTGTCACGCTTCCAGTCTCTCTGTTGCAACCTGCTGATGACACTGTGTGACACTAAGCTCAGTGGCCACTCTCCTCTGAGAACATCCTGTTCAAAGCCTCGCAATGGTGATGTACTGTTGATCAATTCTGAGGTGTCGTCTTGGTCTCATGATGTCAAAATGTGAACAGCATGATGAAGAGGACTGTTTAAATACTAATTCTAATTGAACCAGAAAATTTATTGGTCGATTCTGTTGTGAATTTTGCCGTTAAGCACCTTGTTAGAGAACAGCAAGTTATGCAAAAAGTACTGAAATATTGAACAGTTGGACATGTGGTTTCAAAAGGTTGGAGAAGGTCAAATTAAGTTTACCTGTCAAGGTTATAGTGCATTTTAGGTGTATCCTGAAATTTCACTCGAAAGTCAATTTCCCTAACTTTTTGTGAGTCGTGTGCATATACAGTGCATCCAGAAAGTATTCACATTGCTTCACTTTTTCCACATTTTCTTATGTTACAGCCTTATTCCAAAAGGGATTAAATTCTTTTTTCCCCTCAAAATTCTACACATAATACTCTATAATGACAATGTGAAGAAAGTTGGGGTTTTTTTTAGATTTTTGCAACTTTATTAAAAATAAAAACTAAGAAATCACATGTACATAAGTATTCACAGCCTTTGCCATGAGGCTCAAAATTGAGCTCAGGTGCATCCCGTTTCCACTGATCATCCTTGACATGTTTCTACAGCTTAACTGGAGTCAACCTGTCGTAAATTCAGTTGATTGGACATGATTTGGAAAGGCACACACCTGTCTATATAAGGTCCCACAGTTGACAGTGCAGGTCAGAGCACAAACCAAGCATGAAGTCAAAAGAATTGTCTGTAGACATCTGAGACGGGATTGTCTCAAGGCACAAATCTGGGGAAGGGTACAGAAAAAATTCTGCTGCTTTGAAGGTCCCAATGAGCACAGTGGCCTCCATTATCCGTAAATGGAAGAAGTTCAGAACCACCAGGACTCTTCCTAGAGCTGGACGGCTGTCTAAACTGAGCAATCAGGGGAGAAGGGCCTTAGTCAGGGAGGTGACCAAGAACCCGATGGTCACTCTGTCAGAGCTCCAGCGCTCCTTTGTGGGGAGAGAACCTTCCAGAAGGACAACCATCTCTGCAGCAATCCACCAATCAGGTCTGTATGGTAGAGTGGCCAGACAGAAGCCACTCCTTAGTAAAAGGCACATGGCAGCCCGCCTGGAGTTTGCCAAAAGGCACCTGAAGGACTCTCAGACCATGAGAAACAAAATTCTCTGCTCTGCTGAGACAAAGACTGAACTCTTTGGCGTGAATGCCAAGCGTCATGTTTGAAGGAAACCAGGATTTGGAGCATTTTTGCCAAGAAGAGTGGGCAAATATTGCCACATCAAGATGTGCCACGCTGATAGACTCCGACCCAAAAAGACTGAGTGTTGTAATAAAAGCCAAAGGTGCTGCAACAAAGTATTAGGTTAAGGGTGTGCATATTTACATATGCAACTAGGTTATTTAAGTTTTTTTATTGTACTACTGTCCGAGAGAAGCATGAGCTTATTAAAGTACTTTAAACGTGGAAAAAAATCAGAAGAGGTATGTAAGCAGTGAAGGCATTTATTATGGTTTTAACCCGCTGGTAACCAGAGCAATAATGGAAGAGTCGCTTAGCTAACATGTGTGGTTAGTTTTTTTTTATTCCAGACAAGAATAAAAAGGAGACACTTTTAACTTTACCTTAGTTAATATTAATTAACTAATATATGTTCATTATTATGTACCTGGCAAGTTAAGATGACCGAAATTCACGAAGTCAGTGACTTTAATCCGTCAGCAGCCTTCAGACAAACTAAACGTGCCAACATTTGGACTTCAAAATAAAGGAGGTTTTTTCTGCTGTCTGGGTGGTGAGGAGATTTCTAAAAAAAAACAAAAAAAAAAACTATAAGTATACAGAAATATTATAACAGAAATAACTGCATCTTTGGTCATTTAAGTTAATTTATTTCATTAAATACAATTTTATTAATATTTTTTTCTTTGAAATCAGAATTAAATTATTGTTCTGTTTTGGCTCTGCAAAATTATGGTCAAAAATGTAAATTATTATAAGGAAAAAGTTAAAAAAAAATTACCACAGTCTGTTTCAAATTTATTAAAAAAAAAAACTAATTTATTTAAAAAAAATAGACAAAAATTAGTCATAAAATAATCCACAAATTTATAATAAAGTCTCAAATGTACAAGAAAGTCAATTTTACAAGAGGAAATTACAAATTTGGGGGAAATGGTTTCAAATTTAGATAAACTTACAGAGAAAAGTAGAAAACTATATGAAAACAAATTTTGGAGAAAAACCACAAACCTTCAAGACTGAAGTCATTACTCAAGTTTTTAAGTGGGTGCTCTTTGTACCTTTAACTAGTAATTTTCGGTTGTCTACTTTTAATTTACATGACACTTGATATTTTCTTACCTGTTTGTGTACCACCATAGACAGAGAGAGAACCTGAATTAGACAAGGCTCAGAGAGGGCAAGATGAGACAGAAGAGAGGAGCCAAGGAGAGGAAAGTGTTCAGGCAGAGGGTCCAGGAGAGGTTAGAGCAGCGGAAGGAGAGAAGCATGACACCAGTAAAAAGTCCACACACAGGACGTCTGGGTGGGACCCCAACTGGCCCAATATTCCAACATTCAAGCCTCGGTTCTACAATACTTCAAACGGTAAGTTCCATATACAAAGCTATTGTGCAAAATTAGAAAAAAAGAAATAAATGGTATAAAATTAACATATTCCAGTTACAACAGTGTCATGTGTTTTCTGCCCCCCCCCCCCCGGAAAAATATGCACCGCGCCAAGGTCTTTAAGTCAGAGGAAACATTGGTGCATATGTGTCTGCATATGATATGCAGTTGATCTGGACATTCTGCTCCACAATCATGGTGGTATTATTATTAAGTTTTTAATTTTTAGATACTCACGCAGGAGGGGGGACTTGCAGTCCTGCAAAGGACAGTGGTACCATACGGGTGAAGCAGCAGTTTACCACTAACCGGGCAGGCTGGGTGTGCCTCCTCACAAAGGATCATGGTCCGCCCGATTAGACACAGGTGTTGGAGAAGGAGCAGCTGAACTGGTGGATCGCAGTCCTTCGCAGGGAGCCAAGTCCAGCCTGCCCAGTTAATGGGAGTCTCGGCTGCTACTTTACCCGTGTGCCACCGCTGTCCTTTGCGGCAACACGGGTCCCCCACCAGTATAATTTTTTAAGCATTAAATCTTATGTATCATCTTTTTCTAGTCAAATTTGGCGCTTTTCGCTTCCTTGTTTTGCTCATGAAGCACTTTGGTTACTGATGCCGTAATGCCACGTATGATCCAATCAGTACGGAGTCAATCCAAAACCCCACCCACACTTCTAGAAGCCTGGGCATGAGACGGAATGGTGGCTAAACTTTTATTGATAAAAATTACATATTTTGACTGAACAACTCCATACTCAGGGATGCACACCCTCGCAACCTCAGCAAAACACTTATAAAATCTGAGGTAAGTCTGGTGAACAGTGTGCGATATGTGAGGAACACATAGACAGAGACACACAGACAAATTCTTTGCATTCAGATAGATTACTACTACGAGTAGTCACAGTATTAACTACTAATATCATCCATCCATCCATCCATCTTCTTCCGCTTAATCCTTTTCGGGTTGCGGGGGGGCTGGAGCCTATCCCAGCATCTTTGGGCGAGAGGCAGGGTACACCCTGGACAGATCGCCAGTCCATCACAGGGCCAACACAGAGACAGACAACCATTCACTCTCACAGTCACACCTAAGGACAATTTAGAATCCCCAGTTTTGATGCCAATTAACCTAACTTGCATGTTTTTGGCATGCGGGAGGAAACCGGAGAAATCCCGGAGTAAACCCACGCAGACACGGGGAGAACATGCAAACTCCACACAGATCACTGTTGGTCGGGGGCTGGGATCGAACCCAGGATCCCCCAGCCAAGGGTGAGTTGCTGTGCTGCCGCAGTGCTAACCACTCCGCCACCATGCTGCCCTACTAGTATCATTATTGTTATAATTATTAATAGTAATAACAGTATTAGCATTACTAAAGCTCATTCTTATTAAGAATAAGCTCTTCTCAAATTACCTACCCTGTCTGTTTGGACTTACCATCCTCACAATTACTATTCTGTGAATGAGTATCACTATAAAAAGTATATGAATATAAGAAAAACAAAAAAATCACTTGCATCCAAAGACAATCTTGAAATGTTGAATACTTGGGTGCTGAAAACAGTCACGTCAGTGTTTAAATCAATAACGTTAAAATCGAGCATCTTATTTTCTTTTTTTTTTTCTTTTTTTTTTTACCATGCTCAGGCATTGTACCTGATGTGTGGTGTTTATTTCATGTAATATTTGACTTCTTGCGCAAAAATGAAGAAAATGCAGTACATGCCTATGTGGTTCTATGGCGTGTGTGTTTCTTTTCAGCACCAATATGGCGTTTGCGCTTGGCCACCTAAAACTAGCCTGGTGACTAACGATGAGCACTCTAGTCTATTCCATCTCCGTCTTAAACACCACAACTGATGTAGAATTTATAGTTTCCTGTGTACAAACACACACACCCAATACACAATCACCCAATAATGTCTTGTGACCAGTCTGAAAGAGGTGTTCCAGCTTAAGAAGTAGTCTCAATCACCATGACAACAGTCAGCCACTTGGGTCAATTTGACCCTAAATTAACCCCGTCTAAGATGATGTGACTGTAAGATATGAGTGTAGAAACAGTGGCTACACCAATACTACAGAGCCTGGTAATAGCTTCTTTTTGCACTTATTTGCTTATATTTTATAAAAAAAAAAAAAAAAACACCTTAGGAAGGTCACTCTGGTGGTGTGGGGGCTCTGACCGTGGTTGCTCACCCATCATTATACTGTATACTCCTGAGGGCCAACAGGAGAACCCTCATTAAACACAGAAGCTGTTCAATGATTAACTCAAGCACTGGAAATTAGGTCAAATTACTGACAATCAAAAGAAGCATTATTATTAACATTCGGCGCCTAACATTTGTTTTCGGCTCACAAGCCACTGTGACAATTACTGTGTGCGCGTGTGTATACATCTTGAAAAAATTAAGCGACCAAAGAGCTCACTGCAAAATTATCACTTTCTTGTTTTACTATTTATAAGCATTTGTTTGCGTAAAATGAACAATTCCGTTTTATTCTCTAACCTACTGAAAACAACTCATCCAAATTCCAAATCAAAATATTGTCATTTAGCGCATTTATTTACAGAAAATTACAACTGCCCCAAAACGACAAAAAAGATGCTGCTTTCAGATCAAAGAAGACAAGTTCATGTTCATTCTTAAATACAGCAATACTTAAGTTTTAACTAAAGAAGAACTCAGACATCTCTGTGAAAGAACTCTTGATTTGTATTCACTGCTTTCATGCACCTTACCATGCTTAGATGATCACCTAATTGGCACCTCCTTAAGTAAACTGAGGTGCCCATGTGCTGGATATCAACAGATACTCAAATTGAATGGCTGTCATCCATGTAGAGATGCTAATTTAGAGAAGATTTTGAAGTGGTCTCTTATTTTTTCCACAGCTCGCTCTCTCTCAAAATTATTTAACCCCTATTGCAATTTAGGTTTATTGGCAAAATTTTAATTTTTTCAGGTGTTTGCAGAAAACAGATTATACAGGAACAGTTTAAATGGCCAAATAAAATTAATATTACAAGGATTTTATCCAAATTCAACACTAAATCCTACTTTTAATGACTACTGCAGACTCAAAATTATTCAACCTCCTTAACAGAATTCCTCATAAGAGCACATATTTGCAAATCAGGAGTGGTCTCAGGCACACCTGATACAACCGATCAAGGGCTTCATTAGTTGCATCAGGTGTGCTTGAGATAGAACACCTCAAATACCTGGACTGTTGACTGTGACACCCAATTGCATGTGAGAAATAATGCCAAGTCAAGAGAATTGTCCTAAAATATCAGAGATCACTTTCTTGCACAAACAGGGAAAAGGATACAAAAAGATGGCAAAGGCACTGAATGTTCCTCGAGATAGTTGGAAGCATAATTCACAAGTTTAAAGTTAAAGAAACAGTGGATACACTACCAGGACATGGCAGAAAGATGACTTATCAATGACTGCCTCCAGAATCCTGAGGATCCAGGTGGTCAAAAACCCTCAACTGACTGCAAAACACCTGCAGCAAGACTTGATGGTAGCAGGCACTGAGGTTTCAGGTTCCACAGTAAGGTGCACACTAAATGCTGAAAGGTTCCATGCCTGAACTCCAAGACGTACACCACCACTGACCCAAAAGCACAAGAAAAGTCAGCTCCAATTTGCTCAAAACTATATCAGCCAAAGAGGTTTTGGGATCCTGTTATGTGGAGCAATGAAACAAAACTGGAACTTTTTGGGCCTATGGATCAATTGTATGTCTGGAGGAGGAAGAATGAAGCATATGCTGAAAAGAACACCATGCCTACAGTGAAGCATGGCAGTGGCTCAGAGATGCTCTGGGGCTGCTTTGCTTCCTCTGGCACTGGAAACCTGCAGCATGTGGAGGTCGAGATGGATTCAATCAAGTTCAAGAACTCCTGAAATCTTGAGAGAAAATGTCATGCCATCTGACTTGAACCACATTGAAAATCTCTGGTGGGATTCAGAAAAAGCAGTTACAGCATGCAAAACCATGAACATTGAACTGGAGGACATTTGCCCATGAGGAATGGGCTAAGATTCCTCAAGAACACTGCCAGAAGCTGGTGTCTGGCTATGCATCACATCTGCAGCAGGTCATAACAGCAAAAGGGTGCTCTACTAAGTACTAAAGATGCTGGTCATGAATGAGTTTAATAACTGTGAGACTGCAGTAGTCATTAAAAGTAGCATTTTGTGTAACAGTAGTTGTGTTGAACCATTTAAATTGTTCATGTTTATTCCGTTTATTGCAAACAGTTGCTAGTTTATACATTTTGCGAATAAACCTAATTTTCAGCAGGGGCTGAATAATTTTACTGCATCTCTGTCTCATATACTGTATATCGACGTGCGGAGGCTCGTAGCCCTGCACCCCACAACGTATGTATACACACACATACACACACAACTCACAAAAAGTTAGGAATATTTGGCTTTCGGGTGAAATTTATGGAAAATGTAAAAGGTTCATGCTACAGTGATGTTATATCATGAAAGTAGGGCATGTAAGTAGAAGCATACAATGGTGATTTCCTCATCTCAATTTATTGAAACAAAAGCCAACAACAGTGGTGGGTCTACCACAACAAAAAATGTCAATGTCTCAATAACTTATGTGCCATTGAGCATCAACTGCAGCTTCACAATGACATCTCATACTGTTCAAAAGTCGGCTTATTGTCTACTGAGGCATGGCATCCCACTCTTCTTGAAGGGCAGCCCTCAGGTCACTGAGGTTGTGGGGTGCAGGGTTATGAGCCTCCACCCGTCGACTCAGCTGATCCCATAGGTTTTCTACAGTATCCAGGTCTGAAGAAAGTGCAAGCCACTCCATTTGAGGTACCCCAACCTCTAACAGCCGTTCCCTAATGATGCAACCTCAATGAGCTGGAGCATTGTCATCCATGAAGATGAAATTAGGCCTGTGTTGTTCATGCAGGGGCACAATGAATGGATTAATGATGTTATTCAGGTACTTCATAAGGTGTAGGGCAGTTCTGTATTTAGACACACTTGCCCAGACTGCAACACCACCACCAAAGGCTCGTCTGGTGACAACAGTGGCTGATGCATAGCGCTCTCCTTGATGTCTCCAACATCGTTGGCGGCCATCAATTCTGCTCAACGTGAATCGACTTTCATCAGAGAACAGCACTGACACCCACTGGTCCCTTGTCCAGCATAAATGCTCACTGGCCCATGCAAGATGATGATGCCTGTGCCTGGTGGTGTCGTCAGGTACCCTTGCAGGTCGTCTGGCACGCAGATCATGCTGATGTCAACGGTTTAGCATGGTCTGACGTGACACTTGGGTGCCTCTCACCTCCCTTAAATGTGCCTGGAGTTCAGTGGTATTCATTATCCGTTTCCGCAGGCCACTGTTCACAATGAAGTGGTCATCAGCGTGAGATGTGCCAAAGGACATCCACTTCTATGCCTTTCTGTGACTCTTCCAGTCTCTCTGCATCTCTGTTGCAACCTGCTGATGACTCTCGTGACATTCTAAGCTCAGTGGCCACTTCCCTCTGAGAACACCCTGTTTGAAACCTTGCAATGGCGAGGTACTGTTGATCAAATGTTAGGTGTCGTCTTGGTCTCATGATGTCAAAATGTGAACAGCGTGATGAAGAGGACTGTTTAAATACCAGTTCTAACTGAACCAGAAAATTTATTGGTCGATTCATGGATCAAACACCTGTTGTGAATTTTGCCATCAAGCACCTTGGTAGAGAACAGAAAGTTAAGCAAAAAGTACTGAAACACTGAACATTTGGACATCTGCCTTCAAAAGGTTAGAGAAGGTCAAATTATGTTGCTCTGTAAAGGTTATAGTGCATTTTAGGTGCATCCTGAAATTTCACCCAAAAGCTGAATATCCCTAACTTTTTGTGAGTAGTGTGTGGGGGGGGGGGTATACAAGTTGTGGGCTACAAAGGCAATAAACTCAGTCAATATAGCAATCAAGTGCCCTGTCAGCATTGCTAATAATAAAGTTGTTTCCTCTAAAACTTGCAGCTTTTTCTGGTAAATTAAAAAAAAAAAAAATTCTAATAAATGTCCACATATTTATCATATTTCTGATATTTTTAAACCACCAACTTGTAACGTCTGTAAATATAAGTTTTCTATTTTCCAGAGTTAATTTTTTTCCCCATGTAAATTTGTGACATTTTTATTCACACACTTGCACCTTTATTCTTTCAAATTTGCAATTTCTTTTTTTGCGTCTTGCTTGTGGTAAATGTGATTTTTCTAATAAACTGGTGACTTTGTCGTAAATGTACCACTTTTCTCTCATAACTGAAAATGGTTTAATAAATCCAGTGGTATTTTGCAGAAACTAACTAAATTATGCCACCTGTCAAAGTGACCAGTGAGATTAAGTGGGCTACAGGCCATGCAAATTCTACGAGCATTTGATGATCTGGAGCTAACCTGATAAGATTAATATAATTTCTGCTAAGGTTCAGTATGCATTTTAATGCCACAGGTGTTGGTTATACAACCGAAGGAGAGCGACCCACAAAGCTAGCTAGCACGCTAACTAAGCTTACTACAGAAAACTGCCAATTTAACTCAGCCATTTAATGCTCTTACTGTCCCCGTTTCCTTCTGCCACACTCGTAAAACGCTAAAGGACGCTGACAGGTGAGGTATTTCACGTTTGTGAGATAAACGAGGAGAAAAATCCGTCTCCAATCGTGGCAAGCTGGCGCCGAGCCCCGAAGCTGTCACGCAACAACTGACATTGAAGACAAAATCATCTCTTAAAATATTACCGCTGCTCAACAACACCACAAGACAGTAGAGCCTTCAACAGGATCCCCACAGGAGGCGACCCAAACCTACCGCGGCGATGGTGAAAACGTCCAGAAAAACAGCAACGATGGAAACATTTTCGCGGCATATGAATGTACACATGCAATGATACACAGTCCACTGGCGCGCGCACACACACACACACACACACACGCAAGGATGCGCGCACGCGATCGCCCACTCGCTCACAAAGGCACTCGCAGCTCCAAATGTGGGTCACTGGGCCTTCTCTGCCTCCAGCGTGCGGAAACAGTCCCGAAGCTCAGCTCTGCGGTCCGACCGCTTTCGCACGCCTCAAAAAGCGCACGGCTCGCCAGCAGCCACTGCTGCTGTGCAATTTCACACCCTGCCACCGCTCGCAATAAAAAAAAAAAAAAGCCCATACCTTTCGGGAGTGATCGACAGCAGCCTCCGTGTTTTTCTTACTTGAGCGTTGCATCGAGGGTGGTGGGGGCCGGGGAGGACTTCGGGTTGAGGAGAAAACAGGAGGCCTACTTCATATTACGACGTACAGTCATGCGCAATGGAGACGGCAGGGCGCACTATTTTGCAAGTACAGTAGCGGCAGAAAAAAACGGAGGGATTGTCTTGGAAGGTGAATGACTTCGCGTTTTTGTTTCTGTTCCTGTCAGTCTTGTCCAAGGTGGCGATCCTGCCTCTAGGCTTCCAAATCAAATGCACGCATGTGAAATTAGAATGAGGAATTTCATCAAGCAAGGAGTTTTTATTTCTCTGATAAAATCTCAGTGCATCCAGTTTTTGTATTCAGTTTAGTACTTTTCTAAATACCCCGTTAAAACACAATACATGAAGAAAACTTATATTACTGCTGTAGTTAAGAATGTTGTCAGCGTGACATTGGATAATGACCAGAAGGGTGCAGAGCAGGGAAGGGATTACCCTGACTGATGAAAAGGGGTTTCCTCTTTTATCGGCATCCAATCACAAGCTCTACCCTCTGTGACGTTGGGCCTAGTTTCCTTCAACGCTCCCCAAACTAAACTAATTTCATATTGTAAAACGCTTCATTAGACATGCGGTATATCCACAGCCAATGCTACAAAGAATTCAGTTTACACCATATAGTATTTAAGTATCTTTTCAGTGTGTATGTTTAACCATATCAAAATACTGTGACGTTTGCGGGATTCACACAAAGAAAGAGGGGCAAGATGGTTATGATGAACAGGCTTTATTTACACACCACCAACCCCAACTACTGCTGAGCACAGAGAGGAGGGGAGGTCATTCTCCCAGACCTCCGTTTCAGTCATGGTTACACACACATGATACATCTTGCCCTAATCCTGCTAAACACTGCTGGGTCATTATAACGCAGTTATAATGACACAGCAGTATAACTCAGTAATAACACATTTAATACACACACACAGTAACGTTTTCAACTGGCAAAGCATGCTGGGAAATCCCTGCCCCCCTTAACATGGCCCCGACGTTACACTGCCCCTGCCCCCCCGGACTGGTTTCTGTCCCCAGAAAATTCAAAGTCCACTTTCAGAAATCCAACGCGAGTCAGCCCGGTGCCGGGGCGGCATGCACGGGCCATCCAGTGTCCATCTGAGTCTCGGTCGGAGTATCTGGTTGGGGTAGGGTTCCGGTTTGGCCACCAGCGGGCGGATGGACACATCTGACAGCCTCTGTAGGACCACGCACAGTCCCTTCCCTGGCAGCGGGAGTCCCATGCCCGCTCCGGCCGACTCCCACCGCTGCCAGGTCTCCCAGGCGGCCGCTGGCCCGCGTCCATGCGTCCAGCCCTTGCCGCGCCTGGAAAAATGGCCGGATCTCCGTCCTGCTCGCTCCACTGCGTCGCTGCTGTACCGAGGGCCTCCGTGACGTCACCGAAAGGGAAAGCATCTGCGGGTGGCGGTAGGACACGCACAGTTCCTCCTCTGGCAGCGGGAGTCCCATGACTCCCACCGCTGCCAGGACCTCCCAGGCGGCCGCTGGCCCGCATCCAGGCGTCCAGCCCCTGCCGAGCCCGGGAAAAGACCGGATCTGTCCTGCTCGCTCCGCTGCTGCTGCGCTCCAAAGGCCTCTGTGACGTCACCGCCGGGGGAAGCATCTGCAGGAGGCGGCTTTTTCTCCGTCCATGCCACCTCGCTCTAATTTAACGTCGGCGAGGGGCCAGTTTGATGTGCGCTGTGTGCGGGGTAGTACCATGCGATATACCCTGGCTCTGCGCAGCGGAAGCCCCCCTTCCTCGCGTCGCCGCCGCTGTCTCCTTCGTGCACGCGCTGCTGTGATCTGCCGTAGCTCCTCCTCCCACTCGCTCTCAGCACGGTGGTTTCCTCCGATGACCAGTCATTCAGCGTGGCAGCCAACTCGACCTGGGCCCGGTGGTCATCCAACAGGTTCTCGCCGTTGTAGCGGGGAATCTTGGCCCACTGCTGGACGGATGGGACAGTCATCTCCCAGTCAATCGCTGCTCTTAATTGCTCTGGAATTGCCAGCCCGTCCTGCCCTGAAAAGGGCGGGAAACAGGGCTGGTTTGCTCTGCTCAGTCCCGTCGGGTCCGCTGCTCCGTCCATCGCGGCGAGCCTCTCCGGGGGTGCCGGCGTCTCAGCTCTACACTCCGTTCCCAGCCGAGCGATGAACCGCTCTGGCCGTTGGACCTCCGCCTGGATCCTCATCTTGCTCCATCCCCACTCCTGACACCAGTGTGACGTTTGCGGGATTCACACAAAGAAAGAGGGGCAAGATGGTTGTGATGAACAGGCTTTATTTACACACCACCAACCCCAACTACTGCTGAGCACAGAGAGGAGGGGAGGTCATTCTCCCAGACCTCCGTTTCAATCATGGTTACACACACATGATACATCTTGCCCTAATCCTGCTAAACACAGTATAACTCAGTAATAACACATTTAATACACACACACAGTAACGTTTTCAACTGGCAAAGCATGCTGGGAAATCCCTGCCCCCCTTAACATGGCCCCGACGTTACAATACATTGTTTCATACCTTTACTGAGTTAAATCAGTTTATTTACAACCTGTTTACAGACATTCAGTAATTTAGGATGTGTTGTCCATGTATTAAAATAGCATTTCAAATTGAACGTTGTCAGTGATATAAGGTAATTTAAATAAAACAAAAAAAAACAAGTTTATTTCCAAAATTATAAAATTTAAAGCCCCAGTGGGTAATTGTTCTACTGTGGGGCACATACTGTATATGCACATATGTATATCACTGCATGATTCATACGTATACCACCTTTGGCTTCACATCTGAGACGGAACAAAGGACTGAGCCGCTCTGAAGATAACACGAAGGTGTGAAAGTCTAGTCTTTGGCATGCAAAGAGACAGCTGTGGGGGATTTCACCCAGCGACCAGAGACTGGAGGTGGGGGGTGTTAAGATCGGGAGGAAGTTACATTGTTACTGGGATTAAGTACCATGTGACTGTGTGTTTTGATGTCCTGGGTATAAAAGGGACAGATGTTGGGGGATTCATTCTCTTTCTGTTTTTGGATGATGTTGGAGAATGTGAATAAATCTGACTTGAGAAATAAACTCAGCCTCGTCCTTCCACATTCTCTACACTACTGTGGCCGCACATGGGGAGAACATAATGTCTAGCATCTTAGATAAGAACAAAGTGCAGAGTTTCCTTGGAGATAACAGGAAACTGTGAAAGTGTAATCTTTTGTGTGTGAGAGACGGCTTGGAGGATCCTTTGTGTGCCAAAGACTGTGAGGGGGATGCTAAGGGATTAAAGAGGAAATGCAATGTTACCTTTGATGTGAATGCAATGTGACTTGTGAGCTGTGGGGAGACCTGGGTATATAAGGGACGAGTTTTTTCTGAGATGTCCTCTTGCTGCGATGCTCATGTTGGAGATGTGTAATAAACTGCCTAAGACAAATCTGTCTCGTCATTTACACATTCCACACTACATGTATTTTTGTCAAATGTGTTGAAATTAGCTTCACATCCCAATTGCTATCAATAATTAAAATGACGTGAAAGTGGACCAAATTAACATTTTTTTGGTTAAAATGTTTTTTTAGGAAACCTTTTTTGCCATTTTGTTTTCAGGATATCGGAGACAGTTTACTATGTTGGACAAGGAAGAAATCCACGAACACCCTGCCTATAGGAACCATCTTCATTCAGTCAGGAGCAGCTGTATGGGGTCTTTTTTCTCTTGCTTTGACAATACATCACTTGCTGGAGCTGTAATGATGAAAGCAAGAAGTGTGCTATCTCTGCGAATACTACTCAAGTGTCAAATGTGTATTTTAAGACTGATGTTCTTATTGATTTGGATTGCTCTTCAAAACTGTGTAGATTGTGTAGAACAAGGCTATTCATTTACAAAATCAGATGGGCCACAATTTGAAATCAAGACAGGTAACTGGGCCGCACATGTTCAGCGATCTGTTGAATACAGTATGACAAATTTCAAACTAACACAGATCAATATGATGAAAAATATGCACTTTTTATTCATTGTCTTGGTCTTAAATGTGCGCTTGGCACATGACAAAGGCACATCAAAAGTGCATAAAAACACAATAACAGTGCTGGGGTTGAGCAGAACTAGTAAAGAACTGGAGAAAAACAGAGACAATATTAAAAATACATGGACAATACTTAACAATATTCTTGGAAATAAAAACAGAAATACAAGCTACCCAACCGATTTTTCAAAAAATAATAAAACGACTCAGAGTGTGAATGCAGCTTCACCTGCAGATGAATTTAATAACTTTTTTGTTAACATTGGTCCTAATTTGGCTCGAGAAATACCCATTACGGCGCCTACAGGTGATATAATAAGCAAAAACACTGCTATAAAAGATTCCATTTTCATAAAGAACACAGACGAGAGAGAGGTCATTAAAATTGTTAAATCCTTTAAAAGTAAAACATCTACGGACTGTGATGGTATTGACATGCTCTTAGTCAAAACTATTATTGAACGCTTAGTGAAACCACTGACGTATATCTGTAACCTGTCTCTCCAAACAGGTATATTTCCCAATGCAATGAAAATAGCTAAAGTAATTCCGATATACAAGACGGGTGACAGAGGGGAATTCTCAAACTATAGACCAATTTCACTATTGCCGCAATTTTCCAAGATATTTGAAAAAATATTCTATGAGAGAATTGACAACTTCATACTGAAGAATAATTTATTGTGTGAGCAGCAATGTGGGTTCAGACACAAGAGAACAACTGCATTTGCTCTAATGGAATTTATAGAAAAAATATCAACTGCCATTGAAAATAAAGAGTATTCAGTTGGGGTATTCCTGGATCTTAAAAAAGCATTTGATACAGTGGATCATAACTTATTAATAAAGAAACTACAAAATTGTGGTATTAGAGGGGTAACACTGTCCTGGTTATGTAGTTACTTAAAGAATAGATATCAGTATGTATGTGTTGGTAACAAAAACACAGTTACTGAAGGTTACTTGTGGAGTCCCACAGGGTTCAGTTTTGGGCCATTGTTATTTAATATGTATATAAATGATATATGTAAAGTTTCAGAAAAAATTGATTTAATATTGTTTGCCGATGACACTAATCTATTATGCAGTGGAAGCAATTTGGAACAACTTATGGATACACTCGGAAAGGAATTAGGAAAGCTTAAACTGTGGTTTGATTCAAACAAATTAACGCTCAATTTAAGTAAGACAAAATTTATAGTTTTTAACAACCATCACAACAAATTAGTATCTAAACTCAGTGTAAATGGTGTAGAGATTGAAAGGGTATCCGAAACTAAATTTCTTGGAGTAATAATTGATAATAAACTGTGTTGGAAGTCACATATTAATTATATTAGAGGTAAAATATCCAAATCAATTGCAATACTACACAGAGTGAAATATTTGCTGAATCAACCCACACTATATACCTTGTATCATTCATTAATACTCCCATACATGACATATTGTACTGAAGTATGGGGAAATACATATAAAACAAACATATATCCAGTCTTTATGCTTCAGAAGAGAGCTATTAGAATAATGAACAAAGCTGCTTACAGGGAACCAACAAACCCACTTTTTCTTAAATTAAAAGCTCTCAAGTTGAAAGATCTGGTTGACTTTAAAACTGCAGTAATAATGTTTAAAGTGAAGAATCTATCACTGCCCGCAAATATCCAAAAGTTGTTCCAAATAAGGGAGAAACAATATCATTTCAGAGGAACATGTATATTTCAAAAACCTTCAGTGAGAACTACCACCAAGCAACACTGTGTTTCAGTGCAAGGAGTCAGATTATGGAACGATTTTGGACCTGAATTAAAATCATGTACAACGCTTGGACAATTTAAACAAAAACTAAAGGAAGAAATACTCCAAACATATATACAAGATGACATGTAAAATCACATAAGGATTGTCATATCCAGTCTGCGTTGTGTTGTAGCTTAGTTTTTTGTCACATTTTCTCTTAGCTTTGTTCTGAATTGTAATCGCTCTTGTTTTGTTTTTCTTTTTAATTCTTGGATGGAATATGGGTGGGCAATATAAGCTGCAGCTTCAGCCATCACCCATTTCGGATAACTTATGTTGAACTGTATAATCTGAGGAGTTATTGTCTAATTTGACCCTGTTGGATTTTCTTTTCCCTTTCGTTATATTATTCAGTTTCTTTTAATCTGTACTTTTAATCTATCCGAAATAAAGATTCATTCATTCATTCATTCATTCATTCATTCAACTTGAAGTAGTAGAAATATTTTTCCTCTTGAACAACAATTAAATAGAACGAAAAAAATAAAATTCTGTAAATAACCATTTTGGTCAGACCTTACTTAGGCATATCTCAAAGTGCATAAAAACGCAATGTGCACTATTAGTAGCATTAACATTTTTTTCCCTTTTGAAATAAAATGTACTACACATCCTGGTCATAACTGACCTTGGCACATCACAAAGTGCATTTAGCTGAATAAAAAATGAACTGTCAAACACTTCAGTGCACAAACCCCCCAAGAAAAGATTGATAACATTAACAAGCATTGCACATCCACTATTGTGGTTCGTTTTGTTTTAAATCACCACGTGTGAGTTGGAACCCCTTTTTATAACTACACATTCCATTACATACACATATCAATCAACCAAAAATTTCTAGTAGAGTTAAGGATGCAAAAGGCACCCACTTAAAAACTTGAGTAATGAATTCAGTCTTGAAGATTTGAGGTTTTTCTCCAAAATTTAATAACAATTTTCTTATAGTTTTCTGCTTTTCTCTGTAAATTTATCTAAATTTGAAATCATTTTCCTCAAATTTGTAATTTCTTCTTGTAAAATTGACTTTTCTTGTACATTTGAGACTTTATTATAAATTTGTGGATTATTTTATGGCTAATTTTTGTCTTTTTTAAAATAAAATTATTTTTTATATAAATTTGAAAAAGATTGTGGTTAAAATTTTGACTTTTTTTCCTTATATAATTTATACTTTTGGCCATAATTTTGCAGAGCCAGAATGGAACAATAATTTAATTCTGACTTCAAAGAAAAGAATATTAATAAAATTGTGTTTAATGAAATAAATTACCAAAGATGCAGTTATTTCTGTTATAATGTTTCTATAAATTTATAGTTTTTTAGATTTTTAGAACTCTCCTCACCAACCAGCAGGAGGACAGCAGGCAAAACCTCCCTTATTTTGAAATCCAAATGTTAGCAGGTTTAGTTTGTCTGAAGGCTGTTGACAGATTAAAGTTCCCGTTACCAGCGGGTTAAAACCACCATATATGCCTCCACTGCTTACATACCTCTTCTGCTTTTTCCACATTAAAAGTACTTTAATAAGCTCATGCTTCTCTCGGATAGCGACGCTAGTAAGACACTCTGCCTGCCGTCTGGAATGGTCACGCGGGTGGGGCCCTTCAGAACTCCGCACGGATGATGGTCACGCGTGTTGTTCGTGTGCACACTTGCGGACCATCATTCCTTCATTTTTTTTCTTAAATTTATATTTCCTTGGCGTGGCCTAGGCCCACGGGCCAATCAGAGGTTGCTTCTGCGCCGCATGTGGCAATTGCAAGGAAATGATATTGACATGCATGTGTTTAGGGAGGGACTTTCATCATTTCCTGTGATGTTTGGTGCAGACTGGACCTTTTGTGGTTGACTTATAACAACTTCCTGTTTCACTGCAAAACATCAAACTTTGAGTCCTCATGCAGGCCACACCCAATGACCCAAACTCAAGCTTTTTATAACTTTTAATCACACATGCTTTAAGAGTAAAATGGATGTGTTTTGAGGTCAATATGATTAAAACTATAGGAGTTTAATCAAATGAAGTGTGTCCAAATTGCCAAAATTGACCTTGTAATCCAAGATGGAGGACTTCCTACTGGGTTTAGGTGATTGCTCCAAGATGAGTTTTTGTTCACCTTGATGAGTTCTACATGTCTACTACATTTCAGATTTTTTGGAAAAACTGGTGGCCTGGGCTGTATTTTTTTTTTGGGGGGGGGGTGGCTTGAGAGCTATTGTGCAATGTGTGGGGCACATATGTTGGTTTCATATGCTCCACAAATATATTACTGTATGTTTATTGTGTGCTTCACGTCTCAGGGGAACAAAGGGACTGAGCCTCCTAAAGGTAACAGGAGGGTGTGAGATTTGGCCTTTTGTTTCAAGGAGATGGCCTTGAGAGATTTCCTGACCACCGGAGACTAGGGGGTGGATGGTGTTAAGATCGGGAGAGGTTACATTGTGACTGGGATTAAGTACCATGTGACTGTATGTTTGATTAAACACCATGTGACTGTAGTTTTGATGTCCTGGGTATAAAAGGACAGATGTGAGAAGATTCATCCTCTTTTTCTGCTTTGAAATGTTGAAGTATGTGATTGTGAATAAAGCTGAACTTGAGGAATAACTCAGTCTCATCCTTCAACACATCTCCACACTGGTGACCTTACGACAAAGCATGAGCAGAAGTAATTCTCCCGAGCCGGACTCGTCAGAAGCCAGCCTGACGAATGCTGCCACGTTCCAGCTGCCGGACTTCTGGCAGAATAGTCCGCGCTCCTGGTTTAGCACGGTCGAGGCGCAGTTCAACCTCCGGAGAATCTCGAGAGACGACACAAAATTCTACCATGTGGTGGCGAAGCTGGACAACCACACAGTCCAGAGGGTGGAGAACCTGATTAACCACCCACCGGACAGCGACAAGTATAGCGCATTGAAGGCTGCGCTTATCAGCCACTTCACCCCCTCGGTGCAACAGCGAGCAGAGGGGCTCCTAGCGCTGACGGAGTTTGAGAACGACAGACCCGCAGACCTGATGGGGAAAATGCTGAGGTTGAGAGACTCCAAAGATGACAGCTTTATCTTCACCCACCTTTTCCTCAGGACCCTACCACCAGCGGTGAGAGTGACCCTGGCCGGTTCACCTCTGTTGGCCCGGCGAGACTACCACGAGCTGAGCCAGGAGGCGCAACAACTCGTCGACGCCCACAAACGGAGCGCGGCTTCGGCCGCGGCAGCAGAGCTAGGCACAACCTCCGGAGACGGCATGGGGCCAGAGGCTGCAGCACCAGACTTACTGACGACGGCAGCAGCAAGGGCCAGGCGACACGGAGCGGACGACGTCCTTTGCTTCTACCATCGCCGCTTTGCAGAGAGGGCGCGCAAGTGCATTCCACCGTGCCATTTCAAGCGTTCGGGAAACGCCAAGACCGGGGGTCGGTACTGCAGCCCTCGGGGAGGAGAACAAGCTGCTCTACCTGAAGGATGTACGCTCGGGGAGGCATTTCCTCATGGACACAGGCTCCCAGCTGAGCTTCATCACGCCTTCCTACGCGGACCAGCTGGCGCCTTCCAGTGGTCCCCGGGTGTCAGCAGCGAATGGCTCAGCGATTAAGACCTTCGGTGAGAGGACTCTGCTTCTGTCTTTGCAGGGCCGTGCATTTGAGTGGACTTTTGTTGTAGCGGCAGTCAATTTCAACATGTTAGGGGCTGATTTTTTGTGCTCACATGGTTTATTGGTTGATCTCGCTAACAGACGTTTGGTTAATGCACTCTCCTTTCACTCTATTCCCTGCACAGCTCGAGTGGCCCCGTCAACTGCACAAGCCAACGTCACAGCTGCAGGTGGTAAGTTCCACACACTCCTCACTCAGTTCCCAGCACTCACGGTCCCAACGTTTTCGGCGACAGTGGCTAAACATGGGGTGGAACATTTTATTACTACCACCGGCCCGCCCATTTTTGCAAAAGCTCGGCGCTTGGACTCAGCTAAACTGACCATAGCGCGCGAGGAGTTCGCCAACCTGAAAACACTGGGCATCATCAGGCGTTCGAAGGGCCCCTGGGCTTCACCGCTGCACATGGTCCCAAAGGCTGATGGCTCGTGGCGACCTTGCAGTGATTTCCACAGGTTGAATAACGCCACAGCGCACGACCGCTACCCGATTCCGCACATCCAAGATTTTTCGGTTCATTTGGCGGGGGCGCGCATTTTTTCTAAAATAGACTTGGTACGCGATTACCACCAGGTTCCAGTGCGCGCTGAGGACATACCCAAAACAGCGGTAATAACTCCTTTTGGGCTTTTTGAGTTTTTGTGCATGCCGTTTGGACTTAAGGGAGCGGCGCAGACGTTCCAACGCATGATGGATGTGGTCCTGCGTGATCTCCCTTTCGTGTTCATCTACTTGGACGACATTTTGGTAGCCAGCGCATCCGAGGACGAACACGAAAGCCACCTCACAGCAGTTTTCCGGAGGTTGGCAGAGCATGGGTTAATAATCAACCCAGAGAAGTGTCAGTTCGGGGTGGCGCAGATTGATTTTTTGGGGCATCGCGTTTTGCCAGAAGGAGCGGTCCCTCTGCCCGATAAGGTGCGCGCAATAACAAATTTTCCCCAACCACAAACGGTCAAAGCGTTACAGGAGTTTTTGGGAATGGTTAATTTTTATAACCGTTTCCTCCCCCGCGTAGCGCAGCTCATGCAACCATTGTATGCTGCACTAAAAAAACAAAAACCCACGAATAAAATCGAATGGTCTCCTGAGCGGGAGCGCGCATTCTCTCAAGTCAAATCAGCCCTGGCAAACGCTGCATTGTTGGCACGCCCAGTCCCAACGGCCCGCATGGCGCTCACTACTGACGCGTCAGATGTGGCCATAGGGATGGTCATTGAACAGTACATGGCTGGGGCCTGGCAACCGCTCGCGTTTTTCAGCAAAACCTTGCGCGATAGCAAGCGAAAATACAGCACGTTCGACAGGGAGTTGTTAGCTCTACACTTGGCCATCCGCCACTTCCAGTTCTGGCTGGAAGGATGCCGTTTCATCGCGTTCGTGGACAACAAACCGCTGACTTTCGCGATGGCCAAGATTTTGGAACCTTGGTCGGGCCGGCAGCAGAGACAGCTGGCTGCGATATCGGAGTTCACCACCGATATCCAGCATGTGGCAGGTAAATATAATGTAGTGGCAGACTGCCTCTCACGTGCTGTGGCGGCTCCAGGCCCCGTGGGGGCAGACTCTGCAGCCATGGCCGCAGACCAGGGTAGCGACGCGGAAGCGCGCGCGGCCCCGGTCCGCATAGGGATAGATTATGCAGCCATGGCCGCGGACCAGGTTAGCGACGCGGACGTGTGCGCGCTCCAGTCTGGACCAACAGGGTTAAGGCTGGAGAACAGGGTGCTGCAAGAAGGTATGCCCCCCCTAATCTGCGATGTCTCCACTGGACGACCGCGTCCGGTTGTACCAGCCGCTTGGCGCCGCCGCGTTTTTGACTTGATCCATTCTCTGGCGCACCCGGGGGTGCGCGCGTCAGTCAAAATGGTAGGAGAGAAATTTGTATGGCCGTGCCTGTGCAAGCAAGTCAAGGAGTGGGCGACAGCCTGCGTGGCTTGTCAGCGAGCCAAAATACACAAACACACTAGAGCTCCCTTGGAGCCTTTTCACATCCCGGCTAAGCGGTTCGATCATGTGCATGTCGACCTCGTAGGCCCCCTCCCGCCGTCACAGGGGTGCACACACCTTTTGACAATGGTGGACCGCACCACGCGTTGGCCGGAAGTGGTCCCACTGGCATCAACCACAGCCGAGGAGGTGGCGCGCGCATTTTTAACAGCGTGGGTAGCACGTTTTGGAGTTCCGTCGGACATTACGTCCGATAGAGGTCCTCAATTTGTTTCCGAGCTCTGGTCAGCAATGGCCCGCAGCCTGGGGGTAACGATTCACCGCACTACCGCGTACAACCCGCAGGCTAATGGTTTATGCGAACATTTCCATAGGTCATTGAAAGCAGCCCTCAGAGCGTCGCTTACGGATACAAATTGGGTAGACAGGCTATCATGGGTTTTATTGGGGTTGCGTTCTGCACCTAAAGAGGATTCAAAAGCCTCCCCAGCTGAGTTAGTTTTTGCGCAGCCACTCCGGCTGCCCGGGGAGTTTCTCCCGGATAATCCTGTGCCAGAGTGCCCCCCCACTCAGCGGTTGCAGAGCGACACGGGATCGAGCACGCTTCCTGGCCCGGTTCATCACAGCTTCCCGCGCGTTTTTGTGCCTAAAGCTTTAAAAAATGCGGAGTTTGTTTTTGTCAGACATGATGCACATCGCCCAAATTTGCGACCGCCTTATGATGGACCATTTAGAGTGCTGGAAACAGGAGAGAAGCATTTTTTGCTAGATTTGGGAGGCAGAAAGGAAGTGATTGGCATAAACAGGTTCAAACCCGCTTTTGTGATGGCTGACGAAGCTGTGCAGTTGGCAAGGGCCCCCCGGCGCGGCAGACTCCCTAGAGGGCATTCCCCAGAACACCCACAGAGACTGACTAACAGTTCTTCTAACCCACAGACAGCCCCACAGCAGGAGGACACTGCGGAGGCAGTAAAGCCGGCTTACAGCAAATACGGCAGAAGACTAAGGCCTAAGCGGCATGTGGATTGATATGTAGTGATTTTATTATGACATGCATCTTTAGTTAGGATTGTTCCATCTTAGACGTTTGGGGGGGGGGGTCATGTGGGGCACATATGTTGGTTTCATATGCTCCACAAATATATTACTGTATGTTTATTGTGTGCTTCACGTCTCAGGGGAACAAAGGGACTGAGCCTCCTAAAGGTAACAGGAGGGTGTGAGATTTGGCCTTTGGTTTCAAGGAGATGGCCTTGAGAGATTTCCTGACCACTGGAGACTAGGGGGTGGATGGTGTTAAGATCGGGAGAGGTTACATTGTGACTGGGATTAAGTACCATGTGACTGTATGTTTGATTAAACACCATGTGACTGTAGTTTTGATGTCCTGGGTATAAAAGGACAGATGTGAGAAGATTCATCCTCTTTTTCTGCTTTGAAATGTTGGAGTATGTGATTGTGAATAAAGCTGAACTTGAGGAATAACTCAGTCTCATCCTTCAACACATCTCCACACAATGGATTTTTGTGTGACCTTTAAAATACGTAAATTTTCAGCAGTCTTGACGCATCTGCAAAATATCATGACTTTTTAGTTACGTTTGGGGGCAGCTGTGGTGCAGGTGTAGTGTGGCCAACTATTGATTGGAGGATCAGTGGTTCAATTCCTGCTCTGTCTGTCCTTGAGCAACACATTGAACTCCCAGTTGCTCCTGGTGGGTCAGGCCAGCGCCTGTGCATGGCAGCTGTGTCGCCATCAGTGTGTGAATGTGTGTGCGAATGGGTTGACAGCAGGATCTGTAAAGCACTTTGGTCATCCAAAGATGAGTAAAAAGCGCTATATAAGTGAACACCATTTACCATTTTTAGCCGAGGAGTAGCTACGGATGGTTCTGGCCAGCATTTGCCCACCCACTTGTCAATCTTACTCACCCAATCAGAAGGCTTTCTTTGATTGCTCACCCCAACTGCCAATCAGAATGTGAGTAGCCTGTTGCCCCTCTCTTATCTTCCTTCACATGCCTAGAAGACTGCACAGTGCTGCACAGAATCAGTCAAACTTTATTTATAAAGCACTTTTCATGTAATGTAGCAGCTCAAAGTGCTGTACAAAATAATGAGCAACATACACCAAAAGCCATAACATAGTCCCACCCACCCACACATACATACACTCACAACACACCAACGAATGGACCTACCATATAAAACCATGTAAAAACCACCACGTAAAACATTAAAACTGAGCTGAGGAAGCACTATTAGTGAGGAAAAACTAGAGGTAAAATACATAAAACCAAGCAATAACTAAAAAACAAAACAAAAAGAAAACAATTGTTAAAACAGGATAAATACAGATAAAAACAGGATAACATTGGTTAAAACAGGACAAAAGGTGTAAGAAAAGGTAAAAGGGGGGGAAAAGCAAAAATAAATTTAAATAAAAGCCAGGTCAAAACGGTGGGTCTTTAGTTTAGTTAGTTTAGTTTTAAAAGTATCAACATCTCTGCAGCCCTCTGGTCTTCAGGAAGGCTGTTCCACAGACGTGGACCATAATTACCGTGAGTTTTCCTTCTTACTTTAGGAGTGATTAAAAAACCTTGACCTGAAGACCTGAGGGTTCTTGAAGGCCCATAATGTAATAATAATAATAATGCATCGATTTTATATAGCGCTTTATCATATATACTCAAAGACGCTTTACAAATAGGTACATTATTCATTCACTCCAGACAAACAATGGTAGTGGCAAGCTACTTCTGCAGCCACAGCTGCCCTGGGGCAGGCTGACGGAAACGTGGCAGCCAATCTGCGCCAACGGCCTTTCCGGCCACCACCAAACATTTTTTATACATTTATACCCAGTGTTATGGACACTGAAGGCAATGCGGGTGAAGTGTCTTGCCCAGGGACACAATGGCAGGATATCTGGGGAGAGCGGGATTCGAACCGCCAACCATCCGGTTATTAGATGACATGCTCTACCTCCTGAGCCACTGCCGCCCCAAATGTAAAAGCAGTTCTGATAAATAATTAGGGCTAAGACCATTAAGAGCCTGAAAAACCAATAAAAGAACCTTAAAATCTATTCTGAAGTTGACAGGAAGCCAATGCAAAGAATTTAAAATTTGTGTTATGTGTGCTGTCTTTCTGGTCTTGGTCAGGGCCCGGGCAGCTGAGTTCTGGAGAAGTTGTAGGGGGGCAAAAGTCTTTTTAGGAAGACCAGAAAGAAGCGTATTGCAATAATCTATTCTAGAAGAAATAAAAGCATGTAAAAGTGTCTCTGCATCAGCTTGAGAGAGAAACTGCCGCACTCTGGAGATATTCTTTAGATGATAAAAACCACCCTTAGTTACAGCGGGGAAAATAAGTATTGAACACGTCAAAATTTTTCTCATTAAACATATTTCTGATGGAGCCACTGACCTGAGATTTTCACTAGATATCAGTAATAACCCAAGTAATCCATACATACAAAGAAATCAAGTCAACTGTGTTCACAGAACAAGTTATATTTAATAAAGTTGAATGACACAGGGAATAAGTATTGAACACACTTGGTGAAATTAATTTAATATTTAGTAGAAAAGCCTTTGTTGGAAATAACAGCTTCCAGATGCCTCTTGTATGGAGAAACTAGGTGCAGGCATTGCTCAGGAGTGATTTAGCTCATTCTTCCACACAAACTGTCTTCAAATCTTGAAGATTCCGTGGGTGTCTTCTTTGAACTCTGATCTTCAGTTCGTTCCATCCATCCATCCATCCATCCATCTTCTTCCGCTTAATCCTTTTCAGGTCACAGAGATTTTCAATTGGATTCAGGTCAGGTGACTGACTGAGCCATTCTAGCAGCTTTATTTTCCTTCTCTGGAGCCAGTTGAATTTCCTTGGCTGTGTGTTTGGGATCACTTGCCATGTTTACATGGACACAAGTAACTGGATTAAAAGCCTGATTGGAATAAAAATGCTTCATGTAAACATGCCAATCTGAATATTCTGACCCAATCACACTCATTCAGATCAAAATTTCCTTCCGATTGACACGGGTGGGTTATTCATTCATTCATTCATTCATTCATCTTCTTCCACTTAATCCTTTTTGGGTCGTGGGGGAGCTGGAGCCTATCCCAGCATCTTTGGGTGAGAGGCAGGGTACACCCTGGACAGGTCGCCAGTCCATCGCAGGGGGTTATGCCGATTGTTAATCCGATTGGTGCACATATAAACACTTATTCCGGAGTTTGGGTAGAAAATACTGTATGTTTACTGCGTGTTGTGTCCATAATTCTTATAATAATGAGCAGGGCAGAGGTGCCATGAACGTAGCTTTATTCTAACAATGAAATATACAGCAGCAGACTTACAGCGCTCTAGTCCAGGGCTCAACAGCGCAAAGAGAACTGATCCCTTTCACCCGTGCTCTTTATACCCTGGGTGACGTCATCACCGGAAAGGTGGGCTGCCACCCTTTGCTAATCCCCGGGAGTCCCGGCCGCCATATTACTACTACGATTTCCATACATAACACCCCCCCACTCCCGTAGAAAAATGGCAAACATACTGATCAAACCTCCCAAATTTGTAACCCGACTCACGCACTAACAGTAAAACCTTATGTACAAAAATGAATAAACAAACCTATCCTTTCACACACAACATAAAGTAGAGGGGCCAGGTAGACCACTGGCGCCCCCTACACAGCTAGGTGGATTATTCTGCTGCCATCATCCCTAAAAGTCCAAAATAAAAATACAGCCGTGTTCCTAAAACGAAAATAATCCCAGAACAATGTAAACACAAACGCAATAGATATTATACACACCCCCTACTGGCGGCCCCCACCTCAACACACCCACCCCACACTCGGGCACATCACTCACAAATCACAGTGTTGGGAGACATTATTTTAGCAATAATATCCTCTTTGACATTTCTTTATACAAACAATTCCAACACAATACTCAAAGTATGTACTCCTTGTCTCTCCTTTCCCCAAATTCACACAATTCAGATAATGCAATCAATATTTCTTATGAGATTTAGTCAACTTAAGGTTTTTTTCCTTTTTTTTTCTCACAGTTCAAATACGCATGGGGCACGAGCCCAGTAGGACCCAGAAACAACTATGTACAGTATGACACTGGGGACAAAATCCAAAACACACTTAATAAATACACCCCTGTGGGGGACCCACTCAGTAGTTTTCTCTCAGACTGAAGGGCATGGCAGATCAAAGGTGCTGGGGGACAAGGGAATTGTCATGGGGGATTGATATGTTAATACAGCACCTCAGGTAGCGGAGGAGTGTTGTGATATTAAAGAGAGTGCCTGCAACCTGAGTTTTTAAGGCTTTTGATTCTGGTGGATGTGAGAGGGAGAAGAATAAAGTTTCCTCTGCTCTGAACGCTCTGCCTGGTCATTCCTCTCTCCATACTGGTGACCCTGGACGCACAATGGAACACGAGGCGAACACCCTGGAGACGACCCGGACGAGAAGTGCCAGCAACACGTGCGCCGTTTCGGTCAAACTCCCAGACTTTTGGCTACACGACCCGAAGTCTTGGTTCCTCCACACCGAGGCCCAGTTTGCGCTCCGGGAAATAACGGCAGATGACACCAGATACTACTGCGTGGTTGCAGCACTGGACACACGCACAACCCAGCAGGTGGCGAGCCTGCTCCAACAGCCCCCAGTCCGCAACAAATACGGTGCTCTCAAAACCGCGTTGACCCGGCACTGCACGCTCTCGGACTGTGAGAGAGCGGAGAGGCTCCTGATGTGCTCCAAGTTGGGAGACGGGTCGGCGGTCGAATTGATGGAGAAGATGTTGACATTGATGGGCACAGATGACGGGCATTTCCTCTTTGCCCACCTTTTCCTCCGGACCCTCCTGACAGCAGCCAGGGCGGTCCTTGCCAAATCGCCGCTGCTGGCCGTGCGCAACTATCGGGCTCTAGCCCAAGAGGCAGATCGGATCATCCTCACCACCAGAGCCCTCACAGTGAACGCAGCGGCGTCGGAACCCAGTGAGATGACCAGCAGAGGTGAGGAGCCAGCGACGGTGGCTGCAGTGGAGGCCAAGAAGCACCAGAGAGACACGCTCTGTTTCTACCACCGCCGTTTTGGAGAGGACGCATGGCGGACGCATGGCGATGTGTGCCACCGTGCCAATTCAAGCGCTCGGGAAACGCCAGGGCTGGCAGTCAGTCGCAGCTGCAACCGCCGGTGAAGCAAGGAAACTGCTCTATGTGACAGACTCACGCTCAGGGAGACGGTTCCTTGTGGAATCCGGCTCCCAAAAGAGCCTCATCTTGTCGTCCTACGCCGACTGGCTGGCGGGAACTAGCGGCCCTGAACTGACGGTGGCAAACGGCTCAGACATTAAGACTTTTGGTGAGAGGACACTGACTGTATCCTTGCACGGCCGTACATACCAATCGATATTCATCAAAGCGGCATACAGCTTCCCCATTTTAGGCGCTGATTTTTTGTGTGCACACAGACTACTAGTCAATGTTGCTAACAGACGCCTGATTAACGCAATGTTTTTTGATTCTCTCCCCTGTACAGCTCGAGGAGCCGGGCCCACAACACTAGCCAACTTCACAGCGCCTGGGGGTATGTTCCACACACTACTCAACCAGTTCCCAGCACTCACGGTCCCGACCTTTTCGGCAACCGTCACTAAACACGGGGTGGAGCACTTCATTACCACCACGGGGCCACCCGATTTCGCACGACCTTGCCATCTGGATGCAACTAAACTGGCCATAGCGCGCAAGGAGTTTGCCAACTTGGAAAAGTTGGGCATCATCAGACGTTCAAACAGCCCATGGGCATCCCCGCTACATATGGTTCCTAAAGCCGAGGGATCGTGGCAACCTTGTGGAGATTTCCGCAGATTAAATAACGCCACAGCACACAACCGCTACCCCATCCCGCATATTCAGGATTTTTCCGTTCACCTCACCGGGGCACGCATTTTTTCCAAGATAGACCTGGTCCGCAGTTACCACCAGGTCCCGGTGCGCGCTGAGGACATACGTAAAACGGCAGTAATAACCCCGTTTGGTCTTTTTGAGTTTTTACGCAAGCCTTTCGGGTTAAAAGGTGCAGCACAAACATTCCAACGCATGATGGATGCAGTGTTGCGCGATCTGCCGTTTGTGTTCGTCTACCTGGACGACATCCTGGTGGCCAACACATCCGAGGACGAACACGTAGCCCACCTCAGGACAGTTTTCCAGAGGTTGGAGGAGCACAGATTAATAATCAACCAGGCGAAGTGCCAGTTCGGGGTGACGGGAATCGATTTTTTGGGCCACTGCATCTCACCGGAGGGCACGATACCCTTAACAGACAAAGAGCGCGCGGTGGCAGATTTTCCCCAGCCTGAGACGGTCAGGGCGCTGCAGGAGGTTTTGGGGATGGTTAACTTTTATAACCGTTTCCTCCCCCACGCAGCTCAGCTCATGCAGCCGTTGTATGCTGCACTTAAGAAACAGAAACCGACGGACAGAGTCAACTGGACTCCTGAGCAAGAGCAGGCATTTTCCGAGATTAAAACAGCCCTGGCGAATGCCGCACTGCTGGTGCACTCGGACCCGGCGGCTCGGCTAGTGCTCATTACCGATGCCTCGGACGTGGCCATAGGGGCCGTCGTGGAGCAGCACATCGCTGGTTCTTGGCAGCCGCTTGCCTTTTTTAGCAGGTCTTTGCGCGACAGTGAGCGTAAATACAGCGCTTTCAACAGAGAGTTACTGGCTCTCCACCTGGCCATATGCCACTTCCAGTTCTGGCTGGAAGGGCACACCTTCACTGCGTTCGTGGACCACAAGCCGCTAACGTACACGATGGCCAAGGTTTTGGAACCATGGTTGGGCCGGCAGCAGAGACAGCTGGTCGCGATCTCGGAGTTTACGACCGACATTCAGATTGTGGCCGATAAACTCAACGTGGTGGTGGACTGCCTCTCGCGCGCATTAGTGGCCCCAGTCTACGTGGGGATAGATTACACGGCCATGGCCGCTGAGCAGATCGGCGATGCAGACGTGTGCGCGCTCCAGTCTGGACCAACAGGGTTAAGGCTGGAGAGCAGAGTACTGCAGGACGGAGGGTCTCCCCCTAATCTGTGACATCTCTATGGGCCGCCCGCGCCCGGTGGTCCCACGTGCTTGGCACCGCCGCATTTTTGAGTCGGTTCACTCCCTGGCGCACCCAGGAGTGCGTATATCAGTCAAAATGGTGGGAGCGAAGTTCTTCTGGCTGAGCCTGCACAAACAGGTGAAACAGTGGGCGGCAGCCTGCGTAGCGTGCCAACGAGCCAAAGTGCACAGGCACACAAAGGCCCCCTTGGAGCCGTTCCATATCCTGGTTAAGCGGTTCGACCACGTTCACGTGGACCTCATGGGCCCCCTCCCACCATCGCAGGGGTTCACGCACCTCCTGACAGTGGTGGACCGCACCACGCGCTGGTCCAAAGCAGTCCCACTAGCTTCCACCGTGTCCACAGATGTAGCACGCGCTTTTTTGACAACATGGGTGGCACATTTTGGCGCCCCTTCGGACACCACGTCCAATCGGGGCCCGCAGTTTGTTTCCAATCTCTGGACCACGATGGCCCGGAGCCTGGGCGTCACAATTCATTGCATAACCGCGTACAACCCACAGGCCAATGGGTTATGCGAGCGTTTCCATAGGTTACTTAAAGCAGCGCTCAGGGCTTCGCTTACGGATGCAAATTGGGTGGACCGGTTGCCGTGGGTTCTATTAGGGTTGCATTCTGCACCAAAGGGGGATTTGGCAGCCTCCCCAGCAGGGCTGTTTTTTTCCCAGGCGCTGCGGCTCCTCGGGGAATTTTTGCCGGATAACCCCGTGCCGAACACCAATCTGTCCCCGCGTTCACGGCATAGCGCAGAGGCAGGGACGCTACCCGGCCCAGCCCACCATTGTTTTCCCCGCGCTTTTGTGCCAAAGACCTTGAAGGATGCGTTGTTTGTATTTGTCAGGCACAATGCCCACCGGACCCCATTGCACCCGCCCTACGATGGCCCATTCAGAGTGCTGGAACCCAGGGACAAACATTTTGTGTTAGACTTGGGGGGGTCACCAAGAGACAATCTGTATAGACAGGCTTAAGCCCGCCTTTGTTTTAGCAGACAAACTGGTGGTGTTGGCCCAAGCTCCTCGGTGTGGAAGACCCCCACTGAGAACTCCCCAGGTAAATGACTTGTCAGATCAGTCACACGTGCATGCGGAAGGTGTCCCTCCCCCCCATTGTCTCCCCACAGACAGACACACCCCCAGGAACCCCCCACCGACACAGCAGCGCCTCGGAGCCAAAGACACTCCCCCCCCCCCCCCCCCCCGTTACAGCAGCTGTGGACGGAGGCTGAAGCCCAAAGGACATGAGGGTTAAGGCTCAGTCTGAGAGTCTGAGGGGGCGGTGTGGGGGACCCACTCAGTAGTTTTCCCTCAGACTGAAGGGCATGGCAGATCAAAGGTGCTGGGGGACAAGGGGAATTGTCATGGGGGATTGATATGTTAATACAGCACCTCAGGTAGCGGAGGAGTGTTGTAATATAAAAGAGAGTGCCTGCAACCTGAGTTTTTAAGGCTTTTGATTCTGGTGGATGTGAGAAGGAGAAGAATAAAGTTTCCTCTGCTCTGAACGCTCGGCCTGGTTATTCCTCTCTCCACACCCCAGTCATTTTACAAACCCAGTGGAGGGCCCCCCCTTGGATTGCCATCTGGTGGTTCCCACCCAGCGCACCTCCGTTTCATGGCCTCTGGAGGTGAACTACGCCGTCTCCTCTTCTCCACCACACGATGCCGCTCGTTAGGGTGTCTCTATGTCTCATCAGACAAGCCCAAATAGCTGTCACTCCGGGCTGCTGTCACCTGTAGCCGCCCCTGGTCATCACACTGCTTGCGACGTCTGTGGGTCCCTCTCGGCCGAGCTTCAACCCTTGGGCGGACCTCATCACCAATACACAGGGGAGCTCTATCACGCCTCTTCAGCCCACCATGTTGCGAGCGGGCCTCCCATTTGGCGCTGATCATTTTGCCAGCCCGGCCTGAAGCCATTTCCGAAGGCCGTCGTTTGGCGTGTTTCAAAACTGCACCAGCTGGTCTTGCCCCAGTGCTCTTCAGTGCTGGTGGTTCGGTCCCGCTTACCGACCCAGGCGTCCCGCCATGCCATCCAGTTCCCACACCAATGGCAACGTGGACACTGGCATCGTGTCCATCCCGGGGAGGCGCTCCGTGATGTGCATCCTGCTCACCTCTTATGATTCCAGACCAGTCATTGTCCCACACTTCACCATCATCCACATACAGAACAGGTCGGTCCCACAATCCGCAGCCCAACCACTCCTCTGCAGTGTTGCTGGCGATCAAGAAGCCCAAACCATAAAACATGTTGCACCCCACGATGTTGGATCCCATACTGGTCACTACCACCTGGACGTTCGTCATTATTCTGGACTTGTACACCGCCAACAGCTCCACAGACTCCACAACAGCCAGCCTATTCCTCCCATAGCTGTAGTAGGGCGCGGACACTCTGCGTATGAGGTGGTGGGGAAACAAGACTCTTCACCCTTGCCAAATTTAACACAGAGGTCACCGCTCCCGTGTCAACCAGTAACGACACCTCAGCACCATCCAGCAGCACGGTACAAAAAATACATCCATCCGTCTCCGAAGAAACTGTGTGGATGACCGTAGGAGTCACCGTAGGAGTCAGCTTTCAGTCCCCTCACTCAAAATTTTTGGAGGTCCTCGCAAAATAGTGTAGCAGGCCACATTTCCCTCAGCACTTGCCCTTCGCCGGACACTCTCTGGACTTATAACGGTGTCTAGTGGACCCACAGCTGTAACATCTTGGCGTACCCGGGGAAGACCTAATCTTAACAATGGAAGTATATTCCTCTTCCTCAACGTCATCTTCATCTTCTGGATTGGCTGTCAGCACCTTTATACGAGGCTCATCTTGCATTGGAGTGGACCTCCCACTGAGGTCCCTTGCTACTGTTTCAGCTGCCTCAAACTGCTGTGCTACCTCAATAGCTGTGGCTAATGTCAACTCGCTTGCATGTGTTAAGAGTCATGACCGAGCCGCAGGACAGCACACATGCTCCGCTAGTTGGTCCTGGATCATTTCATCCTGCAGAGCTCCAAACTGGCAGTCACTCACCAGCTGACGCAGGTCTGCAACAAACCTCTTCACTGACTCTCCCGTCCGCTGGTGGCGCTGCCAAAACTGAATGCGGCGGACGATGACATTCTCCAAGGCGTGAAAATAGCGCACCATTAGCTCCACCACCTTGTCGAAGCTATCAGCTCCTTCCAAAGTACTGAGGATTCTTTGGCCCTCCATGCCCAAGTTATGGACCAATATTGCCCTTGCTCGTAGCTTCTCAAGCTCGCCAAGGTTAAGAGCCACCAGGTAATTTGTAAAAGCCACAAACCACCTAGGCCAAGGCACGGGAGGCTCACCTGGGGCCTTCAAGAACGGCCGAAAGTTGGTATCAGCACACTCCACAACCGTGTTCTCCTCATCGCCAAATGTTGTGTCCATAATTCTTATAATAATGAGCAGGGCAGAGGTGCCATGAACGTAGCTTTATTATAACAATGAAATATACAGCAGCAGACTTACAGCGCTCTGGTCCAGGGCTCAACGGCGCAAAGAGAACTGGCCCCTTCCGCCCGTGCCCTTTATACCCTGGGTGACGTCACCACCGGAAAAGTGGGCCACCACCCCTTGCTATTCCCCAGAGTCCCGGCCGCCATATTACTACTACTATTTCCATACATAACACTGCGCATGTCTCTATGTCAGTCACATGTCAACTTGACAAAAAACAAAACTGGTCTGTATCATCCTGCTGTCTCCTTCTGTTCGTCATATGCAGAAATGTGTGATGCTGGACTTTTAGCTTCATTACGGAGACCAGCAGAATCAAAAGTACAGTCTGAATAACACAATACAGGTCCATTTCAAAAAGAGAAAGACACGAGAAAGACAAGAGAAAGAGAAAGACTACTATTTCCAGAATGTCGGATAATTGTGCGCATGTCAAAATGATTTAGTCCGTTCAAACGTGTGACACATGGAAACGCACGTCCTTATCGGATCAACTTTTTCAGGGTCCATGTAAACAGTAAAGTTCTGATCTGAACTGTAATCAGATTGAAGAAATTTTGCACATGTAACCGTGGCTACTGTCTTGCTGAAATGTTCACCCTCATTTCATCTTAAGCATCTTGGCAGATAGCAACAGGTTCTTATCAAGGATTTGTCTATACATTTGTCCATTCATCTTTCCTTCATTTATATGAAGTCTGCCTGCACCATGTGCTGAAAAACACCCCCACACCATGATGCTCCCACCTCCAAACTTCACTGTTGGTATGGTGTTTTGGGGCTGATGTGCAGTGCCATTTCTCCTCCAAACATGCTGTGTTGTGGCATCCAAAAAGTTAAATTTTGGTCTCACCTGACCATACTGGATTCTCCCAGTATTTTACTGGCTTGCCCAAATGTTGTGCAGCAAACTTTAAACAAGCTTCAACATGCTTTTTCTTCAACAATGGAGCCTTGCGAAGTGAGCAGGCATAAAGCCCATGTCGGATGAGTGCATTACTTATTGTTTTCTTTGAAACAGCAGTACCTGCTAATTCCAGGTCTTTCTGGAGCGCTCCACAAGTGGTCGTTGGCTCTTGGATAATTCTTCTGATAATTCTTTTGACTCTTCTGTCAGAAATCTTTGAGGAGCTCCTGGTCATGGCCGGTTTATGGTAAAATGGTGTTCTTTCCACTTCTGAATTATATCTCCAATAGTGCTCACTGAAACATTCAACAGTTTAGAAATGTGCCTGTAACCAATGTCATCATTATGTTTTGCAACAATAAGGTTGTGTAGGTCTAGAGAGAGCTCTTTGCTTCTACCCATCATGAGTTCTTTATGGTGTGACAATCTGATATTCACAGATCTTTTTAAAGGTATCAGTCAGGACTTAACCAGCTAAAATTACTTTGCACTGATGGGGGATGAGATGACTTCCTAAATTTTGATGGATTTCAGCTGGTTTCTTAGCTTTCTATGCCTTTATGCACCTCTTTTTCTTCATGTGTTCAATACTTATTCCCTGTGTCATTCCACTTTATTAAACATAACATGTGTGAACACAATTGCCATGATTTCTTTGTATGTGTGATGGCCAGAGTGCCAATTCCATCCGCGCTTGGGTTGTCCAGTATTTCCCCTGTTCTATCTTATTTCGGGCCTTGTCATATGGCTTCCTCCAGGCTCTTATTTTGACAGTGTCACGGCGGGACTTCTGGCTGTCAAAGCCAAGCCGCGACATGACAGCTGTATGGTATTTCATTAATTACTTTCCCCTTTCCTGATTGGTTTTTGTTTCTCCATTTAAGGGAGCAGCTGAGGCTTACTCCTCGCTGTGACCTACAACACAACTTCATGCACCTCCGTGTACGCGACTGGAGTCCCAATCCCCGGCTCCCGTCTTTCCTGTGATTCATCTTAGCCCTTCTTCTCGTAAGTGTTTATTATACAGCGTAGGCTCCGACCTCACTCCTGTTCATAGTTAATCTTCTGAGTCCGTTATCTTGTGTCATAGTTTGTGTTCGTGTTTTTGCCCCATGTGGCTGTTTATTTTGTCATTTTAGTCTTTTGTTAATAAACAAGCAAACTCACTGGTTGGCCTCTAGCGTCTCATTGATGCCCTGCAATGGGCATCCATAACAGTAGGCCGCAGCCAAACGAGACCCCGGCCACCATGAGTCTGTTTTTTGGGCTTGTACTTTTCCCCTTCTTTTTATTTCCTTGGTACCAGTGTGCTGTGGGAAATGTCGTCGCCGAGAAAGGGGTATTCTTTGAACTTGGGCTACAAGCTAATCGTGTTCCTCATCGAGGTAGATGGCATCCTCTCCCAAGCTTGTAGCCACCCCATCCCCAGCAGCTCATGCTGGTACCTGGACCTCACTGAGGCAACAATTAAGCGCAATCCTCGCCACGCCGATCACGCTGAGGTTAGGAAGAGGATGGCCGAAATTACGGCACTTTGGGAGAGTATCCGTGGGCCAGAGAGGAGTCCCAGCAGGAAGCCGAAGTCAAGGCCGATGGTGAGGCATCCCCACTCCTCGCCTCGGGATCCGGTTCCTGCCACCCATCCAGCCCAGGGATCTGCGTCACCAAAGTGTCGTTCCCATCCGCAGTGGAAGAAGAGGACAGCCGGGATTCCCCGTGAAGAGACGCAGTGGGCAGCTGAGCTCATCCGGGGCCGTCTGGCTGAAGCACGCTCCTCCTCTCATCCCAGCCAGATCCTTAAGCATGTGGTGCCAGCAGTTAGACTGGTGGAGGTCAATCCTGAACTTCATCATTATCCTGAGTACACCGAGCTGCTAGCCTCCGTTTCTACGCAACAGCAGCGCTTTCCAGATTTGAACCTAGCCTCACCCTCTGCTGGCAAATGTTGTCACCCTGGTTCCCATCAGCCTCAGCGAGATTCCCATCCAGATCCTGCTCCAGGCCACCGTGCGAACTCTGCCTCCCAGCCAGGTGTTACCCCTGTGTCACGATGGCATGGGCAGACAGCAGCTTCAGCCTCCGGGTCATCCGTCCCCGCTGTTCTGTCAGCTCCTCGTCCCCGGACTGCCTCGGCTGCTCCTCCCTCCTCCTCGGCGCTCTCTCCAGCTGCTGTGAATTCAACGAGTCCTGCTCTGGCTCAGCCCGTCCCGAGCACGGGGTTCATAGTCCCCTGAGCTACCTCCACCTGCTGTAGCCATAAATATTGAACCTGCATCCTCTGTGTCTCCTTCCCCTCTCTACGAGCATCCCCGGTGCCAGGAATAGACCGTTGGACAAAGGAGGAGCCTGTGGCCCTGGAGAGCCTGGTGCCGGCCCCGCAGCTGCGTCATGGGCAGAGGAGAAGGGCGGACTGCCTTTTGGAGCCTGTGCCAACGATCAAGCGTCCCCGGGTCTCCGTGGAGGAGCAGTCGGACCCAGCAGGTCACGGATCCCCTGCCACCACGCCGTGCGGGCCGCCGGTGTGTCATAGTTTGTGTTCGTGTTTTTGCCCCACGTGGCTGTTTATTTTGTCATTTTAGTCTTTTGTTAATAAACAAGCAAACTCACTGGTCGGCCTCTAGTGTCTCATTGATGCCCTGCAAGGGGCATCCATAACAGTATGTATGGATTACTTGGGTTGTTACTGATATCTGGTGATATTGTGTTCAATACTTTTTTTTCCCTGCTGTACATTTCTGATATGTTGTTTAAAACTAAGATTCTGGTCAAAGACCACTCCTAAATTTTTCACAGTTTTAGAGGACTTTGTTGCCAGTATCTGTAAATCTCCTGACAGTTTCTCTCTCTGAGCTTCTGTCCCAATAACTAAAATTTTTTGTATTGTCCTGGTTGAGCTGTAAAAAGTTGTCTGCCATCCACTGTTTAACATCATAAATACAGTTTAAAAGAGAATCAGTAGGTCCAAGGTCATCAGGAGACATGGCCATGTACAGCTGGGTGTCATCAGCATAACTATGGAGATTTATGCTGTGCCTCCTGATGACCTCACCCAGTGGACCTAAAATTGAATCTTGCGGAACACCACAATTTATTTTATAGCTTTTAGATGACTGAACCTCAGTATTTACAAAGAACTCTGTTAGTGAGATATGACTGAAACCATTTTAAAACTGAATCAAGCAGCAGCTGGTAGTTTATTCTGTTTATTTTGTAGTTAAAAATAACGCTGCAGTGAGGAGCAGGTAAGTGCTTCCACTGTGTTCTCAGTATTAATATACAATAGGAGTCTGACACACTAATGTAATGCTGGCTTCAAATATTTTTCCCCATCAGTAGCTCCTCTCCTCCTGCTAAATTCTCTTTCCCCTGCATTGTCAGAATTCATGCACAGATCTGTGGCAGAGGTGGGTGAAATAGACAGAAATTGTACTCAGTAAAAGTAGGGCTACCTTGTGACATTAAGAGCATGAAAGTAGCTACTAAGTTACTTAAGCAAAACAGTCTAATCAACAGACAAACTAATGTGCAAGATTTTTCTCCTGAATCTGTGACTCCATAAATTTAGTTTTTTTCCTCATCCATTTAGGGCCTGTTTCTAATGAATCCATGTACAACTATTTCCTTGTGTATACTGTATATAAAATTTTCCCACAAATGGGATTTTTATGACAGAAATTTGCAACTTCTGCTCATAAAATTTATGGGTTTTCCCTCATAAATCTGTGACTTTTTCGTATACTTAAGCCTTTTTTTGTAAATTTGTGACTGTTTTTGATAATATTTCAACTTTTTCATATAAATTTGCAACTTTTTACTCAGAATTTTACAATGTTTTTCTCATACATTTAACTCTTTCCAAGTTACAAAGCTATTATTATAATTTGCTTCTGAGCCTAAGTAGAGGAACCATATCAACCCCAATCTCAATAAAATAAGATGATTGATTTATCAAAATTATTGTAGATACAGCCATTTCTGGTGAGAATATTACAGTATAAACACACTGATTTTTTATATAAATACCATTATAGTATCAGTGCTGACAGACAGGCTGAACTCTGTCCTCATTCTCCTTTAGAAGAGATCTGACTGAATCATGGAACTATACAGAACATCACTGCAGTGTTCAACACCAAGCCTCATCATCTCTTGACTGTAATCATCAAATGTTAAGTCACGTTTGGACTGTGAAGTCTATTTCATGTGTGTTCTGGCCCCTGAGCCAGCCTTATTAAAGGGGTCATTGACTGTACTTTTTCCAAATTTTAATAGCTCACACGTCTTAATGAAATGTTTGTGACATATTTTGTTCATATTTTCTTTAATTTTTTTAATCATTAAAGCAAACTTGTTTTGCACTTTTCCTTGCTTTCTTGAAACGCTCCGATTTAAAGCCTGTCACTTTAAGAACCATCCTTCACCTACTCAACTCCGCCCTCCCTCTTATGTCAGTTTACCATTAGCTGACTAGCTTATAGTTTCCTAGCTCGGATGAGCGGCTCACAGTCGATGGTGTATCTCGCATCACTCTGGCCCATCTCCCAATAATTTTACTATGATTCCACAACGAATCACTTGCACCGTGCTCCGGACGGCCCCCCAATTGCTCTGTGGGATTCTGCTCTGGAGTCACCACAGAATTGTGAGGAAGCTGTCCTCCGAGTTATTTAGCACTGGGTTCTCCACGAACATGTGTCTGTGATCGGGGAGGGGCGGCCACCTTCCGGCTGTCTCCCAACCCCGTCGCGAGGGCCCTTCCATCACCAGCCGTGGTGGCTATCCAAGGCCAACGGGAGATCCACATCACTATGGTATTGCTATGTCTAGGCAGGATTCTGATTTAGAGGCTGTTATTCAAGATTCAAAGGCTTTATTATCATGTGCACAGTTAAGAAATGCTACATTTCCTGATCAATGAAATTCTTACTTTGCTCTCCGAACGAATGCCAAGTTAAAAGGTACAGAAACAACAATTCTAATAGGTCATGACACACTAACACAGAAACTCAATCGTAGTACTAATGGATGCTAGGACACATACACCAACACACAGTTAGGCAGTAGAGGAATGAAACTGAAAAGTCACCGGATGACTAAAGTAATAGTGGTATATTGATATCAGATGATGTGAACCTGAGATGGCATGAACCTACACTACCGTTCAAAAGTTTGGGGTCACCCAGACAATTATTTTGTGTTTTCCATGAAAAGTCACACTTATTTACCACCATGAGTTGTAAAATGAATAGAAAATATAGTCAAGACATTGACAAGGTTAGAAATAATGATTTGTATTTGAAATAATAATTTTTTCCTTCAAACTTTGCTTTCGTCAAAGAATCCTCCATTTGCAGCAATTACAGCATTGCAGACCTAACATGATTGCACAAGGGTTTTCTAATCATCCATTAGCCTTCTGACGCAATGAGCAAACACACTGTACCATTACAACACTGGAGTGATAGTTGCTGGAAATGGGCCTCTATACACCTATCTAGATATTGCACCAAAAACCAGACATTTGCAGCTAGAATAGTCATTTATCACATTAGCAATGTATAGAGTGTATTTCTGATTAGTTTAAAGTTATCTTCATTGAAAAAAAATGCTTTTCTTTCAAAAATAAGGAAATTTCTAAGTGACCCCAAACTTTTGAACAGTAGTGTATGTACAATGTGCAAATGAGCATTGTGCAACCTGATGTGAACCTGAGATGGCATAGACTTATGTACAGTGTGCAAATGAGCACTGTGCAACAAGCAGTGTATAATTATAAATTATTGATAATTAGTAGCAGAGATGATATGGACATCAGACAGGTGATACTATACAGTATCTACTGTACAGGTGAGCAGTGTGCAAATTTAGCAGCCGGTGTGTGAGTTCCTATATGCAAAGCTGTGTTACAGAGTTTTGGGAGTTGTTGTCTGTTCATGAGTCTGATGGCAGTGGGAAAGGAGTTTTTCCAGTCTGGCTGTCCGGTATTTCACACTTCTGTACCTCTGGCCTGAGGGTAGAAGTGTGAACAGTCTGTGTTGGGGGTGGGTGGGGTCCCGGAGGATGGCGTCAGCTCTCTTTTGGACTCTGCAGTGGTAGATGCTCTGCAGAGAGGGGAGTGGAGTCCTGATGATCTTCTCCGCTGTCTTCACCACTCTCTGCAGGCATTTGCGCTCCAGAGCAGTGGTGTTGCCATACCACGCAGTGATGCAGTTGGCCAGGATGCTCTCGATGATGCAGCTGTAGAAATTGTTGAGGATCCTGGAAGACATGCCAAACTTCTTCAGCCCCCTCAGAAAGTACAGCTGCTGCTGAGCTCTCTTAACCAGCTCTGTGGTGTTGCGTGTCCACTTAAGGTCCTCGCTGATGTGGATGCCCAGGTATTTAAAGCTGCTCACCCTCTTCACCTCAAGCTTCCGGATGAATAGTGGCCGATGGGGTCTCCTCCTCCCTTTCCTCATGTCAACTATCATTTCCTTTGTCTTGTCCATGTTGAGGGTGAGATTGTTGTCCTCACACCATGACACCAGGTTGGCCACCTCCCTCCTGTAGGATGCTTCGTCATCACCAGTGATGCGTCCTATCACTGCTGTGTCATCCGCAAACTTTAGGATGATATTGTCTTTGTGGGAGGCAACAGTCATGGGTGAAGAGGCTGTAGAGGATGAGGCTGAGAACACAACCCTGAGGGACACCTGTGTTTGTAATGATGCTGGCTGTTACCCATCCTGACAGACTGGGGCTTGCCAGTTAGAAGGTCCCGTAGCCAGTCACAGAGGGTGGGGTGCAGGCCAAGTGAAGACAATTTGTCGGTGACAGACAGGCTGAACTCTGTCCTCGTTCTCCTTTAGAAGAGAATGAGAACAGGGTTATGGAACAAGGGTTATGTCTGGAAATAAGGGCGGACACGTCCACGTGTTGAGGTTAGCTTTATTGAGCCAAGACAGCAAAACAGTACAGAACAGACTGTGGTTGGAAGCAGGTAGATGCAGGAAGAGTGCCAAGAGAGCACAGCTGGCCCTGGACAGCTGTCTAATATACCCTGCGGTGTTGTGACATCACACATGTGTATGTGCTACCACAGCGTAGTGCCTCGCACCATTTCACATACACTACATTTATCCCCCCCCCCCCCCGAGAAGCTCAGGACTTTGGCTAACTTAGCTAGTTTAGTTAGCTTAGCAGGCACAAGCTAGCAAAACATGTATATTAGCATATCGGCTAACGTAAAATGAAACACATTCATACGACTGGGCCGAACAGGCCACTATAAAGATTAGCGTACTGGTTGATGCAAAACAGAACTGTTCAACAATTCAACCACAGTATTACTGGGCAACTGGGTAGAATGCCAATGTACCCACATGGTCATGTGGGTTATTCTGCCAGTGAACAGTGTCATGGTGCGGTCCTCGCGGGCCACTAATGAGACGCTATAGGCAATCAGTGAGTTTGCGTATTTATTAAAGGACTGATACGAGGTACAAAATAATGAGCCATGTGGGGCAAAACACAAATAAAGGCTATGACTAGGACATACTAATGATACACTGAGAACAAGGAGAAACTTACTGGGAGCACGGAGGATCAAGGGAGTGACTGAAGCCAGGATTAGGAGCTTCAGCCAAACGTTGGGGAAACCAGCGTTATGCGTCTGTGAGGTCGCAACCCGGAGTAACCTAAGCTGCTCCCTTAAGTAGGGCTAAGGATTAATCAGCTGATGAGGCAGTCATCAGCTGAATGCAGTTCAGCTGTCACAGAGGAACTCAGCTCTGACAGCCGGAAGCCCCTCTGAGATGCTGTCAAAATAAAAGCTCGGCGAGCCACAAGGAACTAACACAAGATGGGAGGAAAATACTGCATGACCCGAGCGCGGACGATATCGGCGCTCAGACCATGACAAACAGACCATGCACTGACTGCTAATGTATTTAAAGTCAGTGACATAGTCCTCAAGATGAAGAGGTCTCCATCGGACTCGTGCCAAGCGGGGCTCAGGCTGCACCGGCTCGGGTGGTTCCGGCGGGCACCCCGCTGGAGCTGCGAACCGTTCATCGACGAAGTTCCAGTCTGGACGGGCCGGCTTGGTCGCGGTCTCTTGGTCAGAAGTGGGAGGTGGCATCCTCCTTCTGCAGTGGCTGGCATGCCGTCGTGACCCAACAGTCAGACGGAAGGCAGCTGGTCCTAGCTCAGTGGTGATCTGCGCCAACACTGGCCAAAAGGACTGCAGCTTGTCAGGTCAATGTACCCAGAGTCGAGCACCATGAGTGAAGGGCGTTCTGCTTGTCATTCCTTCTTCATGATGTACTGTTGTCTCTCTGCCACCCTGTTGTTAGGGGAGAGCGCCACCGCTGGAGTGTCATCTGATGGAGGACGTAGCCGGTCCTGTTCAGCTACAGCTACGGCTTGTAACTCCTGCAGTAATGTGGCAGTTTGAGGAGGCTCGTGCTGCGTGGGGCACTTCTGTCGTTGCTTTTCCGCCCCGCTGCTGGAGAAGGGCACCATTACTGGAGTGTTGTCTGGTGTGTCGTTGGGTGGAGGACGTAAGCTGTCTGGGGGAAGATGTACAGGCAGGCCAGTCTTGCCGCTGATAGGGAAGGCCTTACCGTCTTCTAGGTCCTGCGTGGCTGTGGACCGGAGCTTCTGTGGTGAGGCGGCAGCTCGAGTACACTCGTGCTGTGTGAGAACCAGCTCTGGGTCCTGTGTGAATGTGGTCTGGAGCTCCTGTGGTGGCTCCAGTTCTACAGCGTTCTGCTCGGTGTGTAGTGCGAAGCAGGGAGTGGCTGCATCCACGTCTGAATGCAGTAGACTCAGGCCATCGTCAGCCAAACTGAGCTTACCGTTGAGTTGGCATGCTGTGGTGCCTTGCTGTCCCATGATGTCTACCTTGGAGATGTCATAAAGAAATGTGGGGTCGAAGGGCTGAGCAGCTGGGACAACAGCTTGTACCAGTGGAGCTGAATGTGGGGAGCGCGGGTCAGGGCCCACTAGCTGCGATGCTAACTCGGGGCCCACTAACTCAAGCTGGGATGCTAATTCCACCATGTCCGCCCATGGTAGTTAGTTCCAGCACCATCAGCAGCAATTCCTGTAGCATTTCCACTGTGTCTGCCAATGGCAGGTCGTCCAGGAACCCCCGCAGCAACTCCTGCAGCAACTCCTGTATTGCCAAATTTGTGGTGTACGCCTCCTAATGTCCTTGCATCAGCCCGTCTTCCAAGTCTCTGAACTCGCACATGCTAGCCAAACAGCGGAGGGCGGCTACGTACCGTAGGACTGACTCGTCCGATTGCTGTTGGTGCTGGTAAAACACACTTCTTTGGGCCATTATCCTCTGTGGAACAGTGAAATGTCTGGTCAACAAAGCTACACACCATTCATAGATGTCCGCAGGTCCAAGCAACCGAAAGATGCGCTGTCCCTCAATGCCAAGGCTATCAAGTAGTATGGCCCTTCACTTAGCCTTGCTAATGTTAGCTAGATTGAAGGTGGATATGCAGGGTTTAAACAGTTCATACCAGCAGGACCACGGGATAGGTGGCTCAACAGGCTGACCCATGCAACTTCGATATTGTGTGGGTCATCCTCGTCGGCATTGTTATGTCTGGAAATAAGGGCAGACATGTCCATGTGTTGAGGTTAGCTTTTTTGAGCTAAGACAGTAAAACAGTACAGAACAGGTTGTGGTTGGAAGCAGGTAGATGCAGGAAGAGTACCAAGAGAGTGCGGCTGGCCCTGGGCAGCCGTCTAATATACCTTGCTGCGTCGTGACATCACACGTGCGTACGTGCTACCGCAGCGTAATGTGTTGCGCCGTTTCACATACACTACAGAGGTGTTCAGTCATAATCCCACAGATGGTAGAGTCGCACCAATGGCTACTCAGCTAAGCACATACAAGGGGGGCTGAAAAGTTCATAGTGCTCAAATTTGACCAAATGTGGTTTATTTTTCAACACAGTCTCCCCTGCGGTCCACATCCTTCTTCCATCAGTGTGCAGTGGTTGGATCCCTGCAGTTGAAAAATAAACCACATTTGGTCAAATTTGACCACTACGAACTTTTCAGCCTATGAACATTTCAGCCCCCCAGTACACCTGTTGAAACAACACATCATCAGTAGGGTAAAACTCACCTGTTTTATGACCGTCTAATCCCAGCTCACGTCCTCTATTAGTATAATATAACAAACAACAAGGTCAAATTAGACAAAGACTCCTTCTACTAAACAATTTCACGTGAGTTGAACAGTGGGTGAACAATGTTGAATAGTGGGTGAACAATCCAACGCTTGGTGAATTCTGCTTCACAATGATAGGAAGAGCCGACATCGAAAGATCAAAAAGCGACGTTGCTATGAACACTTGGCCGCCACAAGCCAGTTATCCCTGTGGTAACTTTTCTGACACCTCCAGCTTAAAACCCCAAAAGTCAGAAGGATCATAAGACCTCGGTTTCACGGTCTGTATTCATACTGAAAATGAAGATCAAGCAAGCTTTTACTCTTATGCTCCACAGGAAGTTTCTGTCCTCCTTGAGCTCATTAGGACACCTGCATTACAGTGAGTGGCATGTGCTACCTCGAAGGTTAATAGCTCAGGGGCTAATAGGCTACCTTTAGCCTCCCCCTTCTATCTACATGACGGACAGCTAGGCGAGCCAATAGTAGAGCAGTGGGTGGGTCTTTATGATAGATGGCGGAGGGTTGGCTTTATATGGTTTAATCAAAAATGTTTCTGGCATTTCTTGGGAGAGGAAAAACGCAATGAAGTTTGTGTGTTTTTTTTAAGAGAATTGACTGTTTTGAAATTTTTTGATAATTACGTGACCAGTAGACTCATTTCAGACAGTTAAAACCTACAAACACCATTTTTCAGTCAATGACCCCTTTAAAATAAGCTCTTTTGGACTGTTAGTTGTCTTCATTTGTGGTTTATGTGGCTGCCTGGTCTGCTTTTATCAAAACTGTTTTTTTGGACTGGTAAATGTGTAGTTTACGTGGCTGTGCTGAGCTCAGGGTATATATTCAAGTATTTTTCTTTTACATAAACTGTTGAGGGGCCTGGGGCCTATTATAGGTGATTCTTGTTTGTCGTGTGTTTCCTCTGTCAGCAGTGCTGTGTGGCGGCTGTGCCAACACACTGTTGTACCTATAAGACTGCAGTTGTAACACTGTAATGATCAGGCTGATGGTTAATTAAACCTGTGGCACATTCAGGCAGGTATAGTTGGGTTATTTGGTAGCCTGTGTGTTATGGGTTTTAATAATAATAATAATGAAAGCACCAAGGTGCTGATGCCTCGGTGCCTGTGGCATGGTAGCATGGGAGGCTGTAAAAAAGTCACACTGCCACTACTAGTGGCCCAGCATAGTTATTACAATACCTTTTTTTCCCAGCAACATTGATAGTAAAGGTGAGTTAAATTTGTGTTTATTTTGAAAACAAAGCCTTATCTGGAAATTGTGGCAAATTAAAAGATGAGAAAACATGGCGATACAAGTCTTTAGTTCCAGTTGATTTTGAGCGGGTGAACTGAAAAGCTAGAAACAGACAGATACACGCACAAACACATGGAGTGATTACCATATGCCTATGCTGCCTTTGCACTGAGGCATAAAAATACAGAAGCACAAGAAGAAAATCAGGAGCACAAAGAAAAAAGCTGGAATAACAGATTTTATTAATTGAATGCATATATAGTTACTGTGCTGCCGCAGTCTGTCTCTCTGTGTTGGCCCTGCAATGGACTGGTGATCTGTCCAGGGTGTACCCTGCCTCTCGCCCAAAAATGCTGGGATAGGCTCCAGCCCCCCCCGTGACCCGAAAAGGATTAAGCAGAAGAAGATGGAATAGTTACACGATGGCATGCAATAGCAGGTAAACATCAAAATTTCCATAAGTAAAAGCATAATTATGAATATTAAATCAGAATGGTTTGGAATGTTTCACACATGTGTAATGAATATTGAGAGTTTAAGTAATTGTGCAAACAACTAAGTTTGTCCAAACTTTAATTTACTGAAATACAGTAACTGTCATAAACCTCCCCGTGTGCTTTTCCACAGCGCACGGAGGAAGAGAAGGATAGATGAGGATTTACGCGCAGGGTTCACCAGACACACATTTATTGATAACACACAGTTCAAAAAGTAAAGACTTACAGGAATGTAACAGTTGTGCACATAAAGGCTGACACAAAATAGCGTACAGCAGGCAGACCACTGTGCACCATGGCCACAAACACTAACAGGACAAAGTGCTCGTGTAAATTTGGAGTTCTCAAGGACGCTCGACTGGCACGGGAGAAGAGCTGGGCAGCAGTGCCCGAGCGTAGCAGTTGTGCTGCCAGAGGAAACGCTACAGACAAGCGTCGCAGCACAACTGCAAACAGAAACACGGAAAAGCTCTTACTCACCGTGCAGGAGCAGTCCGAGTCATCCAAGGTAGACAGCAAGCACAAACATAAATAATCCTTCGGGAGGTGACGGTTAGACGGCGGAGAATAAGCGCGTAACCCATACAATGATCCAGCAGCGTTTGTCTAGCGAAGAGCTGCTTAAATACAAACACAGCTGGCCACACAAATTGGGCACACCTGGGCCAGGTGTGGGAAAGAAAATTACCAGGGCTGGGAACAGCTGATAGAACCAGAGGGAAAGCGAGGGGTCGTGGCTGGAACGACAGACTGTCAACAGCGTGGGAGAAAGTAGGTCACTGAGGCTGACTAAGAGCTGCTGGTCAGGCAGTGGCTATGGTTATGGAATAAGTACAAAAATACACAAAATGTACATAAACAGTGAAACCAAAACCCACAGAGAGATCAAGGCCGAGCCGGGGAAAGCCAAGCGGGCTCGGCTCGTGACAGAGCCCCCCCCTTTAAGGGGTGGATTCCCAGACACCCAAGGTAACATCAAGAAGACACCCCCCCCCCCCGCCAACAGTTGCAACAACAAGAACAAACAACACGAACCCGGGTGGGCGGTAGGGGGAACAGGAAGGAGGAAACACAATGCCCCACCCAAGGCCCACAATTAACCCTCCCAAGTCCACGGGAATTGGGGCTCAGGAAGCCGCCCAGAGTCCCAGGCCCAGCAGAAGGTCTGGTGGACCGAGTCTGGCGGCCTGCCGGAAAATATGAGCCACCTGACCTGGGAAGTCAATTCTTCTGGCGGCCGGCCAGCGTAGTTTAGCCACCAGGACCAAAGGGGTGAAGCAGGAGGTGGCCTGCCCACCAGAAGGCTCACTGGTGAATAACAGGACCGGGGAAAGGGGACCTCCATGGCATCAGGCAGGGATAAGGGGACCACGGCATCCTCAGAATGGCCCACAACTGCACCCGCAGTGGAACCCGACCGGGCCGGCTTCATTGCACCCATGGTGACCTCCGGCTGAGGCTCGGCTGCACCCACGGTGGACCCCGATTGGGCCAAAGCTGCACCCACGGTGAGAGGACCAACCCATAGAGGCACCAGGCCGAGGAGGCGATCGATGAGGGGAGCCCTGATGACCTTGGCAAGAGGGGCTGAAGCAGCGATGCCCTCCTTTGGCAGGGCCAGACCCTTGGAGACCTCCGGCAGCGACTCTGCAGCACCCGCGGTGGGCCCCGATTGGGCCACAGCTGCACCCACAACGGTCCCGATCTGGGATCTGGCTGCACCCACGATGGGCTCCGGTTGGAGCACCGTTGCGACCAGCAGTGACCCCCATCAGGGGCCTCATTGCTCCCGCAGTGGCCTCCCCAGAGAGGGAGGTGGTGCTCCTAACGCCACCTGGCGCTGGATCCCGATCCTCGGTGGCCTCCGGCAAAGTCAGCTGCTCTCCAGCAACCCTGGCAGAGGGCTCCGACCCCGGATGGAGAGAAAAAGAGACCAGGTCAGAGTCGCCAGCAGCGGCAGAGCCCAGTGAGGCGGCCCCGAGGGCTACTACGAGCTGCCCCGGGCCCTCCTCGCCATGAGTCGGGCAGTGTGACTTTGACATATGTGGAATTGACACAATGGAACACACTTGCCTGAACTGGGCTCCACCGCTGTCCAGGACTCCGGCGATTTGGGGTGCATAACCTCCATCGACGAGCCTGGTGCTGTGCTCTCGTCGACCTCCTCTGGGACCACCAACCTCTCGTCATTGTCGGTAGACATCTACGGTGATGGCAGCTCCTCTCCGGTGACCCTAGTGAGGGGCTCGACAGGCATGGGAGAGAAGGAAAGGTTAGGGTCACCGGCAGCAGCAGAGCCCGGCGAGGGAAGGCCAGGTGCGGCCAAGAGCCGCACCCGACTCTCCTCCCCAAGAGCCAGATAAGATCTCTCAATCATTGGCAGTTGAACTACAGGAGAGATAACTTGCCTGTGCTCGAGCTCTACCGCCGTCCAGGACTCCGACGCTGTCAACGATGAGGGTCCGGGTCCAGTCAGCTGGGGGTCTGGTCTGGGGGATGACTCTGCTGCGGCGGTCCCCACAACAGGCGCGATGGTGGTTGCAGTCCTGGTCCCCTGACGCTCCTCTTCGACCCGGCCGTTGACTACGGCAAGCAGGTTCGCCCACTCCTATTCCGAAGGAGAGTCCGGGGGTTGAACAGGCGTAGGGGGAGGAACCCTCACAGCTGGGGAAGAGTGTCCTCGGACCTCCTTCTCACGGTGCTCGTCCTCGACCAGGCTGTTGACGAAGGCGAGCAGATTATCCCACTCCTCATTTGAAGGCGAATCCGGGGGCTGAGCAGGCATGGGAGGTGGAACCCTCACAGCCGGGGAAGTGTGTCCTCGGACCTCCCTCTCACAGCGATCCTCCTCGACCCGGTGGTTGACTAAGGCGAGCAGATTCACCCACTCCTTGTCCGCTGGTGTGACTGCGGGGAAACGCCTCCGTGCAGGCTCCTGGGCAGGATGTTTTTTGTTTTTTCAGTCGCTCAAAACACTTCATGACTACAGACGTGAGTGCTATGGGTCTGTAGTCATTCAAGCTGTCAATTGTGGACTTTTTGGGGATGGGGATGATGGTGGGGGCCTTGAGGCAGGAGGGGATGGTGGTGTGCATCAGGGAGAGGTTGAACAGCTTGGTGAGGATCTCTGCCAGCTGGTCAGCACATGCTTTGGCCACCACTCCTGGGATGTCGTTGGGGCCAGCGGCTCCTGTAGAGAGAGAGGGGAGGGTGGGTGGAGAGAGAGGGGAGGAGGGAGGACAAGTTGGGGGGGTGCTCAAACTGGGCAAAGAAGCTGTTAAACTCTGCCAGAGTGAGGCTGGTGTCTGATGTTGGGGGGCACTGGCCCCTGTAGTTGGTGAGGGCCTGGGTGCCTCTCTACATCTGTCGGGGGTTGTTGTCTGTGGGGAAGCCCTAGTGTTCTTAGTGCGTTTTATGCCTCCTCTCAGGTTGGGTCTGGCAGTGCTGGACAGAGAGCTGTCCCTCTGCCTGAAAGCTGAGCTGCAGACGCTGATCAGAGCCTGGACCTCACTGGTCATCCAGGGTTTTTGGGTTTGGAAAGACTTGGATGTTGTTTGGTGACTGTCACATTTTCTATACAGCATTTAATGTAGAAATGGACAGACTCAGTGTAGGAGTCCAGGTCTTGCTGTTCAAAGATGTTCCAATCTGTGCAGCTAAAACAGTCCTGTAACTGGAGGAGAGCATTTTCAGGCCAGGTTTTAATTGTTTGGTTGGTTGGGGAGAACTAAGGGGGGGGGGGGGTGTAAGCAGGTATTAGAAGCAGGGAGGGATGCTCTGATTGTCCAAGGTGAGTGAGGGGGGTGGCTCTGTAGGCACGCTTAATGTTGCTTTAAACATGATCCAGTGTTCTTTCCCCTCTTGTGGGACACTTAACTTGTTGGTGGAATTTGGGGAGTACAGTCTTTAAGCAATCTTTGTTAAAATCCCCTGCAATAATGTGGACTGTGTCAGGGTGATCTTTCTGTTGCCTGCTGACGATGTGCTGGAGGTGGCTAAGTGTTAAGCTAACACTAGCATCTGGAGGAATGTAAATAGCTGTTACAGTTGCTGCAGTTAGCTCGCAGGGAAGATAGAAGTGCCTGCACAGAAAGGACATGGCCTCTAAGTCTGGTGAACAGTGGCTTTGAATTATTCTGCTGTTATTACACTAACAGCAGAAAACTGATTAAACTGTTAGCATGTGCTTCTTATGTTAGTTTACCTGTCGGACAATAATCTCTTTTGGATGATGGCTGCTGACAGCTGAGCTGTTTCGGTTTTGCTGGCTAATGGATTAAGTGCGCTAAATTAGTGAAGTACAGGAGTGGCTTACTCTCTTAGTTTCCCTCCTTTTGTCATGGCAATATCAGCCCTCATTCTGAGTATTAGTGCAACTCAGTGAATTATAATACCATGATTTGTAATTTAATTTATAAAAACTGTAACCATAATCATCAGAAATAAATTAAAACAGTTTAAATATTTCACTGTATGTGTAGTGAAGGCTGAGATTCCTGCACTGTAACTAAGCATTTGTAAACTGCTATTTTGGACTGGAAGAAGTTCTTTTAATTTTCATCTGAAGCCTAAATGAACTTCTAAACTTCCAGACCCAGAAAGGTTTTAATAAGATGGACTGTTTTCTTTTTTACTTTTATGGATTTTAATGTTACTCAAGTTTGTTTTGAACATGCAGAGTTGCTACAGCTTTCCATGGTGCAGGAGAAGCTGCTTATTTGAGTTTTTGCACTTTATTTTTGGGTTAAAAGACTGCATTTTAATTTCTGTTATTTAATTGTGTTGCTCCAAATACTTTTTATTAAGCTGTCAAGTTCAAGTTTCCAACTGGTTTCATGGGTCATTATTCTATTTAGCTATGGGAACTTTTTATAATAGGCTACATTATTATGTATTGGTGAAACAGAGACATACGGTAATCGGTTATTGTGTCTGTTTGTGGCTCTGTCTGTGCATCTGTCTGTCTATCTGTCCGCCTCTCTGTTTCAGCTCGCCTGGTCAAAATTAAGTGGAACTAAAGGCTTGTATTATTGTATCACCATATTTTCTCAACTGTTTATTTGCCAGAATTTCAAAATAACACTTTGTTTTTGAAATAAACACAAAAATAACTCACCTTTACTGTCAATGAAACAGTACTGCACATACGCCCGGAAACTCCCACCAGAGGAAAATACTGAGCAATCCGCCAATACTGGGTGAACAAATGTCCGTCTTTTTGTCTGTCTGTTTTCTTCCTCTGCCACTAAACAGCAAAAGCTCCTGTTTGTCTTGATTGTCATTGTATTCACGTACCTCCATCACTTCCGCCATTTAAAACGTCTGCCACCGTGCTCTTCCTTGTGTTTGGATTGCAGCTGTTCAAATCAGATTGGTGGCTTTTGGTTGCCGTTGACAGTAAGGGCATGAGAACTGCAGATGATTTTCACTGTGCATGCGTGTACTCCAAAACTATTGTATGGATTTGGATGATTTTTTTTTTACCAGAGGTGGTCTTTGGGCTAGAAAGGCTCTGACACCGAGGCATCAGCACCTTGGTGCTTTCATATTAAGACAGAGACTGACAACAAAGTGATTTTCACAGGTGTGCAGGCTTAAACAGGTGAGGTTAAACATGACCTGGAGCCCCAAACAGGAGCCATGCCAACAGGAAGCAGAGATGATGGGCATGACAGAAATAATGGCAATTAGTCGACTAATTGGAAAAAAATAGTCGTTAGATTAGCCAACTACAAAAATAATCATCGAGTTGCACCCCCACCCCCCCACCCCTGTCCAGGCAACCTAGGGGGGACACTGTTTTGCTTTTTGTAAGATGAAATTGCAGATTTTTGTGACCCACCTAAAGCACGTGTGCAACAACCATATTGTTTAATTAGAGTCTGTGCTCCATTTCTATTGGAGGACAGAATGTGTTTAATCAGTATCTTGATATGCAATACCTATGACATGGATGGATTACCCTGGCAAAGGAAGAGTGCTCACTAATACAGATCTTTTAAATATTCTAAATATAGTAAAACTGCATATTGAGTGCACTGAAAATGTATATCTTAAACTAATAAGAAGTTAGAACCAAAACAAAAGTGTTGTTTACATCCTGTTGAATTTAATAAATATACTGAAAGCTATTAAAACACAACATTGTATCAATTTGAGAAAGTGGTGTAAGTTGTCATTGAATAAAACAAATGATACACTTCATAATGTTTATTAGCTAATGGTTCATAAGATAAGATAAGTTAAGATAAGATAAGATAAGATAAGATAAGATAAGCCTTTATTAGTCCCACAATGGGGAAATTCCAGGATTACAGCAGCAAAGGAATAGCAGCACTCAGAGCAATAGCTAATAAGATAATAGGAACTGGTTAGCAAAAGCAGTAAATGAATATACGTATGTACACAGATATATACACAGTGCAGGAGCATTGCAGCTAGATAGAATAAACAGCATTACAGTTTGTTAAATTACCCTGCAGAATATGAATATGTACCCAGACAGTATATTTCACATTTGAATCAAAAGTGTTGTTGCCACCCTCAGTAATGATTGTTATTGTCCTAGTTGTGTATTGGAGGGGAAGATCTCTATTGTGCAAAGTTGTTACGTTTAGTACATTTACAACCTCTACGAGCAGCCCTGGTTAGGTTATAAAGTCTGACAGCCGTAGGTAGGAAGGACCTGCGGAACCTCTCCGTCGTGCACCTAGGATGGCACAGTCTACCGCTAAATGAGCTCCTCAGTGCGTTCAGCGTGTCCTGCATGGGGTGGGGCTCGGACTCCAGCAGAGATGACAGCTTAGCCACCATCCTCCTCTCTCCTCCACTGGGTCAAGGCGTCGCCCCAGAACAGAGCTAGCTTTTATTATCAGCCTGTTCAGTCTCTTCCTGGCGGCTGCTGTGACACCACTGCCCCAGCAGGCCACTCCAAATGTGATGGCTGCGTGCACAAAACTGAGTGTACAAAACTGAATCCTGAATCATTTTTCTTGATTTTAGCATTCATTAGTATTGTGTGTCCATTTGCTGCCACCAAAGCCAAAATTCTGCATGGGACTGATGGCACTAATTAGTTGTCAATCTGTCAAGCTCAGCATGATTTGTTGCTCCAGGATCCCGACTGCGTACATGCTGATCCAGAACACCGATAGATGTCCTGATGGAGAGTTTTATGCACTGAGATGACAGGGATTTTTATTGTGCATGCATTAATACTGTAAAAACCATTAACGGTTTTAAACCACATAATCATAACTAGAAAAGCACTTAGAGAGCATATACCTCCACCAGGGCTCCTGAAATTTTCATCAAAATCCATCCAGTAGTTTTTGCTTAATCCTGCTAATAATTGGATGGACAAACAGACAGACAGACAAACCACCCTGATTGCATTACCTCCTTGGCGGAGGTAATGAAGATACACAGGAGTTTGTTTTCTTTGTATGTTGTGATGGTCTGGCAAGCGTGCGCCCCCTCCCCTCCTGTTCCTGGTTTCCCACTCCGGTGATGAGCGTACCTGCGTGATTATCCATCTGCTGCTCCTGATGACCCAGTGTATTTAAGGGCCAGCATGAGGGGAGCTCACTGCTGGATCGTCTGGGTTTGCAGCCTCAAGTTTCGTTAAAATTTTATCTCGTTATCTTGTCTCCCCGAATTTACCCCTTGTGTGTCTCCTGTTCCTCAGGTTGCTGCCACCTGCAGGTGTGTCTCCCAGAGCTGATCGCGCTCGCCTGACCAGGAAGATTATTACATACACCCAGGTCCTGCCTTCCACCTGTCCCCGGTCCATGTTGGGGTTCCCTGCCAAATTCCACTGCTCTGACTGTAAGTGTGCTTTCCCGCATTACTCTCCCTTAGGAGAATCTGTCCCTTATCACCTGTGTCTGCTCTCTCTCCCGTAGGCTACGTGCGCTCCAGGGGGCTCCTGTTTTGGCAGAGATTTAAGTTGGCATTTCTGTGTTTCGCTTTTCTTGTGTTTTGCATTTTGGTTTTCTGTTTTCTTTTCAATAAAATTGTGAAACTTTTTATTGGAGTCTGTGTGATCGTTCTGGCTGCTTTGCATTTGAGCCTGATTCCAGTCTGAATCATGACAGAACGATCCAGCCAGAATCAAGGCTCAGTGAGCGCTTCGCCAGGCAAGCACTCAGCACTCAAACATTTGGGTGCCACAGAGCTCCAGGTCACGTTCTTATCTGAGCAATTACAAACTATCACTCAGCAAATGGCAACTGTTACCGAGCATCTGTGTCACCTTTCTGGTGTGGCACCTCCCCCTGCACCTGCTGCTCTAGCAGCTTCCGTTTTCCGCAGGAACATTCTCACACCTGCCCCCTATGTGGGGAAGTGGGGGGTTGCAGGGGGTTCCTGCTCCAATGTTGGTTATAGCTTCAGCAGGTGGAGGGGGAGTACAGGGATGATATGGCCGATTCACTTTATGACCTTGTTGCGGGGCCGGGCTCTCCAATGGGCTCAGTCCATCTTGAGCAGCCTGGATGGACCCCTTTATTCACTTGAGCGGTTTGTGCGGGAGTTCTCCGGGGCGTTTGGCCATACAGAGAGTGAGGAGAACATTGTTAGCTCGCTCATGGGGCTCCAGCAGAGGGACCAGTCGGTGGCCGATTTCTCTACCAAGTTCCGGGTCATTGTAGCAGATTCCGGCTGGAACAACGCTGCGTTGTGCAGCGCGTTTCTCTCGAGTCTGAATTCGCAGCTCCGCGATGAGTTGGCTATCCGTATGACTCCCTCCTCCCTAGATGAGCTCATCTCGCAGGCCATGGCCCTCAACAACCGGTTTAGGGACTGAGCGAAGGAGCGGAGGGCAGCCGCCTCTCCGCTCGCCTCTCGATCATACTCCGCCAAAATGCCCCGTGAGGCCAAAAGACCCAGCCCATCAGTAGCCGTGGGGGGTCTGGAGGGAGGGTCTTTGTAAAATCCTCCCAACCGTTTTGAATTTCCGGCCCTGATCCAGTTACCGGGGGCCGAGTTCAAAACCTCCACCCTGGTTGATTCAGGGGCGGAGCAAAATTTTATTCAACAGGCCTTAGTGCAGAAGTTACAGTGACCCACCAGGAAAGTCCCAACACCTTTATCGGTCTCGGCAGTTTCGGGCAGCACCATCGCGGCGGTCACCGAGCAGACTGAGCTCATTTCAGTCTTCAGTCCGGTAACCACCGCGAAGCTATTCAGTTTTACGTCCTGCCTCTGTCTAACTCCCCTGTGATCCTGGGGTATCCGTGGCTCCGTATTCATAATCCCATCATTAACTGGAGCCAGGGCTCCATTTTGTCCTGGAGTCCTTTCTGTCTCATGTCGTGTCTCCGGTTAATGCGATAACCCAGAAGGATAAGTATCCACTGCCACTTATCAATTCGGCATTTGAGTTACTCCAACGGACATGTTTTTTCACCAAGCTCGAACTCCGCAACACGTATCATTTAGCCAGCATTCGGGAGGAGGATGAGTGGAAGATGGCATTTAGACACCTTTGGGCCATTTTTGAATATCTGGTCATGCCGTTCGGGCTGACCAACGTCCCTGCCATCTTCCAGCGGTTAATAAACAATGTCCTATGAGACTGTTTGTGTATTTGGATGATATTTTGATTTTTCTCGCACCCTGGAGGAGCATGTAGTCCATGTCCCGTCTGTCCTGCAGCAGTTGCTGGAGAACCAGCTTTTTGTAAAAGCTGAGAAGTGCGAATTTTCCACTCACTCAACTTCGTTTCTGGGGTTCATCATCGCCGAGGGCACGGTAAAGGCCAATCCGGCAAAAATTAAAACAGTAGTAGACTGGCCTGTCCCCCAGTCCAGGAAGTATCTACAGCTCTTCCTGGGCTTTATTAACTTCTACCGCCGATTTTCCGGGATTACAGTAGGGTGGTGCAACCACTTACGCAGCTGACGTCGACCAAAAGCCTGTTCAAGTGGTCCGAGGCTGCTGGACGAGCTTTTGTGACCCTAAAAGGCCTATTCACCAATGCGCGTGTCTTGGCACAGGTGGATCCCTCGGCGCAGTTTGTGGTCGAGGTGGATGCTTCTGATTTAGGGGTGGTCGCTGTCCTCTCCCAGTCGTCCTCCTCCGATCAGAAGCTCCATCCATGCACGTATTTCTCTCGGCAGTTAATGCCAGCCGAGAAGAATTACGCTGTTGGGGACCACAAACTATTGGCCATTAAGCTGGCGTTGGAGGAATGGAGACACTGGCTGGAGGGAGCTAGCCAGTCGGTCATTGTCTGGACCGACCACAAAAATTTAGAATATCTTCGGTTGGCCAGACGGTTGAATTCGCGGCAGGCTTGGTGGGCCCTGTTCTTTAATAGATTCAATCTATCCATCTCGTACAGACCAGAGTCCCGAAATGCCAATGCCAATGCTCTCTCACATCAGTTCTCTCCTGACTCCTCCTCCTTCATCTCCTTCTCAGCAGCTGCTGCGTTTCCCCCGGAGACTATTCTCCCCACCTCCTGCTTTCTCGGGACACTCCAGTGGGAGATTGAGCAGAAGGTCCAGTGGGCACAGTCATCAGAATCTGTCCCAGAGGGAGGTCCTCCGGACCGGCTGTATGTCCCCTTGGCACTACAAGGGGAAGTTATCCAGTGGGGGCATACCAGCTTTTTTGCCTGTCACCCCGGCATCTCTAGGACCACAGACTTGCTACGCAGAGTGTTTTGGGGGCCACACTGGTGAGGGATGTGCGGGAGTATGTCAAAGCTTGTCACATCTGCTCCGCAAACAAATTCGACTCCTCCCCTCCTGCGGGTCTCCTCCATCCCCTCTCGGTGTTGGGTCGCCCTTGGTCTCACATCTCTTTGGACTTTGTCACGTGCCTCCCTCCATCCCAGGGGAATACCGTCATCCTCACCATTGCTGACCGCTTCTCCAAGGCCCTCCACCTTGTTCCCCTCCCCAAATTACCATCTGCCACGGAGACGGCCGACCTACTGACTCAGCATGTCATCCGGTTACACGGAATCCTCATCGGCATCATCTCGGACCGGGGTTCCCAGTTCACATCCCAGCTATGGAAGGCATTCTGTCGCCGTTTGGGTTCGTCCGCCAGTCTGACGTCAGGATATCACCCTCAGAGTAATGGTCAGGCTGAGCATGCTAATCAGTCCCTGGAGGCCACCCTACGGTGTGTAGCATCCTCCAACCCCACCAGCTGGAGCGCCCGCTTGACTTGGGTGGAATACGCATTGAACTCGGCGATCTCCTCTTCCACTGGGCTTACACCATTCAAGGCGTTGATGGGTTACACTCCACCGTTGTTGCCCATGGCAGAGAGGGGCCTCGCCGTCCCGTCCGAGGAGGGCCATGAGGGCTGCCCTCCTCCACTTTGCGGTGTACAACAGGCAGTACGCAGACCGCAGACGGGCGCCGGCGCCAAAGTACACGGTGGGACAGAGGGTTTGGCTGTCCACTGACCAGATCCCACTTAAGACCGAATCCAGGAAGTTGTCCCTTCGCTTTCTGGATCCCTTTACCATCAAGCGGGTGATCAACGATGTCACCGTACAGTTGGACTTGCCACCCTCTATGCGTATACATCCCACATTCCATGTCTCCCAGATTAAGCCCTTCTCCGCCAGTCCCCTCTGCCCTCCTCCGGACCCTCCATCACCCCCCCAGATCATCGACGGTTAGACTACGTACAGTGGAGAGGATCCTGGATGTGCGCCGTTGGGGGCGGGGATGTCAATACCTTGTCCATTGGGAAGGATATGGTCTGGAGGAGAGGTCGTGGATCCCGGGATCTTACATCTTGGATAAGTGGATGATCCGGGCTTTTCATCGCATCCATTGACGTCAGTCCAGTGGGACTCCAGGAGGCGTCTCTTGAGGGGGGAGCACTGTGATGGTCTGGTGAGCGTGCGCCCCCTCCCCTCCTGTTCCTGGTTTCCCACTCCAGTGATGAGGACACCTGTGTGATTATCCAACTGCTGCTCCTGATGAGCCGGTGTATTTAAGGCCCAGTGTGAGGGGAGCTCACTGCTGGATCGTCTAGGTTTGCAGCCTCGTTTCATTAAAACTTTATCTCGTTACCGTGTCCCCCCAAATTTACCTCTTGTGTGTCTCCTGTTCCTCAGGTTGCTGCCACCCGCAGATGTGTCTCCCTGATGTGATCACGCTCGCCTGACCAGGAAGATCATCACGTCCACCCAGGTCCTGCCTTCCACCTGTCCCCAGTCCATGTTGGGGTTCTCTGCCGGACTCCACCGCTCTGACTGTAAGTGTGCTTTCCCGCCTTACTCTCCCTTCAGAGAATCTGTCCCTTATTACCTCTGTCTGCTATCTCTCCCGTAGGCTACGTGCGCTCCAAGGGGCTCCTGTTTTGGCAGAGATTTAAGTTGGTGTTTTTGTATTTCACCTTTCTTGTGTTTTGCATTTTGGTTTTCTGTTTTTTTTTTTCAATAAAATTGTGAAACTTTTTATTGGAGTCTGTGTCATCGTTCTGGCTGCTCTGCGTTTGAGCCTGATTCCGGTCTGAATTATGACATGTGTTGCATTTTAAAATGCCTCTGAGTGTTCCTACTCACATCCCAAAGACACACCATATGTCATTTGTATTTAGTAAAATTTGATTATTACATTCTTTTAAAATTGCATATAGAGGACAAAATTAGCAATTTTTAGCTTTTTTTTCTCATGCCACAAAAATAACATCTGTAAACTGAGCTCTTTACTTAATATTAATTGTTAAATTAATATTAATTAATTAATTAATTAATTAATTAATTAATAATTTTCTGACATGTTCTGAATACTGACTGAAGTTTTCCTGCTAAAATCAAAAGGATACACTGTGTGGGGTGGGGTTTTCTCCACCCAGGGAAGGCGGGGGAAGGGGAGAACAATGGACCGAAGGAGGAGGTGTCACTGGGGGTATCAAGCCTGCTTCATGCTACATCTCTGCTGTCTGCGTACGTGTGACCGGAAACCTCGTGTGACGAAATTTACATCACCATCTCCACTCCGCTAGTGTCCAGAGTGCCCGACCGCAGACGACCGTGTGCAGCCCAAATTTTGTGACCGCGCCACCTGCCCATGACCTGAACGCGTTGAAAAGCGCATGCGTAAGACTGAACATCCCAATCATGAGGTGGCGATATCGACACAGCATACATCAGTAGACGAAGAAGACAGCGAGTAGGTGGAAAACAAGAATAAAAACATACATGAATCATACATACATACTTTCTTTTACAGCAGCAGCATCTTCGTGGAAAAAGAGTGAAAACCGGGAAGTCAAACAGCAGAAACGGACTCTATATTTGAAAAGAAACTTTGTTGTTGATGTGCGTTGCTCTCGCGTTTCTTCGTTGGTGAAAATCCTGGCGCATCAGCACTTTGGTGTTACCTATCGGGTGGGAGTGAAACTCCAAATGATGATTGTGTGCATGCGTCAACCGCTTGGCCTGGGTAGATGAAGAAAGTGAGCATGAGCAGTGCCGCGTACGTGCCGGGCTTGTCCAAAGCATATGCGGACTACAGCGGACTAGAGGGAAAGGTAGCATGAAGCAGGCTTCAGACGGGACTGTTGGGTCTATGTCCCCCCCTGGGAGAGTAAGAGCTGCCGGTGCCGCTAAGAGAAGAAGGGTGTTGGAGGGGCGCTGGTGTTATGTCATGTTAATGTGCCACACAGTTCTTTGTTCAAACAACAATGTGTTATGGTCGGAAGTTCTGGGTCTCAATGCATGGGAATAAAGGTATAAAAGATGAATGCACAGAGACCCGGGATTCTCTTTTGCTGTAATGTTACGTTGGAGAAGGAATAAAGTTTCTGTGTCGTCCAGCTCATTGCCTCACCTGCCTTCTTTCTCCACATTGGTGACCCCAAGACGTACCATGGAAAGCGAGACAAGCACCGCCCCAGAGACTGCCTGGACGGAGAGCACCAGCGCCACGTGCGTGGTCTCAGTCGAGCTCCCAGACTTCTTGCTTCACAACCCGACCGTGTGGTTCTTGCACATAAAAGGCCAGTTCGCACTTCGCAGGATAACAACAGATGATACCAGATATTAGTACGTGGTCGCTGCGCTGGATGCGTGCGCGACGCAACAGGTGACGAGCCTGCTGCAGGAGCCGACGGCCCAAGGAAAATAAGCGCTCAAGAGGATGCCTCTCAAGCGCTATACCCTTTCTGACAGTGAGAGGGCAGAGAGGCTCCTAACGCATTCGGAGTTAGGGGACAAATCAGCAGTGGCGTTCATGAAGAGCATGTTGGCGCTGAGGGGGAAGGACGACAAATCTTTCCCATTGGCCCACTTGTTCCTCAGGAACCTACCGGCTACAGCGAGGGCAATCTTGGCCAACTTGCCGTGGCTGGTTGCTAAGGACTACCGCACCCTGGTACAGGAAGCGGACCGCATCATCTTGGCGACCAGAACTCTCAGCATGCAGGCAGTGGCACCGGCATCCATGAAGGACTCCAGCAAGGTTGAGGAGCCATTCGTGGTAGCCAGGACGGACACCAGAAGACGAAGGAATGGGGCGATCTGTTTTTATCATCGCTGTTTCTGCTCGAATGCTAAATGCTGTCTGTGGCCATGCCAATTCAAGAAGCCGGGAAGACGGCATGTTCGGAATTCAGTGGCAGCTGCAACCGATGTCAACAGGAACAGACTGCTTTATGTCACAGACACACGTTTGGGGAGACGGGTTTTGGTGGACTCCGGCTCCCAGAAGAGCCTCATCCTGCCGGTCAATGCAGACAGGGTGACAGGACGCAGTGGTCCTGAGCTCACGGCCACCAACGGATCCACTATCAGGACATTTGGCGAGTGGACACTGACGATATGCTTACATGGACGCAACTTTCAGTGCAACTTTGTGATAGCTGCATATTCCAGCCTCATTTTAGGTGCAGATTTTTTATGCGCTTATGGGTTGTTAGTCAATGTTGCTAATAGGAGGTTAGTGGATGCTGTCTCTTTTACCTCACTACCCTGCACAACTCGGGGAGCTGGGTCGACAACACTGGTTAACGTTATAGCTCCAGGGGGAAAGTACCAACATTTTCTCACACAGTTCCTAGCACTCACGGTCCCGACTTTTTCAGCTACGGTAACGAAACATGGGGTCGAGCACTTTATAACGACAAAAGGCCCACCGGTGTTTGGGCATCCTCGGTGTTTGGACGCAGCTAAACTGGCCAACGCACGAGAGGGGTTTGCCAACTTAGAGCAGTTGGGCATCGTCAGGCGCTCCAACAGCCTGTGGGTATCCCCGCTACACATGGTGCCTAAAGCCGATGGGTCATGGCAACCGTGTGGCGATTTCTGGCACTTGAATAATGCCACCGAACACGATCGTTATCCTATTCCGCACTTCCAGGATTTTTTGGGGCGCGTGTTTTTTCAAAAGTGGATCTGGTCTGCAGATACCATCAGGTCCCGGTGCGCATGGAAGACGTTTCAAAAACAGTGGTAATAACACCTTTCAGCCTTTTTGAGGTTTTTCGCATGCCGTTCAGATTAAAAGGCATGTGGCACAGACTTTCTAGAGGATGATGGACACAGTGCTTCACGAGTTGTCCTTCATTTTTGTCTACTTAGATGACATTCTGGTAGCTAGCGCGTCCGAGGAGGCGCACATCGCCCATCTCAAGATGGTTTTCCAGAGGTTGGAAGCGCACGGGCTGATAGTTAACCTAATGAAGTGCCAGTTTGGCATGCCAGAAATTGATTTTTTGGGCCACTGCGTTTCACCAGAGGGCGCGATTCCGTTACTGGATAAGGTGCACGCTTTAGCAGACTTTCCGTGTCCGCAGACCATGAGAGCACTACAGGAGTTTTTGGGAATGGTTAATTTTTATAACCGTTTCCTTCCCCGGGCAGCCCAGCTGATGCAGCCGTTGTATGCCGCACTTGAAAAAAAAGAAGCCCGCGGAAGCCATCGACTGGACTCCCAAGTGAGTCCAGGCTTTTACTAACGCCAAAACAGTGCTTGTGGATGCCATGTTGTTAGCCCACCTGGATCCTTCTGCACGGACAGTGGTCGCTAAGGATGCATCTCATGGGGTCATGGGGCAGTGGTGGAGCAGTGCATCTCAGGTTCGTGGCAGCTGCTCACGTTTTTTAGCCAGACATTGTGCGACAACGAATGCAAGTACAGCACATTTGATAGAGAATTGCTGGTTCTCCACCTAGCGACGCGCCGTTTCCAGTTCTGGCTGGAGGGGCGTGAGTTCACCGCGTTTGTGGACCATAAGCCACTGACGCACGTAATGTCCAAGGCCTCGGAACCGTGGTTGGCCCAGCAGCAACTGCATTTGGCAGCAATTTCAGCGTTTATTACTGACATTCAACACGTTGCCGGTAAGCGCAACGTTGTGGCCGATTGCCTGTTGCGTGCGTATATCGCCCCGGTCTACATGGGAATAGATTTCCCCGCCATGGCCACGGAGCAAGCCGGGGACGCGGACATTTGCGCGCTCCAATCTGCACCAACTGGGTTAAGGCTGGAGAGCAGGGTAGTGCAAGAACGGTGCCCTCCCTTGCTCTGCGACATCTCCACCGGCCGCCCGCTCCTGATGGTTCTGAGCTCTTAGCACCGTTGCATTTTCGAGTCGGTCCACTTCCTTTCACATCCAGGAGTGTGCGCTTCATTGAAGCTTATGGGGGTGAAATTCATCTGGCCGCACTTGCACAAGAACGTGAAAGAGTGGGCTGCAGCTTGTGTCGCATGCCAGCGGGCCAAAGTGCACAAGCACACCAGAGCCCCCCCTCAAGCCCTTCCAAATCCCGGCTAGGAGGTTCGACCACATCCATGTGGATTTGGTGGGACCCCTCCCGCTGTTGCAAGGTTTCACGCACCTTTTGACAGTCATGGACTGCACCAGGAGCTGGCTTCTACCACGTCCGCAGAAGTGGCGCGCGCTTTTTTGTCGGCTTGGGTTGCACGTTTCGGATCTTTATCAGACATTACGTCCTACAGGGGTCCGCAGTTCATTTCAGAACTCTGGTCCGCGATGGCCCAGAGCCTGGGGCTCAGAATTCACCGCACTACCGAGTACAACCCCCAGGCTAATGGGTTATGCAAGCGTTTTCATAGGTCGCTTAAAGCAGCGCTCAGAGCTTCGCTCACGGACACAAATTGGGTCGATCACCTGCCCTGGGTTCCTTTAGGGTTGTGCTCCGCACCTTAGGAGGATTTGGCAGCGTTCCCGGCAGAACTCGTTTTTTCTCAGCCGCTGCTGATCCCCGGAGAGTTTTTACCAGAAAACCCCGCACCCAAGGCTGATCCGCCTGCGCAATTTTTACACACTACAGAGGCTGTTGATATATTGTTCGGCCCAGGAAACACGCACGCAGGCTCAGGCAGATTTGAAAGCTTTATTTACAGCAGTGTTCGTGTATGGATGCGTGTATGTGAGATGCGAGTGTGATGTGGGTGGAGGATGCAGGTCAGGACAGAGCAGCACGCCGTACAGCCAGGCAACCCTATAATGAGAGGAGAGCAGGGGTTAGCTGGGCAACCACACGGGAGAGTGAGAATGTTCTGTGCTTACTTGTAGCGGTGCGGTGGCTGGCGTTGGCAAGGTCCCAAGCCTGGGAGACAGCGTCCTGCTGTGCGTCCGGGATGATGCTGCGAGGTAGAGGAGCAGCGTGACGAGGGGAAGTGAGTCCGCCGCCAAGGGATCCACCTGTGCACAGGGGAAGTCTGAACAGGAGAAGGTAAGGCAATACAGACAGCTTACGTGTCAGGAGAGTCGTCAGCAGGCCTGAAGGAAAGGGTGTTGCTGAGTTGAGTACGCAGGGAGATAGACGGCTCCAGGTTGCAGCTCAGGGCAGGATGGAATAAATAGCTGCACACTAACGAGGAGCAGGTGTGCGCGCAGCTGAGGTGGAAGCCCGTGAGCTGCGGGTGATGACAGCTGTGAGCATACTGAGCCTGGCCCACCATTGTTTTCCCCTCACACTCGTCCCAAAAAGTTTGCAGAACGCCAGGTTTGTTTTTGTCAGTCCACGATGCGCACCGGACCCCGCTGCGCCCGCCATACAATGGACCATTCAGTGTGTTGGAACCTAGGGTGAAGCATTTTGTGTTAGACTTCGGGGGGGGGGGGGGCGTAGGGAGACCGTCTGCATTGACAGGTTGAAGCCCGCTTTTGTGTTGGCAGACGAGCAGGCGGTGTTGGCCCAAGCTCCCCGATGTGGACGCCCACCGTTGGTGGCTCCGCAAGGTGGTGAACCCTTGGCAGGGACTTGCGCTTGCAAAGCTAATGTGTTTCTCCCCCTCCCTCTTTCCCTCCACAGACTGACATGCCCTCCGGTACACCTCACCAGCAGGGCGGTTCGACTGGATCGGCAACCCCCCGCTACAGCCGCTATGGATGCCGGCTCAAGCCCAAAGGTCGGGGGAGTTAGTGCCTCTTCTGGGTGTTCGGGGGGGGGGGGGGCTGTGTGGGGGCATGGTGTGGGATTTTCTCCACCCAGAGAAGGCAGGGGGAAGGGGAGAACAATGGACCGAAGGAGGAGGTGTCACTGGGTGGTATCAGATGGGTCTGTTGGGCCTATGTACCCCCCGGGGAGAGTAAGAGCTGCCAGTGCCGCTAAAAGAAGAAGGGTGTTGGAGCAGCGTCGGCATTATGTCATGTTAATGTGCCACACAGTTCTTTGTTCAAACAACAATGTGTTGTGGTCGGAAGTTCCAGGTTTTGATGCATGGGAATAAAGATATAAAAGATGAATGCACAGAGACCCGGGATTCTCTTTTGCTGTAATGTTATGTTGGAGAAGGAATAAAGCTTCTGTGTTGTCCAGTTTGTTGCCTCACTTGCCTTCTTTCTCCACAACACCTCAATATTATAAGTTTTAGAATGAAACCACAATTTCAACATGGATTTTGATGCATCTACAATGCCACAAACAGGGAAAATCAAATGCGAAATGGAACTGATAAAATGACAGTCACACAATGCAGAACAATTTATTACTGAATGTATTTCTCCATTTAAATGCATTACTAATGTAATTTCTAAAAACGTGCCTTATAGTCTCTCCTCCTTATTCCTGCAGTTGTCAGTCTCCTTCCTCCATGGACTCCACTTGTTTTCTCACTTTTCTCCTCTCTTCAGCTCTCTTGTGGTTTGTCAGAGATTAGTCCTTATCTGCTTCTTAAAGATTTTCAGAGTTAATACCTATTCCCACATTTTGCTCACTGCTGCACTCATGCATAATTTCTATTAATTCCCCAGTTCATCTCATACACTCTCTTCATTCTGGCTTTTCTTTATAGTCGTTTTTATTGCATCCAGCTTTTTTCATTGTAACTTTATTTTTTGGTATCGATAACATCTTTGATCACTTTGGATTTCTTATTCATAATGCATTTTGTTAATCTTTTCTTCTCTTATTCTCTTTTTACATCGATTTTCTGCAGTAGATTTTCTCTTGATCTGCTTGGCTGGCTCTTTCATCTTTTTTTCCTGTTTAAGCAGAAGTTTCTGTATTTCAAAGTAGAATTGTTGTTTTTAATAATTTGTGAAGGATTTATTTTGTATTTCTCTATTTTCTATTTTACATTCTACGCAGTTTACTCTGCCATTGCCGGTCCTAAGCCCGGATGAGAAAGTGAGGAGGGTTGGGGAGGGTTAGCAGCTCTGTTCCGTAAAAAAACCACTGCTACGAACGCCAGTCATACTAAGGCTGGGTCCTCACGGGTTCGGCATCAACCTCATCCCCGGTAGCACACTGGCAGGCATTATGACGGGGCTCCCTCAAACCTGCAAGGAAAGGGTTCCCCTGATCCCCCACCAATGCAGCCGCCATCCATCAACATCATCAGAAATCCCATTCGCATTGTCACCTGGAACATCCTGACCCTAAAAGAACCCAGCCAACCTCAGCTTCTTGCCTCCGAGCTCACCTGTCTCAATGTCTCCTTTGCTGGTCTCGAGGAAGTCAGGTGGACACAGGACGGTGAGACAACTTCACGCATGTGACATTTAAATATTTTGTTTTGTAACACTTTAACTCTGCACTTTGTACAGTTTCATTGCAGTTGTTCTGCTCGTGTATGATTGTTTGTTTGTGTGTTTTTGTGACCCGCCGGGGGACTACAGATGCAAATTAGTAGTATTGCTAAATCTGGTATACTTACATTTGTATTGATGTTCATTAGTATGTAATGTCCCTTTCAAATAAACATTAAACTAAACTAGTGAGCGAATACAAGATCATATGGAGTGCCAACGACACCCACCGCACCAAAGGCGTGGCCATTGCCATCCACCAACGGTATGTGACTTCCCTCACCACCTGCAAGCCACTGGGTCCCCGCTTGCTGTATGCTCGGCTGTGACACTCTCTTTTTTTCCACAATATTTTTATTGAACGTTTTTACAAACAAAACACAAACAATCAAACACTAACACTAAAATAATTTTAAAAAAAATAAAAAATAAAATAAAATACTAAAAACACCAACAACCACTAACTAAGGCAGGTCTTCAACAATGCTTCTCTATTTAGTCTAGGCAATCCATTACGTAAGTATACATACTATACATTCACCAATTTGGAATTTACAAGGTCCACACACATCATTCACCTTCTTCTTCAAAAGTTATGTTTAAATTCTTTACATAATCAATGAAAGGTCTCCATATATTCTCAAACACAATTTCTTTTGATTTCAGTATGTATGTTATTCTTTCTAATGGAAGGTTTGTTAACATCTGTCTTAACCACTGAGTCACATCTGGTCTATGAGTCTTTTTCCACAATAGTGCAATACATTTTTTGGTGTTAAGCAAACTGAGGTCTATGAATGCTCTTTCACTCTTGTTAAAGCTATGCTTTTCTGGATAAAGACCCAACAAAAACAGTTTAGGATTCAATATGATTTGTTTTGAAATTACTTTTTCAATTGTTACCCTCACCTCTTCCCAAAACATTCTAATTTTTCTACATTCCCATAAACAATGAAATAGGGTTCCTTTACTTTCCATACATTTTGTGCACATATCTGGTATGTTTTTGTTATATCTATTTAACTCCACCGGTGTAACATACATCCACATTAACCTTTTAAAATGTATCAATTTAAGACGTACATTTATTGATTTGGTTTGAGCTTCTGCACAAGCCAATTCCCATTGTTCCTCTGAAATTTCAGTTTGCAGGTCTTCTTTCCAATAATTCAGTCTTTTCTGTGAGTTTTCACTTAAGGATAATGTCAATGAGTTATAAAACTCTGAAATAATACCCTTTCTCTTACTATCTTTCGTCAAGATTTTTTCCAAGGATGAATAAGTAGGTCGGATGAGAGCATTATTTTGATTTGATCGAATAAAGTTCCTAAGCTGAAGATATTTTAAAAAATGTGTTCTATTAAGATTAAATTTGATCCTCAGTTCTTCAAAAGACATTATGTTATCTGAACCTGACAAATATAAGTCTTGAATCTTTTGAATCCCTTTTAAATTCCATACTTTAAATACAGCATCCGCTCTCCCTGGTTTAAAATATTGATTACCCCATATTGGGCTAAATTGTGACAATAAGTGTGGATCTTTCAGATATTTTTTGGTTTCACACCATATTTTGATCATATGCTTTACAAATGGGTATTTAACTTGCTTCTGTAATTTTTTTGCCGAGTCCGAGTATATGAATATGGGAAGAGGTAAAGGTAAATTGTATGATTCCATTTCAGTCCAGTGAGGGAGATCATTTGATGAAAAATAATATGTCATAGACCTCAGTTCTGCTGACCAGTAATACAACATAAAGTTTGGACATTTCAGACCTCCACCATCAAATGGTAAATATAGTAAGGACAGACGTAATCTAGCCCTCCTACAGTATTGTTCCATATAAATTCCACTAACTTTTTTTTAATTCTTAAGAATAGATCTGAAGGTGGTGGTAAAGGAATGTATTGAAATAAATAAAGCATTTTGGGTAAGATATTACTTTTAAGTATATTAATTCTCCCAATCATCGACATTGGTAGTGACATCCATCTCTGAAGTAACTCATTAATGTCTATCATTAAGGCTTCATAGTTGGCACTGGCGACTAATTCTAGCTTAGGCAAAATTTGAATTCCTAAATATTTAAACTGATTTACAACTTTGAATTGATTTACCTCAGGACCTGGGTGATTTCTCTGGGTCTCATTTAGCATTAATATTGAAGATTTAGTTTTATTTATTTTATATCCTGATATTTCCCCAAAATTCTTTATTAAATTCAACAAAGTCGGAATTGATTTTTTAAGATTCGACATGAACAAAATTATGTCATCAGCATACAGGGAGATTTTATGTTCTGTTGGTCCTATTTTAATTCCATATATTTGTGGATGTAAACGTACTGCCATCGCTAAAAGTTCAATTGCCATAGTAAACAGTAAAGGTGAAAGTGGACAGCCTTGTCGACCTCCTCTATTGATTTTTATTGATTTTGAAATATTGCTGTTTGTTAGGATTTCTGCTGTAGCATTATTGTATATTATCTGAACCCATTTTATGAAATTATTTCCAATTCCAAACCTTTGTAGGACTTCAAAAAGAAAGGGCCATTCGACCCTATCAAAGGCCTTTTCGGCGTCCAATGATAGGAGAGCTGTATCCGGTGCTTCTTTATTAGAATAGATAATATTAAATAGTCTTCTTACATTATGGAAGCCTTGTCTTCCCTTTATAAAGCCATTCTGATCTCGGTTAATAATATTTGGTAATATTTCTTGTAGCCGTCTTGCTAAAATTTTACAGATTATCTTAAGGTCAGCATTTAATAGGCTTATTGGTCTCATATTTTCACATTTATTAGAGGGTTTACCTGGTTTTGGCAACAGTATAATTAAGGCATTATTCATGTATAATGGTAGATTACTATTTTGAAATGCTTCTAAAACCATTTCCAAAAAAGGTTTTATTAATTTATTCTTAAATTTTTTATAGAGGTCAACTGGAAGACCATCTGGTCCTGCACTTTTTCCTGATTTCATATCATCAATGGCTAGCCCAACTTCTTCTTGACTAATTTTAGACTCCAGTATCTCCCTGTTTTCATTTGGAATACAAGGTATAGATAATTTGTCCAAAAACCCATTTAGTTTTGTTAAGTCAGTTTCATTTTTTGTGTCATATAGTTTTTCATAATAATCTCTAAAGGCACTGTTAATTTCTAAAGGATCTACAACTGCCTGTCCGTTACTTATAATACTGGTAATTGGTGTTTTAAATTCTAATTGTTTAATCTGCCATGCCAATAATTCCCCTGATTTTTCACCTTGTTCATAAGAAGATTGCTTCAATCTTAGAAGACTCGAGGCAGCTCTATTCGCTGATTTTTTGTCATATTCAGCTCTCAGAATCAGTAATTCGTTCTCTAACTTTGGGTCACTTCCTGCATACACTTTTTCTTGGAGAATTTTTATTTTATGTTCCAATTGGACTCTCTCCTCTCAAGTCTTCTTAGATTTTGAACCTGTATAACTAATAATATGCCCCCTAATAAAAGCTTTGAAAGCCTCCCACTTTATACATGCTGATGTTTGTGTAGTATTGATATCAAAGAACTCATCTATCTGTTTTTCTATGTACTTAACAAATTCCTCCCCTGAAGCCTGAAGCCATTTATGCTGAAATTGCCACCTACCTGGTTCCTTTGTCAATTTCTTATCTACATATATTAGACAGCAGGGTGCATGATCAGAGATCACAATGTTATCATAGAAACAGTTTTGAATCTTGGACCTTAATTCTGTGGAGATCAAAAAATAGTCAATACGTGAGAATGTCTTGTAGGTATTAGAATAACAAGAGTAGGCTTTAACTTGCGGTTTCATTTCTCTCCATATGTCTAGCAATCTCAATTCTTTCATAAAATGATTAATGATCATCCTGCATCCATTGTGCATACAGTCCAGTCCTGTTGATCTATCTATGCTGGGATTCAATGTACAATTAAAATCCCCTGCTATTATATGCTGCCCTGTAAGTGATGATAAAGTAAGAAATAAATTAGCAAAGAAGTTTTGATCATCTATATTGGGACCGTATAGGTTCACCAGATTTATATTTTCTAATAACAAAGATCCTTGAATGATTAGGTATCTTCCTAATTTGTCTCCAATTACATTTTTCACTTGAAATGGGACTGTTTTGTGTATGAGAGTCATAACTCCCCTGGCTCGAGATGAAAATGATGAGGTGAATACACTTCCCTGCCATCTTTTTTTAATTCTTTTTACATCCTCCTCTATTAGATGAGTTTCTTGTAAAAACACAATTTTTTAACCTATATCTTTTATTTTATTCATAACTTGTTTAAGTTTTTTTAAATTTTGTAGACCTCTGCAATTCCATGAAGTTAAATTAAGATTAACGCTTTGGTCTATGATCAATAAGGAGTTTGGGATTACCTCGCAATGTAAACATGCTCACACAGAGAAGCAAAAACATGAGTGGTTGAACATTCATCCTACAAACTACACACAAACAAATTTCCCCTTCCCACATTCGTGGTAATCCCCCCAAAATCAAAAAAAAAATTCCGTCTCCCGCTATAGCCATTGACTGCTCCTCACTCACAAGGATCAGGCAAAACCACTCTTTCTTTCTCCTCTCAATCACCTTGACTCTACTGCTTTTAATGACATAACATTAACTCTCTTCTGTAGTTTTCCAACTTAACTGCAAAATTTTATAGCAACTTTGTACATCATAGGTTTTTTTTTTGTTTGTTTTTTTTAATTCAATACAATCTGTATTTTGTGAACTTGCTATTTGCTTCAGATCAGTCAGATGCCTGTGCAAATGCTTAAATATTCTACCTTATATCTTATTCATGCTTCATGCTTAGCTCCCACCAGTCTCTTCTTGTATCTTCTTGATGAGCTCCTGCGCCTCTTCTGGGGTCTTGAAGGTGTGGGTTCTCCCTTTATACGTGACCAGCAGTCTTGCAGGATAAATCACTCCATGACGAATCCCAAGGTTGCGCAGCTCTTTACGGGCGGAGTCAAACTGTTTCCTTAATTGTTGGATTCCTGTGGCCAAATCTGGGTAGAACCGCACCTGCTGATCCTGGTATTTAATTTCTCCTTTGGCCCGCGCCGCGTTGGAGATCGTCATCCTGTCTCTGTAGTTGAGGAACTTCATAATTAGCGTCCTCGGTGGTGCCTTATTATCTCTCAGTGGGCCAATTCGGTGGGCGCTTTCCAGAACGACTGATGACTGCAGCTCCGCGTTGTTCAGCGCTTCTGGGATCCACTTTTCCAAAAAGGAACATGAGTCCCGCCCCTCTGTACCCTCAGGAAGACCCACCAGCCTCAGGTTGTTCCGTCTCGACCGGGATTCTAAATCCAGAACATTATCTTCCAGACGTTTATTGTTTAATTCCAATGTGCGCACCTTTAATTGTAGGCTGGTGATGTCATTCTCAGCGCTGGAAATTCGGAGCTCCACCTGCGTTACACGTTCCATACAATCGCTTAATTCCTTTCTCAAACCCTCTATTGCTGCTATAATCCCATCAAACTTAGTAGAGAAGTCTGCTCTCATTGAGCCAATGGCAGCAAGCACCGCACCTGTGCCGTCGTCAGCAGTCACCGCTCCTCCGCTAGCTTGCTCTGCCATATCTGGGGTTTTTTCTGCTGCGTCATGGATGTGAAAGTCCGTTAATTTGGACTGTTTCGGCGGTTCACTTTTTCGTCCACCTGATTTCCCAGCCTTAGGCTTTACCGGCATATCCTTGCCCAAACGCTGGGATAGTTTTGTTCCAATTGAGAGAGTTATTTGTTGATTTTTTTTATTTTTAGGAGCAGAGTAGAGGGAAGCACGTCCTCCTACGTGGCGGCCATGACCGGAAGTTGCTTGTGACACTCTTGGTTACCTTTCCATCTTCGTGGCCTATTCCCCCACGAACATCACCAACGACCAAGCCAAGGATGCATTCTACACACAGCTACACGACGAGCTACACTGCATTTCCTGCCACGACATCCCCATTGTCCTAGGGGACATGAATGCCACCATGGGCCCCGACAGAAACGGCATGGAACACATCATCAGACCATTCCCGTCTGACGTCACCAACAACAATGTTGACCACATGCTGGAGGTGTGCGCCACGAACAATCTGAAGATCCTGGGCACCTGGTTCCAGCATCGTCAAATCCACAGCACCACCTGGTACTGTAACACTGGTGCTACATCCAAGACCACTGACCACATCTTGTTCAGTGGGTGCTGGAGAACTGCCACTGACTGCTGTTTCTACCGCAGTGCTGAGCTGGGGCAGACCGACCATCGACTCCTTGCCGCCACTGTCTGCCTGCACCGCCACCGCAGTGCCCCTCCTGGCCCTACCTGTCACCGCCCCCCAGACAACGAGGAGCTTTACACCTCTCAGTTTGCCCACTGCTACTCTATCGAGGTCATGAACCATTTTGCTGCCCTTGACCGCCCAGAGAGCCTTGAGAATGCCTGGGAGCAGATTAACGCCACTCTCACTCTGGCTGCCACAAACGTCCTTGGTGATCGCTGCCAGAGAATTCAGCCATGGATCTCTGTTGCCTCCCTGGAGCTGGTCGATCGATGCCGTAAAGTCAGACTCCAGGGGAAGGATGATTACCACAAGCTAAACATAGAGAGACGCTGCAGCCTCTGGCACGATGAAGCTGCTTGGCTCCACTGTATCACCAACAAGGCCAACAACAGCTTCCAAGCAGGGAACCTCCAGTCTGCTTACCAGTCTATCAAGGAGCTGTGCCAAGCCGGCAATAAATGGCAGTCATCATCCCCTCTGCTACCCACCGATGGCATAAGCCTTGTCACGGATCCGACGACCAAACAACGATGGAAGGAGCACTACACGAGCATCCTCTGCAAGCCCCCTCCTCCCACCTTGGATAAGCTGCAGCAGTATGCTGATGCTAGTGTTGAAGACAACTCAATCAGCCTAGCCCCACCCTCAATCAGTGAGCTGTCAGATACCATCAAGAAGCTCCCCTCTGGGTGTGCCCACGGTGCCGATAGAGTTACGACAGAGCTGATGAAAGCCACCCTCACCTCTGTCATCCCTCAGCTGGAACATCTGTGTCGCTTCATCTGGGCAGAAGAACGCATTCCTGGGGAGTGCAAGGACGGGGTCATTCTGTCCTTCTACAAGAACAAGGGCGACCGTTGGAGCACAGCCATCTATCGTCCCATCACACTGCTTTCCAACCCCGGCAAGGTAATCATTGCCATCATCCTGAGCCACATCTGCCCCCTGCTCCTCACTAAGCGCCGCCGCCAGCAGGCCGGCTTCCCCCCTCGTGGTCCACAGTGGACTGCATCCTTGCCTTGAGTGTCCTGGCGCAGCAACGGAGGGAGTATCACCAACCTCTTTATGCGGCCTATGTCGACCTCAAAGCTGCTTTAAACTTCCTAGACAGGAACACCCTATGGTAACTCCTCCGTGGCATTGGAGTCCCATACAAGTACATCACCATTCTCCGGGACCTCTACTCCAACACCACGTGCAGAGTGCATGCAGACGGTGAAATGTCAGACCCTTGTGTCACCACCTCAGGAGTCCGACAGGGATGCGTTGCTACGCCAAGCCTCTTTAATGTTGCGGTTGACTACTGGGTCAAGAATGCAATGAAACGCTGTCCCAATCTTGGAGTTGACTTCCACTCAAACTTCACAAACCTGTGCTATGCGGACGACGTGGTGCTTTTTGCCATGCATTTAGACATAATCATTGAGGCACTGGAGCTGCTTGCAGAGGAAGCATCACCCCTGGGCTTCACCATCAGCTGGGCAAAGACAAAGATCCAGTCACTGTCAGACTTCTTGCCACCACCACCACAAGTCATCACCATCAACAATGAGCCGGTTGAGATTGTCAATGACTTTGTCTACCTCGGATCGAAGATCACCAGCTCCTGCTTGTTAGACCCAGAGATTACTCGCCGCCTGCAGCTGTCTCGCAGTGCTTTCAGTTGCTTCCAGAGAGTCTGGCAGAGCGGGAAGATCCCCACATCCACAAAGTTGTGAATCTTTAACACCTGTGTGATCCCTGTTCTCCTTTACGGGTCCAAGACCTGGACCGTCTCCACCACAACCACACACCATATGGATACATTCCATCGAACCTGCCTCCATAACATCCTCGGCATCCGATGGTTCCACCACACCACAAACGATGAGGTCTACAGGAGGGCTGGCTGCCCCATCCCCATCTCCACCGTCATCAGAAGAGGGAGGCTGTGGCTCCTCGGCCATGTGGCCAGGTTGGAAGATGGGACACCGGCCAAGCAGGCTTTCTCCGCCACCGCTCATCCGCCCCCACAGGGCTGGCATTGCCCCAAGGTCGGCCCAGACTGTCCTTGATGATCCAGATTGCAATGATAAGACCTCTGGCTGACCTCATTGCCCTAGCCCAAGATCGCTCTGCCTTCAGACGATTGGCCACAATGGTCACTTAAGTGGCCAGCTGAGGATTAAGTGAGTTAAGTAAGCAGTTTACTAACCACAGGTAGGTCTGTTGTATAGGGTAAAGTTTTCACGAATTAGTATTGCATACTTCACCCTGAAGAGGGAGAAGTTCTCTAATGAGTTGCTTTAAATGTGTCTGCAGCTGTGTTTTTCATACACTGTAAAAATGTGAAAAAAATTATTTGACTGCTTGATACATTACATCTACAGAAGGAACAGTGTAAATTGGTTGTTTTGTAGCATAACAGCTTCCCCCACCCACCCCCTTTTCTATTTGAATCAATCTGGTAATACCAGGTCAGATTATATCAGCAGAGCAGGAGTCCTCTCCAAACATGAAAACAAGTCCAATATTTAGAGATTTATGTTCATTGTACATTAAAATGACATTACATGACAACAGTTGCCAAAGATTAAGCTTGATTTAGTAAAGTAATTCCTTCTAAATTTCATTATCCAAAATTAATTTCATAATTCACCCTTCAGGTGGGGTGGAACAAAGACCCAAACGCAGGCTGTGAGTTGCAGGTGGTTTAAGAAAAACTCAAATATATAACAGAGGCACAAACTTATGAGACAGGATACAGAGAAGGTCGAATAGCATGGAAGCTAAGGCACGCGGAAACACCGAAATGACCAAAAGGATACGGCGTGTGGAAATGCCGGGATTACACAGTGAGTGAAGCGTGGGACACACGCAGGAATACAGTGAAGGATGCTGCCCCGATAGGACAAGGAGAAAATTGACAAATGATAACTGGAGCGAGGATAATAATTAGAATACTAAACACCTGTGACAAACCGTGAAACTAGCTAGGAGCAAACGGAAGTAAACAAAGAACACTGTCAAAGTAAAAGCACAGAAGGAACAAAGGTAGCCAACAATGGATATGAGAAAATACAAACTGAGATCCAGATCAGATAATACAAAGGAAGAAAATAATAACCCACTAAGGCAAGGACAAGATAAAAATAACAATAATAATTAATACCAGTACTTCAAAGAGAGAACTAAAGACGAAGGTGGAGAAGGTTCAAATTCAAACACAGGACGATATGATATATAATACAGGATAATCCATAAACATATAATAATAATAAACAAGACTATGGTGACCAAACTGAGATTACGATAACAGGACATCACAAACAAACAGAACAAATGGCAAACTCAAATAACAAAATACAGACAAGACCAAACTCAAATACAACAATGAAGCTGAGATGGTTAAAGTACAGAAAATAACCAGACTAACTGAGACCGTGAGCACAGTTCCCCAACCGTGCTCAGCATCATGACAATTAAGGCCTTAAATATTCTTAAAAACTACAAATAATCCTTAAAGTTATGTTAAATGATTATGATTATTAGTGGCATCAGCCATTAAACTGTTGTTTATACATAACTGATAGCAACATTTTTTCTTGTATAATAACAAACACAGAGTTTGAGAATCCCAGATTTTATTATTACTATGGGAGCTGCAAATCCTTTTTCAGAATGAACATGAGGACTTTTGATGGAGCATTACTCATACTGAGTACCAATACCAGGTGTTTACAACAGATTATTTTTCTTCTCTGTTACATAAGTATGTGCCCCAGCTGTCTTTGTGTTGTGCAGCAGTGGGGTGTTGTCATCGCACCTTATTCTTCTTTTGGCTGCTCCCTTTAGGAGTCGCCACAGAGGATCATCAGCCCCTGTCATAGGCAGCGAGAGCGCGCCCCTCCCGTCCTGCCTCACATTCACCAACTCATCACTGCACCTGAGGCAGAAGACACACCTGCGCCCGCTCATCAGCCAGTATACTTAAGGAGGCTCTGTCCACGCATTCAGTGCTGGCTTGTCTGGGTATACTGCCCGCGAATTGACCAGCAAGTAAGTTACAGGTTTTGGCACATCGTCTAACCTTGTTTCTCCTCTTTCCTTAGGTTGCTGCCACCGTGCAGGTGTGTCTCCAGGACTGCACGCACTCTCCTGCCACATCTCACTATCCTTCAGCTTCCTATTCCACCTGGTCAGGCACCATCAGCTCATCTTCCCCACATCCTACTGGTTCGTCTACTCCCCGCTGGGTCCCTGCCGGTTCTCCCTGGATTCACAAGTAAGTGGCATTTTGGCTCGTCCATTTCCCCTGACTCCATTCCTCCGCTCACAGCTCTCGTCTTCTCTCCACAGGGTGATTCCTCTGGCGAGTGACTGTTTCTCCACCTGTGCGCTTGTGTTTTTGCAATTTAATAAACTTTCAAACATGCCCCTTTGTGTGGTTACTTCCTGTGCTGTGGCATCGTGCACGTGAGCTGTCAAGCTTAATTAATCATGACAGCCCCCATCTCATCGTATACCTTACATCTTCCTCTGTAACACCAACCCTTTCCATGTCCTCCTTCACTACATCCATGAATCTTCTCTGTGGTCTTTATCTTTTCCTCTTGCCTGGCAACTCCATCTTCAACATTCTTATCCCTCCTCTGCTCATGTACAAATCATCTCAGCCTTGCCTCTCTTACTTTGTCTCCAAACCGCTCAACCTGAGCTGTCCCTCTGATATACTCATTTGTAATTCGTCCCTCCTACTCATTCCCAATGCAAGTCTTAGAATCATCTTAAGACCAGGTAAATCATCCAGGTAGAATCGTCTTAAGACCAGGTAAAAATGGTACTTTCCACCCTCTAGCTTGGTGCTCAGCATAATAGAACGGGGAAAGGCAGGCAGAGAGGAGTGGCGACCCCTGTCCTGTATAAGCTATAGAAAGGAACACTTGTTCCCCAGGAGACTCGATCAAAAAAAAAAAAGAATTGTAAACCTCCAGCCACTTCCAGCTCCACCTCTTGACTTTTTGTCAGTGCCACCATTTCCAAACCATACATAACAGGTCTCACTACTGTCTTGTAAATCTTCCCTTTCACCCTAACTGCTATACTTTTGTCACAAATCACCCCTGACACTTGTCTCCACCCACTCTACCCTGCTTGCACTCTCTTCTTCACCTCTCTTGTGCATTTTTCATTGCTTTGGATGGTTGTCCCCAGGCATTTAAATTACAGCTGCCTCCTTCTTATTCACACACCTACAGTATATTCTCTCTTGCTTCTACCAACTTTCATTTTGCTTTTCTCCAGAGCATACCTCCACTTCTCCAGGTTTTCTTCCACCTGCTCCCTAATTTTGCTAGAGATCACAATATCATCTGCAAATATCATGGTCACAGAGAAACCTGCCTGAAATTGACTGTCAGTCTGTCCATCACCATAGCAAACAAGAAGTGGCTTGGACCAGGTCATATTGCAGCAAATTTCATAATTAGCAAAAAAAAATTTCTTTTTGTTCTTTCAGCTGCTCCCTTATCAGGGGTTACTACAGTGGATCACAGTCCACACATTTGATTTGTCAATATTCCTGATGCAACCCTCCCCATTTGCCCAGGCTTAGGACTGGCACTAGGACCGCACTAGCGTCCCCATTATATTATACTGAGCACCAAGCTAGAAAGTGGAAAGTACCATTTTTATATGGTCTTTGGTATGACCCAGCTGGGGTGTGAACTCACAACCTCCCACTTGTGGGGTGGATGTGCTACCACTAGGCCACCACTCCAGTTGCTAGCAAAAAATGTTGAAACCCCATATACCCCATGCAAGTACAGGGATCAGGGAACCCTGTACTTGCACAACTGTGGAAACAATAGTGTACTGAAGACTATACTCTATCAGAGTGCTCTGAAGCACTGCAGTCACCTGTAAGTTATAGTGATGGTCCACCACAGGGCCAAAGTCTGCTGTCTGTGACTTCCTTGTTAAGTAAATGGAGATGATTTCTAATCATGGATCACCTAATTTTCACTTATAAAGTGAGAATTCTGGCCTAACTTTGGCCACTACAGGTGATGGAAGATCATTTACAACACATTTCCCTTAGTAATCTAAAGTCCACATCTGTGATGTCCCTGTTTATCCAACATAAAATATTACAACAAAACTTTTGAGATGAAAACCAGCAAAGTTTTTATCCAACTGTTGTAAAAAAACAACAACAACAACAAGTTAATACAAAGACATTTAATAAGTTGTAGGAGTCTTTGTTGCTAATTATCTCAGCTGGCTACAAAAACTATAATTAACATCACCCCCAAATCCACAAATGTAAAGTAATCTTTATAATTTTGTTGGATACTCAAACAGTATACTCAAATACTGTATATTATGTTTTTACAGGCAAAACTGTAGATAACTTGCTTCTATTAAACACAGGCAAATTAATTGTATTCTCCACAGAATTAAAACTACACTAAAATTCAAAGATTTCCCTCCTTTGTTCTGCAAATAAGATGCTTTCAATATACATGACAGCTACTGGAATAAAGAGATAAGTAAGTACAATAAGCCTCATGTGTTATTCATAAGAACCAACACTTGTATATTTCCTTCCCTCCTCATACATCCTGCCCATCCACTCATTTTTCCATCTCAGAGGCAAATAGCTTTCTGAGTGAACATCCACAAAAACCATCAACATCAACAACAATAAAGCACTTAGCAGTGGAGCGACCCATCTTTGTTTTCACAAATGTGACAAATCCAATGGAGCCACACGCTTTCCTGCCAAACAAATCAAATCAGCGCTTTGGTCTTGTTTGTTCTGAGGTGGGATTGATCAGAGAAAAGTCCACCTATCCGAGTTTGTGTGCCACAAACTGGGACTAAAGGAAAAAAGATGATGTTCTGTTCTCTGTACCTATCAGTATGATCAGCATAATATCTGGTGGAGCCAAGGTTTCTAATAAAGCCCCCTCCCCACCCTCATATAAGTGCTTTACTGTACTTGTACATATTCTGAGAGATTGAATTACAACACAGTAATGGAAACCACGTGGAGTGCTGAGGGACATCCTTTTCCCACACAACAACCGTTTAATCACAGACAAACACTGGGCACTACGCCACATTATATATCAATGTCCACATGTGAGTGACTGGGAGAAAGACTGAAAGACCACAAAAAGAAAAAAGAGAAAGTGGCCTGAGTTTGTGTGCTGTTATGAAAGATACATTTATCTGTTGTAAAAATGTTATCAGGGAGCATAGATGCAGGCTAATATAATAATAATGTAAGAATAGAGATGCCTCACCTTCATTAATTCCCATCTCCTGGACAAATAGATAAAATTTAGATAAAATTATAAAGCTAAAACAACAAATATTCATTCAAAGTAGTTGATACAACTGATACCTAAATTTAGGGTCAGACACACATCAGCTTGGATGATACAAATGCAAGACTGTAATCTATATTTGCAGGAAATCTTCACAGATTCATAATGGATCTTAATTGAAGCAATAAATATATAACATGGTGAAGTGCTTGGCCTTTTATTGCCCCCTTTCTCCTTAGTCACTCCTGGCCAAATTGGCATGATTACGGCACTTCAATCACAGACTTACATGGATCGACAACAAACCTGACCACAGAGAGGAGGCTGTTTGTGTGTGTGCGCATGTGTGTGTAGAGTAAAAGCTCATTTCACACACAATGAACCCACAACCACATGCTTTCCCACAGGGGAAACATCTCCATCTCTCCGCATCACTGCCAGATTTGAGTCTCACTGTCCTCGTAATATCTTTTATTCCTTGGATTGTCTCACCTTTTTTGAGCCACTCTCCTGCTGGTTCTGCGGTTCTGTTTTTTCTGCTGATTATTGCCCTTGTCTCTCTGCTGTGATGTCGTCCCTTCTGAGGGAGGAGATGCAGAGAGTTTTGTTCCGACCTGCAAAACAGAGACTGGTGGAGTTTATTGAAATTGAAGAGCCACCGTATGGAAGACATTTTCTCTGTGTCTCAGGTATGACCGTTTTATTTGAAGTTTAAATTTGTGGTTTCTTTCTGTAAAATACGACTTTCATTTAGAATTTTTTATAATATCAATTGTCTACCAATACAATACAGTGCTGTGAAACAGTATGTGACTTCTTATATTTTTGCCACACTTAAATATTTCAGATCATCAAACAAATTTTAATATTAGACAAAGATTTCATCCTTTCGGCTGCTCCCTTTCAGGGTCCCCACACTGCATCATCACCTGATATTGCAATGATCCGCATGTTGATTTGGCAAAAAACAAACAAACACGTTTTTATGCTGGATGCCATTTTGAAAGCAACCCTCCCCATTTATCTGGGCTTTGCTCTGGCACCAGCAGTATATTGGCTTATGCTTCCCCTGTGGCTGGGTAACAGATTTTCCTTCCCCCATTCTATTATGCTAGGCACCAAGCTAGAAGGCAGGAAGTACCATTATGGTATGATCCAGCTGGGGTTTGAACCCACAACCGATGCACTACCTCCAGGCCATCACTATGTGTTTTTTTTAATATTCAACAAAGATAACCCAAGTAAATACATCATGAATTAACAACATATTTTGGAAAGGTGAGTTCAGCTTCACTAGCCACACCCAGACCTGATTACTGTCAGACCTGTTGAATCAAGACTTACATACTTAGATAGAACCTGCCTGACAAAGTAGGCTAAAAGATCTCAAAAAGTAACACATCATGCTGCAATCTAAAGAAATCCATGAACAGATGAGAAACAAAAACCCAGAACAACATCTAAAGAACTGCAGGCCTCACTTGCCTCAGTTTGGACACTGGTCCATGATTCAACAATAAGAAAGAGACTGGGCAAAAATGGAATCCATGGGAGAGTTCCAAGGTGAAAGCCACTGCTGACCAAAAGGAACACAAAGGCTCGTCTTATGGGGCCATGGTGTGGGGATTCTCCACCCAGAGAAGGCAGCTGGGATAAGGGGGAACAATGGACCGGAGGAGGAAGTGCCACCGGGGGTCTGAAACGGGACAGTATGGATTATGCACCCCCCGGGGAGAGGAGGAACCACCGGAGCCGCTGGAAGAGAGAAGGGTGTGAGAGCAGCGCCGGCATTAACACAGGTCTCTGTTCTAAATAACAATGTATTATAGTCGGAAGTTCCGGGTCTCAATGCATGGTATTAAAGATATAAAAGAGGAATGCACAGAGACCCGAGAGATCTTTTGCTGGACTGTATGTTGGAGAAAGAATATAAAGTTTATTTGTTCTCTAGCTCCTTGCCTCGCCTGCTTCCTTTCTCCACATTGGTGACCCCAAGACATGCCATGAAAAGCGAGCCGAGCACAGCCCCGGAGATTACCTGGAGGGAGAGCACCACTGCCATGTGCACTGGCTCAGTCAAGCTCCCAGATTTCTGGCTTCGCAATCCAACCGCGTGGTTTTTACACATAGAAGCCCAGTTCGCACTCCGTGGGATAACAATGGACAATACCAAGTATTACTATGTGGTTGCTGCACTGGATGTGCGCACCACACAACAGACGACGAGCCTGCTCCAGGAGCCGCCGGCCCAGGGGAAGTATGAAGCGCTCAAGAGGATGCTACTCCAGTGCTATACCCTTTTTGACAGTGAGAGGGCAGAGAGACTCCTAACGCATTCGGAGTTAGGTGACAGATCAGCAGTGAGGCTCATGGAGAGCATGTTGGCAGTGAGGGGGAAGGACAATGAATCTTTCCTGTTCACCCACTTGTTCTTCAAGAACCTACCGGCTACGTCGAGGGCGATCTTGGCCAACTTGCCACGGCTGGTTGCCAAGGACTACCGCGCCCTGGGGGCAGGAAGCAGACTGCATCATTTTGGCAACCAGAACTCTCAGCATGCAGGCAGTGGCACCGGCATCCATGATAGACTCCAGCGAGGTCGAGGAGCCATTGGTGGTAGCCGGGACGGACACCAGGAGATGAAGGAACAGGGCGATCTGTTTTTATCATCGTCGTTTCTGCTCGAATGCCCAACGCTGCCTGTTGCCATGCCAATTCAAGAAGCTGGGAAGATGGCACATTCGGCATTCAGTTGCAGCTGCAACCACTGGCAACAGGAACAGAATGCTTTATGTCACGGACACATGTTCGGGGAAACAGTTTTTGGTGGACTCCAGTTCCCAGAAGAGCCTCATCCTGCCGGTCAATGCAGACAGGGTGGCAAGACGCAGTGGTCCCGAGCGCAACCCTCCCCATTTATCTGGGCTTTGCTCTGGCACCAGCAGTACATTGGCTTATGCTTCCCCTGTGGCTGGGTAACAAACTTTCCTTCCCCCATTCTATTATGCTAGGCACCAATCTAGAAGGCAGGAAGTACCATTATGGTATGATCCAGCCGGGGTTTGAACTCACAACCGATGCACTACCTCCAGGCCATCACTATGTGTTTTTTTTAATATTCGACAAAGATAACCCAAGTAAATACATCATGAATTAACAACATCATATTTTGGAAAGGTGAGTTCAACTTCACTAGCCACGCCCAGGCCTGATTACTGTCAGACCTGTTGAATCAAGACTTACATACTTAGTTAGAACCTGCCTGACAAAGTAGGCTAAAAGATCTCAAAAAGCAACACATCATGCTGCAATCTAAAGAAATTCATGAACAGATGAGAAACAAAAACCCAGAACAACATCTAAAGAACTGCAGGCCTCACTTGCCTCAGTTTGGACACTGGTCCATGATTCAACAATAAGAAAGAGACTGGGCAAAAATGGAATCCATGGGAGAGTTCCAAGGTGAAAGCCACTGCTGACCAAAGGGAACACAAAGGCTTGTCTTGTGGGGGCATGGTGTGGGGATTCTCCACCCAGAGAAGGCAGCTGGGATAAGGGGGAACAATGGACCGGAGGAGGAAGTGTCACCAGGGCATCTGAAATGGGACAGTATGGATTATGCACCCCCCAGGGAGAGGAGGAACCACTGGAGCCGCTGGAAGAGAGAAGGGTGTGAGAGCGGTGCCGGCGTTAACACAGGTCTTTGTTCTAAATAACAATGTATTATGGTCAGAAGTTCCGGGTCTCAATGCATGGTATTAAAGATATAAAAGAGGAATGCACAGAGAATTCAATTCAATTCAATTCAATTCAACTTTATTTATATAGCACCATTTCACAACAACAGTCATCTCATAGCACTATCAACTGTAGGGGGGAACCGAGAGAGAACCGAGAGAGCTTTTGCTGGACTGTATGCTGGAGAAAGAATAAAGTTTATGTGTCGTCCAGCTCATTGTCTCGCCTGCTTCCTTTCTCCACATTGGTGACCCCAAGACGTGCCATGGAAAGTTAGCCGAGCACAGCCCCGGAGACTACCTGGAGGGAGAGCACCAGCGCCGCATGCACTGGCTCAGTCAGGCTTCCAAACTTGTGGCTTCACAACCCAACCGTGTGGTTTCTGCACATAGAAGCCCAGTTTGCACTCCGTGGGATAACAATGGATGATACCAAGTATTACTATGTGGTCATTGCACTGGATGCGTGCACCACACAACAGACAACGAGCCTGCTCCAGGAGCTGCCGGCCCAGGAGAAGTATGAAATGCTCAAGAGGATGCTACTCCAGCGCTATACCCTTTCTGACAATGACAGGGCAGAGAGACTCCTAACGCGTTCGGAGTTAGGTGACAGATCAACAGTGGAGCTCATGGAGCGCATGTTGGCGCTGAGGGGGAAGGACAATGAATCTTTCCTGTTCACCCACTTGTTCCTCAGGAACCTACCGGCTACGGCGAGGGCGATCTTGGCCAACTTGCCACGGCTGGTTGCCCAGGACTACCGCGCCCTGGCACAGGAAGTGGACTGCATCATTTTGGCGACCAGAACTCTCAGCGTGGAGGCAGAGGCACCGGCATCCATGAGGGACTCAGGCGAAGTCGAAGAGCCATTGATGGTAGCCGGGACAGACACCAGGAGACGAAGGAACGGGGCAATCTGTTTTTATCATCGCCATTTCCGCTCGAATGCCCAACGCTGCCTGTTGCCATGCCAATTCACGAAGCCGGGAAGACGGCACATTCGGCATTCAGTTGCAGCTGCAACCACTGGCAACAGGAACAGACTGTTTTATGTCACGGACACACGTTCGGGGAGACGGTTTTTGGTGGACTCCGGCTCCCAGAAGAGCCTCATCCTGCCAGTCAATGCAGACAGGGTGGAAGGACGCAGTGGTCCCGAGCGCAACCCTCCCCATTTATCTGGGCTTTGCTCTGGCACCAGCAGTACATTGGCTTATGCTTCCCCTGTGGCTGGGTAACAAACTTTCCTTCCCCCATTCTATTATGCTAGGCACCAAGATAGAAGGCAGGAAGTACCATTACAGTATGATCCAGCTGGGGTTTGAACCCACAACCGATGCACTACCTCCAGGCCATCACTATGTGTTTTTTTTAATATTCGACAAAGATAACCCAAGTAAATACATTATGAATTAACAACATATTTTGGAAAGGTGAGTTCAACTTCACTAGCCACACCCAGGCCTGATTACTGTCAGACCTGTTGAATCAAGACTTACATACTTAGATAGAACCTGCCTGACAAAGTAGGCTAAAAGATCTCAAAAAGCAACACATTATGCTGCAATCTAAAGAAATTCATGAACAGATGAGAAACAAAAACCCAGAACAACATCTAAAGAACTGCAGGCCTCACTTGCCTCAGTTTGGACACTGGTCCATGATTCAACAATAAGAAAGAGACTGGGCAAAAATGGAATCCATGGGAGAGTTCCAAGGTGAAAGCCACTGCTGACCAAAGGGAACACAAAGGCTTGTCTTGTGGGGGCATGGTGTGGGGATTCTCCACCCAGAGAAGGCAGCTGGGATAAGGGGGAACAATGGACCGGAGGAGGAAGTGTCACCAGGGCGTCTGAAACGGGACAGTATGGATTATGCACCCCCCGGGGAGAGGAGGAACTACCGGAGCCGCTGGAAGAGGGAAGGGTGTGAGAGCAGTGCCGGCATTAACACAGGTCTTTGTTCTAAATAACAATGTATTATAGTCGGAAGTTCCGGGTCTCAATGCATGGTATTAAAGATATAAAAGAGGAATGCACAGAGACCCGAGAGAGCTTTTGCTGGACTGTATGCTGGAGAAAGAATAAAGTTTATGTGTCGTCCAGCTCATTGTCTCGCCTGCTTCCTTTCTCCACATTGGTGACCCCAAGACGTGCCATGGAAAGTTAGCCGAGCACAGGCCCGGAGACTACCTGGAGGGAGAGCACCAGCGCCGCATGCACTGGCTCAGTCAGGCTTCCAAACTTGTGGCTTCACAACCCAACCGTTTGGTTTCTGCATATAGAAGCCCAGTTCGCACGCCGCAGGATAACAATGGATGATACCAAGTATTACTATGTGGTCATTGCACTGGATGCGTGCACCACACAACAGACGACGAGCCTGCTCCAGCAACCGCCGGCCCAGGGGAAGTATGAAATGTTCAAGAGGATGCTACTCCAGCGCTATACCCTTTCTGACAATGACAGGGCAGAGAGACTCCTAACGCGTTCGGAGTTAGGTGACAGATCAACAGTGGAGCTCATGGAGAGCGTGTTGGCGCTGAAGGGGAAGGACAATGAATCTTTCCTGTTCACCCACTTGTTCCTCAGGAACCTACCGGCTAAGGCGAGGGCGATCTTGGCCAACTTGCCGCGGCTGGTTGCCAAGGACTACCGTGCCCTGACACAGGAAGCAGACTGCATCATTTTGGCGACCAGAACTCTCAGCGTGGAGGCAGTGGCACCGGCATCCATGAGGGACTCCAGCGAGGTCGAAGAGCCATTGGTGGTAGCCGGGACGGATACCAGGAGACGAAGGAACGGGTCGATCTGTTTTTATCATCGCCGTTTCTGCTCGAATGCCCAATGCTGCCTGTTGACATGCCAATTCAAGAAGCCGGGAAGACGGCACATTCGGCATTCAGTTGCAGCTGCAACCACTGGCAACAGGAACAGACTGCTTTATGTCACAGACACACGTTCAAGGAAACGGTTTTTGGTGGACTCCGGCTCCCAGAAGAGCCTCATCCTGCCGGTCAATGCAGACAGGGTGGCAGGACGCAGTGGTCCTGAGCTCACGGCCGCCAACAAAACCACCATCAGGACATTTGGCAAGCGGACACTGACGATATGCTTACACAGACGCAACTTTCAGTGGGACTTTGTGGTAGCTTCACATTTCGGCCCTATTTTAGGAGCAGATTTTTTATGTGCTTATGGGTTGTGAGTAGATGTTGCTACTAGGTGATTAGTGGATGCTGTCTCTTGTCCCTCACTGCCCTGTACAGCTTGAGGAGCTGGGTCGACAACACTGGCTAACGTTATAGCTCCAGGGGTACGTACCAACAGTTACTCGCACAGTTCCCAGCACTCACAGTCCCGACTTTTTTGGCTACCATAACAAAACACGGGGTCAAACATTTCATAATTACAAAAGGCCCACTGGTGTTCGCACAACTTCGGCGCCTGGACCCAACTAAACTGGCCAGCGCACAAAAGGAGTTCACCAACTTAGAGCAGCTGGGCATCATCAGGCGCTCCAACAGCCCGTGGGCATCCTTGCTACACATTGTGCCTAAAGCCGACGGGTTGTGGTGACCGTGCAGCGATTTCTGGCGCTTGAACAACTTCACAGAACACGATCGCTATCCTATTCCGCACATCCAGGACTTTTCCATGCACCTGGCCGGGGAGCATGTTTTTTCAAAAGTGGATCTGGTCCGCAGATACCATCAGCTCCCGGTACGTGTGGAAGATGTTCCGAAAACAGCAGTAATAACTCCTTTCGGCCTTTTCGAGTTTTTACGCATGCCACAGACTTGCACAGACTTTCCAGAGGATGATGGACGCAGTGCTTCATGACTTGTCTTTCTTTTTTGTCTACTTAGATGACATTCTGATGGCTAGCGCGTCCGAGAAAGAGCACATCACCCATCTCAAGACAGTTTTCCAGAGGTTGGAAGTGCACAGGCTGATAGTTAACCTGGTGAAGTGCCAGTTCGGTGTGCCAGTGATTGATTTTTTGGGTCACCACATTTCGCCAGAGGGCGTGATTCCATTACCAGATAAGGTGTGCGCTGTGTCGGACTTTCCGCATCTGCAGACCGTGAGGGCACTACAGGAGTTTTTGGGAAAGTTTAATTTTTATAAACGTTTCCTTCCCCGGGCAGCCCAGCTGATGCAGCCGTTGTATACTGTGCTTAAAAAAAGAAGCCCACGGAAACCATCGACTGGACTCCCGAGCAAGTCCAGGCTTTCACAAACGCCAAAACAGCACTGGAGGATGCTGCGTTGCTAGCCCACCCGGATCCATCTGCATGGATAGCCCTTACTATGGACACATTGGATGTGGCCATAGGGGCAGTGGTGGAGCAGTACGTCTCAGGTTTGTGGCAGCCGCTTGCATTTTTCAGTCGAACTTTGCGCAACAACGAATGCAAATACAGCACGTTCGACAGAGAATTGCTGGCTCTCCACCTGGCGATGCACCATTTCCAGTTTTGGCTAGAGGGGCGCAAGTTCACCGCGTTCGTGGACCATAAGCCGCTGATGTACGTGATGTCCAAGGTCTCGGAACCGTGGTCAGCCTGGCAGCAACAGCATTTGGCCGCGATTTTGGTGTTTACTACCGACATTCAACACGTTGCCGGTAAGCTCAACGTCGTGGCCGAATGCCTGTTGCACGCATTAGTCTCCCCGGTCTACATGGGAATAGATTTCCCTGCCATGGCCGCCGGACATTTGCATGCTCCAGTTGGCGCCTACTGGGTTAAGGCTGGAGAGCAGGGTGGTGCAAGAAAGGTGCCCTCCCTTGCTCTGCGACGTCTTCACCAGCCACCAGCGCCTGGTGGTTCCAATGCTGCCGCATTTTTGAGACAGTCCACTCCCTTTCGCACCCAGGCGTGTGTGCTTTGGTGAAACTAGTGGGGGCAAAATTTGTCTGGCCGCGTTTGCACAAGGACGTGAAAGAGTGGGCTGCAGCTTGCGTCGCATGTCAAAGTGCACAAGCACACCAGAGCCGCCCTCAAGCCCTTCCAAATCCCGGCTAGGAGGTTCAATACTTCCACGTGGATTTGGTGGGACCCCTCCAGCCGTTGCAAGGTTTCACGCACCTTTTGGCAGTCGTGGACTGCACCACGCGCTGGCCTGAAGTGGTCCCGCTGGCTTCTACCACATCCGCGGAAGTGGTGCATGCTTTCTGTTGGCTTGGGTTGCAAGTTTCGGATCCCCATCGGACATCACTTCTGACAGGGGTCCACAATTCGTTTCTGAACTCTGGTCCACGATGGCCCAGAGCCTGGGGGTTAAAATTCACCGCACTACCTCGTACAACCCCCAGGCTAATAGGTTATGTGAGTGTTTTCATAGGTCACTTAAAGCAGCGCTCAGAGCTTCACTCACGGACACAAATTGGGTCCACCGTCTGCCCTGGGTTCTTTTAGGGTCGCGCTCTGCGCCTAAGAAGGATTTGGCAGCCTCCCCAGCAGAACTCGTTTTTTCTCAGTCGCTGCGGATCCGCAGAGAGTTTTTACTGGAAAACCCCACGCCCAAGGCTGATCCGCCCACGCAATTTTTGCACAGTGCGGAGGCTTTTAACATACCGGACCTGGCCCACCATGGTTTTCCCAACACCTTCATCCCAAAAAGCTTGCAGAACGCCAGTTTTGTTTTTGTTAGGCATGATGCGCACCGGACCCCGCTGCGCCCACCGTACGACGGACCGTTCAGGGTGTTGGAACCTGGGGCAAAGCATTTTGTGTTAGACTTAGGGGGGCATAGGGAGACCGTCTGCATCGACAGGCTGAAGCCCGCTTTTGTGTTGGCAGACAAGCAGGTGGTGTTGGTCCAAGCTCCCTGGCGTGGACGCCCACCGTTGGTGGTTCCGCAAGTTGGTGATCCCTCGGCAGGGACCTGCGCTTGCAAAGCTAATGTGTTTTCCCCCCCTTCCCTTTTTCCCTCCACAGACTGACGTGCCCTCCTGTACACCTCGCCAGCAGGGCGGTTCGACTGGATCGGCGACCCCCCTCTACAGCCGCTACGGGCACCGGCTCAAGCCCAAAGGATGGGGGGGTTAGTGCCCTTTCTGGGTGTTCAGGGGTGGGGGGCTGTGTGGGGGCATGGTGTGGGGATTCTCCACCCAGAGAAGGCAGCTGGGATAAGTGGGAACAATGGACTGGAGGAGGAAGTGCCACCGGGGGGTCTCAAATGGGACAGTATGGACTATGCACCCCCTGGGGAGAGGAGGCACCCCCGGAGCCGCTGGAAGAGAGAAGGGTGTGAGAGTGGTGCCGGCGTTATGATGTTAATGTGCCACACAGGTCTTTGTTCTAAATAACAATGTATTATGGTCGGAAGTTCCGGGTCTCAATGCATGGTATTAAAGATATAAAAGAGGAATCCACAGAGACCCGAGAGATCTTTTGCTGTACTGTATGTTGGAGAAAGAATATAAAGTTTATGTGTCATCCAGCTTGTTGCCTCACCTGCTTCCTTTCTCCACAGTCTCACATTTTCCAAAGAAAACATCTTGATGATCCCCAAGACTTTTGGGAAACTATTCTATGGACTGATGAGACAAAAGTTGAACTTTTTGATATGTGCGTGTCCTGTTACATCTGTCGTAAAAGTAACACAGCATGTTATAAAAAGAACATTATACCAACAATCGGACATGGTGGTGGTAGTGTGATGGTCTGGGGCTGCTTTGCTGATTCAGGACCTAGACGACTTGCTGTAATTGATGGAACCATGAATTCTGCTCTCTATCAGAAAATCTTGAAGGACATTGTTCAGCCATCAGTTAGTGATCTCAAGCTCAAGCCCTCCAATCTTGCTGAATTAAAACAATTCTGTAAAGACGAGCAGGCCAAAATTCCACAACAGTGATTTAAAAGACTCATTGCCAGTTATTGCAAATGCTTGACTGCAGTTCTTCCTGTCAAGGGTGGTACAACCAGATATTAGGTTTAGGGGACAATTACTTTTTCACATATGACCAGTAAGGTTTGGATAGCTTTTCTCCATTAATAAATGAAATCCTCATTTAAAAACTGCATTTTGTATTTACTTTGGTTATCTTTGTCTAATATTAAAATTTGTTTGATGATCTGAAATATTTAAATACATCAAATATGCAAAAATATAAGAAATTTCACAGTGCTATAACTACTGTATTGTGACGTAGGCGAGATTCACACAAAGAAGAGGAGCAGATGGTTGTGACGAACAGGCTTTATTCAAACACCACCCAACACCCACACTCTGAGCACAGACAGGAGGGGAGGTCATTCTCCTAGACCCCCATTTGAATCATGGTTACACGCACATGATACATCTTGCCCTAATCCTGCCTATAAACACTGCTGGGTCATTATAACACAGTTATAATGACACAGCAGTATAATAACTCAGTAATAACATTTAATGCACACACACAGTAACGTTCTCTGCTGGCATAGCATGCTGGGAAATCCCTGCACCCCTTAACACGGCCCCGACGTTACACTGCCCCCCCACCCACCCCGGACTGGTTTCTGTCCCCAGAAAAATCAAAGTCCAACCCAGAAGTCCAACGCGAATCAGTCAAGGTGTTGGGGCGGCTTCAATGCCGACGACCAGCACATCCAACAGCTTCAGTAGGACTACGCACAGTCCCTCTCCTGGTAGCGGGAGTCATGACTCCCACCGCTGCCAGGACCTCCCAGGCGGCCGCTGGCCCACGTCCAAGCGTCCAGCCCCTGCCAAGCCCGGGAAAAGACCGGATCTGTCCTGCTCGCTCCGCTGCTGCTGCGTGCCGAGGGCCTCTGTGACGTCACCACCGGGGCAAGCATCTGCGGGAGGCGGCCTTTCCGCATCCATGCCACCTCGCTCTAATTTAACGTCGGCGAGGGGCCAGTTTCTCGTGGGGTGGGCGCAGGGTAGTACCGTGCGATGTGCCCTGGCTCTCCGCAGTGGAAGCACCCTTCCTCGTGTCGCTGCAGCCGTCTCCTCCGTGGACGCGCCGCCGTGGTCTGCCATAACTCCTCCTCCTTCCCGTCGCTCTCAGCACGGCGGTTTCCTCTGGTGACCAGTCGTTCAGCACGGCAGCCAACTCGACCTGGGCCAGGTGGTCATCCAACAGGTTCTCGCTGTTGTAGCGGGGAATCTTGGCCCGCTGCCGGATGGATGGGATGGTCGCCTCCTGGTCGATCACTGCTCCTGATCGCCCTGGAATTGCCAGCCCGTCCTGCCCTGAAAAGGGCAGGAAGCGGGGCTGGTTTGCTCTGCTTGACCCGCTCTGCCTTGAAAAAGGCGGAAGGCGGGGTACGCTGGTCCGTCCATCGCGGCGAGCCACTCCAGGGGTCTGCGTCTCAGCTCTGCACTCCGTTCCCAGCCGAGCGTTGAACCGCCCCGGCCGCTGGACCTCCGCCTGGGTCCTGGCCACCATCTTGTTCCATCCCCACTCCTGACACCAGTGTGACGTGGGCGAGGTTCACACAAAGAAGAGGAGCAGATGGTTGTGACAAACAGGCTTTATTCAAACACCACCCAACACCCACACTCTGAGCACAGACAGGAGGGGAGGTCATTCTCCCAGACCCCCATTTCAATCATGGTTACATGCACATGATACATCTTGCCCTAATCCTGCCTATAAACACTGCTGGGTCATTATAACGCAGTTATAATGACACAGCAGTATAATAACTCAGTAATAACATTTAATGCACACACACAGTAACGTTCTCTACTGGCAAAGCATGCTGGGAAATCCCTGCCCCCCTTAACACGGCCCCAACGTTACAGTATATTTGTACCACCACACAAAGCAGTATAGTAAAATCTAGTAAAAGTAGTAAAATCTGTCAGAGTTGTAAATGATGTGCTTAGGGCATTGCTTGCTTGTAAAATATTGTTTTCTGCTTTTTCTGCAGTTGCAAAAAACAAAGTGGTGCAGTTGTCTATAGTGCAATGTCAGATAATCAAGTCATCCTTAAAGTCTGGATCCAAGCGGTCTCACACCAAGCGCTCCAGCATACAGGAATGCTACAGGAGGACTGAGACCTGGTCTCTGCATGACCTGACCCTTGTAGACGGGAGAGACCCTGATGTGGTAAATTAACAAATTCTATTTCATTGTTCACATTTTTGTATTGAATTTTCCCATAAATTGATAGGAACTGGGTTAAGCTAATTTTAAAAAAATGAATGTAATTCATACAATTGTTGAAAGATGAAACAAAGATCTTTTTAAATAAATTAAAAGTTAGTAAATAAGACTGTGGCACCAAGACAAACAAGTAACAACTTTTCTTTTGATGCAGAAGGGTCGATTATTGAGGGCGTCAGGCAGTCATGTTTGAAATTAGATTTACAACAAATTCTAACGTACCAAAGGAGATATTTGATGCAATTATTCACAACATAATTCCATATTACCAAAAAGATCAATGTGTCTGTTTTCAGGCAGTCTGCTTTTACAGAACAGGTACCTTTATTCTTGTGTGCTGACTTGCAAAAAAAAAAAAAATAGAATATACCGTGTTCTTATGAAGCAGTTAATGGACCTAAATGTGATTAAATATCAAACAATTCAGTATTCCAAATTGCCGGGTTTACAAGAGACATGTTAAAAATAGTAAAATTCAGATAATTTGACATTGTGTGCATATACCCCAGATACAATCTCTTATTCTTCACATTTGCAGGATGACCCCTGTTTCCTCTTGCACTTTGACAAGGTACGTGTGGTGACAGCTAACAGCTGCTCAGCCAAATACTCCATGGTGCGTGCCCTTGTGGCCCTGAGTGACCAACACTGTCAGAGGTCACTGAAGCTGAGGAACTTTGACTGGGCCTACATCAAGCCCACCTCCTTCTACTCCAACAGAGGGGACTGTATTGTTCTGTCACAGATATGCTTCTATGCATTCAATCTGGTCTGTCTGTCCATGTGCCCCGTGCCCCTGGATGCATAAAATGGCACAGTTGTTGAGTGTGTGTGTGTGTGTGTGTGTGTGTGTGTGAGTGAGACGGTGTTAAGAAAATGCTAAAGTGTGACTGCACATGTTGACAGTGATCGACTCATCATTAAATGTTTTGTACTCTATTAGTACTCTGCTGAATATCTTTATTAAGGCAATTGCAAGTTCCAATCAGCTACACGTGATTAACTGTTTAAACTGATTTTTGATCCTTCAGGCCTGTTCTGTCCATGACCTATTCTACACTTCTATTGTGAAAATCGAACTAAAAATGAAGAGGACTAGTGAGTACTCAATGCAGACCCATGCCCTGAATGCCCAATCACTTTATGAGAAAGAGATTAGCAGTGTAACAATTTTTTGGCCTTTGACTTTTGACCTCAAAAGCAATGGGTTTCCAGAGTGTGTCTAATACGTCTACCCATGTACGAAGATTGGTGATTCTCTTGTCAGCCGTTTCTGTTTTATTGCACGGACAAACATACAGACCTGGCGATAGTCGTGTGGGTAATAACTTGCCTCTCATTTCACTTTACCTTCTTGCATGGATGGAAAGAATAATGTTATACAAATTCAATATTGCACTGCACTGTATTGAAAAACAAATTGTGACAATTTTTTTTAGTCTATATTACAATTTAATTGCGCTAACTTTTCCTTCCAAATAAAAGTCTTTTTTAACTATCAGTTTTATTCTTATTGTACACCTTTATCATTTCATAGAATTTGTAGTTTATTGGTTTTCTCAGGAATTTTAAAATTCAAGTTTTCCCCTTCCAGCATTTCACTCTTGCACACCTGCCCGTTTATATCATCTTGCTTTTATACTCTTGGGGTGGGAGTGGTGTCATCTAAACAAGGGATCAAACCCATGACCTCCCTCACCACAGTCTGAAACCCTAAATGCATCACCAAGAGAGTCGACGGACTTGGCAAGCTCAGTTAGTAGGAATGTTTTGTTGACAACATCACTAAAGCACTGGTGCTTAATAGGGCTGTATAACTAAAACTAAATTAGGTTGTGTTGTCAAATTTTACATGAAATCATAAGGTCATATCCTGAATTTTGAAACCTGGAGGCCAAAAGAGGAAAGTTTTTTGACTTTTATGCTGGTTGGGTTTCTGTGAGAGCTGCTGTATACTGCTGATTACTGCCTCTATTTACCTTATTGCATGTAGTTTTTAAACTTCATGTATCAGTTTCGTTTTTGTGATACTGTACTCAATAAAAATATGAACCATATATCTTCCTCATATTACTTGTATGTATCCTTGGGTTAGCTACAATTGAATGTGGGGAATATGTGGGGGAAAAGTACCAACACTATATCTAATGTACTTGGCCATAATGTATACACTACATTTGGTTTTGGAGGACTACAATCAGTCCCTGACTGCCTTGTTACAAGCTGAGGTAAAGGATCAAAGACTATTTCTGTGCACGAAAAAGACACACTTTTATCAAAATTGGAGTTTTATCACACAGCATAATAGCCTTCTAGATGCTGCCCTCCAAGACGCTTATGGTGAATATATTTTAGATGCAAACCCTTTTCTTGAAGAAAAACTTTAAAAGTAAAATGACTTAGGTGATAAAAGACTTTTTTGTGTCTCATATTCCTTTTTAATCAACATTAATTTCTCTTATGTTATTGCCATTATAGTTCAGCTTTGTACGCGGTTCCATGTGTGGCACTACTTGGAAACAAGAATAATGAAACCTGAACTTAAATCTTGAGTGTGAGTGAACATGAGTCTCTTGGACAAAAAGGAATACATATTTTTTTTTTTGTAACTTTGATTTTTATTCATTTTTTCATCATACATATTACATTCATATCACAGTCTCTATATTTAAAAAAAGGAGCTAGAGGAAGAAAAAAGAAAAAGAAAAAAGGGGGGGGGACAAATGTTGGAGCATCAAGTTTTTAGTTTCCATCTCTTAATTCTTCTGGTTTTTCCAGTGTCTTTGGTTATTCTTTCAATTTCTGTCTCGTTGTTGCACTTTGTAGTGTGTCCATTTCCACCATTTTTTTTTCATATTGTCCTTCTTGCATTCTTTGTCGATATGTTAGTTTTTCCATTAAACGTATATCCTCAACAATGTCTGTCCATTGCTCTTAGTCAGGAAGAACTTCTGATCGCCATTTTCTTGTGATTGTTTTTTTACATGCAATCAGCAAGATTTTAACTAGATATCTGTCCTCAGCCTGTATTACATTGTCTCTTTTAATATCACATAAATACATCAAGTTACAGTTCATTGGTATATTATATCCTAATATCCTCTGTATTGTCACATGTATAGATTTCCAGAATGAAGAGATTTTGCAGCATTTCCAGAACATATGTGAGTGGACTGCATTTTGAGCCCCACAGCCCCTCCAGCATACAGATTGGGTATTTGTATATTTTCTTTGAATCTGTGGTGTAATGAAATAGCGAATCAGGTTTTTCCATCCAAATTCCCTCCATGTCCTTGAACTTGTTGACGTGTGTTGTGTTTTCCATATTTCTTGCCAGTTTTCTTCTGTTATGTTTAAATTTAGCTCTTTCTCCCATTTCTCCTTTATATGGTTACTTGAATGTTTGTTTGCCGTAAGTTTCTGATATAGCTTTGAAATAATTCTTATTTTATTTCCTGCATATGAGCTTAAAATGAATTGTATAATCTCGCTCACATCTGTGTGGAGGTTATGCCTAATCTTCCTCATATAATAATCTCTCATCTACAGATATCTGAAGAATTCAGATTTTTCTAGTTTAAATTTTCTTATCATGTTTACAAAACTCCCGAAATCGTTTTTTCCCATATTGCCCCATGCTGTGATTCCCTTGTTCACCAGATTTTTGTATCCCCTATCTTGCTTTGCCGGTTCAAACTGACTGTCAAATGCTACCCATTTCAATAGTTTTATGTCCTCCTTTATATTATACTTTTGTACTATTTTATACCACAGTTCCAAAGTAAATTTAGTGATTGGGTCTATTTGTTTGATTTGCTTATATGCATCCTTATCTCCTACTATGCTTTGTACTGGGAGTCCCTCAATTTCCTTTTCCATTTCTTTCCATTTTGCCTCATATCCTCCGTCGCACCAACATATGATATATCTTATTTGTGCTGAGTAGTAATATTCCTTTAGACTCGGTAGACCCATGCCTCCTTTCTCTTTTGGTAATTGGAGAGTTTTATATTTCACTCTTGGCTTTTTACCTCCCCAAACAAATCTCGATATCATCCTGTCCCACTTTGAGAACTGGGCACCAGGAATCTCTGTTGGTAGAGCCTGGAAGAGGTAAAGCAGTCTAGGTTGTATGCTGATTTTGAATTCAGATCCATATTTAAGATTGACCATCTATCAATATCTTTTTTATTTCTTGTTCTAACCTATCATAGTTTGCTTTATAGATTTTGCTTAAATCTTTAGGTATGTTCACTCCAAGGTATTTTATTTCTTTTTGTTCCCAGTTTAGTTTGATTTTATCAGTTATCTGGTTTAAAGGGTTATAGTGGAATGTCAGTATTTGTGTTTTTGTTATGTTTATCTTGTATCCTGATAATTTTCCAAAATTTTCTATCAAGTCCATCATTTCCATTATTGATTCATCTGGTTGTTCAAGGTAAACTATAATATTGTCTGCGAATAGCCTAATCTTGTGTTCCGCTCCCTTTATTGTTACACCTTTTAATTTCTTATTTTGTCGCATCACTTGAGCCAGTGGCTCTATGAACAGAGCAAACAAGGTGGGCGATAGGCAGCATCCTTGCCTAGTTGATCTTTGTATATTTACTTTGTCTGTTAAGCTACCGTTTATCTTGATTCTTGCCACAGGTTTTTGATACAGTGTCTTTATGCATTGTACTGATTTTTCGTTAAATCCAAAGTGTTCCAGCACATTATATAGGAACATCCAAATAACCCTATCAAATGCTTTATCTGCGTCTAAACTCATTATTACTGCGCTTTTCTTTTCTTTATGTATTTGATTAATTATATGTATTGTTCTCCTGATATCATCATGTGTTTGGCGTCCCTCTATGAAACCAGTTTGATCATCCTCTATCAATTCCGTCAAGAATGTCTTTATTCGTTTGCAGATAATTGTTGTATATATTTCATAATCCACATTTAATAAAGAGATTGGCCTATAGTTTAAGTATTGTTTCCTATCTTTCCCTGGCTTTAAAATAACTGAAATAATGGCTTCGTTCCATGATGGAGGTATTTTGTTGTTGTTTAATGTCCAATTAAATGACTTTAGGAGCTGTGGCGTGAGTTCTTCTATAAACAGTTTATAAAACTCAGATGGGTATCCATCACTACCTGGTGATTTACCGTTTTTAAGTGACTTAATCACATCTTTAATCTCTTGTGTTGTTATTTCTGCTGTTAGCTTTTCATTTTGTTGGTTTCCTATTGATGGCAAGTCCAATGTGCATAGAAATTTTTTAATATCCTTAACATTTGTCTCTTCAGGTTGCGAGTATAGTTCTTGATAGAATTTATGGAATATTTCTTCGATGTTTTCTGGGGTAACTGTGGTTTTATTTGTGATTGGGTCCTTAATCTTATATACATTATTCACTGTTTGTTGTTTTCTTAACCGTTTTGCCAGCAGTTTTGTGGCCTTTGGCCCCGTTTCATAATATTTTTGTTTTAAATATCTATTTTTCCTTTCAATTTCATCTATTTGTATTTCTTTTATCTTTATTTTTTCTTCCTTAATTTCTTGATATATTTTTGGGTCATTTGTGTTTTGATGTTTACGTTCTAATTCCCTCAGTCTCTCACATCTTTGTTCATATGATTCCAGTTTAGACTTTTTTGCTTTTCCTGATTCAACAATTAATTTACCTCTTAACACGGCTTTTAGTGCATCCCATAGTATTGTTGGGTCCACTTCTCCATTATCATTCTCCTCGATATACTCATTTATGTTTACCTTTATTCTTTCTTTCATTTTCTCATCATTTAATAGTCCTACATTAAGTTTCCATGTTGTTTGTCATTTTCTATTGTTTAAATATATTTCCATGTATATAGGATTATGATCTGATATTTCTGCCCCTCCAATCCGACAATTTCTCACCCTGTGTCTGTCACCTTCATTCATAAGGAAGTAATCTATTCTAGAGTGTACTTTATGGACTGCTGAATAATGTGTATAGTCTTTTTCGAGTGGGTGCAAGTCCCTCCATATGTCTACCATACCCATTTCTGCCAGTGAGGTTCTTATGAACTTTGTTACATGTTTTTTTGTCTTCTTAACACTTGTTGTATCAACTTCATGATCCATGACAGCATTTAAGTCTCCTCCACAAATTAGGACTCCTTCACTGTGTGTTGCTATGAGATCAAACAGTTGTTGAAAAAAAACCCTTGTCGCTTTCTGGTGGGGCATAGATGTTCACTAATGTGATCTGCATACCATCTATTCTTCCCTTTATTATTACATACCTGCCTTCTTTATCCTGGATTTCTTGTTCACATTCAAATTGTATTTTATTTGAAATTAGTATCATAACCCCCCTTTTAGTTCCTCCCTTAAATGAACTGTAGTAGGAGTTCTTATAGCCAAATCTCTTTAGTTTCTCATGTTCTGTCTTGTTCATATGTGTCTCTTGCATAAATATAATTTCGGCTTTTTCCTTCTTGAATTTTCTTATTATTCTTTCCCTTTTAACAGGTGAGTTCAGACCATTCACGTTTAATGTCATTATCTTAAGATTTTTAACCATATTCATATTTTTCCATTTTTTTAACTTGTGCTCCTCACCCCTTTAACAACAAAACTAACACATATTTGTACAAAAACACATTAACGAATCTCGACCTCCGTACTTTGGGCCTTTCTTCTGCTCACTGGTCCCTGTTGGTGGGTGGAGGGATTGTCCTCACCGAGTGAGGGGCCCTCCCTAGACCTGTAGTTACTATCCAAGTAATAGTCATTAGTCTAGAAATGTCCAACAAAAATCACTTAAACCTCTCCTAGCCGTTTGTTTCTCTTTTACCTTGTCTTCTTGGCCTTCATTTCTTCTGTGTCCTTCTTAATCTTTGTTATAATCTAGGCTTTCCGTTGAAAGCCCTGCAGTTTTTCTTGGGCCCGGTGCGCCACGTCCATCTCCCGCCCTCTGCCGCTCATTCGCCTCCACTCCGGCTGTCGCAATGCGTTCCGTGCCGCCGCTGTTCCAGCCGCTTCCTCCGGTACGCTCACCACAAAGCCTCGCTCCGTCATGTCCCGCGCTGCCTCTCTGGCCGTGTTGTAGGTTTTCACGCCGTCCTCCCAATGAATTCTCATCTTCGTTAGCGGCGTTTGGAATCTAATTTTTTTCTCTTTCAGCATTTTTTTAATGTTGGCATATTTCTTTCGCTGCTGCACAATTTCTGTCGGGTAGTCATGGTCAAAGAATATCTGTTTGTCGCCGACTCGTATCTTTTTTTTCCACGCTTGTGTCAGGATTCTTTCCTTTACGTCGTATTTTAGAAAGTTTACCACAACTGACCTGGGTGTAGAGTTTGGATTCGGGTTCTGTGCCAAGGCTCTGTGCGCTCGTTGGATCTGCAGGTCTGTTTCATTGGGCAGCTCAAGCTCTTTTTTTAAGAACTGATCCAAGAATTTCGTCATCGAGTTGCCTTCAATGCCCTCCGGAATCCCGAAGATGCGTATATTGCTCTGCCTGGACCTGCTCTCCAGGTCGGTTATTTTTTCCTGCATCCTCTGTGTTTGTGCCGTCAGGGTCTGCAGCCGCTCGCTTGCCTCGGTCTTCCAGTCTTCCAAATCTGATATTTGAGCCTGTGCTTCTGCCATACACGCCCGTTGAGTGCGCAGTTCCTCCATGGTTTCAGCTAGCTTGTGTTCCATTTCTTTTCGGAGACCCATAATTTCCTCCTTCATCTCTTTTTTCAGTTCTTCCTTAAGAGCCGTTAAATCCTGTTGGAGTTGTCGCTTGAAGTCTTTTATGTCTTTACTTATATTGGCGAAGCCAGTGTTCATAATATCGAGTTTGGCGTCTTCCATTTTCTCTGCTATAGTCACCTCGTTTTTTTGGGCCTCGTGTTCAGTGATTTCTCCTGTGTTGTTGAAGAGGGATTCTTTAGTTTTACCCTGCTTTTGTCCATGTGCCCGGCTTCTTCGTGTTTTCATCCCTTGGTTTATTGATCCATTTATGTCGAGTTGGCCATTTACCAAAGATTTTTAATCCGACTAGGGAGAGCTCTCTGTTTAAGCATTATGTCTCTCCGCCATCTTCCCGGAAGTCCAGGAATACATATCTTTAACATTTAACTTTTAAAAAAATTTTCAGTGCTAAGCAGCAGTGGATAGTAACAAGTAAAAATAAATAAATAAATAAATTCTTTAGTAGATTTACTCAAGTTGGGTTTTTTTTCCTTCTCAAAATTGGACTTGGCAACCAGCTCAGTCTACCATTTGGGGTTCAACGGCGTCTCCCCAGGTACCCATCCATGATCTTCCAAAAGGACGTCCATCAGCTCAGGCCTATGGTGTGCTCTAGCATCCCTATGCAGGATCTCTCAATTGATAAAACACAGTGCACCAACACCAGCAGATGACATAGCTCCCCAAATCATCACTGGCTGTGGAAACTTCACACTGGACCTCAAGCAGCTTTGATTGATTTGATCCTTAAGACTCTAGGACCTTGATTTTCAAATGACAAGATTTGGCACCTGATATGTTGAGCCATGTTATGTGCTCAGCGTAGCCGTCAACCAGGAAATATTTAGAGCACTTCATGCTTCCCTTTGCTGGCTATCTTTATGGAGATGCTGATTTCATTTTCCAGCAGAACTTGGCACCTGCCCACACTGCCAAAAGTACCAATACCTAGTTTAACAAGCATGGTACTGTATCACTATGTTTGACTGGCCAGCAAACCCCCCTGACCTAAACCCCATAGAGACTCTATGGAGTATTGTCAAGAGGAAGATGAGAGACACCTGAATAGGGCTGTAGCAGTAACCACAATTATGTAATAATGGACAAGCCTACCGCGGAGGATAATGAGAGCCTGCCCACAACCTGAATGTGTTGACAGAGCATGCGCAAGACTGAACGTCCCATTCATGAGGTGGCACTACCAACACAACATACAAAGACAAAGTAGAGGAGGAAGACAGTGAAGTCACAGAAGACGAGAATAAACATACGTGAATCCTTTTGCAGCAGCAGCAGCTTGAGCCGAGAAGAGCACTGGAAAATGATAATTCTGTAGAGAAAGGAGGCAGGTGAGGCAACGAGCTAGACGACACAGAAACTTTATTCTTTCTCCAATATAACTTACAGCAAAACTGAGCCCAGGTCTCTGTGCATTCCTCTTTTATATCTTTAATATCATGTATCGAGACCCGGAACTTCCGACCATGATACATTATGTGTAGAACAAACCCTGTGTGGCACATTAACATGACATAACGCCGGTGCCACTGTCACACCCTTCTTCTCCCAGCGGCTCCAGCATTTATTCCTCTCCCTGGGGGGCGCATAGTCCTTACTGTCCCATCTGACACCCCCCGGTGACACCTCCTCTTTCGGTCTATTGTTCCCTGGGTGGAGAAGTCCAACACCATGCCCCCACAGTTCCTCCTTTTCCTTAAAATGATGCCATTGTTGTTACTGAAAAAAAAAAATGTGTGTCGCTCTCGTGTTTATAGCCGGTGAACAAACTGGCGTGTTAGCGCATTTGTGCTACCTGTAGTGCTGAGGCGAAACTACAAATAACAGGTGTGCCCATGGGTCACCTGCTTGGCCTGGCAGATGAAAAAAAAGTGAGCATTTATGCTACGTGCACGACGGGCTTGTCCAAAGTGCACGCAGACCAGAGGGGAAATGCATTTCCCAGGGCTTTGGTATGCGTGCACTTTCCTCTACTGCGACAGCCCTACACCTGAACCAACAATGCAGGAGAGCTGAAGGCCACTATCAAAGGAATCTGGGCCTCTATAACACCTCAGCAGTGCCACAAGCTGATTGCCTCCATGCCATGCTGCATTGATGCAGTAATGTATGCAAATGGAGCTCCAAACAAGTATTGAGTGCTTACATGGATAATACTTTTCAGTAGACCAATATTTCTATTAAAATTGAATCGGTGAATTCCAAAAGGGCCCAAGTCCACACTTTTCAAAGGGGACTTGGGCCCCTTTTGAATTCACCAATTCAATTATATTTGTTCTTATGGGTTTAATGTACTGTAATCTAATTTTCTGATAAAGTGAATTTGAGGTTTTCATTACCTGAAAGACATAATCATCAAAAGTAAAAGAAATAAACATTTTAAATATATCACTTTGTGTGTAATAAGATAAGATAAGATAAGCCTTTATTAGTCCCACAACAGGGAAATTCCAGGATTGCAACAGCACAAGGATAGCAATACTCAGAGCAACAATCAGAAGGCAAGAAAAAAAAAAAACAAGCAAGCAAGAGCAGCTAATATACATATGTACATATTACTATAAAATATATATATACACACACACACAGACACACAGTGCAGAGCATTGTAGCTGGATGGAATAAATATATGAATATATGAACACACAGTGCAGAGCATTGTAGCTAGATGGAATAAATATGTAAATATATAAACACCCACAGTACGGAGCATTGCAGCTAGGTGGAATAAATATGCAAGTATATAAACACACAGTGCGGTGCAATGTAGCTAGATGGAATAATATGTAGATATATAAAAACACAGTGCGGAGCATTGTAGCTAGATGGAATAAATATATAGATATATAAATATAAACACACCCAGTGCTGAGCATTGTAGCTAGATGGAATAAATATGTAAATATATAAACACACACAGTGCAGAGCATTGTTGCTAGATGGGATGAAACAGCATAACCGTCTACTTATCTTATTTATCTTATTTAGATCTTATTTATCTGATAGGTTCCAGTTTGTTCATGTAAATGATGAGTTTTCTCTCAGCTCAAAGCTTAGTCATGGAGTTCCACAGGGATCTGTGCTTGGCCCTACTCTTTTTAGTTTATATATGCTTCCGTTAGGCAACATTATTAGAAAGCACTGTATACATTTTCACTGTTATGCAGATGACACACAATTATACCTGTCAATGAAGCCAGATGATACTAATCAATTAGCCAAGTTAGAAGCCTGTCTTAAGGAAATCAAAGTTTGGATGACTTGTAATTTCCTGCTATTAAATTCAGATAAGACTGAAGTCATTCTTGTTGGTCCAAAAAACCTTAGAAATTCCTTTCCAAATCAAACTTTCAGTTTGGATGCAGTTACTCTTTCTCTTAATAGCTCTGTGAGGAACCTTGGAGTTATTTTTGATCAGGATTTGTCCTTCAATTCACATATTAAATTTGTTTCTAAGACTGCCTTCTATCATTTGCGTAATATTGCCAAGATTAGGAGCATCTTGTCTCAGAGTGATGCTGAGAAGCTGATCCACGCTTTTGTTAGCTCGAGATTAGATTATTGTAATTCTTTATTATCAGGCTGTCCTAAAACATCTTTAAAAAGTCTTCAGCTGATCCAAAATGCTGCAGCAAGAGTTTTAACAGGTACTAGAAAGAGAGATCATATCTCTCCGGTTCTGGCCTCCCTTCTTTGGCTTCCCATAGAGTTTAGAATTAAGTTTAAAATCCTTCTTCTTACTTACAAAGCCCTAAACAATCAGGCTCCTTTTTATTTAAAAGATCTGATACTACCGTATCATCCTAACAGAGCACTACGCTCCCAAAATGCAGGTTTACTTGTAATACCTAGAATCTCCAAAAGTACAATGGGAGGCAGAGCCTTCAGTTATCAAGCTCCTCTCCTGTGGAATCAGCTGCCAATCTGGATTCGGGAGTCAGACTCGATCTCTGTTTTTAAGAATAGGGCTAAAACCTACCTTTTTGATATAGCCTACAATTAGGGAGGGATCATGTGTTTTCTGAACCCTCCCTTAGTTATGCTGCTAATAGGTTTAGTCAGCCGGGGGACCTCCAGTAATGCACTGGGCCTCACTCCTTTCCTCACTCTCTATGAAATATTTTTTTTTTTTTTTTTGCTGGTCATTAACATTTGTTTGTTCTCTCCCATAGATTGAGTCCCCATCGTGCTGTTTGCTCTCTACATGTCTGTTCTTTTCTTCTTCTCTATCCCCTCACCCCCCAGCCAGTCGCAGCAGATGACTGCCCCTCCCTGAGCCTGGTTCTGCTGGAGGTTTCTTCCTGTTAAAAGGGAGTTTTTCCTCTCCACCGTCGCCAAGTGCTTGCTCACAGGGGATCGCCTGATTGCTGGGGTCTTTCTGCAACTGTGGGGGTCCTCCCTACAGTTGATAGTGCTATGAGATGACTGTTGTTGTGAAATGGCGCTATATAAATAAAGTTGAATTGAATTGAATTGAATTGAACTTAGTTATCCTACATGGTATGATTATGTGCCCATACATATTCTCACCCTCCATAGCAACCGGTATGTTCCTAGTTGTATGCCGGAGGGGACCATTGTGTAAGTCTATTGCATCTTTTGCATTCAAAAAACTATTAGTTTGTTACGTCTTTTTGCTATCTCTGCGAGCAGCCCTGCTTAGGTTGTACAGTCTGACAGCCGTTGGTAGGAAGGACCTACGAAACCTCTCGGTTGTGCACCTGGGATGATGTAGTCTGCTGCTAAATGAGCTCCTCAGTGCATCCAGTATGTCCTGCATAGGGTGGAACTCGGACTCCAGCAGAGATGACAGTTTAGCCACCGTCCTTCTCTCTCCTATCTCCTCCATCGGATCAAGGCGCTGCCCCAGGACAGAGCTAGCTTTCTTAATCAGTTTGTTCAGTCTCTTCCTATCGGCTGCAGTAATGCCACTGCCCCAGCAGACCACTCCAAAAGTGATGGCTGATGCCACCACCGTGTCATAGAATGACTTCAGTAGCGCCCCTTGTACACCAAAAGACCTGAATCTCCTCAGCAGGAACAGCCTGCGCTGTCCCTTCTTGTAGAGTGCGTCAGTATTGTGTGACCAGTCTAGTTTATTGTTCAGATGAACACCCAGGTACTTATAGGATGTCACCATCTCGATGTCTGTTCCCTGTATATTTACTGGTGCTGTGAGGGGCTGCCCATGCCTGCGGCAGTCCACCACCAGCTCCTTAGTTTTCCTCGCGTTGATCTGGAGGCAGTTCCGATGGCACCAGTCCACGAAGTCCTGGATAAGCCCTCTGTACTCAGCTTCATCTCCATTGGAGATGAGGCCAACGATCGCAGAGTCATCAGAGAACTTCTGTAGATGGCAGTGTGTTGTGTTGTGTGAGAAGTCCGCAGTATAAAGAGTGAACAGGAAGGGAGCCAGCACCGTTCCCTGGGGGGCCCCCGTGCTACTGATGATCGTGTCGGACACACAGTCCCGGGTTCTCACAAACTGAGGCCGGTTCGTGAGGTAGTCCAGGATCCATGATGACAGGTGCTGGTCCACCCCTGCGCGCAGCAGCTTGTCCTTCAGGATCATCGGTTGGATGGTGTTGAAAGCACTGGAGAAGTCAAAGAACATGATCCTCACCATATTCCCGGGCTTCTCCAGGTGGGACAGAGAACGGTGAAGGAGGAAGATCACCGCATCCTCCACCCCAATGCCATGCTGGTAGGCGAACTGGAGTGGATCCATCGCTGGTTCCACCAGGGGGCGGAGGTGAGCAAGGAGCAGTCTCTCCAGGGTCTTCATCAAGTGGGACGTCAAGGCCACCGGTCTGTAGCTGTTCAGGTCTTTGGGGTGGGAAGTTTTTGGTACAGGTACCACACAAGATGTTTTCTACAGCTGTGGTACCCTCCCCAGCTTCAGGCTCAGGTTGAAGATGTACGTCACAATCCCACACAGCTGGTCTGCACAGGACTTGAGGAGCTTTGCGCTGATGCCGTCCGGTCCCGACGCCTTCCTTGCTTTGATCTTCCTCAGCTCCGTCCTCACCTGGGTCCTGGTCAGGGTCAGGATGGGGGACTGTGTGTTGGGAGTGGGGGGGTGTTGGTGGAGTGGGGAGTGGGCAGCAGGACTTGATTTCTTTAGAGGCAGCAGTGGTTGTTGTGCAGACAGGGGGGAGGGCGGTTGGTCAAATCTATTGAAAAACAGATTCAGGTTGTTCGCCCACTCCCTGCCCCCCGTGGCCTGGGGGGAGGTATTCTGGAGCCCCGAGATGGTTTTGAGGTTTCTCCAGACCCCGCTGATGTCGCTCTGTTGCAGCTTGTCCTCCATCTTCTTCCTGAAGCTGTCCTTGCCTTCTCTGATCTTTCTCCTCAGCTCCCTCTGTACGGACTTCAGCATCTCCCTGTTCCCCGACCTGAAGATCCTCTTCTTCTCTCTCAGAAGTGTTTTTATCTCAGGGTTGATCCAGGGTTTGTTGTTTGAGTGACGCCGTATGGTCTTGGTGGGAACGGATTTGTCCACACATAAGCTGAATGAATCATAATAATGAATAATGAATTATAACTTACATATAATTCAATAATGAATCTCTATAATATATGAATGTCACTTTTTGAACAGAATTACTGTAATAAATTAACTTTTTGATAACATTCTAATTTAGTGAGCTCCACCTATATATGCCTGTGATGTCATTCAATACTGTTAATATGATATTATTGTGTGTTATGGTGGTGGCTATATATAATAAAGTCATGTTCTACTGCGCCTCCGGCCTCATTATTGGTCTACAGTTATGGACATAACATTTGGCAACGAGGATAAAAGCATGGATACAGGAGATTCTGTATTCGGCCATTTTTGGAGCTTCCCGGCGAGCCGCCGGTTCCCTTGGTGAGATGGTTTGCGGCATTCGAAAATTATTTGGTGGCATTGAACCTCGGTGAATTAGAGAAACTGCATGCACAAGCAATACTGGTCCATAATCCCGGCATGGAGGGACAGTGTATTCTCAGCACAATGGGTGAGAGCGATAGTTTTGAGGACATGGTTGAGCTAATGGCACACTACTTTCACACTCCTGAGAACATCATCGTCCGGAGGATCCAGTTATGACAGCGACGCCAGCAGACTGGAGAGTCAGTGCGTTGCGGATCTGCGTCAGCTGGCTGGAGAATGCCAATTCGGGGCTTTGAAGGAAGAAATGGTCTGCGATCAGTTGGTGGAGCACAGGCACAGTCAAGACTACAGCACAGTCAAGACTCCTCACACACTCTGGTGAACTGATGTTATCTACGGCTGTCGAGATAGCTCAGCAGTACGAAGCAGCAGATAAACTATCACTGGACCTCAGCGAGAGAACTATGTTAAGGCAACCTGAATCACAGTCAGTGGCGCAGGCTGTGGACCCGGGCAGCGATGATAGTGTAGAAGATAAAGAAGAATACGCTACAGCTATTAAAATAAGGTCCGCCCCGGGATCGCCCAGATGTTTGGGCTGCGGGTCCACCAAGCACCGGTACAAAGCAAGAGAGTGTCCGGCAAGGGGCAAACGCTGCGGCAAGTATGGACTCCTACATCATTTTGCCAGGGCCTGTAAAAAATTTGAGCGAGGGAAATGACAACATGACCTCCCTGCCAGGACTCCTACGGTTATTCACACCGTCTCCCTGAGCACAGATGGACGTATATACTGTGTGTTGACACTGGATGGCGTGGAAGTGCCGTTACTGGTTGACACGAGCGCAGCGAGGTCTGTGTTGAGTTGGCCTGCTGTGAGGAGCTTCTTCTTGCATTACCATGTGAGAGGTCTGTCGATGCCATTTTGTGGATATGGAGGTAACAGACTGGCCATCGCGGGTTCGCTGGATTTGACGGCGAGGTACAAGTCAGTGGTGGTGTCCAACCTACAGTCCGTGGTGACCGTCAGCGGATCAAATGTGATGGGCTGCGACCTTGTCTATGGACTGGGCTTCACAATCACCAGCGGTATCGGAGAGGAGTGGTCGGGCCATGGTTTGTGGGACTGGCCGGTTCCGAGAGTGTTGGACAATGCGGTATGGGACGAATCTTGGCCTAGTATTCTGGGAGATGAACAGGACCAATCCTAACGAGGCCTATCACGGGAGGGTTTCGGTGCCAGGGCCCAAGTTACCCTAGGTGAGGGAACTGGGCAGCACGGTGGAACACCCTTGATGGTGGGTGGAGCCGAAAGGATGGCTCTCTCTGCTTCCAGAGTTCGGCCAGGAGGTACCGAGAAGCAGGGGGCTACAACGGCTTCGCTGGCATTACAAATGAAAGACAGCAGGGCAGGACTAGCTGGCACGGTGAACCGACGTGCCACACAGGAACACTGGAGGCCGAGTCGGGCTCCTCGGGGGGTTGCTGGTGTGGCTCAACCCAATGAGGGGGCCCAGTCGAGACGTTGTGGACATTGGAAACCGAGTCGGGCTCCTCTGGGAGTCGTTGACGTGGTCCAACCCAGAAAGGAGGCTCGGCTGAGAGGGATCCATAGCAAGCGGAAACGACGGCAGGACCAGGGGCAGCTGCAAGTGGTGGCCGTTCGAGAGGATGGGTACCTTCAGCTGTCCGATGACTCATGGAGATATCCCAATGAACTGCGGCGCGCCAACGAGGAGAAGGAGGTGTCGGGGTTGTAATGTATTAATTATGATCCATCCATCCATTCATCTTCTACCACTTTTCCGGAGGTCCGGCTTGTGGAGGCAGCAGTTCAAGCAGAGAAGCCCAGACTTCCCTCTCCCCGGCCATCTGCTCCAGCTCTTCAGAGAGGATACCAAGGCGTTCCCAGACCAGCTGGGAGACATAGTCTCTCCAGCGAGTCCTGAGTCTGCACCGGGGTCTCCTCCCGGAGGGATGTGCCCAAAACACCTCAAGTGGGAGGCTTATTAATTATGATTATTATTATTACTGTGTGTTATGGGTGATGGCTACACCTTTCCGGTTCCACCACCACCCAGAGTATAAAAGGCCTACCCGGAAGAAGCATGGTCTTTTTTCGACTAGCACCTCTGTCTTGATGGGAGTGCCTTCGTGTTCTGTGAGTTCACTAATAAAGTTATATTATACTGCACCTTTGGCCTCATCATTGGAGTCTCGGTTATGGACATAACATTTGGCGACGAGGATAAAGCTATGGGAAAAGGAGTTTCTAGTATTCAGCCGTTTTTGGAGCTCCCAGGCGAGCCATCAGTTCCCTGGGAGAGGGGGTTTGCAGCATTCCAAAATTATTTTGTGGCATTGAACCTCAGCAAATTGGAGAAACTACGCGCACGAATGATACTGGTCCATAATCTCGGCATGGAAGGGCAACGTATTCTCAGCACATTGGGAGAGAGTGATAGTTTTGAGGACATGGTTGAGCTAATGGCGCGTTACTTTTGTGCTCATGAGAACATCATCGTCTGGCAGATCCAGTTCCGACAGCAACGCTAGCAGCTGGGAGAGTCGGTGCAACGGTATGTTGTGTACCTGTGCCAGCTGGCTGGAGAGTGCCAATTCGGGGCTTTGGAGGAAGAAATGGTCGGCGATCAGTTAGCAGAGAGCACACGCTATGTTCTGAAGCATGGTCCAGGCTCCTCACGCATTCCTGTGAACTGACGTTGACTGCAGCTGTGGAGATAGCTCAACAGCACGAAGCAGCAGATAAACTATCAAAGGACCTTGGTGAGAGAACAACGTTGAGGTAGTCTGACTCACAATCACTGGCGCAGGCTGTGGACCCGGGTAGTGATGACAGCGCAGAAGATAAAGAAGATTACGCTACCGCTATTAAGATTAGGTCCACCCTATGATCGCCCAGATGTTTGGACTGCGGGTCCACCAAGCACCGATACAAAGCGAGACAGTGTCCGGCGAGGGGCAAACGCTACAGCAAGCGTGGACTCCTACATCATTTTGCCAGGGCCTGCAAAAAAGTTTGAGTGAAGGGAACGGCAACACAGGACGGATTCCCCCCCACGACGCTTACGGTTATTCACACTGTCTCCCCGAGCACAGATGGGCAGATTTATTATGACATGATGCTGGACGGCGTGGAAGTGCCATTGTTGGTGGACACTGGCTCAGCAGTGTCCGCGTTGAACTGGCCTACTGTGAGGAGTTTGTTCCTGCATTACCGTGTAAGAGGACTGTCAACGCCGTATTGTGGCTATGGAGGTAACAGACTAGCCATCATGGGTTCGCTGGAGCTGACAGCGAGGTACAAGTTGGCTGTGGTCTCAAATACGTATCCAGTTCGTGGTGACTGTCAAGGGGTCGAATGTGATGGGCTGCAACCTGTTTCACGGACTGGGCTTTACAGTCACCAGCGGTATCGGAGAGGAGTGGTCGGGCCGTGGTTTGTGGGACCGACTGGTTCCGTGCGTGTGAGGACGGCTGCCTCTCCTTCCGGAATTTGGCCGGGAGGTACCGAGAGCAAGGGACTGCAACGGCTTCGCCGGCGTTCAAAATGACAAAGAGCGGGGCAGGACTGGCTGGCACAATGGACAGATGTGTCACACAGGAACACTGGAGGCTGAGTCGGGCTTCTCATGGGGTCGCTGGAGCGGTTCAACCCAGAGAGGAAGCCTGGTTTAGACGTCGTGGATGTTTGAAGCCGAATCAAGCTCCCCTGGTGGGTCACTGACGTGGTTCGACCCAGTGAGGAGGCTCAGCGAAGGGGGGTCCATGGCAAGAGAAAATGACGAGAGGACCAGGGACGGTTCTAGGTGGTGGCCGTCCGGGAGGACGGTTATCTTCAAATGTCCGATGGCTCATGGAGACACCCCAACGTGCTGAGACGTACCAGTGAGGAGAAGGAGGTGTCAGGGCGCCAATGTGGTTCATCTCCAGGGGTGAAGTGTAGAAGAAGCTCTGGTCGGGACCCACTAGACAGGTCTCCAGGGGGGGTGGTCTCCCCATCGAGATTATATGGGGGCAAGGGGGCGATGTGTTTTGGGGTTGACCTATGAACATGCTAATGTTTGAAATGTTAATGTGTGCACTACCAGGGCTGTGTTATTGTTGTGTTGATGTGGTATATGCATAAAAGTGGCTGGGTTGAGTGCTCATTTAAAAAAAAAAGAAGTGTGGGCTACTTTTATCGGGCGGGGGGGAGGTGCAGAATTTAATAGGTGTGTATTGCCCAAGCCATGGAGGTGATATGTTTTACACTTACTCGCTGTGGGATTGCCCTGTGTGTGTGTTTAAAAAGAAAAAGGCCCAACACCGTTTGTACTGTTGCATTGACTTGCATGTGTGATATGTGATTTGCCCAAGTTGTGGGGTGGGGGTGTTGGGTGGGGGGCTGGCACAGTGGGGTGTGGATGTACATATTGACCGTTTATAGAGTGTTGTGAGGTCTGGATTGTACATATGTTTTGAGATTATTTTTCACATTTTACATTAGGAACACGGCAGCTTACCTTGTCCTATGGACTGTTTTATGATAGAGACGGCAGAATAACCCGTCTGGCCGTGTGGAGGTGGGACAGCAGTCCACCTGTCACCCTCTAGTTTTCATTATTTGTGTGCATGGATAAGCCCTGTTATTGTATAAACATGCATGTTAGGTTAATTGGCTGTTCTAAATTGTCCCTAGATATCTGTTTCCTATAGGCCCTTAGAATAGAGGGTTAGTATTAATGAAAGCGCTTTGAGTGGTCTTTGTGACTAGAAAAGCGCTATATAAGTGCTATATAAGCGCCGTTCCGGCTCTGCCGGACCGGTGGCGCCACACGAGTCGGCTGCCTGTTGCAACAGCCTTTTTTTTTTTTATCTTCCTTCTTCTTTCTACACCTTTCACTCTGTATATATATCACGGACGCACGGATCGCCCCGGGGGTCTCCCGGGTCGGCGGACGGAGCCACGGTTTGCAGCGGGAGACGTTACAGCGGGGAGGAGCTAGTGCTAGCTAGCACTTGGCCGCCGCCCGGTGCTAATGGGAAACTCGACATACTGGGAGCTGTAGCGAAAACGAAGCGGGTGCCGGGCTGGAGTTTAGGCGGCGTGAAAGAAATATAAGACAGAATAATAAAGAGCGATGGCAAGAACCAAGCAGACCGCCCGTAAAATCTACTGGAGGAAGAAGCCCCCCAGGAGACAGCTAGCCACCAGGGCTGCTCGGAGAGGCGCTCTGGCCACCAGCAGAGTGAAGAGGCCTCGCCGTCACAGGTCCGTGGCTCTGAGAGAGATCCGTCGCTACCAGAAATCCACGGAGCTGCTCATCCGTAAGCTGCCCGTCCAGCACCTGGTGAGGGAGATCGCTCAGGACTTCAAGACCGTCCTGCGTTTCCTGAGTTTCGCCGTCATGGCTCTGCAGGAGACCAGCGAGACCCACCTGGTGGTCTCTTCTTCGCTAAGGGGGTCACCATCATGCCCAAAGACTTCCAGCTGGCCCGCTGCATCCGCGGAGAGAGAGCTTAGACTTTCTGCTGCACATTCACCAACCATAATGCTCTGCACTGTGTGTCTATATATATACATTTATAGTAATATGGACATATGTTTGCTAGATGTTGTTTTTTCTTGCCTTCTGATTGTTGCTCTGAGTGTTGCTGTCCCTGTGCTGTTGCAATCCTGGAATTTCCCCATTGTGGGACTAATAAAGGCTTATCTTATCTTATCTTATCTTATAAGTGCAGGTTAGTTAGTTAGTTAGTTATTTACTGTTAGTGTGTGATTCGGGTTAAATTTGGGTGGGTCTAATGGTGTGTGTCTTGGACTTTTCTATGGTGGGGATGTAATGTATTAATTATAATTATTATTATTATTATTGTGTGTTATGGGTAACGGCTACACCTTTTCGGTTCCACCGCCATCCAGGGTATAAAAGGCCTACCCGGAAGAGGCACAGTCTCTTTTTGACCAGCACCTCTGTCTTGACGGGAGCGCCTTCGTGTTCTGTGAGTTCACTAATAAAGTTACGTTATACTGCACCTTCGGCCTCATCATTCAAGTCTCGGTTATGGACATAACAGGGGCTCCGACGTGGTTCATCTCCAGGGGTGAAGAGAAGACGAAGCACTGGACAGGACCTGCCAGACGGGTCTCCGGGGGGTGGTTTCTCCATCTGGACTGTATGGCAGTAGGGGGCAATGGGTTTTGCCCAGGCTATGTAGTCAGTATGTTTCTTACACAGAGTTGCTATGTGAATTGCCCATGTAAAAAAAAAAAAAAAAAAAAAAAAAACTAGAAAAGCACTCATAGAGCTCATACCTCCACCAAGGCTCCTTTCATTTGTCATGGATCACCTCCAAAATGTAATGGGTTTGTGTGTAGGCCTATAGCCACTTGTGGTGAAAACTGCATCAAAGTCTGTTCATGAGTTTTGGAGTATTGTTGCTAACACACTGTGAGAAGATAAGAGCCTTGGCTGAGGTATGCATTCTCAGATCATCACCAAAATATAATGGGTTCCTCTGTAGGCCAAGAACCACCTCTGGTGAAAATTTCATCCAAATCCATCCAGTAGTTTTTGTGTAATTCTGCTGCACAAATACAAACAAAGCCCTTGGTGGTGGTATGCACTCTCAGATCATCACCAAAATCTAATCATTTCTTCCTTGTCCCATTTCGGACTTGTCCTGAAAATTTCGTCCAAATCCGTTCATAACTTTTTGAGTTATGTTGGTAACAGACAGACAGATAAACAGACAGACAGACAAACCCCGGTAAAAACATAACCTCCTTGGCGGAGGTAACAATGATGATATCAATATGTCTGTTACATATAGTTGATGTGTGGTTTGCCCGGATTATGGGGTGACTGTGTTGAGGGATGTTCATAGCACTGTGTGAAAGTAAATATTGACAGGTTTGTCTGTTAATTGGGGTTTATCCTGTTTGTATATACATTTCTGGAATTGTTTTATACGTTATATTAGGGACATGGCAGTTTTTTCAGTTATGGACTATATAATACCAGAGATGGCAGAATAATCCGTCTGGCTGTGTGGGGGTGGGACAGTAGTCCACCTGTCCCCCTCTAGTTTTAGTTGTTTGTGTGCATGGATAGGTCTTACTCAGTCTGTTTATTACACTGGTCAACAACAAATTTATTGTCTAAGTTTTTTTGAGCTGATTTAGGACAATTTTGATGTGCTGAATCCAAAAATCACATTGGTTTTGCTCAATCAGGTCAACTTTTTGAATTATGGCCACATGTTGTTTTATACGTTTTTGTTTACATGTATGGGTATTTTCGCTTTATGTGATGCAAAATTCTTTTTTAAGTCTTGAAATTCTCTGAATTTTGAACAATGATGACGTAACATTAAATTTGCATGTACTTACCTTTATATAAAGGTAAGTACATGCACAGTACTAAGTAAGTACTAAGTAAGTACAGGTTTTTACATCGCACCTGATGGAGAGAAACGGATGTCATTTTTGGATTCAGCGGTGTAAAATTGTCTTAAATCAGTTGAAAAAACACAGACAACTTACAAAAAATTTATTTTTGTAACCCTGCGTTATTAGTGTGTGATTCGGGTTATAAATTTGGGAGGGTCTAAATGGTGTGTGTGCGTTTTGGACTCTTTTTTTGTGTGTGTGTGTGGGGGGGGGGGGTAATGTCGTTCAATACTGTTAATATGATATTATTGTATGTTATGGGTTTCAGGTTCCGCCACCACCCACAGTATAAAAGACCAATACGGAAGAGGGACGATCTCTTTTGACCTCACCGCTGCCTGGATGGGAGTGCCTTTGTGGTATTGTGAGTTCTATAATAAAGTCTTGTTCTACTGCACCTCCGGCCTCATTATTGGTCTACGGTTATGGACATTACAATACATATACACGTGCGTGTGTAAGTTTTTTAAGTTAATACTCTTACTGAAATTATTTTTTGTAAATATTTTTACTTTAACTTGAAAAAAAAAATCATATTAAAAGATAACGCTACTTTTACTTAGTATATTTTCTGGCTACTCTACTCACCACCTCTGAGGTTCACAGTGTGTAGTTCAACTTTTATCCAACAGATGACGCCAAGAGATATCTAAACTGTATATAGTAGCCTTGATCTTTGCCTGACGAAAATAATTTCATCTAATATATATATATATTTCATATATAAAACATTTAATTTTTGTTTGATTTATGAGTATAAGAGATTTACATGTACTTATTTATGATATGTTGATTGTTTCTCGATCTGCAATGCCCCCCAACGGATTGTGTAGTTTCTCGTCCTACCGGTCCGGCACACAAAGGACAGCCTCGTCGCTGGCGCCAAAATTCAAGACAGCAGCAGAAAGCAGTTAAACAGTTGACAGTTGTAAACACTGGGTCGCAGCCTTGTGTTTCACGCTGTAATTTACCGGTTTAACATACAAACGTGACAAATCTAGCATCTGGAGCCTGCGGAGAGAAGAGCGTCTAAAAATGCACATCAAATCCATCATTCTTGAGGGATTCAAATCGTACGCTCAGCGGACGGAGATCGATGGGTTCGACCCACTCTTCAACGCCATCACCGGGCTAAACGGCAGCGGCAAGTCCAACATACTGGACTCCATATGTTTCCTTCTGGGCATTTCCAACCTCACTCATGTGAGTACATTATTTACTAAATAGCTCAAAATATATTAGGGGGCACAAATGCTACCAAAAAGGTCCCTGAGCGCTGTGCTAAGTTGTAGGGGGCCGAGCGCATGACAGTGTTTTTACCCCAAACTGTGGAAGCTCGTCTACAGTTGAGCTGTCCGTGCATATGACGCCAGGACGGGTATTTAGAGGTGTGAAGTGTAGAGATGTGGAAACCAGTCTCTAGAGTGGAGAGGTTTACTCGGCACCGGTTTTGCGCGTCTGTGTGCACAGAAATAAATAGCAACGGTGACGTTACAGCCCCAATTTCAACCAATCCACACACCAAGCTGCTTGCATTTCTCACAGAAATAAGCTCCGTGGTTAAACTTTATGCTTGATGCGTTTATAGTTAGGATTGTCAAAAGAATGAAAGGGCTCTTAATGGTATATATAATGTTATAATAGATGCAGCCTTATAGATCAAAATAATTATCAAATTTATAACTAAGGAGAATTTACAGACTTAAATACGTACATCTACAAAATGTCCCTTACCTTTGCTGAATGATAAACAAAAAAACACTGTAGAGCAGCCAATGTTTGAAATCCAGCTTTGCCCAGTTACCCAAGCGGCTGACATCACATCATATCATTATTTTTTTCTTCTTGTAATGCTTTTGTAAACATTTTGACTGAAGACTCCTTATCAAATATTCAAACCAGCTGTCAGTAAATCTGATTTTTTTTTTTTATTATTGCTTGTGATTAGATTATTATTTATTTAGACTCCCTCATTCTTTCAACTTAAAAAATGAATATTAAATATTACTTGCAGATGGAATCTGGCATTTGTAGTTATAATCCAAAGTCCCTAGTAGGGATGAAAGTTATCAATTAATTCGTTTTGTTAACTGATTCATTTTATTGATCAATTAACGATTGATAAGTGGCAATTTTCCTGAGAATGTGAATTTCCCTTGGTACAATACAGTCTTTCTATCTTGAACATATATAAAGTTAATTACTGTTTTTGATATACTGAAGATAACATGAACATCCTGTTCCTCAATGACATTGTACTATTTGCATTTTTTTTTTACTACAGACAACTGCATTTTTTGTAGTTTTATAAATTTTGTACTGTGTAGTGTGTATAAATTGTGAGCTGCTTTATCTGTTGCTTGTTAAACATTATCACAGTACCCCAGCAATCCAGACAAACCCAGTATGATCTGGGCTCTCTCTGTTGTGTGTTACCTCAATGGTAACTTGAGTCTGGTCTGCTTTTCCGTCTTGTGGCGCGGGGCAGCGGGGATAGGTTTTTGCGCTTGTGTTGTCTTTTTCTTTGCTTTGGTCTGTTTCTCCACTATGTCAATTTGAAGCAGGTGCACCTTCAAGCTTGTGTGCTATTAGAACTTGTTGTGGTGCTCTAACGTAACCTGGAAGCCCGAGTTTTCGCTCTGCACAGTGCATGCAGGCACTCTGGGGGCTTGGGGGCTTCTTCTGCTTTTTCGGTTGAAATGCACCAGTGGGTGATTGTGTGCGCCCCCACCTGGACAGCAACACCACTACATTTCATAGAATAAGCTTCCATTGAAAAGGACCACGGAGTTATCAATTAAAGGGTACCTGTGGTGGTCGTGAAAATGCATTCAACTTGAAAACATTAGGCAAAGTATTCGTTATTTGGGTAAATAATTGTTGCCAGCCATCTACCACCAGAGATATATGCAAATACGGCCGCCGGCATGGCCAGTCAATGAAAACTATGCGCGCCGCCCTGACACATGTGGATGTGACGTCACATCATTGATAGTGAAAAGTCAATACTCAGCGTGTACCAGCGACGATATCGACAGGTGCAAAAGTGTCGAAAATATTGTATTTTCATCTATTATCGTTCAGATCACAGTTTACCTTGTGATTGTTTCGCTTTTCCAGCCTGTCTTGCCGTCCACTAGCAGGCTTGCCTGGTCTGTGAGCAAATAACGAGGGAACAGCATCACTTTTCAGACGAAGTCGACCTTTGTAACCTAGGAGCTTAGCCTGTAAATCTTCCTCATAACACGAGGCTTCGAAGTGGTTCTCACACACAACGGAATTTCGTCCGAAAGGAAACGTCTTCAGTGTGTGCCCTGTTCCGAGATTGTGCAACCACTTTTCTGCGACGATCTTCCGACAAGGTGTGCTGGGTTTGGGTACACAAAAGAAGTGTTTATCTTTGTTTTTTTGATTATTATTGAGACATCCAAAGGCTTTACATTCCGCCATGTTGCGATATCCATATCCCGACAGCCACTGCTCAGCCGGGCACTCCAGGCTCAGCCAATATTGATCCAGATCGCGGTATCAACGATACTACGTCACAGGAAGCGTCCTGGCAGGCCATGTAGCCGCCAGTATGGCTGCGCGCATGTTTTGCTGCCATAGCTGAACCAGCACATCGGCAATGGATTTATATCGCATTGCCGGCGCTCTGTTCAGAATAAAAACTTGAACTAGAAAGTGAGACAGGGGCTCAATATAATATTTTTATTTCATGTACGACCATAGGTACCCTTTAATTGACAACTAATTTAATTTAGTTGACTAAATTCTTGTCGACAATTAATGGAAAGTCAATTAATCATTAACATCCCTAGTAAAACTTCTACTTGTCATCCATTAGGTATAACAGCAGCTTTCACACCTTTAGTGGATCAGTGTACGCGCGTGGTTGCTTCTGTGACGTTTCGTGTGCATGCAGATGTTTCTCTCTGGGTCTAAACGAAAATATTGTGTGCACCAGGCCTAAGTTGGGCTCCATTGGCCAACGTTGACTGAAATGCTGGTGGAAGCAGATGTTTTTAGACAAAACTCTTTAAACTTTTTCTTGCTTCAGTGAAATTGTAGGGCTTACCCCACATAGGCCATTCAGTCTCTCTTCTTCTAGCTATTCCCACATTGTGGTGGGGTTGCTGGTGCAGATGCCGATATATCTGCCTTATTTATTTATTTATTTATTTATTTAACCTTTATTTATACAGGGTAGTTCCATTGAGAGGTAACCTCTCTTTCAAGGACGCCCTGTTCACATTCACACAGTTATACATTCACACCAGGAAGCTGCCCAGTACAACCACAGACTGACCTGTGGTCAATGATCAGCTCCACTGGAGCAGTTGGGGCAAAGGGCTTTACTCAAGGGCACCACAGTGGGGTTAAGGAGGGTGGGGCAAACACTGCTATGTTATCTGTCCCACCCAGATCTAATCCTGCCCGGTCCAGGGATCGTACCCGCGACCCTCCACTCACCAGTCCAGATCCCTAACCATTAGGCCACCATTGCACACATTTCTCTCTTATCCATATAGGATATAGGTTGGAGCCAAGTTTTAAGCTGGATGACCTTCCTGACGCAATCCTGCCCATTTTATCCGGGCTTGAGACCAGCACAGGGAGTATACTGGCTTGCACACCCCGTGGCTGGATAACCAACATTTCCCTCCTCCATTCCATTTTTGCTGAGCACCAAGCTGCATGGCAGGAAGTTCCATTTTTATATGGTCTTTGGCATGACCCAGCTGGGACTTGAACCCTGACCTCCCGGTTTTGGGGTCAATACTCTACCTCTAAGCCATCACTCTGGTTGCTGTTCAGCCCCCCCCCAAAAAAAAAAATTTAAAAAAATCCAAGCAGTCACAACTTCAGTCCAAGCAGGAATAATAACAGAAACTGACAAAGTGTCCAGAATCCCAGGAAGCCTCCACAAACACTGATCTTTATATGAGCGTCACCCGACACTGACCTCACCTGACTTACATTGAGTATTTGTTTGCTTAAGTTGACCTAAGTTGGCAACCGTTGCACATTTGCTAACCTAAGTTAGCAAAAGTTTGCTTCCGCTAATAGAAAATGAATGCAACGCTAGCAAACGCTCATAAAAGTTGGTCTGCACTGGATTTAAAAAAAATAAATAAATCCTGCTCACAAAGATAATGTCACTGACGTTTGGACTCATTTCTCTGATTTTCAAAACGTTGGTAAATGTCTGTCCAAATGTAGTGTGAATCCAGTCCACCATTGTTGCCTCCTCCGGGAGGCTGTTCCATGGATTTACTACTTGGTATGCAAATGAATGTAAACGAGCTGTACATCTAGCATGCTTCTTTTCCAGTTTGAAACAGTTCCCCTGAGTTTATGTTCCTACTGAAAGACTCAGGAGAGGATCTAGTTGGTCATCATACTCATTGAGAAACTTGTATACCTCAGTCCTGTTACCCTGCGGAAGCGCAAGGTGGGCAGTTCTAGTTTCTTCATACGTCAGCAGCAACATAGCTAAATGTTTTACACAAGAGCTGGTTGATGATAGCCATAGAGTGCATTGAATGGGTTCATCCATCCATCCACCTTCTTCCGCTTAATCCTTTTTGGGTCACGGGGGGGGGGGGGGGGGCTGGAGCCTATCCCAGCATCTTTGGGCGAGAGGCAGGGTACACCCTGGACAGCTCGCCAGTCCATCGCAGGGCCAACACAGAGAGACAGACAACCATTCATTCTCACATTCATACCTAAGGACAATTTAGAATCCCCAGTTTTGATGCCAATTAACCTAACTTGCATGTTTTTGGCATGTGGGAGGAAACCGGAGAAATCCCGGAGTAAACCCACACAGACACGGGGAGAACATGCAAACTCCACACAGATCACTGTTGGTCGGGGGCTGGGATCGAACCAGGGATCTCCCGGCCAAGGGTGACTTGCTGTGCTGCTGCAGTGCTAACCACTCCACCACTGCGCTGCCCAGTTCAACTTTATTTATATAGTGCCGTTTCTCAACAACAGTCATCTCATAGCACTGTCAAACTATAGGGGAAAACCCCACAATTGCAGAAAGACCCCAACAATCAGGTGATCCCCTGTGAGCAAGCACTTGGCGACGGTGGAGAGGAAAAACTCCCTTTTTACAGGAAGAAACTTCCAGCAGAACCAGGCTGAGGGAGGGGCAGTCATCTGCTGTTGAACTGAATTGAAGAGAGCCCATTCAATGCACTCTCCTCTATGGCTATCATCAACCAGCTCTTGTGTAAAACATTTTGTCTCAGAGTGATGCTGAGAAACTAATCCATGCTAGGGCTGTGCGATATGACGATATATATCGGTGACACAATCAAAACCATCTACCGTTTCACATAAAACTCAATTATTTATATTGGGATTTAAAAGTCACACACCCCTTTTCTACTTGTCACTGCCCTGCCTCTCCCCCACAGTGTGTCAAGTGGGTTCCGGTGGTTAGCACCATAGCAGCTAACTGCAAGCTAATGTTTTGGTCATATAGCTGCTATTTCTGTGCCAGGGATGTGGGACTTTTTCCCCACCGTGCTGCGTCAGAGAGGATAGTCCTCTAACCTTGTTTTAATTGGAGGTAAGTAACATGAACACAATCTCTCGCTAATCTCTCTAATAAAACAGCAAATGCTAGATGGCGATGCTAACTTGTCGCTAATAGGAAACATTACAGTGTATCAGACCATCATTCTGGTTTAAATTACTGTCGACTTTCTTAATTTTGTCTGAAAAAATATTATTAAAGCTCCAAAAGTGTGTGAAAGCGGCCGCATACACACTAAATAAATAATAAATAAATCAAAACGTGTCGGAGGAACAAACTGGCTCTTAATGTAACTTGATTTCTAATCATTTTTAATTAGTCAAGTAGTGATAATGAATAAAGTTGAAATCATCTCAAATGCACATAAAAAAACAATTTTATAACAACACTGCAAAAGTTAAGAAGGAAAAAAGGTGCATAAAATTAATGACGGATGAATTTGTACAATTGATTTTTTTTTTTTTTTTTTTTTTTTCCATTCCCTGGCTGCGCCTAGAAATCCTTTCCATAAAAATTGTGAACAGGATCGGTGACAATGGCAGCCGTGGCAGAGTCCAACTCTGATTGGGAATGAGTCCGACCAAGTGTTGGCAATACTAACCAAACTCTCACAACGGTCGTACAGAGACCGAATAGCTCGTAACAACAAGCCCGATACCCCATACTTCCGAAGCATCCCCCACAAAAAACCACGAGGGATGCGGTCGAATGCCTTCTCCAAGTCCACAAAACACATGCATACTGGTTGGGCAAACTCCCACGAACCCTCAAGGATTCTCGAGAGGGTGAAGAGCTGGTCCAATGTGCCACGGCCAGGACGAAAACCACATTGCTCCTCCTGAATCCGAGGTTCGACCAACGGCCAGACTCTCCTCTCCAGTACCCTGGCATAGACCTTCCCAGGGAGGCTGAGGAGTGTGATCCCGCTAAAGTGGGTGTCATGCTTGGTGACCACAGGATCTCATCCCTGTTGTTTGCAGATGATGTTGTTCCTGCTGGCTTCATCCAGCAATGACCTACAGGTCTGGTTTGCCGCTGAGTGTGAAGCAGCTGGGATGAGAATCAGTACCTCCAAGTCCGAGTCCATGGTCCTCAGCTGGAAAAAGGTGGATTGTCCTCTCCGGGTTGGGGACAAGCTCCTGCCCCAAGTGGAGGAGTTTAAGTATCTTGGGGTCTTATTCACGAGTGAGGGGAGAATGGAGCGAGAGATTGACAGACAGCTTGGAGCAGCATCTGCAGTGATGCGGACATTGTACCGGTCTGTTGTGGTGAAGAAGGAGCTAAGCTTTAAGGCAAAGCTGTTGATTTACCAATCTACATTCCTACCCTCACCTATAGTCATGAGCTTTGGGTAATGACCAAAAGAACGAGATTGCGGATACAAGCGACTGAAATCAGCTTTCTTCATAGGATTGCTGGACTCACCCTCAGAGATAGGGTGAGGAGCTCAGTCATCTGGGAGAGGCTCAGAGTAGAACCGCTGCTCCTCCACATTGAAAGGAGCCAATTGCGGTTGTATGGGCATCTGATCAGGATGCCTCCTGGACGCCTCCCACTTGAGGTGTTTCGGGCACGTCCCTCTGAAAGGAGACCCCAGGGCAGACCCAGGACTCACTGGAGAGACTGTCCCCCAGCTGATCTGGGAACGCCTTGGTATCCTCTCTTGAGAGCTGGAGCAGGTGGCTGGGGAGAGGGAAGTCTGGGCTTCTCTGTTGGAACTGCTGCCTCCGTGACCCAGACCTCCGGAAAAGCAGTAGAAGATGGGTGGATGGATTTTTTTTTTTCACTATGAAATTAAAATGTAGAAAAAGAGATGGTCCTTTTATTGGTTATCATATATAAAATCTTGAATTTCCCCACTGTGGGACTAATAAAGGCTTAGCTTGTCTTAAAAACTATAGAATTTACAGGAAATGTACAAATATATATTGTTATCAAATAAGATTACTAATATCGTGATAATTTTGGTCATATCGAACAGCCCTAATCCACGCTTTTGTTAGCTCTGGATTAGATTATTGTTAAGTCTTTATTATCAGGCTGTTCTAAAAGCTCTCTAAAAAGTCTGCAGTTTATCCAGAATGCTGCAGCTACAGTTTTAACAGGTACTAGAAAGATAAATCGGGTCACACTGCCCGCGTGACCATTCTATTCGGCAAGCAGACCTATCTAGCCTCGCTGTCCAAGAGACAAACCTGATTCCGCATCAGAGTAAAGCATAAGTGTTAAGTACTTTAAATGAGGGGAAAAGCAGAAGAGGTATTATCGTAGTTTTAACACACTGGCAACGGGAACAGCAATAAGTCGCTTAGCAAAACAGGTGTGGTTAGGCTTCATATGCAGGCTAATTGAGGGAAACACAAGGATGACTGAATTGCTGAGGATTTACTTCACCAACCACTGCAATATTAAGTAATTTATGTTCATTATTACGTACCTGGCAATTTAAAATGATTGAAATTCATGAAGTCAGTGACTAGTCTGTCAACATCCTCCAGCCTTCAGACAAACTAAACCTGCCAACATTTGGATTTCAAAATAAGGGAGGTTTTTCCTGCTGTCTGGGTGGTGAGGGGAGTTCTTAAAAAAACAAAAAACAAAACTGTAAATGCATAGAAAAATGGTAACAGAAATAACAATATCTTTGGTCATTTAAGTTCATTTATTTCATTAAATATAATTTTATTAATAATTATATTTCTTTGAAATCAGAGTTACATTATTGTTCTGTTCTGGCTCTGCAAAATTATGGTCAAAAGTATAAAATGTATGAGGGGAAAAAAGTCAAAATTTTACCACAATCTTGTTTCAAATTTGTTTTTAAAAAAACAACAGTTTTTTTTAAATTAAAAAAAAATGGACAAAAATTTGCCATAAAATAATCCACAAATTTATAATAAAGTCTCAAATGTACAAGAAAATTCATAATTCTACAAGAGGAAATTACAAATTTTGGGGGAAATGGTTTCAAATTTTGATAAATTTACAGAAAAAGGTAGAAAACTATAAGAAAATTGTTATAAATTTTGAAGAAAAACCTCTCAAATCTTCAAGACTTAAGTCATTACTCAAGTTTTTAAGTGGGTGCTTTTGTACCTTTATTCGACTACAAATTTTTGGGTGTCTACTTTTAATTATTTCATAAGCTAACATTGCTTTTACATGAGTAGAATTTCTGGCTACTATACCCACCTCTGATCATATACAGTGCATTCGGAAAGTATTCACAGTGCTATACTTTTTCCACATTTTATGTTACAGTCTTATTCCAAAATGGATTAAATTCATTTTTTCCTCAACATTCTACACACAACAACATGAAAAAAGTTTTGTTTTGGGTTTTTTTTTTTTTTAGATTTTTTTTTCTAATTTATTAAAAATAAAAAACTAAGAAATCACATGTACATAAGTATCCACAGCCTTTGCTCAATACTTTGTTGATGCACTTTTGGCAGCAATTACAGCCTCAAGTCTTTTTGAATATGATGCCACAAACTTGGCACACCTTTCTTTGGGCAATTTTGCTCATTCCTCTTTGCAGCGCCTCTCAAGCTCCATTAGGTTAGATGGGAAGCATCAGTGTACGGTCATTTTCAGATCTCTCCAGAAATGTTCAATTGGATTCAAGTCTGGGCTCTGGCTGGGCCTGGCTCTCAAGGACATTCACAGAGTTGTCCTGAAACCACTCCTTTGATCAAAAAAAATAAATAAATCATGTTGTCATTATTGGGGTATTGTGTGTAGAATTTTGAGGACAAAAATGAATTTAATCCATTTTGGAATAAGGCTGTAACATAACAAAATATGGAAAAAGTGAAGCGCTGTGAATACTTTCCGGATGCACTGTAATTTAAGTATGTGTGAGTAAATTATTATTATGAATGTTTTTCCCTTCTCTTTCCTACTCTTTCAATGGAAAAAAGAAACGGTATAATAAAAATACAAAAAATATACGTATTTGTGTCATTTATGTAAATCATTATAAAAAAAAACATGCAGGACAAAATGTGACATTTGGTATTTTCTAAACTGTTTCTATACCACCACAGACGGAGAGAGAACCTGCATTAGGCAGGGCTCAGAGAGGGAAAGATGAGACAGAAGAGAGGAGGAAAGTGTTCAGGCAGAGGGTGCAGGAGAGGTAAGAGCAGAGGATGGAGAGAAAGATGACACCAGTAAAAAGTCCAAACACAGGACGTCTGGATGGGACCCCAACTGGCCCAATATTCCAAGATTAAAGCCTTGGTTGTACAATACTTGAAATGGTAAGTTCCAAATGCAAAGTTGCTGTGTAGGAAAAAAAAAAAAAAAAAAGAAATAGTATAAAATTAACATATTCCGGTTACAATAGTGTCGTGTGTTTTTGACGCATCTTGCCGCCCCCCACCCCCCACCCCCCACCCCGGAAAAAAATATGTTGCCACCATGCCAAGGTCTTTAAGCCAGAGGAAACACAGGAGATCATATAAGATAAGATAAGCCTTTATTAGTCCCACAATGGGGAAATTCCAGGATTGCAACAGCACAGGGATAGCAACACTCAGAGCAACAATCAAGAAGACAAGAAAAACAAGAGCAGCGAATATACATATGTACATATAAATATATAAACACACAGTGTGGAGCATTGTAGCTAGATGGAATAAATATATATACACACAGTGCAGAGCATTGTAGCTAGATGGAATAAACAGCATAACCGTCTACTTAGTTATCCTACATAGTATGAATATGTACCCATACATATTGTCACCCTCCGTAGCGACTGATATCGTCCTAGTTGTATACTGGAGGGGACCATTGTGTAAGTCTATTGCGTCTTTTGCATTCAATACTATTTGGTCGTCACGTTTTTTTGCTATCTGTGCAAGCAGCCCTGCTTAGGTTATACAGTCTGACAGCCGTAGGTAGGAAGGACCTGCGAAACCTCTCGGTTGCGCACCTAGGATGATGTACTCTGCTGCTAAATGAGCTCCTCAGTGCGTTCAGTATGTCCTGCATAGGGTGGGACTCGGACTCCAGCAGAGATGACAGTTTAGCCGCCATCCTTCTCTCTCCTATCTCCTCCACTGGGCCAAGGCACTGCCCCAGGACAGAGCTAGCTTTCTTGATCAGTTTGTTCAGTCTCTTCCTATCGGCTGCTGTAATGCCACTGCCCCAGCAGATCACTCCAAAAGTGATGGCTGATGCCTCCACCGTGTCGTAGAATGTCTTCAGCAGCGCCCCTTGTACACCAAAAGACCTGAGTCTCCTCAGTAGGAACAGCCTGCGCTGTCCCTTCTTGTAGAGTGCGTCGGTATTGTGTGACCAGTCTAGTTTATTGTTCAGATGAACACCCAGGTACTTGTAGGATGTCACCATCTCAATGTCTGTTCCCTGTATGTTTACTGGTGCTGTGAGGGGTTGTCCTTGCCTGCGGCAGTCCACCACCAGCTCCTTAGTTTTCCTCGCGTTGATCTGAAGGCAGTTCCGATGGCACCAGTCCACGAAGTCCTGGATAAGTCCTCTGTACTCAGCTTCATCTCCATTGGAGATGAGGCCGACGATCACAGAGTCGTCAGAGAACTTCTGTAGATGGCAGTGTGTTGTGTTGTGTTGTGTGAGAAGTCCGCAGAATAGAGGGTATACTGCATTTCTCCAGTTCTGGCCTCCCATCATTGGCTTCCCATAGAACTTAGAATTAAGTTTAAAATCCTTCTCCTTACTTACAAAGCTCTCAGATCCCTTGTTTTTTGAAAGATCTGATAGTACCTGATCATCCGTCCAGAGCACTATGCTCCAAAAATGCAGGATTACTTGGAATACCTAAAATCTCTAAAAGTACAATGGGAGGTAGGGCTGTGCGATATGACCAAAATTTCATATCACGCTATAAGTAATCTTATTTGACGATAACAATGTATATCACAATATACATTTCCTGTAAATTCTATTGTTTATATGTGGCGATATGACCAAAATTTCATATCACGCTATAAGTAATCTTATTTGACGATATCAATGTATATCACGATATACATTTCCTGTAAATTCTATTGTTTATATGTGATAACCAATAAAAAGGGCCATCTCTTTTTCTACTTTTTTTTTTTTTTTTGTATACTTTATTGATCTCCAGAGGGGAAATTGAGGGCATCCACCTGGATGGATGAAGCAGCCACGGTACGGTGCTATCCCTTAACCATTCACACCTAGGGCCACTTTAGAGTCTCCAATTAACCTAACTTGCATGTTTTTGGCCTGTGGGAGGAAACCGGAGAAATCCCAGAGTAAACCCACGCAGATACGGGGAGAACATGCAAACTCCACACAGATCACTGTTGGTCAGGGGCTGGGATTGAACCAGGGATCCCATGGCCAAGGGTGAGTTTCTGTGCTGGCACAGTGTTAACCACTGCGCCACCGCACCGCCAGAATTTTAAATTGCATACTGAAAAAATCAATTGTACAAATTCATCTGTCATCAATTTTATGCACTTTTTTTCCCTCTTAATTTTGCAGTGTTGTTATAAAATTGTTTTTAATGTGCATTTGAGATGACTTCAACTTTATTCTTTATTGTTACCGGACTAATTAAAAATTATTAGAAATCAAGTTATATTAAGAGCCAGTTTGTTCCTCCAGTACGTTTTAATTTATTTATTTAGTGTGTATGCAGCCATTGTCACGCACTTTTTCAGCTTTAGCTTTTATTTTTTTCAGACAACTCAGCAGCGATTTAAGCCAGAACAGTGGTCTGATACACTGTAATGTTTCCTTAGCGGCAAGTTGGCATCGTCATTTAGCATTTGCTGTCTTATAATTGGAGAAAGATGGTGTTAATGTGACTTGCCTCCAATTAAAACAAGGTTAGAGGACTATCCTCTCTGACACAGCACCGTGGGAAAATGTCCAACATCTCTGGCTGGCACCGAAGGAGAAGCACCACAGAAGGAGCGGCAAAACATTAGCTGGCAGTTAGCTGCTCTGGCGCACTGCGGGGAAGAGGCAGGGCGGTGGCAAATAGAAATGGTATGTCTCTTAAATCCTGATATAAATGATACAGTTTTATATGAAATGGTAGACGTTTTTATCACATCACCCATGTATATCGTCATATCACACAGCCCTAATGGGAGGCAGAGCATTCAGTTATCAGGCTCCTCTCCTTTGGAACCAGCTGTCAGTCTGAATTTGGGAGACAGACTCAATCTTTGCTTTTAAGAATGGGGTTAAAACCTGGGCGGCTCAGTGGCACAGTGGTTGGCACTGTGGCAGCACAGCAAGAAGGTCATGAGATCGAGTCCACCGCTGACCATCGTGGGTTCGATCCCGCCCCCTGAGCATTGGTGACCCTTCTGTGTGGAGTTTGTATGTTCTCCCCGTGTCTGCCTTGGTTTACTCTGGGTACTCTGGTTTCCTCCCACATGCCATAAACATTTAAGTTAGGCTAATTGGCATCAACTGGGGATTCTAAATTGTCCTTAGGTATGAATATGAGAGTGAATGGTTGTCTGTCTCTCTGTGTTGGCCCTGCGATGGACTGGCAATCTGTCCAGGGTGTACCCTGCCTCTTGCCCGAAGATGCTTCAACCCTTTGCAGCATCTTCATGGGGTTGGTCTCATTTAAAAGAAAACACTTTGATTTTTTTGGCAAAACAGTCATAATCTCTCTAAGTGCTCCGGTCACTGAGTAACAGTCATCTAAACATACTGAACTTGAAGAAAATAAATTTGGCCTGGGTGTTTTTTTGGATACAAATGCTTGCAAATAACACACAGCTTCAGATCCGGGCTGGAAAATGCAACAGAAATGTAGAACCAAGTGTTATCCAGCTGAGGTCAAAATTTTGTAACAATACCACAAAAAAAGAATATATTACACAGCTTTGTTCTCAGGTAGTTCCCAGGCGTTTTTGAACTGTGCCAAATTGTGCCAAATGGCACAGTTTGGAAAAACGTCTGTAACTTTTGAATGATTCAATATAGAAGCTTCATCTTGGGCTCTAATGAAAGGTGACACTCAGGGCTCTGTGTGTGTGTGTGTGTGTGGGGGGGGGGTTGTTTATTCATTCATTCATGAATGAATGAACAAACAAGCCCCCACACACAAAGAAAAGAAGCATGCCACGTAAAAAATGTCTTTTTTTTTTTACAAGAAAAAAATAACCTACAGTGCACTAAAAATTATTCTAAAATATTTGTAATGTAAAAGATAACAACTCCCACCACCCCCCGCTACAGAGGACGGACATCGGCCATTGCTACATGACGGAGTAGTCATGTGGCAATGTGGCGACCGCAGCGCGGTCACCGCGGCTCCCCCCCCCCCCCCCCCCCGCTACAGAAGAGTAGCGGGGGGGGGGTTCACGGTCCGGACGCGGTGCACGAACCATGTACCGCGGCGCACGGACTTCGGACTTCGTGCGCCGCACAGTTGTAATTTACCGATCGGTCAAAAGTCATTTTTCATTACAATTTTCAGGGATAAAGAATAATTTAGCTTATAACACTTACCTGTTCACAGCAGCAGCGGAGCTGGCGAACTTCTCTTCCTCATTGTCAGACGAACGCGACGCTGGTCCACTTGTTACGGACTCGTGGTTCTGGTCTCGCGACCCGGTCAAAACATAATTCCATTATTGCGGTTTTGCGCTTCCATGATTGCGGTTTTGGCGAACGATTTTTCAAAACAAATAACAGTAGTAATTCAAAAAGACTGGCGAACGCGTGTGTGTCACTCAGCCTTCGTCGTCGGCCTCCGTCGGTCTATGATGACCATGGAAGAGAATCCTAAACGTCTATTCTGCTGGAATAAAAAAAAAAAAGAAAAGCACCGCCTGTGGCTGAACAGGCCGATGCGCGAATGGCAGTCCCTGTCACACAAGTTGCACTTGTGGGTGGTCTCCGTGCTGCTGGGTCTATGGCGGTTCTTCCTGCAGGTCCTTTTTTCATCTGCTGCAGCAGTCAGTCTCTCCACCCAGCCTTACACAAAATAGCTTTCGAACTTCTGTGCTTCAATTGGCTCGCTGCATTCGCAGCGTTGGTAGGCGGGTCCTTCTTGCTAGGTTTTCAGTCATTGGTTCTTCAAGGTTTCGGAAACCCAATTCAAGGCTCTTATTAGTCGAATGAGAGGTCAATCATATCTGATCTGTTCGCGGCTGTGTCTGTAGTGGAAGAACGGAAATGCAGCTTTTTTTTTTTCCGTGCGATCTTGGACGCAGCGCCCTTGTGCGTCCTAGAGCGCACGAGGGCGTTCTCGCGCGCCCTCGTGCGCTCTAGGACGCAGAGACGTGCCCGTCCGCGGTACACCGGAGTGCAAGAGGTTAATAGAAGTCAAAAAGAACAAAACTATAAAAACACAAGTATAGTAATTGCATCATCTTAGAAGCATCTATTTACTCATGTATCTGAATATTTTATTTTTGAAAATTGTTCCACTTTTGTTGAATTTCACTTGAAGGTGCGAGCCGCCAACCTTCAGGACCTGGTCTACAAGAATGGACAGGGTGGCATCACCAAGGCCACGGTTTCTATTACCTTTGACAACACCAACAAAAGTCAGAGTCCCTTGGGATTTGAAACCCACAATGAGATCACTGTCACCAGACAGGTGAGTAAAATTACGATCTGTGTGCATTTTTAGTACTAAAACAGACCCATAATGTATATAACCCTCTGTCTTATTTAAGGTGGTAATTGGTGGAAGGAATAAGTACCTGATCAACGGAGTCAATGCTAATAACACAAGGGTGCAGGACTTGTTCTGCTCTGTTGGTCTCAATGTCAACAATCCACACTTCCTCATCATGCAGGTCAGTTGTGTGTCGTTAACAGGACTCATTTTCTTTTCAGTCCTCCATGGTTTAAGGCATTTGTTAAAGGTACACTCCAGTGGCTCTAAAACCACCTCAAAAAATAAATGTGTATTGCCCAAAATAGTATATTATGGCTTTTTACCCACAAAAAAGTTTCATTGCCTTCAAATTGCTTGGAAAGAGATTTTAAATCTTGCACCTACTTAAGTATGCGTGGGTCTGTGAATATTCTAATTAGCAACCTGCAGGGCTTGCACGTGATTGATCGCCTTGATTCCTGGTGGGTGGGCTGGTAGTCTGTTCAAGACGCTTCTGGGCGTTAAAGTTTTGCCTACATCTGTGGGCGCCGGCTGTGGCACAGGTGTAGTGTGGCCGACTAACGATCGGAGTGTCAGGGATTCGATTCCCACTCTGTCTGCTGTCTGCATGTCGAAATGTCCTTGAGCAAGACACTGACCCCCCCCCCCCCCCCCATGTGCTCCTGGTGGGTCAGGCCAGCGCCTGTGTATGGCAGCTCTGCCGCCATCAGTGTGTGAATGTGTGTGTGAATGGGTGGATAGAAGGATCTGTAAAGTGCTTTGGTCATCCAGAGGTGAGAAAAAGTGCTATATACAGACGTGGACAAAATTGTTGGTCCCCCTCTGTTAATGAAAGAAAAACCCACAATGGTCACAGAAATAACTTGAATCTGACAAAAGTGGTAATAAATAAAAATTCTATGAAAATTAACCAGTGAAAATCAGACAATGCTTTTGAATTGTGGTTCAACAGAATTATTTTAATAAACAAACTCATGAAACAGGCCTGGACAAAAATGATGGTACCCTTAACTTAATATTTTGTTGCACAACCTTTTGAGGCAATCACTGCAATCAAACGATTTCTGTAACTGTCAATGAGACTTCTGCACCTCTCAGCAGGTATTTTGGCCCACTCCTCATGAGCAAACTGCTCCAGTTGTCTCAGGTTTGAAGGGTGCCTTCTCCAGACGCCATGTTTCAGCTCCTTCCACAGATGTTCAATAGGATTTAGATCAGGGCTCATAGAAGGCCACTTTAGAATAGTCCAATGTTTCGCTCTTAGCCATTCTAGGGTGTTTTTAGCTGTGTGTTTTGGGTCATTATCCTGTTGCAAGACCCATGACCTGCGACTGAGACCAAGCTGTCTGACACTGGGCAGCACATTTCTCTCTAGAATACCTTGATAGTCTTGAGATTTCATTGTACCCTGCACAGATTCAAGACACCCTGTGCCAGATGCAGCAAAGCAGCCCCAGAACATTACAGAACCTCCTTCTTTTCTTGGTATGCTTCATTTTTGCATCTGTGAACATAGAGCTGATGTGCCTTGCCAAAAAGTTGCAGTTTTGTCTCGTCTGTCCTTAGGACATTCTCCCAGAAGCTTTGTGGCTTGTCAACATGCAGTTTGGCAAATTCCAGTCTGGCTTTTTTATGATTTGTTTTCAACAGTGGTGTCCTCCTTGGTCGTCTTCCATGAAGTCCACTTTGGCTCAAACAACGACGGATGGTGCGATCTGACACTGATGTACCTTGACCTTGGAGTTCACCATGAATGTGTTTAGAGGTTGTTCTGGGCTCTTTTGTTACCATATCCATCTCTTCCATTTTAAGTTTCCTCCTGCTGCCACATCCATGGAGGTTGGCTACAGTCCCGTGGATCTTAAATTTCTGAATAATAAGTGCAACTGTAGTCACAGGAACATCAAGCTGCTTGGAGATGGTCTTATAGCCTTTACCTTTAACATGCTTGTCTATAATTTTCTTTCTAATCTCCTGAGACAACTCTCCCCTTTGCTTCCTCTGGTCCATGTTTAGTGTGGTACACACCACGTCAACAAACAGCACAGTGACTACTTGTCACCCTTTAAATAGGCCGACTGACTGATTACAAGTTTGTAGACACCTGTGATGTTAATTAGAGGACACATCTTGGTTGAACATGTCCCTATGGTCACATTATTTTCAATCTTTTCTAGGGGTACCATCATTTTTGTCCAGGCCTATTTCATGAGTTTGTTTTTAAAAATAATTCTGTTGAATCACAATTCAAAAGCATTGTCTTATTTTCATTGGTTAATTTTCATAGAATTTTTATTTATTACCACTTTTGTCAGATTCAAGTTATTTCTGTGACCACTGTGGGTTTTTCTTTCATTAACAGAGGGGGAACAACAATTTTGTCCACGTCTGTAAGTGAACGCCATTTGCCATATCTTCAAAAGTAAAAAGCAAAACATTTTTCTGAAAACGGTTGAGGTGAAAGATAAATGTGTAGTTGCCAGACATGTTTACTTTTTACTTACAACCAGTCCCCCATCCACTGGCGACTGAGCCGGGGGGTGATTTGAATGTGGCTGCTCTCAGCTCACAGTGCGGCGCCCCGTCCGCTGGCGAAGTGAGCCGAGAGCAGCTCGATTTAAATAACAGTCAGTCAGTCTCCCACCCCACCCCCGCCCCCAACCCGCTCTGCCTCAATCCTGCTGCTCCTCCCTCTTCCCCTGAGGTAGCCAAGAGTATCCATCTCATTGGTTAATGTTATAACCAACCAGGCTAAGAAGGAATAGTTACATAGCTACTGATGGTCTGTCCAAATCTGCCTTTTTGGGGTGGGGGGGTGGAGCTTAAGCAGACATTCACAGCAGAAAAGCACATACTTGGGAGTTTGGAATGATTTTGCTCTTTATACTGTATATCTTGTAAATCACAAGAAACATGTTACAGACATGTTAACAACAGAAAAAACTAGATTGTTGCCCGAGTGTCACTTTAAGTTGTATTTCTACCTTGTTTTAGTTCCTTACTAAATATAATGTAATGTTTTAGGGGAGAATCACCAAAGTCCTGAATATGAAACCACCAGAGGTAAAATGATCAGCTGTTTCTTACTAGCTCACTAACATCTTGTAAATATTTGGACTTTCAGTAATTAATGTCTTCTCTCAGATCCTTGGCATGATTGAGGAGGCAGCTGGCACAAGAATGTATGAATGTAAAAAGATTAGCGCTCAGAAGACCATTGAGAAGAAGGAGGCCAAGCTGAAGGAGATTCAGAATGTATGTTAGACTACTTTCTTGATCATTATTTGCTTTTCAGTGGGCAGCTGCTGGAACTATTTGTTTTTTAATCCTTCATAGATTTTGGATGAGGAAATTACACCAACTATGCAGAAACTCCAAGAGGTATGCTGACTGTAACCTTTAAATTCAGTATGCTTGTGCATAGATTTAAGGAGTGCTTTCTGTGTCAATTTCTATGGAATACCTTCTCTCCGCAGGAACGATCGTCATACCTGGAGTACCAGAAGCTAATGAGAGAGATCCATCACTTGTCACGGCTCTATGTGGCCTGGCTGTTTGTCTGTGCAGAGGAAACGAAGCTAAAATCAGCAGAGAACCTTAAAGTGGTGCAAGATAACATTGCCAAGATGCAAACATCTATGGCTGAGAACGAAAGCAAAGTCAAGGAGCTTTCAGCCCAAATTCAGGAGCTGCAGAAGAAAAGAGACCAGGTACTGTACACTTGATTCAAAGACAAAGATAGGGGTGGGGGTGTCATAAATGGCAGTGGATATGCTTTATCTTAAGTCTGTGAGTAGTTAAATAATTCTGGGTGATTTACATGCATTTATCCCCCCAAAATTATGACCTTTTTTTTTAATTACAGTCCTTAAGATAAGATAAGCCTTTATTAGTCCCACAACGGGGAAATTCCAGGATTGCAACAGCACAGGGATAGCAACACTCAGAAGACAAGAAAAAAAAAAAAAAAGCAAGCAAGCAAGAGCAGCTAATATACATATGTACATATTACTATAAATATATATATATACACACACAGACACACAGTGTAGAGCATTGTAGCTGGATGGGATAAATATATGAGTATATAAACACACAGTACGGGGCATTGCAGCTAGATGGAATAAATATGTAAATATATAAACACAGTGCGGAGCAATGTAGCTTGATGGAATAATATGTAGATATATAAACACACAGTACGGAGCATTGCAGCTAGGTGGAAAAAATATGTAAATATATAAACACAGTGCGGAGCATTGTAGCTAGATGGAATGAATATATAGATATATAAAAATAAATCTGTGTCTTAAAAATGTCTTAAATCTGTGTCTCAAAAATTTCAAAATGATCATAGATATGATCGTCACAATAACTGTTTTCTTGCTTTGTGAAGTGAAATCCTTGTATTCAATTTTGTTAATTTGTAGGGTTTTTTTTGTCTCTTTTTTTGCAATTTAGCATAATGGCCGGTGAAATGAGCAGCATTTTTAGCTTTTTCTCTATAATTTGTAACCTTTTTTCTCATAAATTTGTGGGTTTATTGTAATTTTTGACTTGTTTTCTAAGGTTGGACTGACGTGAGTTGTGACTCTTAATTTTGTTGGTAGTCTAGTTTGGGGCATTTTAGAGGAATAACAGCTATCTAGTGCCATTGGGAAATGTAAATTTATCATGAACTGGATTGATGGCACAAAATTTGCTGCAAATTCAGTTCTAGCAAATAATGGGCAGTGCAACTTATGTGGTGACGTGCTTTTTGCCATTTTGCAAACTTATGTTTTTAAATTAATCAAGTTGCCTTCTAAAAAATGTCAAGTTTTGCATTTGACTCCCTTCTATGCAGATACCCTGCAATTGTCCTTTTTTTTTTTTTTTTTTTTTTTTTTTTTTTAGTGCTCTCTGAGACTTTTTGGCTAATTCTGGCAGATGACAGAGGTGTCTTCAGCTGTTATTTATTAAGTAGCCACTTGGAAAATTGTTTTTATTCAAAGCAATATTATTTTTTAAAGTTAGGCTGTGTTCAGAATGTTCACTCACCCACTCCCTCCCTACTTAGCGGAAGAAGATGGATGGATGGAATTTAGATATAGTAAAAACATAACAATAAAATTAACAGCTTTCAGATACAACTGGCTTGTTTTCGCGGCACGGTTAATGACGTCATTACATGAGACAGTAAAACCTAAGAGACTAACGGTGGTAAAAAAAAAAAAAAAAAAATGAATACCTGCATGTAATTTGTAGTAAATGTGTATTAAATCAAATTGTTTTTGCTTAATTAATAAATATAAATACCTTAAGGTAGTTTGTGTTGTGATGTGAAGCTCTCCTCTCACTGCTCCGCTAGCTGCGCATTGCATTATGGGATATATTGGCTAATGTAGTAACCATCCGTTGTACACTACTTTTCAAAATGCATTGTGGGATATTTTGAGTGTACTATATAGTGAATGAAATTTTCAGTTAAGATTTCGAACAGTACTACAACATGGCTGATTTATAGTACACTATACGGGGAAGGAGTGAGCATTTTGAACACGGCATTAATCTCCTTTTCTATAGGAAGTGAATGGAGTATTGAAAACCCTGGAGACGGCTCTGTCTGAGGTAAAGCGGGTGGATGCCAAAGCTCAAAGTGCACTTGACCTAAAAAAACAGAACCTCAAAGATGAAACCAAGAAGAGGAAGGAGCTTGTGAAGACTATGGAGGAGGTAATGGGCCAATAAAACATACAAATTAACTGTATAATGAAAATGATATGAATTAAATTTGCATAAATTTGCACATTTAGGTTCTTTGTAAAGGCTGTTGATTTCTCTAATTCACAGGACAAGAAAATGGTTGTTGTAAAGGAGAAAGAAGTTTCCAAATTGACTGAGCAGCTCCAAGCTCTGCAGGGGGAGGGGCAGAAGAACAGTGCTGCTCTGGAGGCAGCTGAGCAGCATTTTAAGGCGGTGTCTGCCGGTCTCTCCACCAATGAGGATGGAGAGGAGGCCACACTTGCTGGGCAGATGATGGCATGCAAGAATGAAATGAGCAAGGCAGACACTGAGGCTAAACAGGTGGGTAAAGTGCCTGAATGTTGACCCTGTAGATGTTTTATTTCAGTGTTGAAGGTTGATGTTGAATTTTTTTTTTTTTTTAATGGTCCTTAAAGGGTGTGACTTTTTATAGTGTTATCCCCTTTGTAATTCTTTTGTTATGCATTTCAGACAGTATCTCTGTTCCTTCTTTCTGTATAGGCCCAAATGACTCTGAAGCATGCTCAGGCCGAGCTGAAGACCAAACAGGCCGAAGTGAAAAAAATGGACAGTGGCTACAAAAAAGACCAAGACAACCTGAAAGCTGTCAAAAGCAGCCGAGAAAAACTAGAGGCTGAGCTCGCCAAACTCAACTATGAAGGTACTATGCACGCATTCTTTTGTACTTGGCTGCACCATGTAGTTTTGGCCCAAACCTATGTCATAATTAAATGTTTGTGTGTCCCAATGTAGATGGAAAAGAAGAAAGTCTGCTGGAACAGAGAAGGCAGCTTTCCAGAGAGGTTGCAAAACTTAAAGAAACCTACGAGCGTTTAATGTCACGCTTCCCTAACCTCCGCTTTGAGTACAAGTAAGGATTTTTTATTTCTTGACATTAAATGTTTAGTGTGTGGATGTAAAGATTTTAGAGTTGAAAATAAACAATTTCCTGTGTTAAAGCAAGCAGAAAGCTTTACAAAGATCAGTGAAACTTCTTGTATCATCCATCTTCTACCGCTTATCCAGGGGTGCGGGTTGCAGGGGCAGCAGTCCATTAGAGAAGCCCAGTTCACATAGCACCATGATCCCTTCTGCAGGTGGTGAGGTCACTGGAAGGTGGACCCATGTTGTAATTGTTTTTTTCATAGGGACCTACCTGGGCCACTCCTAGTCTAGCCCTTCACCCAGGACCAATTCATCCTGAGCAGACCCTACCAGGGGCAAGTTGCCCCCGACAACATAGCTCCTGGGATCATTAGGGCACGCAAACCCCTCTACCATGATAAGTTAGGGTTAATGAAAAGTTAGAATTAGTGATTATGAGGTAACCATGGAGATAACAATACTAGGATTGTTATCTCAGTTCTGGCTTTGCTGTCCTAACTGGGATTGACATGAATATATTAGGATAATCAACCTATAAATCAGCCTGTATAGACGGGTTTCATGTGATGTTTTGCTACTTTACTGGCCAACTCTACAGGTAGACTGGGTGCAAAAAACACACTTGTGTGTGATTAAGCTGAGCTTGTGAGGCTGCTAGATCTTTAAAATAGAAAATGTAAAGAGACCAGTGTCTTATTGCACCATGGGATGTACAGATTAGAGTTAAATAAGTTTTACAGCAGAAAGTAATCAACTGTCAGATACAATGTTCGGATTGCTCGTGTGTGCAGCGCTCATTTTATAACTGAGTAAAATGTGGTAAATGAGGTTTCAAAAAAGTTTTAGAATAATAGTTAAATGTTAAGGGCCTCTTTACACAGCACAGAGATCTTTGGGTGACCGTTGAGAGATCAAAACTGGCTCGATCTCTCACTAAATCCTAAATGGCGTTCACTTATATAGCGCTTTTTCTCATCTCTAGATGACTTGCAGATCTTACTTACTTTACATATCCTGCTATCCACACATTCACACACTGATGGCGGCAGAGCTGCCATACACAGGTGCTGGCCTGACCCAGCAGGAGCAACTGGGGGTTCAGTGTCTTGCTCAAGAACACTTCGACATGCAGAATGCAGACAGAGCGGGAATCGAACCCCTGACCCTCTGATCAGTAATCGGCCACACTACACCTGCACCACAGCCGGTGTGACGCAGGTGTAGTGTACCAGTCTCCCAAGCCTCGGAAAAGTTGGTTCTGTGTAAATATTTGGGATATCTTTCATCCTTGTGTGTTTTGGACTGAGTCAAAACTTTGAAGAGACTGTGGAGATCACTGAAGGTCACTGAGAGATCGTTGAGAGATCTGGCCAATTTTTGATCTCTCAACGAAGTTCACCCTGTGTGAAGGTGTTATGTCAGTGAAGTTCAGAAAAAATAAAGTACTGTATTGCGGTGCTCTATCTGGCCATTTTATGGTATTTTTTCTGTCATACTCCCACATACCAGATAATTATATGGCTCTAGTGTCTTGGTGTAAACACTAGGTTTTTCAAGTGGGTGAAAATGTTGCCAGTTCTGCCCTTCTTTAGACCACCAACCTTTCACTACAATGTTATATAGATCCAACAAATGTTGTCAAATGTAGTTTGAGCTTCTGCCCATTGAAGCCTGGAAACTTTGTGCTTTGATCCTTGATCAGAACAGATTATTTTGTTATGCATTTCTGTGTGTTTGTTAGTGTATGACACATTTGTAAACAGCTGCTTTCTGTACCCAGATTGTGAACATGGATGTTTAAAAACACTGAAATTTGTTGATAAATATATTTTCCTCTTTGTCTAATGTCACTTAGTCCATTAGTTGTTTTAAAGTTTACAATAGAATAGTAAGCACCAAATTGAACTGGTGGTCTAGTGGTAGAGCATCTGCCCAAACAAGTGGGAGGTTGTGGTTTCAAGCTCCGGCAGGGTTATACCAAAGACCACATAAAAATGGTACTTCCTGCCTCTAGCTTGGTGCTTAGTACATAGAATAGGAGAAGGAAAGTTGGTTATCCAGCCACAGGGAGTGCACAAGCCAATCCCAAGCCCGGATAAATGGGGATGGTTGCGTCAGGAAGGGCATCTGGTGTAAAAATCCCTGCCAAATTGACATGCGGATCATCATGATATCAGATGATGATACGCTTTGGCGACCCCAAAAGGGGAGCAACCGAAAATCGAGGGGTGGAGGAGTAAGCACCAAATTGGAAAGTAACAGACACTTTTAGTTGAAATAAACACTTGTACATGAGCCTGTAATAAAACAAATGTGCATGTTTTAGGGACCCAGAGCGTGGATGGGACCGCAGCAGAGTTAAGGGAGTGCTTGCTAACCTGATCACGGTCAACAACGTATCCTATTCAACAGCTCTAGAGGTCGTGGCAGGTGGACGCCTCTATAACATTGTTGTTGACACTGAGGTGGGTGGTGTTGTGCAGTTGTCCGTTTAAGACTTTTGTTTAGTTTACAGACCAGTGGGACGAGGTAACCTGTGTTGCTGATTGTGTCTCGGCTAGGTGACTGGTAAAAAGTTGCTGGATAAGGGAGAGTTGCAGCGAAGGTACACCATCATTCCTCTGAACAAGATCTCTGCCAAGACCCTTAATGACAAAGTTGTCAACTGTGCAAAGAGTCTGGTGAGAGAACATTGCAAACCTGATGGTTCACTCTTAACATGAAGAGTATCTTTGTTTGGAGACGAGTTATACATGCTGTTTGTATTTTTGGCCTTCAGGTGGGAGAAGACAATGTTCATACTGCGCTGTCCCTAGTTGGTTATGAAGCTGATCTCCGTAAAGCCATGGAGTATGTATTTGGAACCACACTTGTGTGTGACACCCTGGACAATGCCAAGAGAGTGGCTTTTGACAAGCAGGTGATGACCAAGACAGTCACTCTTGGTGGGGACATCTTTGACCCACAGGGAACTCTCACTGGAGGTGAACAAAATGATGAGACGTGTACTGTTTTGTTTTTGTTTTGTTTTTTTTTAAGAGGAAATAGAGGACTCAAAAGTCCTGCCTCTCTTTTTGTCTGTCAGGTGCCCGCTCCCAGTCAGCATCTGTTCTGTCAAGCCTGCAGGAGGTGAAGGAGGTTCGGGATAACTTGAGTCACAAAGAGGCTCAACTTCAAGACACTGAACGACAGCTGGCAACTCTGAAGGGAACCGCTGAGAAGTATGTGCTTATTCACCCACAAAATATATTCATAAAACAAGCTGAGATGAGTAATATTTTGTGTAGTAGCTTCAGGAATGCGTTGGCTGTCTCTACACATTACAGGCAGCATAGAATGAATTCAGTGTAGCTGACAGTAGGCTAACTGAGATGAGATGAGATGAGATTCAACTTTATTGTCATTACACATGTATGAATACAAGGTAACGAAACGTGACTTGGCATTTGGGCACGCTCTGCAGAGCGCATCCAAGGCCGGGGCAGCCGCTAGGCGCCAGTCAACTCTGTGCAAACCCATCAGAGGACGCTTATAGTGCTTGTCATTCTTTTTTATCCATATTAGTTTTGAGGTGTGCCACAGTAGTGTAAAATGTATTTCTTAGCACTTCTACTTTACATCTCTACTTGCTGGTCAGTACTGTCTAACTTGTACTGCCGCCACCAGTGTGTGAACGTGTGCGTGAATGGGTGGATTGCAGAATCTGTAAAGCACTTTGGTCATCCTAGATGAGAAGAAAAGCGCTATATAAGTGAACGCCATTTACCATTTGTATCCCTGAACATGTTACAGTGTTTCTGTATGCAAATTACTGCACATTGTGCTAGCCAGTAGCCACTGTTAGCACAAAGTGGCTAGAGCAGATTGAATTCACCAGCTCCAATGAAACCTGTGACCTCATTTCCTGAGATGGTTTTTAAACTTGGAAAAGAAACACATTTAGTGCAAAACTGTTACAGCAATGTGAAGATTTTTGAGGATCCAAAATTACACTTAAATTGGTTAAATCCCACCACCCTTAATTTAGGGATGAGAATTCTCCACGGATCCGCGGAATTCCACAGATTTGATCATGTCTAGGGTCATTCTCGTGAATCGTCTTAATTCGAAGAGAACATTTTGGGCGGGGGTGAGGTATGTTATGAGCGGCGAGTCGTATTTTCGATCGGCTGCTAAAATCCACCGCGCAGAACGCGCTACCCAGCGAGATCAGTAATGTAATGTAACAAGGCCACTGATTGGCTGATACTTATTGAAGCAACCAATCGGCGATTTTGTTAATTTCCTTTGTCATATCCAACACGTGGAGCAAAATGTAAATGGCGGACAGTTCAAAATAATCAACCGAGTTTTCCCGATTTCGTGAAAATGGTGAACCTAAAACTAACGAAAGACGACAAAGCAAGAATTTTAGAAATCGACAAAGGGATAAGGAACAAGTTTCGTTGGGAATGGCTCGAAAAAACTGTGTCAATGACTGTAAAGATCGGTAAAAATACCGAAGTTGTGGTTGAAAAAACCACTGATTTCATAGCGAAATGCGAAGTACCAGGGAAAGCCCAGTGTGTTTATTGCAACGATTTCTTGAGTTATGGATCTCGTGGTTGTGTTGTCTTAGTTGAACACTGTTCAAAACAGAAACATCTCAACATTGTGGCTACAAGGAGATCGAACTAATCGCTCGGTGCTGCATTCAAACACCATGGGAGATATCATTGACATAAGGTCAGCTAGAATGAACATTAACACATTCAGCTCAATTCAAACTGTGAAGTACAGTCTCAAGGCTAGAGACACATCATCACTTGCTTTCTTCAAGAAACATGATGTCAAGCACTCCAAAATTGATGAAAGGCTGTGTGTCAACTTCAAAAATGCAGCAAGTGCCTACAGGCATGAAAAGGAAAGAGAAAAGGAAAGAGAAGGAAATGGAACAGAAAGAACTCAATCTTCAACATGATTCTGTGGCAAGCAAGGCAGCCATGAAAAAGAACAGAGAAGCTGCAGCTAAGCAGGCACTGCTTGCCCACAGAAAATCAGAGAAGAGGAAGGCTACAGAACGGCTCCAAGCTTTGGTAGCCAAGAAGAAGAAATTGCACAATTAGATGTGAAGAATACATTGACTTGTACATAAGTTCATAGAGTAGTAGCACAGGCATGTAAATATAGAAGTGACATTTTCTGTTTCTCAGTCAAGTGTGACACTGAATCAAAACAGTATTGAACATGATTACACATGTGATGCAGCAGCAGATTAAAAAGGTAAACTATAAATGCATTTGTACTTACTTCTAACTTTAAATATAAGACCACATTTGAGCATTCTAAAACACCAGATTTCATTAGCTTCTGGGGGGCATTGCCCCGCCTAGACCCCCCACCAAGGCTCTGCCTTGGATCCGGCTTGAGGGCCTGCGTCCCCCAAGACCCCCGGCTTAGTTTCCTCTTTTTTTTCCCAAACCACATTCTCATCCCTGTTCATTTGCTGTCACATTTTTCTATGTGATTTTCCTCCTGCTCTTTGTCACTATCAGTTTCCCCCTTGCAGGTACCGTCAGCTGAAGCAGCAGCATGAGCTGAAGCTGGAGGAAGAACAGATTTTGCAGGCCAAGGTGCAGCAGAGCTCCTTTCACCAGCAGCAGGAGGCACTGGAGAGACTGCACAAGACGATAGGTCAGAATAACTAAATGTACCCACAAAAAAGTGCACCAACTGAATTACATACAGAGATTTATCATTCCAACAGGGCCTGAAATTAATGTCTTAATATGTCAGACCTTATTTAATGTCTTTCTGGCTATTTGACAGCTGTTTTTTGTTGTTTGTTTTTTAACAGAGGAGAGTGAAGAGACACTGCGTGTCACCAAGGAAGTGCAGAAGCGTGCTGAGGAGAAATACAAAGTGCTGGAAAACAAGATGAAGAATGCAGAGGTCGAAAGGGAAAAGGAACTGAAAGCTGCACAGCAACAGCTGAACACAGCCAAGGCTAAAGCAGATACTTTTAACAAGAAATTAAAGCAGAAGCAGCAGGTACACTGACCACACATACAGTGGTGGGAAAAAGTGTTTGCCCCCTTCCTGATTTCATTTTTTGTATGTTCGTCACACTTAAACGCTTCAGATCATCAAAGAAATTTAAATATTAGACAAAGATAACACAAGTAAACACAAAATGCAGTTTTTAAATGAAGGTGTTTATTTTTAAGGGGAAAAAAAATCAAACCTACATGACCCTGTGTGAAAAAGTGATTGCCCCATAAACCGAATAACTGGTTGGGCCACCCTTGGCAGCAACAACTGCAATCAAGCGTTTGCAATAACTGGCAATGAGTCTTTTACAGCGCGGTCTTTTGTGACCTCTTGGATGAGTCGTTGCTGCGCTGTTGGGGTAATTTTGGTCAGCCGGCACTCCTGGGAAGGTTCTCCTCTGTTCCATGTTTTTGCCATTTGTGGATAATGGTTCTCACTGTGGTTTGCTGGAGTCCCAAAGCTTTAGAAATGGCTTTATAACCTTTTCCAGACTGATAGCTTTCAGTTACTTTGTTTCTCATTTGTTCCTGAATTTCTTTGGATCGCAGCATGACGTCTAGCTTTTGAGGATGTTTTGGTCTACTTCACTCGTCAGGCAGGTCCTATTTAAGTGATTTCTTGATTGAAAACAGGTGTAGCAGTAATCAGGCCTGGGTGTGGCTAGAGAAATTGAGCTCAGCTTTCCAAAGATGTGATAAACCATAGTTAATTTGTTTGTTTTTTTTGGGGGGGGGGGGTTCATCACTTTTTCACACAGAGCCATGTAGGGTTGGATTTTTTTACCCTTAATAATAAACACCTTCATTTAAAAACTGCATTTTGTGTTTACTTGTGTTATCTTTGTCCAATATTTAAATTTCTTTGATCTGAAACATTTAAGTGTGACAAGCATACAAAAACATGAGAAATCAGGAAGGGGGCAAACACTTTTTCACACCACTGTAAGTACTTTCTCTGGCACTCTCTTAAAAATATCTTTAAAGACGCACTCCGGTGGCCATAAATCCCCTATAAAAACAAATCTACATTGTCTAAAATGGTATCTTATTTCTACAAAAAACCTTGCATTGACTTTCAGTTTCATGTCAAAATCTTTTCCCCTCCCCACCCCTTCAAACACCAGACTGTGATTACTAGGCCTAACCACATACCACAATGTACTATTAGTACATTATCAGAATAAATCCTGTGATAAAAAGACTTGCTGGTTGAAGAACCTGCCCAGTCGTATGCACGGTGGCCCAGGATAATGACTGAAACTGTATCCGTCTTTAAAAGGGTTTAATACTAAAGCCCATCAACGGTTTAAGGGTTAAGCCCCACCCCCTGTGAAAAGGAGAGTTGAGACTGAATGTTTTTGGTGATGAAACTATTCGTGGTGCTGGCAGTGAGTAGTACTGAGCCAGTTAGGACACTCTGGCCTAACTAAAGTTATCCTCCTGGCTAGTTAGCATTTTTTAACAAACTACTTTGAAAACTTGACTCAAATCAAGTGGAGCTGTACAGCAAAAAAAAAAAACAAAAACAGAGATATGAGACATTTGAGCGATTTTGCTCTTGATATGTCTTGTAAGACGGGCAGCGTGGTGGCGCAGTGGTTAGCACTGTGGCAGCACAGCAACTCACCCTTGGCCATGGGATCCCGGGTTCGATCCCAGCCCCCGACCAACAGTGATCTGTGTGGAGTTTGCATGTTCTCCCCGTGTCTGTGTGGGTTTACTCCGGGAGTTCTCCAGTTTCCTCCCACAGGCCAAAAACATGCAGGTTAGGTTAATTGGAGACTCTAAAGTGGCCCTAGGTGTGAATGTGTGTGTGAATGGTGAAGGGCTGGGCACCGCACCGTGGCTGCCTCATCCATCCATGTGGATGCCCTGTAATTTCCCCATTGTGGGACTAATAAAGGATTCAAAATGTCAAAAAAAGTCATAAAAACATGTTACAGACATGTTAACAAGGGGGGGGGGGGTCGATTTTTGGCGGAGTGTCACTTTCTTACTGCTTTGTGTTAATATTCCCTGGAAGTCTTGATTCCAATTTTAAAAGTTGCATTTTCATAGTTGCCACACATAAACAAAAGGTTGAGGAGTGTAAGTTGTTAGAAGGAGATCTTCAGTTTGTTCTGGTAATTTCTTGTCAAACTAGATCAGACTTGTCATGTTACTCAATTGAATCTGCTATTGTATGGACCTTACTTATGTTTGCAGGAGTCGGATGCTGTGGTGTTGGAGCTGGAGGAGCTGCGGAGGGAACAGGCTGGATATGAGGAGCAAATTCAGGCTGTAGATGAGGCAATGAAGGCCATCCAGGAGCAGATAGACAGCATGGCCAGCACCATCTCCCAGAACAAGGTACGGTATATGTTCTGTTTGACTGTATACACACAGTTAGGAAAACTTTACTACTGGTTGATGTTAGAGAGCAGTTGTACACGAACAAACAGTGAAAGGAGTCATATTTTCATATCCAGGTCTTCATATATTAATTTTAGAACTATTTGTACAATTAAATGATTTTTCTCCACATTTTTGACAACAGCATTTATTCAGTTAATATGTTTTTTATATACATACAAACCCCATTAACAGAAGAGTTGAGACTTTTCCTAAAAATGCATTAAAAGAACATTGAAATGTGTTTATACACTGTCCCAATGATTTTTTTATTTATTTATTTATTTATTTATATTTTTTTTTGTGGCGCAGGCATCGAATTCTAAATTTATTTATAAACAACAAACATAGTTAAGTTCATCAGTGATTTTTTTTTTTTTTTTTAAATCACCAGAAATATTCTTACTGTTTGTGGAATATTTATATCTCAGAATGTGTCACCTTTTTAGTTAAATATGTACATGTAATCTAATAAAATGAAATGTTTAATAAAGTGTTACGATGTGTAGAAATTATAAGAATGTAGAACAGCCACAATTACAGTTCATCTGCCCAGAATAGCTAGATTGATATAACTGACAGTTTCTTGATTGTGTTACTTTTAGTTTCTTTAACTTTTTTCCTGCTTCGTTCTTTGTATAGGAGGCAATACGTAAAGCCCAGGAGGATCTAGCCCAACAGAAAGAAGTGATCATGGAACAAGACAAAGAGCTCAAGGTAAACGGCCATTTGCCTTTATTGTTCTATTGTGAGCATAATCTTAAGAGGCTGAGTTGCTTTCATGCATTGGACTGAGGTTTGATCATAGATGTTCAATCGATGAGCTTTTGAGTATGTTGCATAATCATTGTTTATTCCATTTTGAGATTGCAATTTCATCGAGAAGAGTGAATCTCTGTGGTGCCAGATTTAAAAAATTGTACTGCAACAGTGTTATGTCAGCACTTTAATATAATCCCGCACGTGTGTCTGAATGCTCCAGGCAAAGAGCACGGAGGCTAATAAGATAAGGGAGAGGAACAACGAAGCACAGCTGAAGATCAAAGAGCTGGAGCACAACATTAGCAAGCACCGCAAAGACAGCCAGGATGCTGCTGACAAGGTACACACCAACGTTAATTTGCCTCCACACTAGTCAGACTTGGCTTCCTCCTCGTCCATAATACTTCACTGTTTTCATCCCTCAGGTGACTCAGATGCTGGAGCAGCACGACTGGATTCAGGCAGAGCGTCACTTGTTCGGTCAGCCAAACACCTCCTATGACTTCAAAACCAACAGCCCTCAAGAAGCAGGTAAGCGGCTGAAGAAGCTGGAGGAGACCACCAGCAAGTTGGAGAGGAACATTAACAAGAGGGCGATGAACATGCTGAACGAGGCAGAGGAACGGGTGAGGAGTCAAACGCAAGAGGAAGCCAATTTATAGTGGCAAGAGATGGAAAAAGAAGAAAATGGCATTTGCAGCTCAGATTTGTCACAGTGGCTTCTAACTGTCAGCTGTATTTCACCTTTTTTCGGCAGTACAATGACCTGATGAAGAAAAAGAGGATTGTGGAGAACGACAAAGCAAAAATTTTGTGTACCATTGAGGAGCTAGACCAGAAGAAGAACGAGGCTCTCAATGTGGCCTGGCAGAAGGTATGTTGGCAATAAAAAAGTCACATTACTTTGACTCTGGGTGAAAAGTGCATTCTAAACATATAATACACACATACTGGGCTGTTTACCTCTAGAAGTATTAATAAAAAAATTAGAGTTGGTGAGCATATTTTAGTCCAAAATTAACTTTTGCTTCTGAGTATTAGTGCAAGGGTCGACAACCTGCAGCTCCTGAGCCACATGTGGCTCTGCTCCAAATAACCAGTGGCCGTGTGGCTTTGGGGGGAAAAAAAAAACCTCGTGCACACTCAAACCATATATTTATAAGGAGTCTATGACAGCATATTAGGAGCATCTGAGAAGTAAAAATTTACAAGAATATTTACGAGAATAGCAACCATTTTCAAGCAAATGGCTTAATCCTCTTCACTCCCCAAGGCTCCGACAGTTTGTCTCCACCTCCTGCGGTCTGTGGCTGTCATTTCGGCAGTCTCCCAGATTGGGCAGGCAGCTTTCAGTACGTCCATGAGGCTTTGCCTGCATGGCTGTTTAGGGTGTCCTCTTCTTCGCTTTCCTTATGAGTTCCAGTCAAGTTGAGTGACATTTAAATGGTTCTTCCATAAGGTGTGTGAGACCCATAGCCACTTCCTTCTCCTGGAGTTTGATAAGCTCCTGGTTTGCAGTCTTCCACAGGTCTAGGTTTGGCACTACTTGAAGCAAATAACTTGGGATTAATTTATTGAACTTTTTTTTTTTCATTTGTTTATTGACAAAGAACTGCTTACTTTGCAAGGTTGGATTGAATATAGGCAATTAAACTACTTTTCCAATGAATTTGAAAGAACTGCTGATTTAAGATATTTTTTTTAAATTGCAAATTTATGTGAATAAGACCTGAGTTATGTGAGTATAGATGCACATTTATGAAGGAGAAATTTTGCAAATTTATAGGGGGGCTGCACATTCATGGAAATACAAATTTGCAATGAAAAAAAACTTAAATTTGTGGTCAAAGGTCACAAACTTGAGGTAAAAAAGTTAGATGTATGAGGGAGAAAGTTGCACATTTAAGAAAAAGTTTTATATTTAAAGATGCCCTGCAGTGGATATAAATTACCTTTAAAACAAATCTACATTGTCTAAAATGGTATCTTATGCCCTTTTTTCCCCACAAAAAAAAAAACTTTCATGGTTTTACAGTTGCTTGTAAAAAATTTTGCCCTTTTCCTCCTTCAAACACCAGGATCTCATAATTAGGCCTGGTCACAAGGATGCTGATGCACTGCCTCTCCTCCAAGACCACAGCACACAGAAGTCTGCAAGGTGGCAAATTTGAACAACCATTACCTAAAATTAATTTAATTTTTTATTTATATATATATATATAGTGTATATACGTATATATATATATATATATATATATATATATATATAAATAAATGTTGGCCGACTGAAAAGTATGTTCCTATACACACTCAGTACTTGGTTGAGGCTCCTTTTTTATTCATTTAATTTATTGAATTAGGACAGTGAACATTAATCAACATATCAGCATTATGCTTTAATCTAAATGTGCCGGAATGAACACAATAGCCACATTTCATCTATAGTCCTAAGGCAGGTTTCACACACACACACACACACACACACACACACACAAAACACAGTTCATAAGACACATTTACAAATGTGTCACAACTAACAAAACAGTGCATGCGACAGAATACACAACATATCACAGCTAACAAGACAATCCATGGACAAAATGCACAAAACATAAAACAAAAATGGACACATTTTACGCAATAACCCAATAAATCCACAAACAGAATAGTTAAAAGTCAGGACTTCCCAGAAGCCTGTAGATTTGGACATCTATAATGCAGACATTTTATAATAAGTACAGGACTGGTTTGTCTTTAACCAAAACTTAAGTTTCTTTTTAAAAATTAGATTAATTTATTTATAGATTATTTTGTGCCTCTAACTGACACAACCTTCTGACCAAATTCAGATTTACGCCTTGGTACATTGCAATCTCCTCTGGTTTGTGCACTGGTATTTATCTTGTTAATAATAATAATGCATCAGATTTATATAGCGCTTTATCATAGACACTCAAAGTTGCTTTACAAGTAGATACATTATTCATTCACTCCAGCAAACAATGGTAGTGGCAAGCTACTACTGTAGCCACAGCTGCCCTGGGGCAGGCTGACGGAAACGTGGCTGCCAATCCGCACCAACGGCCTCTCCGGCACCACTGTGCTTTTTCTGAATAAAATGTTTTAATGGTGGGGCAAGTCCATTTAAGACCTTAGAAACAAGGCACAAATCACTAAGCATTTGGTAACTGTCAAAATCTAAAATATTGTACTTGCTAATGATATTACAATAATGAACAGGCTTCATATCCTGGATTTTAAGTGCATAAATTACTGCATCAATGCGGCCTGTCATGGAGGTGATCAGCCTGTGGCACTGCTGAGGCGTTATGGAGGCCCAGGTTACTTTGATAGTGGCCTTCAGCTCCTCTGCATTATTGGGTCTGGTGTCTCATCTTCCTCTTGACAATACCCGATAGATTTTCTATAGGCTTTAGGTCAGGAGAGTTTGCAAGCCAGTCAGGCACAGTGATACCATGGTCATTAAAGCAGGAATTGGTAATTTTGGCAATGAGGGCAGATGCTAAGTCCTACTGGAAAATGAAATCAGCATCTCCATGACAGGCCGCATTGATGCAGTAATTCATGCAAAAGGGAGCCCCAACCAAGTATTGTGTGCATATGGACATAGTTTTCAGTCAGCCAGCATTTATTAAAAATATTTTTTAAATTAATTTTATGTAATCTAATTTTTGGAGAAACTGAATTTGGGGTTTCCATGAGTTGTAAGCCATAATCATCAAAATTAAAAGAAATAAACACTTGAAATAATACAGTGGAGAAAAATAAGAATTGAACATGTCAACATTTTTCTCATTAAGCATATTTCTGATGGAGCAATTGACCTGAGATTTTCACCAGATATCATTAACAACCCAAGTAATCCATACATACAAAGAAATCAAGGAAGCTGTGTTCAGAAAACAAGTTATATTAAAGTGGAAGGACACAGGGAATAAGTATTGAACACATTAAGAAAAAGAGATGCAAAAAGGCATAGAAAGCCAAGAAACCAGCTGAAATACATCAGAATTTAGGAAGCCATCCCATCCTCCATCAGTGCAAATTAATTTCAGCTGGTTAAGTCCTTACTGATAGCCTTTAAAAAGGCCTGTGAATATCAGATTGTCACACCACAAAGAACTCATAATGGGTAGAAGCAAAGCGCTGTCTCTAGACCTTCATAAACTTATTGTTGCAAAACATAATAATGATGGCATTGGTTACAGGCACATTTCTAAACTGCTGAATGTTACAGTGAGCACTGTTGGAGCCATCATTCGGAAGTGGAAAGAACATCATTTTACTGTAAACCGGCCATGACCAGGAGCTCCTCACAAGATGTCTGACAGAGGAGTCAAAAGAATTATCAGAAGAGTTATCCAAGAGCCAAAGACCACTCGTGGAGAACTTTAGAAAGACCTGGAGTTGGCAGGTACTGCCCTATTTCAAAGAAAACAATAAGTAATGCACTCAACCGACATGGGCTGTATGCCTGCTCACCTCACAAGACTCCATTGCTGAAGAAAAAAGCATGTTGAAGCTCGTTTAAAGTTTACTGCACAACATTTGGGCAAGCCAGTAAAATACTGGGAGAATATAGTCTGTTCAGATGAGACCAAAATTGAGCTTTTTGGATGCCACAACACAGCATCTATGGAGAAGAAATGGCACAGCACATCGGCCCAAAAACACCATACCAACAGTGAAGTTTGGAGGTGCGAGCATCATGGTGTAGGGGTGTTTTTTCAGCACATGGTACAGGCGGACTTCATATAATTGAAGGAAAGATGAATATGTACAGAGACATCTTTGATAAGAACCTGTTGCCATCTGCCAAGATGCTGAAGATGAAACAAATAGGGATGTGATTTTTCCGCTAATTCGCGGAATTCCGCTTTTTTTATTTTCCAAAAAAAACAAAAAAACAATTCCCTTAGTAATCCCCTAACGGCGCGCCTGACTTGATGCTGCTCGTCCTTAAAAAAAAAAAAAAAAATCCCTTAGTAATCCCCTAACGACGCGCCTGATTGGCTGATGCTGATCGTCCTTGCAGTGACCAATGAACGCGGCTGTTTCTTATCTTAATCCTATTTTATTCTTAATCCTTTGTTTTCCTTGCTCTCCCATAGCGGACTTGCATTGCGGTGATGTCGGTGGTTGAACGTAAAGATGCTCCGAGAGTCAAAGAAATTGACAAGATCGTGAAAAACAAATTTCGTTGGGATTGGCTAGAAAAGGAGATTGCAATGGATGTTGGTAAGACAACTGTGACAAATTTATTTAGCGATTTCATACAGAAAATCGACCGTGCTGGGAAGGCGATATGCACGTGGTGTAACGACACCATTGACTATGGTGGAAGAGGATGTAAGTCTCTCGAGAGTCATGCTAAGAGCAGAAAACATGCACAACAGGTGAAATCGAGGTCCACTAATTATTCAATTGCTGGAACTTTCGGTGTTCAGAAAAAACCATCGAAACCATACGGCCTCCACCCTTTGTTAATGACACGATCGGACCCGGAAATCGAAAGGAAGGATCCACCCCAACAACCAGTGCCAGTTGCGTATAGAGTAGTGAATTTTGAGGTATGTGAAGATGTATTTTTGTATACATGTCATCTAGTTAATATTTTCTTCATCTTGCCTGCTGAAGATGTTTTGGACTTTATTTAATAAATATTTTTAACGCCACACGTACTTAGAATTACGTTTATATTTGTGCTTTTCTGTCTTCCCTAATTAATATCACATATATCAGATATGGATTGATGTTGAGGAGAAAAAAATAGCAAAACAATTTAGTTAGATTACTTTTATGATTCCAAACAGTTTGAAATTGACAGTGCACAGTGGACATTGACTAATAACTTATGAATATTTCTAAGACTTAGATACATCAGTGATTGTGCAAAATCAACTGCTCAAGACTCAATGGAGATTGAAACTGATGATCTGAAATAAATGCTGAAATTATAAAAAGTAATGGTATGTTGGAATTTTATTTCTATTATGGAATAGATAAAATTAACTGATTTTGATTTGATCAAGTGTTAAAGCATGTGATAGATAATGCTTGTTGGAATATTTTAGGAATGCTATCTTCTTGGAACATAAGTCAATATTATACAGTAATAAGTGGCATTCAGCTGTTTGTTTTATGTCATTTAAGCACAGTTCTGGTACTTAAAAATCATAAAAACCAAAGAGCTTCGGGGGGGCATAGCCCTCCCCCCCCCCAACGGGGCTCTGCCCCGAACCCCGCTGGGGGAATACATCCCCCAGACCCCCTGCAAAATTTTAACATAATTTAATCAACCCCGAATCACATCCCTAAAGCAAGGATGGACATTTCAGCAAGACAATGATCCCAAACACACAGCCAAGGAAAGTCAACTGGCTCCAGAGAAGGAAAATAAGGCTGCTAGAATGGCCCAGTCAGTCACCTGACCTGAATCCAATTGAAAATGTATGGAATGAACTGAAGGTCAGAGTTCATAGAAGACACCCACAAACCTTCAAGATTTTAAGACAGTTTGTGTGGAAGAATGGGCTAAAATCCCTCCTAAGCAATGCCTGCACCTAGTTTCTCCATACATGAGGCGTCTGGAAGCTGTTATTACCAACAAAGGCTTTTCTACTAAATATCAAATGAATTTCACCAAGTGTGTTCAATACGTATTCCCTGTGACATTCCACTTTATTAAATATAACTTGTTTTGTGAACACGGTTGCCTTGATTTCTTTGTATGTATGAATTACTTGGGTTACTGATATCTGTTGAAAATCTCAGGTCAATGCTCCATCAGGAATATGTTTAATGAGAAAAATGTTGATGTGTTCAATACTTATTTTCCCCACTGTATCACTTTATATGTAATGAATCTATATAAAACAAGAGTTTCACTTTTGGAATTAAATTACTGAAATAAAGCAACTTTTTGACGACATTTCTAATTTAATGAGATGCACCTGTAGTGACCTCACAAAAACGCTGTCTAAACTTCCCTTTTTCCAAGGGGAGGAGCTTAACTAAACTTTTACAGAAAAAAAACAGACAAACACATGAGTGATTTCACTCTTGATATGTCTTGTAAGTCATAAAAAACATGTTGCAGACATGGTGACAAGAAAAAAAAACTTGTGACCGGAGAGTCACTTAAGCAAAAACTATTTCTAATGTTGACAGACCAGTTTATACTCATAACTTTGTTTTTCCTTCATTTTAAGAGTCAGAACTGTTTTGTGACTCCCAAGTTGCTGTTTTATATTCCAAACAAATGACTCAACCCCTGATTCAGTGGAATTTCCAGACAATTTTGTGTTTTTTCAAAGACTGCACACTTCTTTTGAATGACTCCAAATTCTACCCAGGATAGCTCAATTACAAACAAACAAAAAACAGGCCCACACCCTATTATGCTAATAATACGGTGCATCCATCCTTCTGTCCGTCTGCCCCATTTCACTGGAATCGTTGCTCCTCCTACACAGTTTCCCCAATGCTCACCAAACTCATGCACAATGATCAGGTGGGTCTCCAATCCAGACAGTGGTTGAGAGCAGTGCTGAACTTGAAGAGATCTGAACACTCTGTAGTTTCATCAGAACAGATTAAGCTAATCTGTCAATGAAGGTCTGGTTTTGCTTCTTTTTTCTCTCTCTCCAGGTAAACAAAGACTTTGGGTCCATCTTCTCCACTCTGCTGCCAGGGGCCACAGCGAAGTTGGCTCCTCCTCAGGGTTGCGGTGTCTTGGAGGGCCTTGAGTTCAAAGTGGCCTTGGGCAACACCTGGAAGGAGAACCTCACTGAGCTCAGTGGTGGGCAAAGGTCAGTGACATCATTTTTATTGTAGTCCTTTTAGTAGCCGATATTTCGAAGCAAAAACTGTAAGTACCACAGTAAACATGATGTCTCTTCTAATTTGCAGATCACTGGTGGCCTTGTCTCTCATCCTGGCCATGTTGCTCTTCAAGCCTGCGCCAATCTACATCCTAGATGAGGTGGATGCTGCTTTGGATCTGTCTCACACACAGAATATTGGACAGATGCTGCGCACGCATTTTACACATTCTCAGGTGAGTTAAAGCATGCAAATGTATACAGCTTTTGAGCAAAAGACAGCACAAGTCCAACATAAGATGACGCCATATTTGTTGGCTTCTTTAACACTTCTTAAATTTGTCATTGCAGTTCGTTGTCGTGTCCCTAAAGGATGGCATGTTCACCAATGCCAACGTCCTGTTCAAGACCAAGTTTGTTGACGGCATGTCCACAGTGACACGGACAGCACTCAGTCAGAGCGACACCAAGAAGATCCATGCTCAAAAAGACAAGAGGAACAAGCAACTCATCAGCTAATCAATGAAAAGGTCATCTTTAAAATTTTTCTATTTTTATGTGCTTTAAAGGCACCACATAAAATACCATGGTATCTGTTAATAGATATGCTATTTCTACACATAAAATCTTGATCTAAATCTTTTTCAAGCCTGTTTTCACATTTGAGTGTCATTTGTATTTTCTACTAATTTTGCTTTTTAAACTGTCATTTTTCCTGTCTCGTCATGTCCTGATTCAAATTGTCAGTTTTATAATGAGCAGATGCATCTTATTTAGTAAATAAAGCTGTACCAATATTAAACTTTGATTTTTGATGGTTTTTATTACTAACTCATGTCCTACTCTTGATCAGTGTTGGGTTGTGGAGAGTGTTGGAAATGAGGAGGCAGGTTTACGAACAGACGAAGTTTATTAACACTCTCTCATCAGTCATACACATAAAAAGCATGAAACAGCCAAGCCAGGTTTCTCCTTATAAACCCAACAGATCATCTCACATCTGCATGACATTTCACATCACACTGCATGACATCTAACCCCACAATACATTTCCCTTAAACCCCCAGCTCCCTCTTCCTGCCAACTCCCCATGACATCCCTGTCTATTATCCTCTTATGTTTAACCACTGCATCCTGACTGAGACGCTGTCTGCTGACTCCTCTACAATATGCATTGCTACACCACCACCACCCCAGACAGAGTTTCAGTCACCACGTCTTTTGGGCTTCAGTCTCCTCCCATATCTGCTGTAACGGGGGTCTCTGTGCCGGCGGGGGGCTGCTGGACGTGTGTATGACTGTGGGTGGGCCAAGGCGAGGAGGGGGGAACTTCGCTTTGCCCGTGTGGCTGTCCTTGTGAATCGTTTGCCTGGGGAGTTCTCAGTGGGGGTCTTCCACGCCGAGGGGCCCGAGCCAGCAGCACTTGCTCGTCCGCCACTACAAAGGCGGGCTCAAGTCTGTCTATGCATATTTTCTCCCAAAGCCCCCCCAAGTCTAACAAAAAATGCTTGTCCCCTGTTTCCAGCACTCTGAACGGGCCATCATAGGGTGGGCGCAATGGAGGGCGGTGGGCATCGTGTCTGACGAACACGAACTCCGCGTTCTTCAAAGTTTTAGGCACGAAAGCTCGTGGAAAACAGTGGTGGGCCAGGCCGGGCAGCGTGCCTGTGTCTGCACTACGCTGCAAACGCTGAGACGGGCAGCTGTCCGGTGCGGCCTCTAACTCCTCTTTTGGTGCGGAACGCAACCCCAATAAAACCCACGGCAACTGGTCAACCCAATTTGCATCCGTCAACGAAGCCCTGAGTGCTGCTTTCAGTGACCTATGAAAACACTTCCATAACCCATTTGCCTGTGGGTTGTACGCGGTTGTGCGATGAATTGCAACACCCAGGCTGTGGGCCATCCCGGGCCAAAGTTCGGAAGCAAACTGAGGGCCCCTATTGGACGTGATGTCCAACGGGATTCCAAAACGCGCCACCCATGCTGTCAAAAAAGCGCGCACCACGTCAGCGGATGTGGTTGCCACCAGCGGGACTGCTTCTGGCCAGCGTGTGGTGCGGTCCACCACTGTCAGAAGGTGCGTGCACCCCTGCGACGGTGGGAGGGGGCCCACGAGGTCCACGTGAACATGGTCGAATCTTTTAGCCGGTATACTAAACGGCTCCAGAGGAGCCTTCGTGTGTCTGTGCACTTTGGCTCGTTGGCACGCTACGCAGGCTGCCGGCCACTCTTTCACTTGTTTGCGCAGGCCTGGCCACACGAATTTCGCTCCCACCATTTTGACTGACGCGCGCACTCCTGGGTGCGCCAGAGCGTGAACTGACTCAAACACACGGCGGCGCCACGCGACCGGGACCACTGGGTGCGGGCGTCCCGTGGAGACGTCGCAGATTGGGGGGGCTGCCGTCTTGCAGTACTCTGCTCTCCAGCCTTAACCCTGTTGGCCCAGACTGGAGCGCGCGCACATCTGTATCGCTAATCTGCTCTGCGGCCATGGCTGTATAATCTATCCCTATGCAGACCGGGGCCACATTCAGTTTACCCGACACATGCTGAATATCGGTCGTAAACTCCGAGATCGCGGCCAGCTGTCTCTGCTGCCGGCCCGACCATGGCTCCGAAACCTTGGCCATCGCGAATGTCAGCAGCTTGTGGTCCACGAACGCGGTGAAGCTGCGCCCTTCCAGCCAGAACTGGAAGTGGCGTATGGCCAGGTGGAGAGCCAGCAACTCCCTGTCGAACGTGCTGTATTTACGCTCACTGTCGCGCAAAGCCCTGCTGAAAAAAGCGAGCGGCTGCCAAGAACCGGCGACGCGTTGCTCCACGACGGCCCCTATGGCCACGTCCGAGGCGTCAGTAGTGAGCGCTATCCGGGCCGCCGGGTCTGGGTGCGCTAACAGTGCGGCGTTAGCCAGGGCTGCTTTAACCTCAGAGAACGCCTGCTCTCGCTCCGGAGTCCATTCGACTCCGTCCGCGGGTCTCCGTCTCTTGAGCGCAGCGTACAATGGCTGCATGAGTTGAGCTGCGCGGAGGAGGAAACGGTTATAAAAGTTCACCATCCCCAAAAATTCCTGCAGCGCCCTGACCGTCTGAGGCCGGGGAAAGTTCGCCACAGCGCGCACTTTGTCGGGCAAGGGTATCACTCCCTCCGGTGAGACGCAGTGCCCCAAAAGATCAATCCCCGTCATGCCGAACTGGCACTTCGCCGGGTTGATTATTAACCCGTGCTCCTCCAACCTCTGGAAAACCGTCCTGAGGTGGGTTACGTGTTCGTCTTCGGACGCACTGGCTACCAGGATGTCATCCAGATAGACGAACACAAACGGGAGATTGCGCAGCACCGCATCCATCATGCGCTGGAACATCTGTGCCGCTCCTTTTAATCCGAATGGCATGCGCAGAAACTCGAACAAGCCAAACGGAGTTATTATCGCTGTTTTGGGTATGTCCTCCGCGTGCACTGGGACCTGGTGGTAACCGCGGACCAGGTCTACTTTAGAAAAAATGCGTGCTCCGGCGAGGTGAACGGAAAAATCCTGAATATGGAGAATCAGGTAGCGGTCGTGTGCTGTGGCGACCCACGACCCCTTAGGGACCATGTGTAGCGGGGATGCCCATGGGCTGTTTGATCGCCTGATGATGCCCAACCTTTCCAGGTTGGCAAACTCCTCGCGCGCTATGGCCAGTTTATCTGCGTTCAAGCACCGAGGTCATGCGAAAACGGGCAGCCCGGTGGTGGTGATAAAGTGCTCCATCCCGTGTTTAGCGATAGCCGCCGAAAACGTTGGGACCGTGAGTGCTGGTAACTGAGTGAGCAGTGTGTGGAACTTACCGCCTGGAGCTGTGACATTGGCTTGTGTTACTGGCCCGGCCCCTCGAGCTGTACAGGGGAGAGAGTCAAAGGACAGTGCAATAACCAAACGTCTGTTAGCAACATCAACTAGTAAACCATGTGCACACAGAAAATCAGCTCCCAGGATTGGGAACTTCAGTGCTGCTATGACAAAAGTCCACTCGTATGTACGGCCGTGTAGGGATAAAACCAGTGTTCTCTCACCAAAGGTCTTAATGTCTGAGCCGTTTACTGCCACCAGCTCGGGGCCGCTAGGTCCTGCCAGTCGGTTGGCGTAGGTTGGCAGGATGATGCTCTTCTGGGCTCCGGTGTCTACGAGGAACCGTCTCCCTGAGCGCGAGTCCGTCACGTAGAGCAGCTTGTTCTCTTCACCGGCGGTCGCAGCTGCTACCGACTGCCGGCTCTGGCGTTTCCCAAGCGCTTGAATTGGCACGGTGGCGCGCATCTGCGTGCGTTCTCTCCAAAGCGGCGGTGGTAGAAGCAGAGCGCGTCTCTCTGGCGCTCCTGGGCCCCCGCTGCCGCTACCGTCGGTGGCTCCTCGCCTCCTCTGGTCGTCTCGCTGGGTACCGATGTCGCCGCGTTGACTGTGGGCGCTCTGGTGGTGAGGATGATCCGGTCTGCCTCCTGGGCTAGCACCCAGTAGTCACGCACAGCCAGCAACGGCGAGTTGGCCTGAACCGCTCCCGCCTCTGTTGGAAGGTTCCGAAGGAAAAGGTGGGCAAACAGGAAATTCTCGCCGTCCGTGCCCATTAACGCCAACATCTTCTCCATCAGATCGACAGCCGAACCATCTCCTAACTCGGAACGCCTCAGGAGCCTCTCTGCTCTCTCACAGTCCGAGAGCGTGTAGCGCCGGGTCAGCGCAGCTTTGAGAGCCTCGTAGCTGTCGTGGGCTGGGGGCTGGTCGAGCAGGCTCGCTACCTGCTGAGCTGTGCGAGCATCCAGTGCTGTAGCCTTGTAGTAAAACTTGGTGTCGTCTGCCGTTATTTCCCGGAGGGCGAACTGGGCCTCGGTGTGGTGGAACCAAAAGCGCGGGTTGTGCTGCCAAAAGTCCGGTAGCTTGACTGAAACAGCGCACGCATTGCTGGGGGTTCCTGTCCGGGCCGTCTCCGGGGTTCTTGCCTCGTGTTCCATAATTCGTCAAAGGGTCACCAGTGTGGAGAGTGTTGGAAATGAGGAGGCAGGTTTATGAACAGACGAAGTTTATTAACACTCTGTCATACATCAGTCATACACATAAAATGATGTACATTAATGATGTATATTATGTGTACATCAGTCATACACATAAAAAGCATGAAACAGCCAAGCCAGGTTTCTCCTTATAAACCCAAAAGATCATCTCACATATGCATGACATTTCACATCACACTGCATGACATCTAACCCCACAATACATTTCCCTTAAACCCCCAGCTCCCTCTTCCTGCCAACTCCCCATGACGTCCCTGTCTATTATCCTCTTATGTTTAACCACTGCATCCTGACTGAGACGCTGTCTGCTGACTCCTCTACAATATGCATTGCTACAGGGTAACCATTTTCAAAAATGTTATCTTGAAAGATTACAGCTATTTGAAAAAAAGTATGTAAATTGAGAAAAACAATTAAATTCACTGCATTTTGAGTGGATATTGGACATTTTGAGCTGCTGCTGAAAAATATCAGCTAGAGGTCCTTCAAAGACCTTTGGATACTCGCACTGGAAGAATTCAATATGAGCCTTTTTCAACAGTGCCTTTCCCTTTGCCACTCTCCCATAAAACTGACTGAAGAACTTTGGCAACAGTCGACGTCAGAACCTCTCCCATCTCTGCTGTCGACGCTTGTTACTCCTTCAGAGTAGTCATAGGAGTATTGATGGCCTCCCACACTAGGCTCTTCTTGCACGGCAACTAGGCAGATTTACGCATGTCCCCTATTCCCCATTCCTCTGTTAGCATCAGCATCGGATCACCCCAGGGCTGTGTACTTTCCCCCCTACTCTTCTCCCTTTATACCAACTCCTGCACCTCCTCCCACCAGTCTGTTAAGCTGATCAAGTTTGCGGACGACACCACCCTCATCGGGCTCATCTCCAACGGCGACGAGTCTGTCTACAGGAAAGAGGTGGTCCAGCTGGTGTCCTGGTGCAGCCACAACAACCTGCAGCTGAACGCTCTGAAGACAGCGGAGATGATCGTGGACTTCAGGAAAGTCACAACCCCCCTGCCCCCCCTCACCATCACAGGCTCTCCCATCACCATTGCAGATTCCTTCCACTTCTTGGGCACCACCATCACCCGGGACCTCAAATGGGAGCCAACCATCAGCTCCCTCATCAAAAAGGCCCAGCAGAGGACGTTCTTTCTGCGGCAGCTGAGGAAGCTCAAGCTACCCACCAAGATGTTAGTGCAGTTCTACACGGCCATCATCGAGTCCATCCTCACCTCCTCCATAACCGTGTGGTACGCAGGAGCCACTGCCAGGGACAGACTAAGGCTGCAGCGCGTCGTGCGCACTGCTGAGAAGGTGATCGGCTGCAAGCTCCCATCTCTCCAGGACCTGTACATCTCCAGGACCCGGAGGCGTGCAGGCCGGATCATAGCCGATCCTTCACACCCTGGTCACGTACTGTTTGCCCCCCTCCCCTCAGGTAGAAGACTTCGGTCCATCCAGACTAAAACCTCCCGGCACATGAACAGCTTTTTCCCCTCTGCCATCAGACTGCTGAACATTAAGTGACTTATTGACTCTCGTGCACTATATACAGCAGCTCAACCAGACTCATGTCATTCATCACTGTTTTTCTGTTGCATTATCGACTGAACTATGTGGTACTCCACATTATCTGCTACTTGCTAATTTATTTAAAACTGCCTTGACTAGTATTACTCATTATTATTATTATTATTATTATTACTTATTATTCTACACTTATTGCATGTTTTTAGTCTTTTAAGTTTTTTTAGTTTATCTCTTTATCTCATCATGTTTTTAATGTTGCAGCATGGCACCGAGACAAATTTCTAGTTTGTGTACTACATGAACAATGGCAATAAATCTGATTCTGATTCTGATTCATTTCTTAACTGTGGATTTTTAATGAACTGAGCCAGTTTATTAAATTTCAATCACGGGAATCCATCAGATCTACAAGCATCTCTTCCACCGGTGACTGATACCTTCTCACCGCAGCGCCTTTGGACAGTCAGCTTTTTCTGTAAAAGCTACAGCTCGGTGGAATGCCCTCCCAGATGACATAAAGAACTGTAACTCAATAGGTAGTTTTAAAAGTAAACTGAAAAAACTTGAAAGACGATCAGAACTGTAACCATTAATGGCTGTTTTTAACTTGAATAGCTGTGAGTGTGTGTGCATGTCTGCACTTTTGAGAGTGTTGGGTATGTATAGTTTTTGTTTTGTTATGCCATGGATCATATAGTTTAGCATTTTAACTATTCTTTATTGTTGCATTGTCTTGTTTTATTGTTTTAATATTTTATTATTGAGATAAGATAAGCCTTTATTAGTCTCACAATGGGGGAAATTACAGTGTTATTGTTCATTATGATGTTTTAATTATGACCGGCCAAGGGACTGTGGATGTAAATTACCTTCAAGCTAACTCTGGTACAATGACTTAAGAGGTGAACATTTTCTTTTAATAGATACTGGATGTTGAGACAGGGATGCTTACTTGGTTCTGTCAAGTGTTAGAACTTCCTTTCTGAATATAAATCTGACTTAACAACCCCCAAATTTTCGACTAAAATAACAAAATAGATTTAAACCAAAACAGAGGCCATCTTACCTTTAAATTAAAAAAGAAAAAGACATTTTTTGCAACTACACTGCGGCTCCACAATCAGTACATGTTCGCAAACATTTAGATGCTGCCAAATGAACCAGTAATACGTTTCAGGATATGAGTCAATCAAACTTTATTTGTATAGCACTTTTAAAACATTAGATGCTGTGCAAAGTGCTTTACATAGATAAAAACAATAGACACATTTAATTACATATTTTACATGATATAGCCCCAACCCTCCCATAAACATACCCACAAACACAACACACACAGGCACATACATCACCACCTACTTCTTACACACATATAAAATAAAGGCGACATTGCTTGGCACCGAGGCACCATGTGAAGAAGAAACCATCCTGAGGAAACACTGGAGCTAAAACACATAAATACAAAATAAATCTAAGAGCACAAAGAGCAAAGGGAACTAAAGACCCATACTTAGAAACTGAGCTAAAAACACATCAAAATAAGAAAATCTAAAAGCAAATGGAGCTAAGAAGAATGTAGAAACAGTGAAACATAAATGACTACTTCAATAATAGTTAAACGGTTTGTTAAAAGCCAAAATTTAAAAAGGTACAAAAAGAACTAAGAACACATAAAAAACAGGAACTAAAAAAAAACCCATACTTAAAAAAAAACAAACTAAACACATCAATAAGAAGATGAGAAAATCTAAGAACAAATGGTGCCAAAAAGAACATAAAACAATGGAACATAAATGGCTAATTTAGTAATAGTTAAACAGGTTTATTAAAGGCCAAATTAAAAAGGTGGGTCTTGAGCTTGTTCTTAAAAACATCTATTGACTCTGCGGCCCTGAGGCTCTTTGGTAGGCTGTTCCACAGATGAGGACCATAATAGTGAAAGGAAGCTTCACCAAAGGTCTTGGTCTTGACTTTGGGAACCATTGAAAGGTCAGTACCAGAGGACCTCAGGATTTGCGAGGGCTCATAAGATAAGAATAGCTCAGATTGATAAGAAGGCCCAAGACCACCGAGGCATTTAAAAACTACCAAGAGAACCTTAAAATCGATGATAAAACGCATGGGGAGCCAATGCAGCGATTCTAAAACTGGTGTAATATGCACCCGCTCCTTGGTCCTCGTTAACACTCGTGCTGCTGAATTTTGGGGCAGTTGGAGATGTGATATTCTTTTTTGAGGAACACCAGAGAACAGGGCATTACAATAGTCTATACGACTAGAATTAAAAGCATACATCAAGACCTCCGTGCTGGCAAGAGAGAGAAAAGGGCAGACTCTGGCTATATTGCTAAGATGGTAAAATCCGATTTTTGTTACATTTTTAATGTGTGAAATAAAATTAAAGTCAGAGTCTAAAAGAATGCCCAGGTTCTTGACACAATGTGTAGGTTTTAGACCTAACAATTTTGGTAGAAGTTTCTCTCTCTTGTCTTCAGGACCAATGATAAAAATTTTGCCCTGGTTGAGCTGTAGGAAGTTCTCTGCCATCCATGACTTTATATCTAAAATACAGTTTAAAAGGGCATTAATTGGTTTCGTGTCATCAGGAGACGTGGCAATGTACAGTTGCGTATCATCAGCATAGCTATGAAAATTGATGCCATGTCTCCTGATAACATCCCCAAGTGGTAACATATAAAGATTAAAAAGTATTGGCCCTAAAGTTGAACCTTGTGGTACCCCACACTTGATTTCATGGATTGCCAAAGAACATGTATCCATACTTACAAAATAGCAGCGATCTGTGAGATAGGAATGAAACCATTTGAGAACACTACCTGAGAGGCTCACCAGGTGTTTGAGTCTGCATAATAAAATGTGGTGATCTACTGTATCAAAGGCAGCACTGAGATCAAGCAGCACCAGGACTGATAGTTTGCGGGAGTCCATGTTACGCCTGATATCATTAACGATTTTTAAAAGGGCTGTCTCGGTACTGTGGTTTGTCCTAAAACCAGACTGAAATTTCTCAAGAATATTATGGTCCATAAGAAAATTGTTTAACTGGATAAAAACAGTTTTTTCTAAAATGTTACTTAAAAATGGTAAGTTGGATACAGGTCGATAGTTACTGAGGATATCAGGATCTAAATTACACTTCTTCAAAAGGGGCTTCACCACAGCCGTTTTAAAGGCAGCGGGGAAAACACGTCTGAAGAGAGCAATTTACAATATTTAAAATCTCATGTTGGAAGAATCCATAAAATGTTTTAAAAAGTGATGTGGGAATCGGATCTAAAAGTTTACCTGGGAGAAAACTCTACCAAGCATCTTAGCATCAACCAGGGCAAAACAGTCCAGCGTTTCCTCAGCTAAAGGTGAGTCCAAGATTCCATTTAAAACAGTCTTCTGGTCAGATAAAATGTTGGATCTAATAGAATCAACCTTGCACCTGAAGTGGTCTGCAAAACTCTCACAGAGAGAGTCTGATGGCAGGTTTGTGTTTTTATTAAAATCTGGGTTGATTAACTGATCAATGGTTGCAAAAAGGACTTTAGGGTTATTATGGGTTGAGATTATGTTGGAAAAATACTCAGTTCTCAATATCTTGACTGCATTATTGTATTTTTTTTATTATTATTATTGAAGCAGCCTGTTTATTCCTGCACCATTTGGTGACTTATAACACTGTGGAAGGATAGATATAGCAAGAGGAAATGGGGGGGGGGGGGAGAGAAAGCAGGAAAGATCCACTCCTGCTGGGACTCTAATCAGGATCACTGCAGAGCAGCATACTCAGGTGGTATACATATTTTAACAGCCAGGCCACTGGGCACCACGATTGATATTTTTAATGAAATAAGATGTCATTACTGTGGTGGCATCTTCCAGAGATGTACACACATTTGAAAACAAGCTGCCCTTACAACTGTACAGTCTCGTTTTAGTTTTCTTTTTTTTTTTAATTTAAGTTTTGGTAAAGGGTATACATGTCATTACAGCATTGCATTGTTTACTTTTTCATCACATGTTCCCTTTTTTTGTTTTTTTGACAATATTGGAAAAATAATTCTTACAACACCCTTTTTTAAGTGAAAGAAAAAGAGAAATTAAAAAAAAAAAAAAAGAGTATCTGAGTAGCATTGGAACAAAGAGAGGTGCCATTATTGAAATGGTATTTGTCAAAGATTAGATCTAATGGAAGACACATATGTGTTCCAGGGTTGCCAAAAGTTCAAGAACCCATCTATGTCCTGTCTCAGTGCGAATGTCAACTTTTCCATCGAATAAATGTCCTGAATCAGGTTAATCCAATCTTCAGGTGTAGGACAGTCCTTCAACATCCATTTTTTTGTTAGAGCTTTTTTACTTGCCAATATTAAAACAGTGAATAAGTATTTTTCTCCTCGTCTTTCCAGTGATTCCGGTAGTAAACCCAAATACAAAGTTACAAAAGAAAAGGGGACTGTTATTTTGAATATTTTCCCCAATATTGTCTGTACATTGGTCCAATATTGGTGGATAACTAGGCATGACCAAAACACATGAAAATGATTTGCAGTCTCTTCACCACACAAGCGCCAACAATTCAACCCTTTACGAGTAAATTTGTTTTGTGCAGGTGTTCTGAAAAATCTTACCAAATTTTTCCATCCAAATTCTCTCCACTGCAGGGATGAAGTACTTTTCCATTGTTGTTTGTTTAGCTTTTCCCATATTTCCACTTGTAAAGTGAAATTCCCCTCTTTTTACCATCTCTCTTTTATATATGATGTGTTGTCTCCTTTTAAGTCTTGAAGACCAAGGTATATTTTAGAAATGTATCTGACCCTGGGATCCCTTTATATGCCATTAAGAAGACCTTCAGAACACCTGACTGGGCCCTTTCCAAATCCTCCTTTTTAAGTATTTTGTTTATGTGGTGTCTAAGCTGAAAGAACCTGTAAAGGTCTTGATTTATTAGACCTTGTTTTTTAAAATCTTCAGAACTTCTTAAAGTTTGCCCTTTAAAAAAAATCGTATTGATTTGAGTTGATTTTTTGGGGCACCGTGTCTCTCCGGAAGGAGCGATCCCATTGCCCGACAAAGTGCGCGCCATGGCGAATTTTCCCCGGCCTCAGACGGTCAGGGCGCTGCAAGAATTTTTGGGGATGGTTGTGGGGAGCGTGAAATAACAAGACTGAATCATTTCTCAGTTCAGGTTTTAATGTCGTGTTCACATCCCCAGCTATCTCTCAAGAACACAAGAGAGAGAGCCGAGTCAAAACCTTCTCTTTTATACAGTCAAGGACAAAGGAAGAATCACATATCACCGTCAAAACCCCCTATTGACAATAACTCTCCCCCCGCGCCCTTCAGTCCTCCGCCTGGGCTCCAGGAGGTCAGGAAGTACTTCCAGCTCCTTATCGCCGTACCTCCGTCTTCTTGTTGTTATCCCCAGGCGGTCCAGACATATTGTCCCCTCTAAGACGTGAGGTCAATCCACACATGCAATCACAAGCATCCTATAGTGCTTATACATATGTAGGTAAAAATACATGAGCTACATAACCCCCCCCCAAACGTCGAAGAATGGACAATATATCAGAGTTAATAAAACATGATAACCTCAATAGCATAGTCTATACCACATGATCATATCAAAAATCAGTGATAACATCCATAGCATAGTCTATACCACATGATCACATTAAAATTCAGTCTGTACGCCGTCTGGGTTTCAGACGTCTTCCAAATCTGCTGTAAGCAGGTCTCGCCGTCCCTGCGGCGCTGTCCTGCAAAGAATCTGCAGACTGAAGAAGAGAGTGGTTATTTGATCCCTGCGGGAGCTCAGGGACATGTTCCCTGGGGCGTCTACCACGTCGAGGTGCCCTCGCCACGGGTACAGACTTGTCGTTCATCACAAAAGCAGGCTTTAGTCTGTCAGTACTAACTGTCTCTTTTCTGTCTCCCAAATCTAGCACAAAATGCTTATCACCTGATTCCAGCACCCTATACGGACCATCATATGGCGGGCGGAGGGTCGGTCTCAGAGCCTCGTGCCTGACAAAAATGAATTCGGCATTTTTCAAAGCTTTGGGAACAAAAACGTGCAGAAAAGTGTGATGAACGGGGCCCGGGAGCGTGTCTGCTCCCGTGTCAATCAGTGGCCCCAGAGCCGGGGGGCGCCCTGGCTCCGGATGCTCTGGCAGGAATTCACCGGGCAGCCTGAGAGGTTGTGCAAAAACTAACTCAGCTGGAGAGGCATTTAAATCCTCTTTGGGCGCAGAACGCAACCCCAATAAAACCCATGGTAGTTTGTTTACCCAATCTGCATCCGTAAGCGACGCTCTGAGGGCTGCCTTCAAAGACCTATGAAAACGCTCGCATAAACCATTAGCCTGGGGATGATAAGCGGTAGTGCGATGAATTTTCGCTCCTAAGCTGCCGGCCATCGCTGACCAGAGCTCAGAGACAAATTGAGGCCCTCTGTCAGACGTAATATCCGACGGAACCCCGAAACGTACTACCCAGGCCGTCAAAAAAACGCGAGCCACCTCTGCAGCTGTGGTCGATGCCAGGGGGACCACTTCCGGCCAACGTGTGGCTCGGTCCACCATTGTCAAAAGATGCGTGAACCCCTGTGACGACGGTAGGGGGCCCACGAGGTCGACATGCACATGATCGAATCTCTTGGCCGGAATGTGGAACGGTTCTAAGGGAGCTTTTGTGTGTCTGTGAATTTTGGCCCGTTGGCAAGCCATGCAGGTTCGTGCCCACTCTTTCACGTGCTTGCGCAGGCTCGGCCAAACAAACTTCTCCACTACCATTTTCACAGAAGCGCGCACTCCTGGGTGCACCAGGGAGTGAACAGAGTCAAAAACGTGGCGGCACCACGCGGCCGGGACTACCAGGCGCGGTTGCCCAGTCGATACATCGCAGATTAGGGGGGGCATACCGGTTTGCAAACACCTGCTCTCCAGCCTTAACCCTGTTGGTCCAGACAGGAGCGTCCGCACGTCCGCATCACTACCCTGTTCCGCTGCCATGGCTGCGTAATCTATTCCCACGTGAACTGGGGCCGCGTGCGCTTCTGCGCTGCTATTTTGCCCTGCGGCTGCGGTAGTATAATCTGCCTCCGCGCGCACCGGTGCTGTGACCGCGCGAGAGAGGCAGTCTGCCACTACATTGAGTTTACCCGCTACGTGCTGAATATCAGTGGTAAACTCTGAAATTGCAGCCAGTTGCCTCTGTTGCCGGCCCGACCACGGTTCTGAAATTTTGGACATCGCAAAAGTGAGCGGTTTATGGTCGACGAAAGCAGTGAAACACCGACCTTCCAGCCAAAACTGGAAATGGCGGATGACCAAATGGAGCGCTAACAGCTCCCTGTCAAACGTGCTGTATTTCCGCTCGGCTTCGTTCAAGGATCTGCTGAAAAATGCCAACGGCTGCCAAACCCCGGCAACATGCTGTTCCACGACCGCCCCTATGGCCAAATCTGATGCGTTGGTAGTGAGCGCTATTCGGGCCGATGGATCAGGATGAGCTAGGAGCACGGCGTCAGCCAGGGCTTTTTTTTACCTCCACGAATGCGCGCTCCCGCTCCGGGGACCACTCGATAGGGTTGGAGGGTTTTTATTTTTTGAGCGCGGCGTATAATGGCTGCATGAGCTGCGCTGCGTGGGGTAGGAAACGGTTATAAAAATTTACCATTCCTAAAAACTCCTGCAATGATTTGACCGTTTGTGGTCGGGGAAAATCTGCCACTGCGCGCACCTTATCCGGTAGCGGGATTGCCCCTTCTGGGGAGACGCGGTGCCCTAAAAAATCGATCTGCGCCACGCCGAACTGGCACTTGGCTGGATTAATTATTAACCCGTGCTCTCCCAACCTCCAAAAAACCGCAGTGAGGTGTTTTTCGTGTTCTTCTTCTGAAGTACTGGCGACTAAAATGTCATCGAGGTAGACAAACACAAAAGGGAGATCGCGTAACACGGCATCCATCATACGTTGGAATGTTTGCGCGGCGCCTTTAAGACCAAATGGCATACGCAAAAACTCAAAAAGTCCAAAAGGGGTTATTACCGCTGTTTTAGGAATGTCCTCAAGACGGACTGGAACCTGATGGTAGCCGCGAACCAGGTCTATTTTTTTTTTTCCACAATATCTTTATTGAACCTTTTTTTTTTTTTAACAAACATGATACAAACAATCAAACACTAACGCTAAAGTACTACAAAAAAAAAAAAATGCACTAAAAACACCAACAACCACCAACAAAATCAAGTCTTCAACAATGCTCCTCTGTTTAGTCTAGACAATCCAATACATAAGTATACATATTATGTTCACCAGTTTGGAATTTACAAGGTCCACACACATCATTCACCTTCTTCTTCAAGAGTTATGTTTAAATTTTTTACATAATCAATAAAAGGTCTCCATATATTCTCAAACACAATTTCCTTTGATTTCAGTATATATGTTATTCTTTCTAATGGAAGGTTTGTTAACATCTGTCTTAACCACTGAGTCACATCTGGTCTATGAGTCTTTTTCCATAATAGTGCAATACATTTTTTGGCATTAAGCAAACCGAGGTCTATGAATGTTCTTTCACTTTTATTAAAATTATGCTTTTCTGGGTACAGACCCAACAAAAACAGTTTAGGATTCAGTATGATTTGTTTTGAGATTATTTTTTCAATTGTTACTCTCACCTCTTCCCAAAACATTCTTATTAATCTACATTCCCATAAACAATGAAATAGGGTTCCTTTACTTTCCATGCATTTTGTGCATGTATCTGGTATATTTTTGTTATATCTATTTAACTCCTCCGGTGTAACATACATCCGCATTAACCATTTGAAATGTATCAATTTAAGGCGTGCATTTATTGATTTGGTTTGAGCTTCTGTACAAGCCAATTCCCATTGTTCCTCCGAAATTTCAATTTGCAGATCTTCTTTCTAGTAGTTTAATCTTTTCAGTGAATTTTCACTTGAAGATAGTGTCCATGAGTTATAAAACTCTGAAATAATACCCTTTCTTTTACTATCTTTCATCATCATTTTTTCCAAGGATGAATAAATAGGTCGAGTGAGAGCTTTATTTTGATTTGATCGAATAAAGTTTCTAAGTTGAAGATATTTAAAAAAATGTGTTCTATTGAGATTAAATTTGATCCTCAGCTCTTCAAAAGACATTATGTTGTCTGCACATGGCAAATATAAATCCTGAATCTTTTGTATCCCTTTTAAATTCCATACTTTAAATACAGCGTCCGCTCTCCCTGGTTTAAAATATTGATTACCCCATTTTGGACTAAATTGTGACAATAACTGTGGTTCTTTTAAATAGTTTTTAGCTTCACACCATATTTTGATCATATGCTTTACAAATGGATTTTTAACTTGTTTTTGTAATTTTTTTGCCGAATCTGAGTATATGAATATGGGAAGAGGTAAAGGTAAATTGTATGATTCCATTTCAGTCCAGTGAGGGAGATCATTTGATGAAAAATAATATGTCATAGACCTCAGTTGTGCCGACCAATAATACAACATAAAATTTGGACATTTCAGACCTCCACGATCAAATGGTAAATATAATAAAGACAAACGTAATCTAGCCCTCCTGTTGTTCCATATAAATTCCACTAACTTTTTTTTTATTCTTGAGAATAGATCTAAAGGTGGTGATAAGGGAATGTATTGAAATAAATAAAGTATTTTAGGTAAAATATTACTTTTAAGTATATTGATTCTCCCGATCATCGACATTGGTAGTGACATCCATCTCTGAGTTAACTCATTGATATCTGACATTAAGGCTTCATAGTTGACGCTGGCGACTGATTCTAGCTTAGGCATAATTTGGATTCCTAAATATTTAAACTGATTTACAACATTGAATTGATTTGCCTCAGGGGCTGGGTAATTTCTCTGGGTCTCATTTAGCATTAATATTGAAGATTTAGTTTTATTTATTTTATATCCTGATATTTCCCCAAAATTCTTTATTAAATTCAACAAGGTTGGAATTGATTTTTTTAGATTCGACATAAACAAAATTATATCATCGGCGTACAGGGAGATTTTATGTTCTGTTGGTCCAACTTTAATTCCATATATTTGTGAATGTAAACGTATCGCTATCGCTAAAGGTTCAATTGCCATAGTAAACAGTAAAGGTGAAAGTGGACAGCCTTGTCGACATCCTCTATTGATTTTTATTGGTTTTGAAATATTGTTATTTGTTAGGATTTCTGCTGTAGCATTATTGTATATTATTTGAACCCATTTTATGAAATTATTTCCAAGTCCAAACCTTTGTAGGACTTCAAAAAGAAAGGGCCATTCAACTCTATCAAAGGCCTTTTCGGCGTCCAATGATAGGAGAGCTGTATCCGGTGCTTCTTTATTAAAATAAATAATATTAAATAGTCTTCTTACATTATGGAAGCCTTGTCTACCCTTTATAAAGCCATTCTGATCTCGATTAATAATATTTGGTCAAATTTCTTGTATTCGTCTTGCTAAAATTTTACAGATTATCTTAAGGTCGGCGTTTAATAGGCTTATTGGTCTCATATTTTCACATTTATTAGAGGGCTTACCTGGTTTTGGCAGCAGTATAATTAAGGCATTATTTATGTATGATGGTAAATTATTATTTTGAAATGCTTCTAAAACCATTTCCAAAAAAGGTTTTATTAATTTATTCTTAAATTTTTTATAAAGGTCAACTGGAAGACCATCTGGTCCTGCACTTTTTCCTGATTTCATATTATCAATGGCTAGCCCAACTTCTTCTTGACTAATTTTAGACTCCAATATCTCCCTGTTTTCATTTGGTATACACGGTATAGATAGTTCGTTCAAAAACCCATTTAGTTTTGTTAAATCAGGTTCATTTTTGGTATCATATAATTTTTCATAGTAATCTCTAAAGGCTCTATTAATTTCTAAAGGATCTATAACTACCTGTCCATTACTTATAATACTGGTAATTGGTGTTTTAATTTCCAATTGTTTAATCTGCCATGCTAATAATTTTCCTGATTTTTCACCTTGTTCATAAAAAGATTGTTTCAATCTTAGAAGACTCGAGGCAGCTCTATTCGCTGATTTTTTGTCGTATTCAGCTCTCAAAATCAGTAATTCATTCTCCAACCTTGGGTCACTTCCTGCATACACTTTTTCCTGAAGACTTTTTATTTTATGTTCCAATTTAGCTCTCTCCTCTCGAGTCTTCTTAGATTTTGATCCTGTATAACTAATAATATGTCCCCTAATAAAAGCTTTGAAAGCCTCCCACTTTACACATGCTGATGTTTGTGTAGTATTGATGTCAAAGAACTCGTCTATCTGTTTTTCTATATACTTGACAAATTCCTCATCCTGAAGCCATTTATGCTGAAATTGCCATCTACCTGATTCCTTTGTCAATTTTTTATCTACATATATTAGACAACAGGGTGCATGATCAGAGATCACAATGTTATCATAAAAGCAGTTTTGAATCTTGGACCTTAATTCTGTGGAAATCAAAAAATAATCAATACGTGAGAATGTCTTGTAGGTACTGGAATAACAAGAATAGGCTTTAACTTGTGGTTTCATTTCTCTCCATATATCTAACAATCTCAGTTCTTTCATAAAATGATTAATAGTCATCCTACATCCAATGTGCGTACAATCCAGTCCTGTTGATCTATCCACACCTGGATTCAATGTACAATTAAAATCCCCTGCTATTATATGTTGCCCTGTAAGTGATGATAAGATGAGAAATAAATTAGCAAAGAACTTCTGATCATCTATATTGGGACCATATAAGTTCACAAGATTTATATTTTCTAATAGCAAAGAACCTTGAATGATTACATATCTTCCAAATTTGTCTCCAATTACATTTTTCACTTGAAAAGGAACTGATTTATGTATGAGAGTCATAACTCCCCTGGCTCGGGATGAAAATGAAGAGGTGAATACACTTCCCTGCCATCTACTCCTAATTCTTTTAACATCCTCCTCTATCAGATGAGTTTCTTGTAAAAACACAATTCTTGAACCCATGTCCTTTATTTTATTCATAACTTGTTTAAGTTTTTTTAAATTTTGTAGACCTCTGCAATTCCATGAAGTTAAATTAAGATTAACACTTTGGTCCATGATCAATAGAGAGTTTGGGATTACCTTGCAGTGTAAACATGCTCATACAGAGAAGCAAAAACATGAGTGGTTGAACATTCATCCTACAAACTACACACAAACAAATTTCCCCTTCCCACACTTGTGGCAAACCCCCCAAAATCAAAAGAAAAATTCTGTCTCCCGATATAGCCATCGACCGTTCCACACCCACGGGGAACAGCCTAAGCCACTCCTTCTTCATCCTCCCAATCACCCTAACTCTACTGCTTTTAATGACGTAACATTAACTCTCCTCTGTAGTTTTCCAACTTAACTCCAAAATTTTTAACAACTTTGTACATCATAGTTTTTTTGTTGTTGTTTGTTTTGTTTTTGTTTTGTTTTTTTAATATATAATACAATCTATATTTTGTAAACTTACTATTTACTTCAAGTCAGTCAGATGCCTGTGCAAATGCTTAATTATTCTACCTTATATTTTGTTCATGCTTAGCTCCCACCAGTCTCTTCTTCTTCTTTGATCTTCTTGATGAACTCCTGCGCCTCCTCTGGGGTCTTAAAGATGTGGGTTCTGCCCTCATACGTGGTCAGCAGTCTCGCAGGATAGATTACACCATGACGAATCCCAAGGTTGCGCAGCTCCTTACGTACGGGATCAAACTGCTTCCTCAATTGCTGGATTCCTGTGGCCAAATCTGGGTAGAACCGCACCTGCTGGTCCTGGTGTTTAATCTCTCCTTTTTTAGCTCGTGCAGCATTGAAGATCTTCATCCTGTCTCTGTTGCTAAGAAACTTCATAATTAAGGTCCTCGGCGGTCCCTTATCTCTCCGTGGGCCAATACGATGTGCTTTTTCCAGAACCACTGCTGATTGCAACTCCTCGCTGCCCAGCACCTCCGGAATCCACTTTTCCAGAAAGGAACATACGTCCCGACCTTCTGATTCCTCTGGAAGACCCACCAGCCTCAAATTATTCTGTCTCGACCGAGATTCCAAATCCAAAATATTATCTTCCAGAGATTTTTTTTTTTTTTCCAAAGTGCGCACCTTTAATTGAAGACGGGTGACGTCATCTTCAGCACTAGCGAGACGGAGCTCCATCTGCGCCGTTCGTTCTACACAGTCACCCAATTCCTTTCTTATTCCTTCCAACGCTGTCATAATCCCATCAAATCTAGAGGAAAAGTCCGCTCTCATTGAACTCATGGCAGCCATCAGCGCATCTGCGCCATTCCCCACAGATATCGCAGCGTTGCCAGCCTCCTCCGCCATATATGGAGTTTTGTTTACTGCGTCACAGACCTGAAAGTCCGTTAATTTGGACTGTTTCGGTGGCTCGCTTTTTCCTTTTCCTGGTTTTCCAGCCTTAGGCTTCGCCGACATATCTTCGCCCAAATGCTGGGATACGTTCTGTCCCAAATGAGAGAGTTATTTGCCGATTTTTTTTTTTTCCAGGAGCAGAGCAGAGCGAGACACGTCCGTCCTACGTGGCAGCCATAACCGGAAGTCCCAACCAGGTCTATTTTAGGAAAAATGCGCGCCCCCGCTAAATGCACTGAGAAATCCTGAATGTGTGGGATTGGGTAGCGGTCATGCGCTGTGGCTTTGTTTAGTCTGCGGTAATCGCTGCAAGGTCTCCAGGAGCCGTCAGCTTTAGGGACCATATGCAGCGGCGAAGCCCAGGGGCTTTTCGAACGGCGAATAATGCCCAGCCTTTCCAGGCTGGTGAACTCCTCGCGCGCGATGGAGAGCTTAGCAGCATCCAAACGCCGAGCGTTCGCAAAGATGGGGGGGCCCGCTGTAGTGATAAAATGCTCCATCCCGTGTTTCGCAACTGTTGCCGAAAAAGTAGGAACCGTGAGCGCTGGAAACTGGGTGAGGAGTGTGTTAAACTTACCGCCTGCTGTGGCAACGTTGGTCTGCACCAGTGGTGGGGACACTCGAGCTGCACAAGGAATAGAATAAAAAGAGAGTGCATTAACCAATCGCCTGTTGGCAAGATCAACCAACAAACCATGTGAGCACAGAAAATCGGCACCTAACATGTTGAAGCTCACCGCCGCTATGATAAAAGTCCATTCATAAGTGCAGCCGTGCAAGGACAAAAACAAAGTCCTTTCTCCGTAGGTGTTGATGCTCGAGCTGTTCGCCGCCGTTGCCCCGTCACCACGGGGGCCAGCCAACCGGTCGGCATAGGTTGGGGTGATGAAACTCACTTGGGCTCCGGTGTCTACGAGGAAGTGCCGCCCGGAGCTCGCATCTGTGATGTACAGCAGCTTATTTTTTTCACAGAGAGCCGAAGCTGCTAACGAATCCCGGTTCTGGAGTTTCCCGAGCTCTTGTAGCTGCACGGTGGCACACACCTGTGTGCCTTCTTTGCGAAACGCCGGTGGTAATAACAGAGGCCATCTCCTCCGCTGCGCCGGGGCCGCGTCGCTGCCATTGATGGTGGGGCTGGCTCCGCTGTCTCTGGCTCTTCGTTGCCTCGGGTTGCCGCACCTAGGTCTGTCGCTGCCGCTGTGGCCGTCTGCTCACCGCAGGAGTCGAGGAGCCGCTGCGCCTCTCGGGCCAGCGCACGGAAGTCCCGCTGGGTCACACAAACCATGCCGGAGAGTGTCCCTCTCATGTGTGTCGGGAGGTTGCTTAGGAAGATGTGCTGAAATAGGAAGTTATCGTTGTTCGAGTCCCTCAGCTGCAGCATGTCTTCCATCAGGGCGACTGGTCTGCGCCCTCCCTGGCCGTGCATAGCCAGGAGCCTCCTAGCCCTCTCTTCGGCTGAGGGCGTGAAACACTCAGTGAGGGCAGCCTTCAACTCGCCGTATTTGTTGTAAGCGGGTGGCTGCTGTACCAGGCTCCGCACGCATCGAGCTGTGCGGTTGTCGAGTCTTGCGATGACATGGTAAAACTTAGTGTCATCCGCCGTTATTCCTGCAAGCGTGAACTGTGCCTCAGCCTGGAGGAACCACGAGTCCGGGTTGTCCTGCCAGAATTCTGGCAGTTTAATGGAGACGGCGCTCGCTCGGGCAGACTCCGACGAGTCTGGATCATGGGAATCGTTTCCCGGCATTCTCAAACGTCTCTGGTCACCAATGTGGGGAGCGTGAAATAACAAGACTGAATCATTTCTCAGTTCAGGTTTTAATGTCGTGTTCACATTCCCAGCTATCTCTCAAGAACACGAGAGAGAGAGAGCTGAGTCAAAACCTTCTCTTTTATACAGTCAAGGACAAAGGAAGAATCACATATCACTGTCAAAACCCCCTATTGACAATAACTCTCCCCCCACGCCCTTCAGTCCTCCGCCTGGGCTCCAGGAGGTCAGGAAGTCCTTTCAGCTCCTTATCGCTGTACCTCCGTCTTCTTGTTGTTATCCCCAGGCGGTCCAGACATATTGTCCCCTCTAAGACGTGAGGTCAATCCACACATGCAAGCATCCCATAGTGCTTATACATATGTAGGTAAAAATACATGAGCTACAATGGTGAACTTTTATAACCATTTCCTCCCCCGCGCAGCTCAGCTCATGCAGCCACTATACGCCACGCTCAAGAGACGGAAACCCGTGGATGGAGTCGAATGGACTCCGGAGTGAGAGCAGGCGTTCTCTAAGGTGAAAGCAGCTCTGGCAAATGCCGCACTGTTGGCGCACCCAGACCCGGCGGCCCGGATAGCGCTCACTACCGACGCCTCGGACGTGGCCATAGGGGCCGTCGTGGAGCAACGTGTCGCCGGTTCTTGGCAGCCACTCACTTTTTTCAGCAGGGCTTTGCGCGACAGTGAGCGTAAATACAGCGCATTTGACAGAGAGTTGCTGGCTCTCCACCTGGCCATACGCCACTTCCAGTTCTGGCTAGAAGGGCGCAGCTTCACCGCGTTCGTGGACCACAAGCCGCTGACGTTCGCGATGGCCAAGGTTTCGGAACCATGGTCGGGCCGGCAGCAGAGACAGCTGGCCGCGATCTCGGAGTTTACAACTGATATTCAACATGTGTCGGGTAAACTGAATGTGGTGGCGGACTGCCTCTCGCGCGCAGTAGTGGCCCCGGTCTGTGTAGGGACAGATTATACAGCCATGGCCGCAGAGCAGATTAGCGATACAGACGTGCGCGCGCTCCAGTCTGGACCAACAGGGTTAAGGCTGGAGAGCAGAGTGCTGCAAGACGGCAGCCGCCCCCCCCCAATCTGCGACGTCTCCACGGGGCACCCGCGCCCGGTGGTCCCGGTCACGTGGCGCCGCTGTGTGTTTGAGTCAGTTCACGCTTTGGCGCACCCAGGAGTGCGTGCGTCAGTCAAAATAGAGGGAGCGAAATTCGTGTGGCCAGGCCTGCGCAAACAAGTGAAAGAGTGGGCTGCAGCCTGCGTAGCGTGCCAACGAGCCAAAGTGCACAGACACACCAAGGCTCCTTTGGAGCCGTTTAGGATACCAGCTAAAAGATTCGATCATGTTCACGTGGACCTCGTGGGCCCCCTCCCGCCGTCGCAATGGGTGCACGCACCTTCTGACAGTGGTGGACCGCACCACACGCTGGCCAGAAGCAGTCCTGCTGGCAGCAACCACGTCCGCGGACGTGGCGCGCGCTTTTTTGACAGCATGGGTGGCGCGTTTTGGAATCCCGTCGGACATCACGTCTGATAGGGGCCATCAGTTTGTTTCCGAACTTTGGTCCGCGATGGCCCGCAGCCTGGGTGTTGCAATTCACCGCACAACCGCGTACAACCCACAGGCCAATGGGTTATGCAAGCGTTTTCATAGATCACTGAAAGCAGCACTCAGGGCTTCACTGACGGATGCAAATTGGGTAGACAGGTTGCCGTGGGTTCTATTGGGGTTGCGCTCCACGCCAAAAGAGGATTTGGAAGCTTCCCTGGCAGAGCTTGTTTTTGCGCAGCCCCTACGGCTGCCCGGGGAATTTCTGCCAGATAATCCCTCGCCGGACAGCTGCCCGTCTCAGCTTTTGCAGCGTAGTGCAGACACAAGCATGCTGCCGGGCCCGGCCCACCACTGTTTTCTGCGTGCTTTCGTGCCTAAAACTTTGAAGAACATGGAGTTTGTGTTCGTCAGACACGATGCCCACCGCCCTCCATTGCGCCCACCCTATGATGGACCGTTCAGAGTGCTGGAAACAGGGGATAAGCTTTTTTTGCTAGACTTGGGGGGTCGGCGGGAGAAAATCTGCATAGACAGGCTCAAACCCGCCTTTGTAGTGGCGGACGAGCAAGTGCTGTTGGATCGGGCCCCTCGGCGTGGAAGACCCCCACGGCAGCTCCCCAGAGAAACGATTCACCAGGGCAGCCACACGGACAGTCCGAAGTTCCCCCCCCCCTCGCCACAGCCCACCCGCAGTCAGACACACTCCCAGCAGCCCCCCCCCCCCCGTCTGTCCACAAACCTGGCTCTTTATTCACACACTCCACACCACCACAGCACTACAGCCAGGCTTGTAACCATTTGTGCATTTTTAGAAGTACCCATTATACATTTTATTACCTCTTGTAAATTATCTTTAAATTATGTTTATTCGCCAGACGTTTTAGTGTTTCAAAGAGGAGTAGAAATCATCATGATCCATCTCCATGTTTTACAATCTTCAAAGTTGAGATTTTGGATTTATGCATCATTCGTAAAAAGGGTAATCACTTTTTCAAAGTTGTATTGACTAACACTAAACACCTGCTTGCGATAATGGGATGCAATTCTCGGCAAGCGAGCAAGCGTGCTGTGCACACTCTGCACACACGCACGGGCAGCAGCACACGGAGAAGAAGAATGGCAGAGAAGAAGTGGAGCTCCGTGTGGCTCTATTTTCAGGCTGAAAATGAGACAACGGCAAGCTGTATAATATGTAAAAAGGCTGTGAAATACAGTGGTAACAGCTAACTGATACAAACACATGAAAAATCCCTCAAAAGAAAACGCTAAGCTACAGAAATGGAGAGAGGAGGAAAGAAATCCCCCACTCCCTGGCCCCGACACAAACAGACTCAGAGCAAATATTTCTTTCAACTTGAGGCTTTGGGGGTTGTTTAGTTATTTACACTTTATTCATTGTATTTCCACTACTTGTTTTCTATTAGGGCCTGAGCCACTGACAACGTCAGTGGGCGAGAGCCCTATTGTAATTGTTAGAATTTTTTTTTTTCTTTTTCTCCATCTAAGATCTCATTTTTGGGGTAGTGAAAGTGCATAAAAACTCACCATTTTTTGCAGGAACCTCAAGACTGGCAAAAAATTTAATATTGTGACGTAGTGGGGGTTCACACAAGAAAGGAGAGATGACTGTGATGTAACGGGCTTTATTTAAAACACACTCCCTCAACACAGACAGGAGGGGAGGTCATTCACACAGACCTCCGTCTCACTAAGGGTGACACAAATGCATGATCAGTCACTGCTCTGACTCTTCTTATAACACTGCTGTGTCATTATAACGCAGTAATAATGACACAGCAATAACACTTTAGAACACACGAATGATAACACCCTTTGAATCCTCCGCTGCCAAAGCATGCCGGGAAAATCCCTGCCCCCTTAACACAGCCCCAACGTTACAATGTTTTGGAGGAAATGTGAATGACCCCACAAAAATGGCTCTACAGCGCCACTTAACGTGAAGTCAGTGGGGAGTGGCACACACTTACTTTCGCATAGAAAGATGAAAATCGTGTGAAATGTTTATCATGTCAAGACATGCAAAAAACTCCATACAAGTGATGGTCTACACCCAACAGGAAGTAGGCCATTTTGGCAGGAAGTGGCAGTGACCAGATATCCACCTCACACATTTGATCGAACTTGCCCTGGGGTTTTTGTCCAATTGAGCTCATTTGTGGTGACAATCATCTATACCCATGTGCCATTAAAAGATATTGAAAACTTTTTCAAAAGCTCAACAGTTTGGCCGTAGGGGCGTGGCAAAGTTTGATGCCTTGCCATGATCATTCTATGACCATTCTGACAGCAATAACTCTGGTACAGTATGCATTGTTGGATTTCAACCAAATTCAATATTATGGATATCAGTCCAATTCCAAACAGTTCTATAGAACAATATTCATAGAAATCTACAACGCCACCTATAGGAGGCAGAAAGTTTTGCATCAGAAAGTTTGCATCATGTTTCTTTAATACCTCAGAAATGGAATGTTTGATTGGCACCAAGATAGGTATGATGTATATGGGCATGCCTCTGAACAATTACAGCAATGAATATTCATGAGTAGCAATAGTGCCCTGTCTTGGAGACATGAAGGTTACACCAAAGGTTTTCTTCAATATCTCTGAAATAGTCGGTGATTGGTACCATTTATGGTGACAATCATCTATACCCATGTGCCATCAAAAACTGTTGAAAACTTTTCCAAATGCCCGATGGTTTGGAAGAAGGCGCGAGGCCAAGTTTGCATTATTGCCATCACCCTTCGAATGGCTTTTACTCTGGCATACATTGACTGATTTCAACCAAATATTGTGTGGTGAATAGGTAGCCAATACTGATAATTTCAAGAATAAAGAATGACACATAGCGACAGCGCCCCCTTCCGCCAATGGTCAGAAAGTTGCCATAACTCACATGCCATACTCACGCGCCGCTTGCCAGAATGACCTGCAATTTTTTGAGGTTTATCAGACAACGTGGTTGATCCTAACTGCACATCACCTTTAGCATGGCGTCACTGCTGTTATCATGGACACGCCCTCCTCGCCATTCAATCCGTGATCTTGTTGGGAACGACCTGGAGTCATGAAATCTGGAACATAGGTTGAGGTGACTGTCATATGTAGTCCTATATGGGTGGGTAACACATAACTGACAAGGAAGTGTTGCCATGGTGACTGTTGACTCCTCACCATGGAGCATCGGAAAGTTGTAACTTGGACAAACTTTCTGATTTTCACCAAATTTTCTACAATGATATTAGTCCCGCCCCACACGCTCCTCCATAAAAATGATTGACAAAAGTTATAGCGCCACCTACTGCTCACAGGAAGTACTGTGCCAAACTGTTTGTTTACGCAGTGCTTGCCACAACGACAGGACATTTTCTGAGCCAGCTAGGTACGACAGGTGCCGGGGTCCGTGGTTGCACGGGGGGTGAGGACCCGCTTACAGCTTTCATTTTTCAAAGTCAGAAAAGAAGTCCAATAAAGGGGAGAAGTTTAGTTTTATTGCTGTATTGCATTTCCTGAACATGCATTCTACTGGGGAAAAAAATAAATCTATTTTAAATATTTTTTTATCATTTGTTGTGATCATTTTGTAGACTTTAAGAAAAAATTGTTACTGGTCTATTGTTGCTGAACAAAAAGTTTTATTATAATGAAGTGTTTTCTGTTTACCTATAAACTTTGGCCAAATTCTGTCCTGGGTTAAAACTAATTAATAATCCAAAGGAAAAATCACAAAACACTTCATCATCATCATCATAGCAGTCTGTCGTGGGCAACAATGGCTGTTTCATTTAGGTCTGATCAGATTCCTCCACACAGCTCTGTCCTTGGCCTTCTGCTGCCAGGAACTCCTGTCTATGTCCAACTTCTTCAAGTTTCTCTTTACAGTGTCTTTAAATCTGAGCCTTGGTCTACCCTGATTGCATTTGCCCTCGCATAACTATGAGTAAAGTAACTGCCAAGGGAGACGCTGGTGGCCCATCCTCTCAACATGTCCGAGCCATCTCAGGTTCATCTGTATTAGCATGTCCTCCATTGATGGTAGACCAGCTTGTTTCAACACTTCTATGTTGGTTATCTTGTCTTTCCATGAGATGTTCATTATGGCTCGAAGGTGTCTCATCATGTACGCGTGGAGTTTCTTCACCTGCACTCTGTAGACAGTCCAAGTTTCAGCACCGTACAATAGAGTAGCCAGTACTGTCACTCTGTACACTTTGCATTTCACACGGATTGACACGTCGATTGTTCCACAGTCTCTCCTTCAAGTTTCCAAACACAGCGCTCGATCTTCCCATTCTGAGAGATAGTTCATCCTCCAGCCTAGCATTCTCTGAAACAGTACTCACTAGGTACTTGAAAGTCTTGCACTTGACTAGTGGCTCTGTACCAATGCTGATCTCTTCTAGTAGTGATGTTGATAATTGGAACTTTGGTGGTTGATAAAAGCACCGTCTTCTTGATGTTGATTTGGAGGCTGAATTGTCTAGCTGTTCTTGCAAATTTCTCCACTAAAGATTGCATATCTTCCACGCTGTGTGCAACTAGAGCACTGTCATCTGCAAAGAGCATTTCTCTTACTATCTTAATCGATGTCTTACTCTTGGCTTTAAACTGTGCCACATTGAACAAGTCTGCTTCTTTCCTTGTTTGAATGTATACTCCTTCTGAAGTGTCTTTGAAGGCCACCTCAAGCATGGCTGCCAGATATAGCAAGAAAAGTGTAGGCACCAGCACACACCCTTGTTTCACCCCATTGCTTACTGAAAAGTCTTTAGATACTGAACCACTCATTGCCACGTTTGCTTGCATACCTGTATGGAGTGCCTCGATCAGGCTGACAAACTTCTCTGTACAACCATATTTCTTGAGTACCTGCCAAAGTCCTTGTCGCGAAACAGTATCGAAGGCTTTACTGAAGTCTATGAAGACTACATAAAGCAGCATGTTCTGTTCGATACACTTTTCTTGAACCTGTTTCAAGCAGAAAATCATGTCCATTGTGTTTTTTCCACTTCTAAAGCCGCACTGGGTTTCCGGTAGTACATTCTGTGAGATGTGTTCACTGAGTCTGTTAAGTAGTACATGTGAGAGAATCTTACCAACAGCAGCTAGTAGTGATATACCTCGGTAATTTCCACAATCCTTCCTGTCACCTTTCTTGAACAAAGGCACAATACTTGCATCCTTCCAGTCTTGAGGTACTTTCTGGGCATCCCATATCTCTTGAATGAGCTTGTGCAGGCAGTTGGTCAGCTGAACACCACCAAATTTCCACACTTCTGCTGGAATTCCATCCCTTCCTGGAGCTTTACCATCCTGTGTTGTCTTGATAGCTACCATTAGTTCATCAAAATTTGGTGGTTCATCCAGACTTGATATAGCTGGTCGCTGCGCTAGAGCTTCTTTAGCCTCTTCAGTGAGATCTCCAGGGTTGTTTAGTAGTTGGTCAAAGTGGTCTGCAAATCTGTCCAGGATCTTGACTTTCTCCTGCAAAACAGTTTCACCATCCATAGCCTTTAGTTGGATCAATCCTCTTGGTTTAGGGCCGTAGATTTCTCTCAAACCTGTGAAGAATGTTTTCATATCCTTCCTGTCTGCTGCAGTTTGAAGTTTCTCCGCTTTTTCATCCCACCAGTTGGACTTCATCTCTCTGGTGTACTTCTGTAGCTCACTCTGAGCCTTTGAGTATTTCTTCTTCTTCGACCTTGTGTTACACTGTAGGTTTTCCTGCCTAGCTGTATTCCTCACTTCTAGTAGTTTCATCAGGTGTTCATCAGGTGTTCATCATGCTCATCGAACCAATCTTGATGTTTCCTCTCAGGGTAGCCTAATACATACTAATACACTCGCAGTCTGATACACCGTATACTTCAGTGTTGCCCATTTCTCTTCTATGACATTCTCTGAGTTGTTGCTGTCCCAGTCTTTCAAATTTTTATCCATTTCCTGTGTAAGTTCTTCCTGCTTCTTTTGGCCTTTCAGTGCACTAGTGTTTAGCTTCCGTGGTGGCTTCGCACCCGTCCTGCAGTGCTGTTTTCGTCTGCAAATCCTTAATCTAGATCTCAGCATAACATGATCAGTGTCACAGTCCGCGCCTCTCATTGCTCTGGTGTCCAATACCTCCCTTCTGTCTCTCTGCCTGACTATGATGCCGTCTAATAAGTGCCAGTGCTTCGATCTTGAGTGCATCCATGTCTTCTTGTATGTGTCCTTGTGCTTAAATAGAGTGTTGGTTATCACAAGGTTGTACTCTGAACATAGTGCAAGTAGAAGTTCTCCATTAGTATTGCACTTGCCTACTCCATGACTGCCTAGCACTCCTTTCCATTTCTCGGTGTCCGAACCAACTCTGGCATTAAAATCTCCGAGTATCAGCCTCTCATCAGTCGGTACACGCCTGATAGTCTCACGTAAATCACTGTATAACTCTTCCTTCACCTCCTCTGTGTTGGTCATTGTTGGGGCATATACACTGATGAGTGTGGCATACATCTTCCGCTGCAGTGGGAGTCTCATAGTCATTATCCTGTCGTTGATTGGCACTGGTTCCTCATCAAGCATTGCTGCTATCTCCTTTCTAACTGCAAAGCCCACTCCTGCTTCTCTCCTTTCTTGAGTTGATCTCCCACTCCAAAAGAAGATGTACCCATGGTCTTCCAAGCTGTCATATCCAGGCAATCTTGTTTCACTAAGTGCAGCTATGTCTACATTGTACCTGTTCATTTCCAGGGCCACAAGCACGGTCTGTCTTTCTGGGCGCTGTGATGTTGTTCTGTCCAACAGAGTGCGTACATTCCATTCTGCTACACACAAGGTTGCTGTTTTCCTCTTCTTTTGTCTTCTGATCTGTTCACAATCTGACAGGCAGCGAAAAGTAAGCTAGGAGCAGGAAGGAACACATCACACTTAATGATCATGAAAATTCATTCAGATTTAGTCATTTGATGATGCATCCACCTTAATTACTAAAAAAAGTATCGGTATTGGCTATACTGGCCCTGTATTTACTTGGTATCGGATTGATACCAAATCTTGCAGTATCACGCAACACTACTTCTTGGAGTCCTCATCTTCTTCCAGCTACTGGTGGACAGGAGTATAGGTGGAGCTAATTAGAATATTCATAGATCCATGCATACAACAGGTGGAAGATGTAAAACCTCTGTCCAAGCGATTTTAGGGCAATGAAAGTTTTGGTGTATAAAAAGCCACAATATACTATTTTGGGCAATACACATTGTTTTTTGAGATGGTTTTATGGCCGCTGACATGCATCTTTAAAGGCATAACACAATGTTCTAAATACTCAGGTTTTTATTTAATCAGGGACAATTTCAAACATCTCTTGGAATTTAACAGCAGGTTTTTATTTAAACGCTCCACAAAATACCCTAAAGTCTCTGCCTATTCCTCTGACAAACAGCAAAAAGTACACCATTTTCAAGAGACATCTCCAGTACGTTCATTTGCTCACCACTACTTGGCAGTGGTGGTGAAGTGTCCACTTACACCTTTGGAAAGTGCAACTAAATGAAAGGCGTTATCATCCTCCTGTTTCAGCTTGGGTGTCCTAACCTGATATAGTCTGGGTTAGAGGCAAACCCAAAACAGTAGTAAAACACCCCACCCCCACACTGGGGCTATAAGTATACAGTGTCCACAAGCCAAACACAATCCTTTATACAAAACAATAGATGTACAGTCCATTTAAATAGGCAAAAAAAAATTTGACACACTACAATATTGGCTTTGTTCTTCAATACCTGTGAAGAACAGTTTGCAATTATAGATTCTTTAAGGGCAAACCTTTTCATTAAAAAAATAATGGCTGGAACAGGCAGTTTCTCACATAGTTCACAGGTAATAAATGTATATGATCTATTTAATTGGAGATTTGAATATCCAAGAAAAGACTGGTACAGTTGTTCAGTTTGTGTTACTGATAAAATAGTACAAATAAGCTGATGCTCTTTGCCCCTTTCTCATTTAGGGTTGGCTCTGAATGTGTCTGCGCAGCTCCTGGGCCTTATCCTTCAGGTCAGGTCTGCTGTCCGTCTGCAGTGTCGACAGGGAGCGCTGTAGCTGTTCACGACTCTTCACACACATACAGTCCCACTGTTCACTTTCTGTTAAAGTAGCACAATAATTTTGATTTCAATACAAAATCTGTATCTTGTGAAGTCACAGTACAATACATCACAATCATGCATTATCATATCACAATTTCCCATCCCAATCTCAGTCTTGTTCAACTCCTGGCTAGATGTCAGACATCTCTCCTTTGCTTTACTTACTTTATCAGACAGTGAGCATTTAGCTCCATTTAATGGGTTGAAAAGTCTTTTTTTTTTCTATTACTCTTGTACCCCCCCCCCCACAAAAAAACAAAAACAAAAAAACTTAATTTGTATTTGCAACATTTAGTTTCTCTGAATCAATACAGTATCATGGACACATAGCAATACTACACTTTCAATTTTTTCTCCAATCCGTAATAACTGCTGGTTATTTAATTAAATTAAATTAAATTTTAATTTAAATCATTTGTTTCCAGATGAGACAAATGGCCAAATTTAATCAACACATCACAATCCACATCACAGCTAGTGTCCCTTTATATTTTAATGTCTGTGAGGCTACTAATCACAGCAAAGCTAAATAATACAAATATTTTGACAGTGTGTTTAGAAGGTTTTTCATTTTGATGCACACAATTATGCTCTCATGGCAATGCTTGACAAAAGGTCAAGAGATCACAAATGATCACTGACGTTGATATTCTCTGAATCAATATTAAAAAAAAAAAATACGTACAAACCCCAATTCCAGTGAAGTTGGGACATTATGTAAAATGTAAATAAAACCAAAAACAATTATTTAAAAATCATTTTCAACCTACAGTTAGGCCCAGAAATATTTGGACAGTGACACAATCTTCATGATTTGGGCTCTGCATGCCACCACATTGGATTTGAAATGAAACAACTACAACAGAATTGAAGTGTAGACTTTAAGGTTTAATTCAAGGGGTTGAACAAAAATATATGATTAAACATGTAGGAATTGTAGCTATTTTTATACAAACGCTCCTCATTTCAGGGGCTCAAAAGTAATTGGACAAATAAACATAACCCTAAGTAAAATGTTACTTTTCAATATTTTGTTGAGAATCCTTTGCAGGCAATGACTGCTTGAAGTCTGGAACCCATGGACATCACCAAACGCTGGGTTTCCTCCTTTGTGATGCTTTGCCAGGCCTTTACGACAGCTGTCTTCAGCCGTTGCTTGTTTGTGGGTCTCTCTGCCTTAAGTTTTGTCTTGAGCAAGTGAAATGCATGCTCGATTGGGTTGAGATCTGGTGATTGACTCGGCCATTGCAGAATATTCCACTTCTTTGCTTTAAAAAATTCCTGGGTTGCTTTTGCAATATGTTTTGGATCATTGTCCATCTGTACTGTGAAGCACCGTCCAATCAACTTTGCTGCATTTGGCTGAATCTGAGCAGAAAGTAGATCCCTATACACTTCAGAATTCATCCGGCTGCTTCTGTCTTTTGTCACATCATCAATAAACACAACTGACCCAGTGCCACTGGAAGCCATGCATGCCCATGCCATCACACTGCCTCCACCATGTTTTACAGAAGATGTAGTGCTTTGGATCATGAGCTGTTCCAATTCTTCTCCAAACTTTCTTCTTCCCATCATTCTGGTACAGGTTGATCTTAGTCTCATCTGTCCAAAGAATGCTGTTCCAGAACTGGGCTGGCTTCTTCAGGTGTTTTATGGCAAAGTCAATTCTGGCCTTTCTATTTTTGAGGCTGATTAATGGTTTGCACCTTGTGGTGAATCCTTTGTATTTACTCTCATGAAGTCTTCTCTTGATTGTAGACTTAGATACTGATACACCTACTTCCTGGAGAGTGTTTTTCACTTGAGTGGATGTTTTGAAGGGGTTCTTCACCATGGAAAGGATTCTGTGATCATCCACCACTGTTGTCTTCCGTGGACGTCCAGGCCTTTTTGAGTTCCCAAGCTCACCAGTGCACTCTTTTTTTTCCTCAGAATGTTCCAAACTGTTGATTTGTCCACTCCTAACATTTCTGCTACCTCTCTGATGGATTTCTTCTTTTTTTTCAGCCTCAGGATGGTCTGTTTCACCTCCATTGAGAGCTCCTTTGACTGCATGTTGTGTGTTCACAGCAACAGCTTCCAAATGCAAACACCACACCTGGAATCAACTCCAGACCTTTTAACTGCTTAATTGATGACAGGTTAATGAGGGAAGAGCCCATGCAGACTTGTTATTTTTTTTTTGCAGCCTTCTGAGTCAATTGTCCAATTACTTTTGGTCCCTTGAAAAAGGGGCGGCTACGTATTAAACAGCTGTAATTCCTAAACCCTTGCTCCAATTTGGATGTGAATACTCTCAAATTACAGCTGAGAGTCTGCACTTTAAGCCCATATTGATTATATAATTGTATCCTGAATATGTTTTCATAAACAGCTAAAATAACAAAACTTGTGTCACTGTCCAAATATTTCTGGGCCTAACTGTATAATCAACTGAATACACTACAAAGTGTTGGGGCAGCGCAGTGGCGGAGTGGTTAGCACTGTGGCAGCACAGCAACTCACCCTTGGCCGGGGGACCCTGGGTTCGATCCCAGCCCCCGACCAACAGTGATCTGTGTGGAGTTTGCATGTTCTCCCCGTGTCTGCGTGGGTTTACTCCGGGATTTCTCTGGTTTCCTCCCACATGCCAAAAACATGCAAGTTAGGTTAATTGGCATCAAAAACGGGGGATTTTAAATTGTCCTTAGGTATGACTGTGAGAGTGAATGGTTGTCTGTCTCTCTGTGTTGGCCCTGCGATGGACTGGTGATCTGTTCAGGGTGTACCCTGCCTCTCGCCCAAAAGATGCTGGGATAGGCTCCAGCCCCCCACGACCCGAAAAGGATTAAGCGGAAGAAGATGGATGGATGGACATTTATGTTCAAACTGATAAAACTTTATTAGTTTGTTGCAAATATTCATTCATTTTGAATTTGATGCCTGGAATATGATCCAAAAAAGCTGGGATCTATCCAGTAGCTGTGCTTCTCCGGCTCCCAAGAACTATGAAGGCCTGTCCAATCTTCCACGTGGCACGAGTTAAACCTACCAAGGACAGTCCTCTTGTCCCTCCCACCAAGCAACCCCCACCTCCCCAGATCCTCGATGGAGACCCTGTCTATTCAGTCAAGCATCTACTGGGGATTCACCAGAGGGGGCGTGGACATCAATACGTGGTTGACTGGAAGAGCTATGACCCAGAGGAGGGGTCCTGGGTGTCTGCCAGCAACACTGTTGACCCCTCCCTCATTACAGACTTTCACCGTGCTCACCCTGTTCTGCCTGGGCCATCTGGAGCTGGCCCTTAATGGCGGGGTGGGGTGTTAATGTCATGTCTCCTCTAGTCTACAGGTCATGTTTACATTTATTCCTCTCATATTTCCATACATAGAGACTCTTCACCATGTCTTGTTTGCATCATGTTTTATTTTGATACTGACTTCTCGTCTTTTCAGAGTCCCTGCTTCCTAATATCAGGTTTCTCTCCACACTGATTACCAGCTGTGTGCAGATCTGCTTCACCTGTGTTTAGTTACTCCTCCCATTCAAAGATTTTAGTCCCCGGTTTTCCTTTCCAGTTTGTCTTTGTTCTCTGTAGCAAGCATGCCAGCTTTTGTTTATTTCTCTCTAGTGAAAAGCCTTATCCTAGTAATTTCCATCTGGCATATTTGTCTCTCTTGTTTCTTCAGTGCTTACCTAATCTGTCATTAAAGAGCCCAACTCATCCTGCTGTTCTGAGTTGTGCATTTGAGTCCTGCTGCCAGATTTGTGATCGTTAACACAGTTCATCGCTACATCTACAGGTGTTAAAACTCTGCCATGCAAAGTGAAAGCCACATATCAACAACACCAAGAAATGTCACCGGTTGCTGTGGGCCTGAGCTCATCCGAGATGGTCTGACACAAAGTGGAAAAGTGCGCTGTTGTCTGACAAGCCCACATTTCAAATATTTTTGGAAATCATGGACATCGTGTTCTCCAGGCTAAAGAGGACAAGGACCATCCACATTGTCATCAGTGCAAAGTTCAAAAGCTAGCTTCTGTGATGGTATAGGGGTATGTTAGTGCTCATGGCATGGGTAACTTGCACATCTGCGAAGGCACCATGAGTGCTGAACAGTACATACAGGTTTTGGAGCAACATATGCTGCCATCCAAGCAATGTCTTTTTCAGGGATGTCTCTACTTGTTTCAGCAAGCCACATTCTACACGTGTTACAACAGTGTGGCTTTGTAGTAAAAGAATGCAGGTACTCGACTGGCTTGCAGTCCAGATGTCTCCCATTGAAAATGTGTGGCACATTATGAAGTGCAAAATACAACAATGAAGACCCAGGACTGCTGTACTGAAGTTGTACATCAAGCAAGAATGGGAAAGAATCCCACATGCAAAACTTCAACAATTAGTGTCCTCAGTTCCTAAATGCTTGAGTGTTGTTAAAACGAAAGATGATGTAACCGTGGTAAACATACCCGTCTCAGATTTTTTGGAACATGTTGCAGCCATTATAACCAAAATAAGTGAATATTTGTAAAAAATAAACAAAAACAAGAGCACTCTGAGGTGAGTGCAATATCCCCTACTTCCGTTTTCTTTGAAGATCCCTATACTTACTGACGGAGAGCAGTTTTCAACTTTTCAATATAATTACTGCGGCAGAACCAAATTATGATAAGTCCATCATCCACGGATATACAGTACAACAAAGTATACAACCCATAGTTGTAAGTCGGGATCTCAAGGTGAACCCATGTAGCAAGTATGGTGACCCTAGAGAGCTTTACACATTCTATAGTAAGAGATCATAGGGAGTGCCAACCTTGACCTTTTGACCCCAAACCTGTAGTCAGAGGTTATGGTGTCAGCGTGAACCTGTGTAACAGGTTTGGTGACTCTAGCATTACTGTACATAGACTGCCATTGTTGTTTTTCATCCTTATTCCTATTTTTATTTTTTTACATTGCACACACCACTATGAGAGAGAGAAAAGGCATTTCAGTTCTCCTGTATGTAGTGGTACTGACAAATAAAAATCTATGAATCTTTAAGACATAAGGAATTGTTAACCTTGCCCTTTGACCTTTTGACCCCAAACCTGTAGTCAGAAGTCAGCATCCCAAGGTGAACCTGTGTAGCAGGTTTGGTGACCCTAGCTTTCTTTGTTGTTAAGATATAGTTTATAAGCCATTTTGATGTTAACCTTTGACCTTGCAATCGCAAAACCATAGTCACATTTCAGGGTTATGGGGTGAACCTGTGTACCAAGTTTGGTGACCCTAGCTTTATGCGTTGTACAGTAATAAGGCATAAGGAATGTTAACCTTGACCTTTTGACCCCAAACCCACAGCCAGAGGTCAGGATCCCAAGGTGAACCTGTATACCAGGTTTGGTGGCCCTAGCTTGACTCATTTTATAGTAATCGTAAATGTAGCATTTACCATTTACCGTAGTGCAACTGCAATGTTAACTTTGAACTTTGACCCCAAATCCATAGTTAGGTCAGGGTGTAAGTGGTCCAAGATGTGAATTAGATACAACTTCTGTATCGATTTGAAAAGTCTACATCATTTCTTTCAGTAGTTATTGTGTTTAGAAGATTTAGGGGGGAAAAATCTGACCTTTGACCTCAAGGTCATCCAATGAGAGTAAAACTGAAATATGCGGCATCATCAGAGTATCTCAAACCACGGTACCAAGTTTCAAAACAATCAGAACAAAGCGACTTCCGGTTATGGCGGCCGCCTAGAAGGACACGTATCACTCTGCTCTGCCCCTGGAAATAAAAATTCGGCAAATAACTCTCTCATTTGGAACAGAACTTTTCCCAGCGTTTGGGTGAGGATATGCCGGTGAAGACTAAGGCTGGGAAATCAGGAGGGGGAAAAACTGAATCGCCGAAGCAGTCCAAATTAACGGACTTTAAAGTTTGTGGCGCAGTAGAAAAAGCTGCGGATATGACGGATGAAACTAGCGGTGGTGCGGTAACTGCTGCTGCTGACGATGGCGGCACAGGTGCAGTGCTGGCTGCCATTAGCTCAATGAGAGCAGACTTTTCCGCTAAACTTGATGGGATTATGGCAGCGTTGGATGCAATGAGAAAGGAGTTGGGTGACTGCGTGGAGCGAGTGACGCAGGCGGAGCTTCGTGTTTCAAGTGCGGAGGATGAAATTAGCGGACTTCAAATAAAGGTGCGCACTTTGGAAAAAAAAAATAAAGATCTGGAAAATAGCGTTCTGGACTTGGAATCTCGGTCCAGAAGGAACAACCTGAGGCTGGTGGGTTTACCGGAGGGAGCCGAAGGTCGTGATTCATGCTCCTTTTTGGAGGGGTGGATCCCGGAGGCGCTGAACAACGCGGAGCTAAAATCATCAGTCGTCTTGGAAAGCTCCCACCGAATTGGCCCACCGAGAGGTAACAAGGCAGCACCGAGGACGCTAATTATGAAGTTTCTCAGCTACAGAGACAGGATGACGATCTCCAACGCGGTGCGGGCCAAAGGAGAAATTAAATACCAAGATCAGCAGGTGCGGTTCTACCCAGATCTGGCCTCAGGAATCCAACAATTAAGGAAGCAGTTTGACCCCATCCGCAAAGAACTGCGCAACCTTGAGATTCGTCATGGAGTGATTCACCCTGCAAGACTTCTGGTCACATATGAGGGCAGAACACGCATCTTCAAGACCCCCGAGGAGGCGCAGGAGCTCATCAAGAAGATCCAGGAAGAGACTGGTGGGAGCTAAGCATGAACAGAATATAGGGTAGAATATTTGAGCATTTAACTGATTAGAAGCATATAACAAGATTACAAAATATAGAATGTATTACATATTTTAAAAAAAAAAAGTACAAAATTGCTAAAAAAAATTTTGGAGTTAAATTGGAAAATTACGGAAGAGAGTTAATGTTACGTTATTAAAAGCAGTAGAGTTAGGGTGATTGGGAGGATGAAGAAGGAGTGGCTTTGGCTGATCCTCGTGGGTGTGGAACGGTCGATGGCTATATCGGGAGACGGAATTTTTCTTTTGCTTTTGGGGGGATTGCCACAAATGTGGGAAGGGGGAATTTGTTTGTGTGTAGTTTGTAGGGTGAATGTTCAACCACTCATTTTTTTGCTTTTCTGTTTGAGCATGTTTACACTGCAAGGTAATCCCAAACTCCCTATTGATTATAAATCAAAGCGTGAATCTTAATTTAACTTCATGGAATTGCAGAGGTCTACAAAATTTAAAAAAACTTAAACAAGTTATGAATAAAATAAAAGACATGGGTTCAAAAATTGTGTTTTTACAAGAAACTCATCTAATAGAGCAAGATGTAAAAAGAATTAGGAGTAGATGGCAAGGAAATGTTTTCACCTCATCATTTTCATCCCGAGCCAGGGGAGTTATGACTCTCATACATAAATCAGTTCCATTTCAAGTGAAAAATGTAATTGGAGACAAATTTGGAAGATATGTAATCATTCAAGGATCTTTGCTATTAGAAAACATAAATTTGGTGAACTTATATGGTCCCAATATAGATGATCAAAAGTTCTTTGCCAATTTATTTCTTATCTTATCATCACTTACAGGGCAACATATAATAGCAGGGGATTTTAATTGTACATTGAATCCCAGTATAGATAGATCAACAGGACTGGACTGTACGCACAATGGATGTAGGATGACCATTAATCATTTTATGAAAGAATTGAAATTGATAGATATATGGAGAGAAATGAAACCACAAGTTAAAGCATACTCTTGTTATTCCAATACCTACAAGACATTCTCACATATAGATTATTTTTTGATCTCCACAGAATTAAGGTCCAAGATTCAAAACTGTTTTTATGATAACATCGTGATCTCTGATCATGCACCCTGCTGTCTAATGTATGTAGATAAGAAATTGACAAAGGAACCAGGTAGATGGCAATTTCAGCATAAATGGCTTCAGGATGAGGAATTTGTTAAGTATATAGAAAAACAGATAGATGAGTTCTTTGATATCAATACTACACAAACATCAGCATGTGTAAAGTGGGAGGCTTTCAAAGCTTTTATTAGGGGACATATTATTAGTTATACAGGTTCAAAATCTAAGAAGACTCGAGAGGAGAGAGTCCAATTGGAACATAAAATAAAAATTCTTCAAGAAAGAGTATATGCAGGAAGAGATCCAAGGTTGGAGAACGAATTACTGATTTTGAGAGCTGAATATGACAAAAAAATCAGCGAATAGAGCTGCCTCGAGTCTTCTAAGATTGAAACAATCTTTTTATGAACAAGGTGAAAAAATCAGGAAAGTTATTGGCATGGCAGATTAAACAATTAGAATCTAAAACACCAATTACCAGTATTATAAGTAACGGACAGGTAGTTATAGATCCTTCAGAAATTAATAGAGCCTTTAGAGATTACTATGAAAAATTATATGATACCAAAAATGAATCTGACTTAACAAAACTACATGGGTTTTTGAATGAACTATTTATACCGTGTATTCCAAATGAAAATAGGGAGATACTGGAGTCTAAAATTAGTCAAGAAGAAGTTGGACTAGCCATTGATAATATGAAATCAGGAAAAAGTGCAGGACCAGATGGTCTTCCAGTTGACCTTTATAAAAAATTTAAGAATAAATTAACAAAACCTTTTTTGGAAATGGTTTTAGAAGCATTTCAAAATAGTAATTTACCATCATATATGAATAATGCCTTAATTATACTGTTGCCAAAACCAGGTAAGCCCTCTAATAAATGTGAAAATATGAGACCAATAAGCCTATTAAATGCCGACCTTAAGATAATTTGTAAAATTTTAGCAAGACGAATACAAGAAATTTTACCAAATATTATTAATCGAGATCAGAATGGCTTTATAAAGGGAAGACAAGGCTTCCATAATGTAAGAAGACTATTTAATATTATTTATTCTAATAAAGAAGCACCGGATACAGCTCTCTTATCACTGGATGCCGAAAAAGCCTTTGATAGAGTTGAATGGCCCTTTCTTTTTGAAGTCTTACAAAGGTTTGGACTTGGAAATAATTTCATAAAATGGGTTCAGATAATATATAATAATGCTACTGCAGAAATTCTAACAAATAACAATATTTCAAAATCAATAAAAATCAATAGAGGATGTCGACAAGGCTGTCCACTTTCACCTTTACTGTTTACTATGGCAATTGAACCTTTAGCGATGGCGATACGTCTACAGTCACAAATATATGGAATTAAAGTTGGACCAACAGAACATAAAATCTCCCTGTATGCCGATGACATAATTTTGTTTATGTCGAATCTTAAAAAATCAATTCCGACCTTGTTGAATTTAATAAAGAATTTCGGGGAAATATCAGGATATAAAATAAATAAAACTAAATCTTCAATATTAATGCTAAATGAGACCCAGAGAAATTACCCAGCCCCTGAGGTAAATCAATTCAATGTTGTAAATCAGTTCAAATATTTAGGAATCCAAATTGTGCCTAAGCTAGAATCAGTCGCCAGTGTCAATTATGAAGCCTTAATGACAGATATTGATGAGTTACTTCAGAGATGGATGTCACTACCAATGTCGATGATCGGGAGAATTAATATACTTAAAAGTAATATCTTACCTAAAATACTTTATTTATTTCAATACATTCCCTTACCACCACCTTTAGATTTATTCTCAAGAATTAAAATAAAGTTAGTGGAATTTATATGGAACAACAGGAGGGCTAGATTACGTCTGTCTTTATTATATTTACCATTTGATCGTGGAGGTCTGAAATGTCCAAATTTTATGTTGTATTATTGGTCGGCACAACTGAGGTCTATGACATATTATTTTTCATCAAATGATCTCCCTCACTGGACTGAAATGGAATCATACAATTTACCTTTACCTCTTCCCATATTCATATACTCAGATTCGGCAAAAAAATTACAAAAACAAGTTAAAAATCCATTTGTAAAGCATATGATCAAAATATGGTGTGAAGCTAAAAACTATTTAAAAGAACCACAGTTATTGTCACAATTTAGTCCAATATGGGGTAATCAATATTTTAAACCAGGGAGAGCGGACGCTGTATTTAAAGTATGGAATTTAAAAGGGATACAAAAGATTCAGGATTTATATTTGCCATGTGCAGAAAACATAATGTCTTTTGAAGAGTTGAGGATCAAATTTAATCTCAATAGAACACATTTTTTTAAATATCTTCAACTTAGAAACTTTATTTGATCAAATCAAAATAAAGCTCTCACTCGACCTATCTATTCATCCTTGGAAAAAATGTTGATGAAAGATAGTAAAAGAAAGGGTATTATTTCAGAGTTTTATAACTCATTGACACTATTTTCAAGTGAAAATTCACTGAAAAGATTAAACTACTGGAAAGAAGATCTGCAAACTGAAATTTCAGAGGAACAATGGGAATTGGCTTGTACAGAAGCTCAAACCAAATCAATAAATGTACGCCTTAAATTGATACATTTCAAATGGTTAATGCAGATGTATGTTACACCGGAGGAGTTAAATAGATATAACAAAAATATACCAGATACGTGCACAAAATGTATGGAAAGTAAAGGAACTCTATTTCATTGTGTATGGGAATGTAGATTAATAAGAATGTTTTGGGAAGAGGTGAGGGTAACAATTGAAAAAATAATCTCAAAACAAATCATATTGAATCCTAAACTGTTTTTGTTGGGTCTGTACCCAGAAAAGCATAATTTTAATAAAAGTGAAAGAACATTCATAGACCTCAGTTTGCTTAATGCCAAAAAATGTATTGCACTATTATGGAAAAAGACTCATAGACCAGATGTGACTCAGTGGTTAAGACAGATGTTAACAAACCTTCCATTAGAAAGAATAACATATATACTGAAATCAAAGGAAATTGTGTTTGAGAATATATGGAGACCTTTTATTGATTATGTAAAAAATTTAAACATAACTCTTGAAGAAGAAGGTGAATGATGTGTGTGGACCTTGTAAATTCCAAACTGGTGAACACAATATGTATACTTATGTGTTGGATTGTCTAGACTAAATAGAGGAGCATTGTTGAAGATTTGATTTTGTTGGTGGTTGTTGGTGTTTTTTAGTGCATTTTTTTTTTTTGTAGTACTTTAGTGTTAGTGTTTGACTGTTTGTATCATGTTTGTTTAAAAAAAAAAAAAGGTTCAATAAAGATATTGTGGAAAAAAAATCAGAACAAAGCTGTAGGAGGAGTTGATTTCACAAGACAGTTACTGTCTATGAAGTGAGGTGAAACAGGAGGTCATCGTTCAGGGGCTACAATTCCTGCAAAAATCATCCGATCAGAACCAAACTGCAATATGCACCTCCCCAGTATGCATATCAAACCATGGTACCAAGTTTCAAAACAATCGGACCAAAACTGTAGGAGGAGTTGATTTCACAAGACAGTTACTGTCTATGAAGTGAGATGAAACAGGTCGTCATAGGTCAGGGGCTACAATTCCCGTAAAAATCATCTGATCAAAACCAAATCGCAATATGTGCATTCTCAGTGTATACCAAACCATGGTACCAAGTTTCAAAACAATCGGACCAAAACTGTAGGAGGAGTTGATTTCACAAAAGTGGGACAGACAAACGAACGGACAGACGGACTGACCCATAACATAATCCCCCTTTGGGCTTCGACCAGCGGGGGATAAAAAAAACAAACAAAAATTTTTTTTTTATCAGTTTGAACATTAAATATCTTGTCGGTGTAGTGTACTCAATAGAATGTAGGTTGAAAAGGATTTTTAAATCATTGTATTCTGTTTTAATTTACGTTTTATACAATGTCCCAACTTCATTGGAATTGGGGTTTGCATTGGAATATATAAAAAAATGGACAGAGAAAACAGTACAAATACTGTATGTCATATATAAATTTAACAAAATAAACTGCTCTCAGTTACCTAAACCCATTCCAAAATACTTGAACAACAAAAATATTTACCTCCAATTCTCTTAACGATTAGATCCACAACTGACAGTGCTTCAGTCCTCACAGAGGAGTAGCTCTTGTTTTCTGCATTAAAAACAAAATATATGGCGATTAAAAATATGCACATGCTCTATTGTGTAAAATACTTTAGACTGGTGAGGTGCTTACCTAAAGGGTATGTGAGAGCAGCACAGGTCTCTGTCAGGATCTCTGATAATGCACTCTGATTTTCATTGCCCTTCTCAAGCAGCAATAACCTAAAAGAAAAAAAAATACCAAAAATATTTTCATGTTGAAAACCTCAGTTAAATTAATAGAATAAAGTAAATTAATATTCTAAAAGATGCCATTTTTTGTTTGGTTTTTACCCCTGGAAATACGCCTTCATAGACTGCAGAACAGCTAGCTGAACCTTCCATGTGCTCAGCTTAAGCTTCTCACACATTAGACCACACACTTCCACCTGAAAACGGGCTGCCACATACACACAATGTTCAGAATATTAGTAGGATTCATACCAGATCACATGCTGTTTATCATTTCATTAATGCTTTATCACAAGTCTTTACCAGGGTGCTCATTTTAAAAAGAGTAAACACATAGAAACAGTTCTATTGCTCCAGTTTCTGCATGTACAACCCCAATTCCAGCGAAGTTGGGACATTGTGTAAAATGCAAATAAAAACAGAATGATTTAACCCTTTAACGCCTGAATTTATTTCCAATTATGAAAAAAAAAAATTTCACTTGTGTTTTTGCTTTCAAGTAGATGCTAAATTAAGTTGAGAAAGTTAATTTGACTATAGCACATAAAATAGATATAATTTTAGGTATGATGCAAATTAGCGACAACAGTCATCTATGGTAAAAAAAAAAATGGTAAAAAAGCACCTGTTCCCATCTCAAGTATGAAGAGTCTTTTATTTGTGCAACAAAGTTATTTTCAGTATTTTCAACTCTCATGACTGCCAAACTATAACCCTAACCCTAACCTTAGCAATCAGGAAATGGATGGTGCTCCGTCTCTGACCGTTCCTACGAGAAACTAATGCTTGCAAAAGGTTCCTAGGTATGTGTTGGAAGTGCTCCAAACGTAAGTGGAGGAATACAGACAGTATTTTGGCTGCATTTGGAGCGGAAGCGGTTTGATGCAAATTCGTGACAACAGGCATCAAGGGGTTAAAATTCCTTTTTGACCTACATTGTACTGAATAATACACAAAGACAACATTTAATGAAACTGAAACTTTTTTTTTGCAAATATTCATTCCTTTTGAAAGTGATGCTTGTGTCAATATATACAATAAAACAGCTGTCCAATGTGTGTACATACTTAGACCATCAGAGCTTAGATGCCAACAACTCTTCTAAAATTCTGAATGACGATTTTTCATTTAAATATATTGACCAGATTGTCAGTAGCTCATGCTGTCCAAACAGACATGAAAACCTGGATACAGGTCCATATGAGGACCATTGTGTGTTATTTTGGTCAGCATCCAAACAATTGTGTAGGAAGAATAGTGACGTGTGAAATGTGGTAGTATGGAAGGATGACAGACACGATAGCTATGGCTAGGCCTGTAACGATAAGCTACAATAGCTAACTTGATTAATCGTATGATAACAAAAAAACGACCTTGATAAGTTTTCTTGCCACGATAAGTCACCATTTACAGTATCTCACAGAAGTGAGTACACCCCTCACATTTTTGTAAATATTTTATTGTATCTTTTCATGGGACAACAATGAAGATGTGACACTTTGATACAATGTAAAGTAGTCAGTGTACAGCTTGTATAACAGTGTAAATTTGCTGTCCCCTCAAAATAACTCAATACACAGCCATTAATGTCTAAATTGTTGGCAACAAAAGTGAGTACACCCCTAAGTGAAAATGTCCAAACTGTGCATAAAAAGTCAGTATTTTGTGTGGCCACCATTACTGTCCAGCACTGCCTTAACTCTCTTGGGCATGGAGTTCACTAGAGCCTCACAGGCTGCCACTGGAATCCTCTTCCACTCCTCCACGACATCACGGAGCTGGTGGACGTTAGAGACCTTGCGCTCCTCTACCTTCCATTTGAGGATGCCCCACAGATGCTCAATAGGGTTTAGGTCTGGAGACATGCTTGGCCAGTCCATCACCTTTACCCTCAGTTTCTTTAGCAAGTCAGTGGTCGTCTTGGAGGTGTGTTTGGGGTTGTTATGTTGGAATACTGCCCTGCGGCCCAGTTTCCAAAGGGAGGGGATCATGCTCTGCTTCAGTATGTTACAGTACTTGCTAGCATTCATGGTTCCCTCAATGAACTGTAGCTCCCCAGTGCCGGCAGCACTCATGCAGGCCCAAACCATGACACTCCCACCACCATGCTTGACTGTAGGCAAGACACACTTGTCTTTGTACTCACCTGGTTGCCGGCACACACGCTTGACACCATCTGAACCAAATAAGTTTATCTTGGTCTCATCAGACCAAAGGACATGGTTCCAGTAATCCATGTCCTTAGTCTGCTTGTCTTCAGCAAACCGTTTGTGGGCTTTCTTGTGCATCATCTTTAAAAAGGGTTTCCTTCTGGGACGACAGCCATGCAGACCAATTTGATGCAGTGTGCAGCGTATGGCCTGAGCACCGACAGGCTGACCCCCTACCCCTTCAACCTCTGCAGCAATGCTGGCAGCACTCGTACGTCTATTTTCAAAAGACAACCTCTGGATATGATGCCTAGCACGTACACAACTTCTTTGGTCGACCATGGCGAGGCCTGTTCTGAGTGGAACCTGTCCTGTTAAACTGCTTGTATGGTGTTGGCCACTGTGCTGCAGCTCAGTTTCAGGGTGTTGGCAATCTTCTTACAGCCTAGGCCATCTTTATGTAGAACAACCATTCTTTTTTTCAGATCCTCAGAGAGTTCTTTGCCATGAGGTTCCACGTTGAACTTCCAGTGACCAGTATGAGAGAGTGTGAGAGCGAGAACACCAAATTTAACACACCTGCTCCTCATTCACACTTGAGACCTTGTAACACTAACAAGTCACATGACACCGGGGAGGGAAAATGGCTAATTGGGTACAATTTGGACATTTTCACTTAGGGGTGTACTCACTTTTGTTGCCAGCGATTTAGACATTAATGGCTTTGTGTTGAGTTATTTTGAGGGGACAGCAAATTTACACTGTTATACAAGCTGTACACTGACTACTTTACATTGTATCAAAGTGTCATATCTTCAATGTTGTCCCATGAAAAGATATAATAAAACATTTACAAAAATGTGAGGGGTGTACTCACTTTTGTGAGATACTGTACATGTGCATTTCTTTACATAATCTGCCAACATTTAAGTCAGTCGAGCTGCTTTTGTCCCTCTGCAAACTCTCCGTGGGAGGCAGAGCTTATGCTCACAGTGAAGACAGCCAGAAAAAGTGAAGCAGAGAGCTGAAGGGTCTGCTTACAATATAAAGTTTGTCTCAATGGAGCCTAAAAGTCCATTTCCTTAGCGTGATCATTTTGCACCACAAAGCCCTCAGGTTTTGCCCGATTGAAGAGGGCAGCTTCAACTCTGGCTCGGTTACTCATGTAACACCCATGTTTATGCTACATCTGTATAATGTATGAGAGTGCTACCCCCCCCCTAAAAAAAACAGACAATTTCTGTGAAGTTGAAATGTTAGCTGAGTAGTTCTCTACTGTGTCTGAGTAGTTCTCTACTGTGTTGTCTCTGAGACTGTGCATTGTTTATTGTAACACACAGCGGTTACCGATGATGTAAAGCCATGTGTCTCAGTCATCCATGACAACATACAGTATAAACAGTAGTGGCCAAAAAAATTTTATTTATTGTTTTCTTTTTTAATTTATTAGGGTTATTTTAAATATTTTCCCACATTTCTATTCCAGTGTTAAATACTAACTAACTAACTAACTAACTAACCTGCACTTATATAGCGCTTTTCTAGTCACAAAGACCACTCAAAGCGCTTTCACTAATACTAACCCCTCTATTCTAAGGGCCTATAGGAAACAGATATCTAGGGACAATTTAGAACAGCCAATTAACCTAACATGCATGTCTTTGGATTGTGGGAGGAAACCGGAGCCCCCGGAGTAAACCCACGCAGCACAGGGAGAACATGCAAACTCCACACAGAAAGGTTCCAACCCCTGCCAACCTGGGGATTTGAACCAGGAACCTTCTAACTGTAAGGCAACAGTGCTAACCACTGCACCACCGTGCTACTCATAAATAAAAGCTCAAAGCTATTTGAAAAGTTGTATATAGACTTATCATTACATCACTATATCCAGGCCATAAAATAGTCTTCAAGACGTCAATGATAATATCATTTATCTCAATAATTTTTTTTTATTTAAGTTTTTGTGAAGTGTCATTACAGCATTGCATTGTTTACATTTTCATCACATATTCCCCCTTTTTTTGTTTTTTGACAACATTGGAAAAAAATTATTACAACACCCTTTTTTTTAAGTGAAAGAAAAAGAGAAATTAAAAAAAAGAACAAAAGAAAACAAAAAAAAAACAAAAGAGCAGAAAAATAAAAGAGCATCTGAGTAGAGTTGGAACAAAGAGAGGTGCCATAACTGAAATGGTATTTGTCAAAGATTAGATCTGATGGAAGACACATATGCGTTCCAGGGTTGCCAAAAGTTCAAGAACCCATCCATGTCCTGTCTCAGTGCAAATGTCAATTTTTCCATCGAATAAATGTCCTGAATCATGTTAATCCAATCTTCAGGTGTAGGACAGTTTTTCAACATCCATTTTTTTGTTGGAGCTTTTTTACTTGCCAATATTAAAACAGTGAATAAGTATTTTTCTCCTCGTCTTTCCAGTGATTCCGGTAGTAAACCAAAATACAAAGTTACAAAAGAAAAGGGAACTGTTACTTTGAAAATTTTCCACAATATTGTCTGTACATTGGTCCAATATTGGTGGATAACTGGGCATGACCAAAACACATGAAAATGATTTGCAGTCTTTTCACCACACAAGTGCCAACAATTCAACCCTTTACGAGTAAATTTGTTTTGTGCAGGTGTTCTGAAAAATCTTACCAAATTTTTCCATCCAAATTCTCTCCACAGCAGGGATGAAGTACTTTTCCATTGCTGTTTATTTAGCTTTTCCCATGTTAACAGTTGTAAAGTGAAATTCCCCTCTTTTTCCCATCTCTCTTTTATATATGATGTGTTGTCTCCTTTTAACCCCTTGCACTCCGGTCAATTTCCCTAAAAACGCCAAAAAATAACGTGCCCAAAGTAAATCAAAAGCTGTTCTTCAACCCTTTGCAGCATATTCATGGGGTTGGTCTCATTTAAAAGAAAACACTTCGATTTTTTTGGCAAAACAGTCATAATCTCTCTAAGTGCTCCTGCCACTGAGTTACAGTCATCTAAACATACTGAACTTGAAGAAAATAAATTTGGCCTGGGTGTTTTTTTGGATACAAATGCTTGCAAATAACACAGCTTCAGATCCGGGCTGGAAAATGCAACAGAAATGTAGAACCAAGTGTTATCCAGCTGAGGTCAAAATTTTGTAACAATACCTAACCTGCACTTATATATATAGCGCTTTTCTAGTCACAAAGACCACTCAAAGTGCTTTCATTAATACTAACCCTCTATTCTAAGGGCCTATAGGAAACAGATATCTAGGGACAATTTAGAACAGCCAATTAACCTAACATGCATGTTTTTGGCATGTGGGAGGAAACCGGAGAAATCCCGGAGTAAACCCACGCAACACGGGGAGAACATGCAAACTCCACACAGATCACTGTTGGTCGGGGGCTGGGATCGAACCCACGATCCCACGATCCCCACAATCCCCCGGCCAAGGGTAAACTGTGCTGCCGCAGTGCTAACCACTGCGCCACCGTGCAGCCCAAATACCACAAAAAATGAATATATTACACGGCTTTTTCCTCAGGTAGTTCCCAGGCGTTTTGGAACTGTGCCAAATTGTGCCAAATGGCACAGTTTGGAAAAACGTCTGTAACTTTTGAATGATTCAATATAGAAGCTTCATCTTGGGCTCTAATGAAAGGTGACACTCAGGGCTGTGTGTGTGCGTGTGTGTGTGGGGGGGGGGGGAGTTCCCCCCCCCCTCGCTACAGAGGACGGACATCGGCCATCGCTACATGACGGAATAGTCATGTGGCGACAGCGGCGCAGTCACCGCGGCTTCCCCCCCCCCCTCGCTACAGAAGAGTAGCGGGGGAGGCGGCATTCACGGTCTGGACGCGGCGCACGAACTTCGGACTTCATGCGCCGCACAGTTGTAATTTACCGATCGGTCAAAAGTCATTTTTGATTACAATTTTCAGGGATAAAGAATAATTTAGCTTATAACACCTTACCTCTTCACAGCAGCGTCCTGGCAAACTTCTCTTCCTCATTGTCAGACGAATGCGACGCTGGTCCACTCGTGGTTCTGGTCTCGCGACCCGGTCAAAACATAATTCCATGATTGCGGTTTTGGCGAATGATTTACGACCTTCGTCGTCGGCCTCCGTCGGTCTATGATGACCATGGAAGAGAATCCTAAACGTCTATTCTGCTCGAATGAAAAAAAAAAAAAAAAAAGCACCGCCTGTGACTGAAGAGGTCGATGCGCGAATGGCTATCCCTGTCACACAGGTAGCACTTGTGGGTGGTCTCCGTGCTGCTGGGTCTGTGACGGTTCTTCCTGCGGGTCCTTTTTTTTATCTGCTGCAGCAGTCTGTCTTCACCCAGCCTTACAAAAAACAGCTCGCAAACTTCTCTGCTTCAATTGGCTCACTGCATTCACAGCTTTGGTAGGCGGGTCCTTCTTGCTAGGTTTTCAGTCATTGGTTCTTCAAGGTTTCGTAAACCCAATTCAAGGCTCTTATTAGTCGAATGAGAGGTCAATCAGATGAACTAATCTGTTCGCGGCTGTGTCTGCAGTGGAAGAACGGAAATGCAGCTTTTATTTTCAGTGCGCGCTTGCAGCTCCATCGTGCGTCCTAGAGCGCACGAGAACGCCCTCATGCGCTCTGGGACGCAGAGACTTGCCCGCCCGCGGTACAACGGAGTGCAAGAGGTTAAGTCTTGAAGACCAAGGTTTATTTTAGAATGTATCTGATCCCTGGGATCCCTTTACATGCCATTAAGAAAACCTTCAGAACGAAGACTTCCGGGAAGATGGCGGAGAGACATAACGCTTAAACAGAGAGCTCTCCCTAGTCGGGTTAAAAATCTTTGGTAAATGGCCAACTCGACATAAATGGATCAATAAACCAAGGGATGAAAACACGAAGAAGCCGGGCACACGGACAAAAGCAGGGTAAAACTTAAGAATCCCTCTTCAACAACGCAGGAGAAATCGCTGAACACGAGGCCCAAAACAACGAGGCGACTACAGCAGAGAAAATGGAGGACGCCAAACTCGATATTATGAACACTGGCTTCACCAATATAAGTAAAGACATAAAAGACTTCAAGCGACAACTCCAACAGGATTTAACGACTCTTAAGGAAGAACTGAAAAAAGAGATGAAGGAGGAAATTATGGGTCTCCGAAAAGAAATGGAACGCAAGCTAGCTGAAACCATGGAGGAACTGCGCACTCAACGGGCGTGTATGACAGAAGCACAGACTCGAATATCAGAGTTGGAAGACTGGAAGACCGAGGCAAGCGAGCGGCTGCAGACCCTGACGGCACAAACACAGAGGATGCAGGAAAAAATAACCGACCTGGAGAACAGGTCCAGGCGGAGCAATATACGCATCTTCGGGATTCCGGAGGGCATTGAAGGCAACTCGATGACGAAATTCATGGATCATTTCTTAAAAAAAGGGCTTGAGCTGCCCGATGAAACAGACCTGCAGATCCAACGAGCGCACAGAGCCTTGGCACAGAACCTGAATCCAAACTATACACCCAGGTCAGTTGTGGTAAACTTTCTAAAATACGACATAAAGGAAAGAATCCTGACACAAGCGTGGAAAAAAAAAGATATGAGTCGGCAACAAACAGATATTCTTTGACCATGACTACCCGACAGAAATTGTGCAGCAGCGAAAGAAATATGCCAACATTAAAAAAATGCTGAAAGAGAAAAAAATTAGATTCCAAACGCCGCTAACGAAGATGAGAATTCATTGGGAGGACGGCGTGAAAACCTACAACACGGCCAGAGAGGCAGCGCGGGACATGACGGAGCGAGGCTTTGTGGTGAGCGTACCGGAAGAAGCGGCTGGAGCAGCCGCGGCACGGAACACATCGCGACAGCCGGAGTGGAGGCGAGTGAGCGGCAGAAGGCGGGAGACGGACGTGGCGCACCGGGCCCAAGAAAAACTGCAAGGCTTTCAACGGAAAGCCTAGATTATAACAAAGATTAAGAAGGACACAGAAGAAATGAAGGCCAAGAAGACAAGGTAAAAGAGAAACAAACGGCTAGGAGAAGTTTAAGTGATTTTTGTTGGACATTTCTAGACTAATGACTATTACTTGGATAGTAAATACAGGTCTAGGGAGGGCCCCTCACTCGGTGAGGACAATCCCTCCACCCACCAACAGGGACCAGTGGGCAGAAGAAAGGCCCAAAGTACGGAGGTCGAGATTTATTAATGTGTTTTCGTACAAATATGTGTTAGTTTTGTTGTTAAAGGGGCTAAGAGCACAAGTTTAAAAAATGGAAAAACATGAATATGGTTGAAAATCTTAAGATAATGACATTAAACGTGAATGGTCTGAACTCACCTGTTAAAAGGGAAAGAATAATAAGAAAATTCAAGAAGGAAAAAGCCGAAATTATATTTATGCAAGAGACATTTGAACAAGACAGAACATGAGAAACTAAAGAGATTTGGCTATAAGAACTCCTACTACAGTTCATTTAAGGGAGGAACTAAAAGGGGGGTTATGATACTAATTTCAAATAAAATACAATTTGAATGTGAACAAGAAATCCTGGATAAAGAAGGCAGATATGTAATAATAAAGGGAAGAATAGATGGTATGCAGATCACATTAGTGAACATCTATGCCCCACCAGAAAGTGACAAGGGTTTTTTTTCAACAACTGTTTGATCTCATAGCAACACACAGTGAAGGAGTCCTATTTTGTGGAGGAGACTTAAATGCAGTCATGGATCATGAAGTTGACACAACAAGTGTTAAGAAGACAAAAAAACATGTAACAAAGTTCATAAGAACCTCACTGGCAGAAATGGGTATGGTAGACATATAGAGGGACCTGCACCCACTCGAAAAAGACTATACACATTATTCAGCAGTCCATAAAGTACACTCTAGAATAGATTACTTCCTTATGAATGAAGGTGACAGACATAGGGTGAGAAATTGTCAATTTGGAGGGGCAGAAATATTAGATCATAATCCTATATACATGGAAATATATTTAAACAATAGAAACCGACAAACAACATGGAAACTTAATGTAGGACTATTAAATGATGAGAAAATGAAAGAAAGAATAAAGGTAAACATAAATGAGTATATCGAGGAGAATGATAATGGAGAAGTGGACCCAACAATACTATGGGATGCACTAAAAGCTCTGTTAAGAGGTAAATTAATTGTTGAATCAGGAAAAACAAGTAAGTCTAAACTGGAATCATATGAACAAAGATGTGAGACACTGAGGGAATTAGAACATAAACATCAAAACACAAATGACCCAAAAATATATCAAGAAATTAAGGAAGAAAAAATAAAGATAAAAGAAATACAAATAGATGAAATTGAAAGGAAAAATAGATATTTAAAACAAAAATATTATGAAACGGGGCCAAAGGCCACAAAACTGCTGGCAAAACGGTTAAGAAAACAACAAACAGTGAATAATGTATATAAGATTAAGGACCCCATCACAAATAAAACCACAGTTATCCCAGAAAACATCGAAGAAATATTCCATAAATTCTATCAAGAACTACACTCGCAACCTGAAGAGACAAATGTTAAGGATATTAAAAAATTTCTATGCACATTGGACTTGCCATCAATAGGAAACCAACAAAATGAAAAGCTAACAGCAGAAATAACAACACAAGAGATTAAAGATGTGATTAAGTCACTTAAAAACGGTAAATCACCAGGTAGTGATGGATACCCATCTGAGTTTTATAAACTGTTTATAGAAGAACTCACACCACAGCTCCTAAAGTCATTTAATTGGACATTAAACAACAACAAAATACCTCCATCATGGAACGAAGCCATTATTTCAGTTATTTTAAAGCCAGGGAAAGATAGGGAACAATGCGGAAACTATAGGCCACTCTCTTTATTAAATGTGGATTATAAAATATATACAACAATTATCTGTAAACGAATAAAGACATTCTTGACGGAATTGATAGAGGATGATCAAACTGGTTTCATAGAGGGACACCAAACACATGATAATATCAGGAGAACAATACATATAATTAATCAAATACATAAAGAAAAGAAAAGCGCAGTAATAATGAGTTTAGACGCAGAAAAAGCATTTGATAGGGTTAATTGGATGTTCCTATATAATGTGCTGGAATGCTTTGGATTTAAATGAAAAATCAGTACAATGCATAAAGACACTGTATCAAAAACCTGTGGCAAGAATCAAGATAAATGGTAGCTTAACAGACAAAGTAAATATACAAAGATCAACTAGGCAGGGATGCTGCCTATTGCCCACCTTGTTTACTCTGTTCATAGAGCCACTGGCTCAAGCGATGCGACAAAATAAGAAATTAAAAGGTGTAACAATAAAGGGAGCGGAACACAAGATTGGGCTATTTGCAGACGATATTATAGTTTACCTTGAACAACCAGATGAATCAATAATGGAAATGATGCTGGTGGGCAGCTGGTGGTTTGTCACCAGACTGCAAAACAAATCTACCTACAGGTACAAAATAAGTAATAAAAAAATAAATAAATAAAAAAAATAAATAAAAATTAAAAAAAATGATGGGCTTGATAGAAAATTTTGGAAAATTATCAGGATACAAGATAAACATAACAAAAACACAAATACTGACATTCCACTATAACCCTTTAAACCAGATAACTGATAAGATCAAACTAAACTGGAAACAAAAAGAAATAAAATACCTTGGAGTGAACATACCTAAAGATTTAAGCAAAATCTATAAAGCAAACTATGATAGGTTGGAACAAGAAATAAAAAAAAGATATTGATAGATGGTCAATCTTAAATATGGATCTGAATTCAAAAATTAAGACAGTCAAAATCAGCATACAACCTAGACTGCTTTACCTCTTCCAGGCTCTACCAACAGAGATTCCTGGTGCCCAGTTCTCAAAGTGGGACAGGATGATATCGAGATTTGTTTGGGAAGTCAAAAAGCCAAGAGTGAAATATAAAACTCTCCAATTACCAAAAGAGAAAGGAGGCGGGACTTCCGGGAAGATGGCGGAGAGACATAACACTTAAACAAAGAGCTCTCCCTAGCCGGATTAAAAATCATCGGTAAATGGCCAACTCGACATAAACGAATCAATAAACTAAGGGATGAAAACACGAAGGAACCGGGCACAAGGACAAAAACAGGGTAAAATTGAAGAATTCCTCTCCAACAACGCAGGAAAAACCGCTGTACGCAAAGCCCAAAAAAACGAGATGTCCACAGCAGAGAAAATGGAGGACACCAGACTCGACAACATGAACGCTGGCATCGCCAGTTTGGGTGAAGAGTTGAGAGAATTCAAGCGACAGCTACAACAGGATTTAGCGGCTCTTAAGGAGGAACTGAAAAAAGAAATTAAGGAGGAAATCATGGACCTCCGAAGAGAAATGGAGCGTAAATTAACGGAAAACATGGAGGAGCTGCGCTCCCAGCGGGCGTGTATGACAGAAGCGCAGACCCGAATTTCGGAACTAGAAGATTGGAAAAGCGAGGCAAACGAACAACTACAGACCCTGACGACGCAAACGCAGAGGATGCAGGAGAAAATAAACGACTTGGAGAGCAGATCCCGACGAAGCAATATGCGCATCTTTGGAATTCCGGAGGGCATTGAAGGCAACTCGATGACAAAATTCATGGATCAGTTCTTAAAAAAAGAACTGGAAATACCCGGAGAAACGGATCTGCAGATTCAACGGGCGCACAGAGCACCGGCACAGAACCCGAAAACAAACTCTCCACCCAGGTCAGTTGTGGTAAACTTTGTGAAATATGACATAAAGGAAAGAATCCTGACGCAAGCATGGAAAAAAAAGATACGAATCGGCGACAAACAGGTATTTTTTGACCATGACTACCCGACAGAAATCGTGCAGCAGCGGAAGAAATATGCCAATATTAAAAAAACGCTGAAAGAGAAAAGAATTAGATTCCAAACGCCGCTAACGAAAATGAGAATTCATTGGGAGGAAGGCACAAGAACCTACAACACGGCCGAAGAGGCAGCGCGGGATATGATGGAGCGGGGCCTTGAGGTGAGCGTGCCGAAGGAGACGGCTGGAGCAGCGGCGGCCCTGAACGCACCACGACAGACGGAGTGGAGACGAGTGAGCGGCGGAAGAAGGGGGAGAGACGTAGAGCAGCGGGCCCAGGACAAGCTACAAGGCTTTCAACTGAAAGCCTAGATCATAACAAAGATTAAGAAAGGCACAGAAGAAATGAAGGCCAAGAAGACAAGGTAAAAGAGAAACAGACGGCTAGGAGAGGTTTAAGTGATATTTGTTGGACATTTCTAGACTTATGACTATTACTTTGATAGTAATTAGAAGTCTAGGGAGGGCCCTTCACTCTGTGAAGACAAACCCCCCACCCACCAACAGGGACCAGTGGGCAGAAGAAAGGCCCAAAGTACGGAGGTCGAGTTTTTTTAATGTGTTTTTATATAAATATGTGTTATTTTTGTTGTTAAAGGGGCTAGGAGCACAAGTTAAAAAAATGGAAAAACATGAATATGGGTAAAAATCTTAAGATAATGACACTAAACGTGAATGGTCTGAACTCACCTGTTAAAAGGGAAAGAATAATAAGAAAATTCAAGAAGGAAAAAGCTGAAATTATATTTATGCAAGAGACACATTTGAGCAAGGCAGAACATGTGAAACTAAAGAGATTTGGCTATAAGAACTCCTACTACAGTTCATTTAAGGGAGGAGCAAAAAGGGGGGTTATGATACTAATCTCAAACAAAATACAATTTGAAAGTGAACAGGAAATCCAGGATAAAGAAGGCAGGTATGTAATAATAAAGGGAAGAATAGATGGTATGCAGATCACATTAGTGAACATCTATGCCCCACCAGAAAGTGACAAGGGTTTTTTTCAACATCTGTTTGATCTCATAGCAACACACAGTGAAGGAGTCCTAATTTGTGGAGGAGACTTAAATGCTGTCATGGATCATGAAGTTGACACAACAAGTGTTAAGAAGACAAAAAAACATGTAACAAAGTTCATAAGAACCTCACTGGCAGAAATGGGTATGGTAGACATATGGAGGGACCTACACCCACTCGAAAAAGACTATACACATTATTCAGCAGCCCATAAAGTACACTCTAGAATAGATTACTTCCTTATGAATGAAGGTGACAGACACAGGGTGAGAAATTGTTGGATTGGAGGGGCAGAAATATCAGATCATAATCCTATATACATGGAAATATATTTAAACAATAGAAAACGACAAACAACATGGAAACTTAATGTAGGACTGTTAAATGATGAGAAAATGAAAGAAAGAATAAAAATAAACATAAACGAATATATCCAAGAGAATGACAATGAAGAAGTGGACCCAACAATACTATGGGACGCACTAAAAGCCGTGTTAAGGGGTAAATTAATTGTTGAAACAGGAAAAGCAAATAAGACTAAACTGGAAGCGTATGAACAAAGATGTGAGAGACTGAGGGAATTAGAACGTAAACATCAAAGCACAAATGATCCAAAAATATATCAAGAAATTAAAGAAGAAAAAACAAAGATAAAAGAAACACAAATGGATGAAATTGAAAGGAAAAATAGATATCTAAAGCAAAAATATTATGAAACGGGGCCAAAAGCCACAAAACTGCTGGCAAAACGGTTAAGAAAACAACAAACAATGAATAATGTATACAAGATTAAAGACCCCACCACAAATAAAACCACAGTTAACCCAGAAAACATCGAAGAAATTTTCCATAATTTCTACCAAGAACTATACTCGCAACCTGAAGAAACAAATACTAAAGATATCAAAAAATTTCTAGACACATTGGACTTGCCATCAATAGGAAATCAACAAAATGAAAAACTAACAGCAGAAATAACAACACAAGAGATCAGAGATGTGATTAAGTCACTTAAAAACGGTAAATCACCAGGTAGTGATGGATACCCATCTGAGTTTTATAAACTGTTTATAGAAGAACTCACGCCACAACTCCTAAAGTCATTTAATTGGACGCTGAACAACAACAAAATACCTCCAACATGGAACGAAGCAATCATTTCAGTTATTTTAAAACCAGGGAAAGATAAAGAACAATGTGGAAACTATAGACCAATCTCTTTATTAAATGTAGATTATAAAATATACACAACAATTATATGTAAACGAATAAAGACATTCTTGACGGAATTGATAGAAGATGATCAAAGTGGATTCATAGAGGGACGCCAAACACATGACAATATCAGGAGAACAATACATATAATTAACCAAATACATAAAGAAAAGAAAAGCGCAGTAATAATGAGTTTAGACGCAGAAAAAGCATTTGACAGGGTTAACTAGAAATTCCTATATAGTGTACTGGAGCGCTTTGGATTTAACGAAAAATCAGTACAATGCATAAGGACGCTATATCAAGAACCTGTGGCAAGAATCAAGATAAACGGTAGCTTAACAGACAAAGTAAATATACAAAGATCAACTAGGCAGGGATGCTGCTTATCGCCCACCTTGTTTGCTCTGTTCATAGAACCATTGGCTCAAGCGATGCGACAAAATAAGAAATTAAAAGGTGTAACAATAAAGGGGGCGGAACACAAGATTGGGCTATTTGCAGACGATATTATAGTTTACCTTGAACAACCAGATAAATCAATAATGGAAATGATGAACTTGATAGAAAATTTTGGAAAATTATCAGGATACAAGATAAACATAACAAAAACACAAATACTGACATTCCACTATAACCCTCTAAACCAGATAACTGATAAGATCAAACTAAACTGGAACCAAAAAGAAATAAAATACCTTGGAGTGAACATACCTAAAGACCTAAGCAAAATATATAAAGCAAACTATGATAGGTTGGAACAAGAAATAAAAAGAGATATTGATAGATGGTCAATCTTAAATATGGATCTGAATTCAAAAATTGAGACAGTCAAAATCAGCATACAACCTAGATTACTTTACCTCTTCCAGGCTATACCAACAGAGATTCCAGATGCCCAATTCTCAAAGTGGGACAGGATGATATCGAGATTTGTTTGGGGAGGTAAAAAACCAAGAGTGAAATATAAAACCCTCCAATTACCAAAAGAGAAAGGAGGCATGGGCCTACCGAGTCTAAAGGAATATTACTACTCAGCACAAATAAGATATATCATATGTTGGTGCGACGAGGGATATGAGGCAAAATGGAAAGAAATGGAAAAGGAAATTGAGGGACTCCCAGTACAAAGCATAATAGGGGATAAAGATGCATATAAGCAAATCAAACAAATAGACCCAATCACTAAATTTACTTTAGAACTGTGGTATAAAATAGTACAAAAATATAATATAAGGGAAGACATAAAACTATTGAAATGGGTAGCATTTGACAGTCAGTTTGAACCGGCAAAACAAGATAGGGGATACAAAAATCTGGTGAACAAGGGAATCACAGCATGGGGCAATATCGGAAAAAAAGATCTCGGGAGCTTTGTAAATATCAGGAGAAAATTTAAATTAGAAAGATCGGAATTTTTCAGATATCTGCAGATGAGAGATTACTATATGAAGAAGATTAGGCATAACCTCCAAACAGATGTGAACGAGATTATACAACTTATTTTAAGCTCATATGCAGGAAATAAAATAAGAATTATTTCAAAACTATATCAGAAACTTATGACAAACAATCATACAAGTAACTATATAAAGGAGAAATGGGAGAAAGAGCTCAATTTAAACATAACAGAAGAAAGCTGGCAGGAAATATGGAAAACACAACACACATCAACAAATTCAAGGGCATGGAGGGAATTTGGATGGAAAAACCTGATTCGCTTTTTCATTACACCACAGATTCAAGGAAAATATTCAAATACCCAATCTTTATGCTGGAGGGGATGTGGGGCTCAAAATGCAGACCACTCACATATGTTTTGGAAATGCTACAAAATATCATCATTTTGGAAATCTATACATGTGACAATACAGAGGATATTAGGATATAATATACCAATGAACTGTAACCTGATGTACTTATGTGATCTTAAAAAAGACAGTGTTATACAGGCTGAGGACAGATATCTAGTTAAAATCTTGTTGATTGCATGTAAAAAAACTATCACAAAAAAATGGCGATCAGAAGTTCTTCCTGACCAAGAACAATGGACTGACATTGTTGAGGACATACGTATGATGGAAAAACTAACATATCGACGAAGAATGCAAGAAGGAATATGGGAGAAAAAATGGCGGAAATGGACACACTACAAAGTGCAACAACGAGGCAGAAATTGAAAGAATAACCAAAGACACTGAAAAAACCAGAAGAATTAAGAGATGGAAACTAAAAACTTGATGCTCCAACATTTGTCCCCCCCCCCCCTTTTATTTTTTATTTTTTATTTTTATTTTGTTTATTTTTTTTTATTTTTCCCTACCCTAACCCCTTTGTTTTTTAAATGTAGAATGTGATCTGAATGCATTATATATGATGAAAAATGAATAAAAATCTAAGTTACAAAAAAAAAAAAAAAAAGAGAAAGGAGGCATGGGTCTACCGAGTCTAAAGGAATATTACTACTCAGCACAAATAAGATATATCATATGTTGGTGCGACGGAGGATATGAGGCAAAATGGAAAGAAATGGAAAAGGAAATTGAGGGACTCCCAGTACAAAGCATAATAGGAGATAAGGATGCATATAAGCAAATCAAACAAATAGACCCAATCACTAAATTTACTTTGGAACTGTGGTATAAAATAGTATAAAAGTTATCATATAAAGGAGGACATAAAACTATTGAAATGGGTAGCATTTGACAGTCAGTTTGAACCGGCAAAGCAAGATAGGGGATACAAAAATCTGGTGAACAAGGGAATCACAGCATGGGGCAATATCGGAAAAAAAGATTTCGGGAGTTTTGTAAACATGAGAAGAAAACTTAAACTAGAAAAATCTGAATTCTTCAGATATCTGCAGATGAGAGATTATTATATGAGGAAGATTAGGCATAACCTCCACACAGATGTGAGCGAGATTATACAATTCATTTTAAGCTCGTATGCAGGAAATAAAATAAGAATTATTTCAAAGCTATATCAGAAACTTACGGCAAATGAACATTCAAGCAACTATATAAAGGAGAAATGGGAGAAAGAGCTAAATTTAAACATAACAGAAGAAAACTGGCAAGAAATATGGAAAACACAACACACATCAACAAGTTCAAGGACATGGAGGGAATTTGGATGGAAAAACCTGATTCGCTATTTCATTACACCACAGATCCAAAGAAAATATACAAATACCAAATCTATATGCTGGAGGGGCTGTGGGGCTCAAAATGCAGACCACTCACATATGTTTTGGAAATGCTGCAAAATCTCATCATTCTGGAAATCTATACATGTGACAATACAGAGGATATTAGGATATACCAATGAACTGTAACTTGATGTATTTATGTGATCTTAAAAGAGACAATGTAATACAGGCTGAGGACAGATATTTAGTTAAAATCATGCTGATTGCATGTAAAAAAAAACAATCACAAGAAAATGGCAATCAGAAGTTCTTCCTGACCAAGAACAATGGACAGACATTGTTGAGGATATACGTTTAATGGAAAAACTAACATATTGACAAAGAATGCAAGAAGGACAATATGAAAAAAAATGGTGGAAATGGACACACTACAAAGTGCAACAACGAGACAGAAACTGAAAGAATAACCAAAGACACTGAAAAAAACAGAAAAATTAAGAGATGGAAACTAAAAACTTGATGCTCCAACATTTGTCCCCCCCCTTTTTTCTTTTTTTTCTCTTTTTTTTTTCTTCTTCTAGCTCCTTTTTTAAATATTGAGACTGTGATCTGAATGTAATATGTATGATGAAAAATGAATAAAAATCAAAGTTCAAAAAAAAAAAAAAAAGGAGGATTTGTTAAGGGCCCAGTCAGGTGTTCTGAAGGTCTTCTTAATAGCATATAAAGGGATCCGATACATTTCTAAAATATACCATGGTCTTCAAGACTTAAAAGGAGACAACACATCATATATAAAAGAGAGATGGGAAAAAGAGGGGAATTTCACTTTACAACTGTTAACATGGGAAAAGCTAAATAAACAACAATGGAAAAGTACTTCATCCCTGCAGTGGAGAGAATTTGGATGGAAAAATTTGGTAAGATTTTTCAGAACACCTGCACAAAATAAATTTACTCGTAAAGGGTTGAATTGTTGGCGCTTGTGTGGTGAAAAGACTGCAAATCATTTTCATGTGTTTTGGTCATGCCCAGTTATCCACCAATATTGGACCAATGTACAGACAATATTGGGGAAAATATTCAAAGTAACAGTTCCCTTTTCTTTTGCAACTTTGTATTTGGGTTTACTACCGGAATCACTGGAAAGACGAGGAGAAAAATACTTATTCACTGTTTTAATATTGGCAAGTAAAAAAGCTCTAACAAAAAAATGGATGTTGAAAGACTGTCCAACACCTGAAGATTGGATTAGAATCAGAATCAGATTTATTGCCATTGTTCATGTAGTACACAAACTACGAATTTGTCTCGGTGCCATGCTGCAACATTAAAAACATGATGAGATAAAGAGATAAACTAAAAAACTAAAGGACTAAAAACATGCAATAAGTGTAGAAAAATAAGTAATAATAATAATAATAATAGTAATAATGAGTAATACTAGTCAAGGCAGTTTTAAATAAATTAGCAAGTAGCAGACAATATGGGGTACCCCAGTGCAGTTGATAATGCAACAGAAAAACAGTGATGAATGTCATGAGTCTGGTTGAGCTGCTGTACATAGTGCAGGAGAGTCAATAAGTCACTTAATGTTCAGCAGTCTGATGGCAGAGGGGAAAAAGCTATTCATGTGCCGGGAGGTTTTAGTCTGAATGGACCGAAGTCTTCTACCTGAGGGGAGGGGGGCAAACAGTACATGACCAGGGTGTGAAGGATCGGCTATGATCCGGCCAGCACGCCTCCGGGTCCTTGTGATTAACGTGATTCAGGACATTTATTCAATGGAAAAGTTGACATTTGCACTGAGACAGGACATGGATGGGTTCTTGAACTTTTGGCAACCCTGGAACGCATATGTGTCTTCCATCAGATCTAATCTTTGACAAATACCATTTCAATAGTGGCACCTCTCTTTGTTCCAACACTACTCAGATGCTCTTATTTTTCTGCTCTTTTGGTTTTTTTTGTTTTGTTTTTTTGTTCTTTTTTTAATTTCTGTTTTTCTTTCACTTAAAAAAAGGGTGTTGTAATAATTTTTTTCCCAATGTTGTCAAAAAACAAAAAAAGGGGAATATGTGATGAAAATGTAAACAATGCAATGCTGTAATGACATGTATACCCTTTACAAAAACTTAAAAAAAATAAATAAATAAAAAAAATTCTGTCTGCAGAACATGTGCTGGTACTCACCCTGAGTCTCTGCATTTTTGGGCCAACTCTTTCCCACAGTCTCAAAAGCACAAAGCAGAGCTTCTGTCTGTAGCTCTTTCTCCCTTTGATCTTTATCATCATCATCCTCTTCTTCCAGTGACCTCTGGGATGCACCACCACTTTGTGGACAGCTCTGATAAGTAATCAGATACAGTAGTTGGATCATCATTAAAAGTTTTCTTAAAAAGTTTTCTCAAATAAAAAGGAAATATCTAATGAAGTGATGAGATCTGACCTTTTTTATTAGAGGAAAGAGGACCTCAGCCATGTCAGAGAAACGGTCCTCCTGGCTGCTCTGAAGTACATCTCCAGCACATCGCAGTGCAGCCATTTTGTAGACCAGGCTTTCCTTACGACATTCCTTTAGCACAGCCTCCAAAACCTCAGGGATGGTGGGTTGGCCATTACAATGCTTTTGTAGCTCCGTACTGAATGGCAGAGGATGCAATTATGTACAGTACATATACTGATAAATTGATGTAATTTAATAATACAATAATATTACAATATAAATACTTGTATAAAACGGCTTCCTTACAAGTATTTCAACACTCACTTGCATTTAGACACCACTGCTCCAATAGCTTTCAACAATTCCTCCTGGAAAAACAAAACAAATTAGTAAATTTCTTATTGTGATTTTAGTGCTCTTCAGTAGGATTAGCAGTTACCTTGCCAGCCCAAGTGCGTCCAGATAATCCCTGAATTAAAGCTGTTAGCACCAAGCCAAGGTGTGGTGCCACTAACGAGCCCATCTGTTCCTTGGCAACGGTTGCCATGGCAGCAGCACCTTGAGCCTTCATCTTCCAGGACTGGGACTGCAACGCTTTCTGTGCGATGGCAATCAGCTCGGTCATGTAGAGTCGGATCCCTCCAAAGCTTCCTGATGTCAAACAGAAGTTTAAAATATTAAGGAATTTGTACCGTCAGTTCGACAAAATAAGAACAAACATTTTAAAGAAGAAACACGTGACTCAAATACACTACATTTCTTCATGCTATATATTCCCCACCTGGAACATTTTCCTGCCACACCTCAGCCCACAGTGTAGCATCATGACTCTCTCCTTTCTCTTCCTCAGGTCCCGGTGCCTGATGCATGCCCAGAAAGGCCAGAGGCAGGGCCACTCCTGCATGGCCCTTCAGAACATCCGGACTGTAGTGGCTGATGGCGTGTACTGTCAGTGCACATGATGACTTGTACACAGGTTCTTGAAACAAAAGGGGGGAAACGGTGACTGGGTCAGAGAGAAAGTGGAGCAGCATGTAGTGTAAAAACAAGTATTTAGTTTGGTCAAGACAAACTACTCAAACTTCTCACCTTCCTTCTCCAAGTACCAGTTGTTAAGTTTGAGTAAAAGTTTCTCTACACTGCTGTCTTTTGCTGTCTGGGAGAGAGGGAGAACACAGAGTCACTGAAAGCAATGTGTCACTGTTTCATTGTTGAGATTAAAAAAAAAAAAAAAATGTTTACCCTGACAAGGTGTCCCAAAGCAAAGGCATATGCTTTCTGCACGACAGTGCTTCTGTCATGGATACCATTCAGCAGAGCACTCATCAGTTTACCTGCAAATAAAATAAAACAATTTCACTTCCAATAGTCTGTATATGGTTCAGGTAGTAAACAAATTACATGAGGATGAAAATGTGATGGGGTACTTGAGTGTGGGGTCAAGTCCTGGGAGCACTGAACTGTGAGAGAAACAATAACACTGGCACAACCACCCTACAAAGAAGAGTCAGAGATTAGCAGGTGAACTTAGACAAGAGGGCACAAAGAGCCACTGTATTTAAAACACACATATGGTAAACGTAAGAGAATGATGTGAAGACTAGTGGACAGTATTTACCTTGGTGCCCAAGCCTACTCCACTCTTCAGCAGCTCACAGAGTCTGGGAACCAGCTCTCCCAACACTGAAACATCCAGGTGCTGTACACACTGAACAAAGGGACACATTTTTACAGAACATATCTAAGTGACTTAAAAAAACAGCAGACAACTAACTATATTCTTTCATTTACCATATTAATGGTCTCCATCATTGGAGAGGACTTTGCAGCACTCAGCCTGGCAGCATCCATGGCACTCTGGAAAAGGAGAAAGGCAGCTCACCACCATGTAAAATTTCCTTTTAATAAATGTAAAGGTTTAGATGCTACCTTTTCCTGCTCTGTGGCTCTGAGACTGAGGTAGTTGAGGACCTGAGGCTCCAGAGTGCTGAGGGCCTCCAGCAATGCCGGGATCAACCGGGCAGCATGGGGCTTTAGTCTGGCACCAGCAGTCTTACTAATCTTCACCAAGGTCTGGATACTGGGCAGAGAAAAAATGGAGAAGTTACAAGAGAAAAAGGCAGATTTATTTTTTTTTGTACTTATTTTGTACCCGTTAACCATAGATAACCATAGATAACCATAACCATAGATAACCATACAGCACAAAAAATTGCAATGTTAGTTTTCTTATTTGGCACGTTTAGTAAGTGATTCATTAACTAGGCCGTCTGCCTCATACTATGATGCTACTATGAATGCAACTTAAAGGTAGGATGCTCACGAGGAGAAATGGCTATTTCCAAAACTCATACCCCACAGAGGTCCCACCCTTCTGTGATCTCTCTCAATAAACTCCTCCAAAAAACATGAATGGATATGCACGTGAACAGACAGTTGGCTTCCAGTTGAGCAGCTCTCACTGAGTATGTGTGTACAAGTGTGTCCATTAGCAGGGACATCTGTTGATTGACCAATTGCTCTGTACAGTCCATTCCGGGCCACTGGTCAAACATTTCTGAAAATCCTGCCCTTCCAAGACCATTCTTTTAGTAGTTTTATTTTGGTGCTCTTATAGAAAAGACATCTACTGGAAAACACATTTTATGAGGATATGGGGAAAAAAAGTATTTCAAAAATCTTAGGCACCCTGCCTTTGGGTACTGGAATAACGCTACACAAGGAACATAAAACCACTTTTATGGAAGGAGAAACTGCATGTTAATTAGACATTCTCACTCTCATACTTTGTCTTGTTTCTATATACAAGTCGAAACAACCTCCTGCATTGCATTTACCATTTTTTCTTCTGCCTACTGTGTTGCAATATATTGCTGTACAAAAAAATATATTGTAGACACTGGGAAAAGCATCTCAGACTGGATGCAGAGGGTCAACAGACGAAGACAATAGGTATTGAGATGGGAGAGATTATGGTGAGGTAGCAGGAAGGAGTAGCTGGGGTGAGAAAGGTTGAATGTATTGTGATGCAAGATGCCATGCAGATGTGAGATGGGTGGATGATATAAAAGGAGAGACCATGGTGTATTGAGGAAATGCTTTTTCTGTGTATGACTGATGTGAGAGTGAATAAAGTCGTCTGCGGCACGAGTCTGACTCCATTATTTGCACTCTCCACACTGGTGACCCTTGACGAATTATGGAAAACGAGGCAAAAACCCCGGAGTCGGCCTGGACGGAAAGCCCCAGCAACGCGTGCGCTGTTTCGGTCAAACTACCAGACTTTTGGCTGCACGACCCACGGTCTTGGTTCCACCACACCGAGGCTCAGTTCGCCCTCCGGGGAATAACGGCAGACGACACCAGATATTACTATGTGGTCGCAGCGCTGGACGCTCGCACGTCTCAGCAAGTAGCGAGCCTGCTCCAACGGCCTCCAGCCCACGACAAATACGGGACTCTCAAGGCCACGCTGACCCGGCGCTACACACTCTCGGACTGTGAGAGAGCAGAAAGGCTCCTGAGGTACTCCGAGTTAGGAGATGGGTCGGCGGTCGAACTGATGGAGAAGATGTTGGCGTTGATGGGCACGGACGACAGGCATTTTCTGTTTGCCCACCTTTTCCTCCGGAACCTCCCAACAGAGGCAAGAGCGGTCCTTGCCAATTCGCCGTTGCTGGCCGCGCGTGACTACCGTGCGCTAGCCCAGGGGGCAGATCGGATCATCCTCACCACCAGAGCCCTCACAGTGAACGTGGCGGTGTCAGAACCCAGCGAGACGACCAGCGGAGGCGAGGAGCCGGCGACGGTAGCGGCAGTGGGGGCCAGGAAGCGCCAGAGAAACACGCTCTGCTTCTACCACTGCTGCTTTGGAGAGAACGCACGCAGATGTGTGCCACCGTGCCAATTCAAGAGTTCGGGAAACGCCAAGGCCAGCAGTCGGTAGCAGCTGCGACCGCCGGTGAAGACAACAAGCTGCTCTACGTGACGGACTCGCACTCGGAGAGTGCGAGTCCGTCACGTCAGTGCTAACCACTGCGCCACCGGGCTGCACGGTGGCGCAGTGGTTAGCACTGCGGCAGCACAGTTTACCCTTGGCCGGGGGATTGTGGGGTTCGTGGGATCGTGGGTTCGATCCCAGCCCCCGACCAACAGTGATCTGTGTGGAGTTTGCATGTTCTCCCCGTGTTGCGTGGGTTTACTCCGGGATTTCTCCGGTTTCCTCCCACATGCCAAAAACATGCATGTTAGGTTAATTGGCTGTTCTAAATTGTCCCTAGATATCTGTTTCGTATAGGCCCTTAGAATAGAGGGTTAGTATTAATGAAAGCGCTTTGAGTGGTCTTTGTGACTAGAAAAGCGCTATACAAGTGCAGGTTAGTTAGTTAGTAGTTAGTTAGAGACGGTTCCTCATAGACACCGTCTCCCAAAAGAGCCTTATCCTGCCGTCCTACGCCGACCGGCTAGCGAGAGCTAGCGGCCCCCAGCTGGTAGCCGTAAACGGTTCAGACATTAAGACTTTTGGTGAGAGAACACTAACTTTATCCCTACACGGCCGTATGTACGAGTGGACTTTTGTCATAGCCGCACTGAGTTTCCCAATCCTAGGAGCTGATTTTCTGTGCGCACACGGGTTGCTAGTCAATGTTGCTCACAGATGCCTGGTTAATGCAATGTCTTTTGATTCTCTCCCCTGTACAGCTTGAGGGACTGGGCCAATAACACAAGCCAACGTCACAGCTCCAGGCGGTAAGTTCCACACACTGCTCACTCAGTTCCCAGCACTCACAGTCCTGACGTTTTCGGCAGCCAGTACTAAACACGGGGTGGAACACTTTATCACCACCACTGGGCCGCCCGTTTTCACACGACCTCGGCGCCTGGACGCAGCTAAACTGGCCATAGCGCGCGAGGAGTTTGCCAACTTGAAAAGGTTGGGCATCATCAGGCGCTCAAACAGCCCATGGGCATCCCCACTACACATGGTCCCTAAGGCCGAGGGATCGTGGCAACAGTGCGGAGATTTCCACAGGTTGAATAACGCCACAGCGCACGACCGCTACCCGATTCCCCATATTCAGGATTTTTCCATTCACCTCACCGGGGCACGCATTTTTTCTAAAATAGACCTGGTCCGTGGTTACCACCAGGTCCCGGTGCGTGCGGAGGACATATCCAAAACAGCAGTAATAACTCCGTTTGGCTTGTTTGAGTTTTTACGCATGCCCTTCAGATTAAAAGGCGCGACACAGACATTCCAACGCATGATGGATGCGGTGTTGCACGATCTGCCGTTTGCGTTTGTCTACCTGGATGATATCTTGGTGGCCAGCGCGTCCGAGGACGAACATGTAACCCACCTCAGGACGGTTTTCCGGAGGTTGGAAGAGCACAGGCTAATAATCAACCTGGCGAAATGCCAGTTCGGCATGACGGGGATTGACTTTTTGGGGCACCGCGTCTCACTGGAGGGAGCGATACCCTTGCCCGACAAGGTGCGCGCCGTGGCGAATTTTCCCCGGCCTCAGACGGTCAGGGCGCTGCAAGAGTTTTGGGGGATGGTTAATTTTTATAACTGGTTCCTCCCCCGCACAGCTCAGCTCATGCAGTCATTGTACGCCGCGCTCAAGAAACGGAAACCGGCGGACAGAGTCAAATAGACTCCGGAGCGGGAGCAGGCATTCTCTGAGGTTAAAACAGCCCTGGCAAACGCCGCACTGTTGGCGCAACCAGACCCGGCGGCCCGGATAGCGCTCACTACCGATGCCTCGGACGTGGCCATTGGGGCCGTCGTGGAGCAACGTGTCGCCGGTTCTTGGCAGCCGCTTGCTTTTTTCAGCAGGGCTTTGTGCGACAGTGAGCGTAAATACAACGCGTTCGACAGAGAGTTGCTGGCTCTCCACCTGGACATACGCCACTTCCAGTTCTGGCTAGAAAGGGTGCAGCTTCACCGCGTTCGTGGACCACAAGCTGCTAACGTTTGTGATGGCCCAAGGTTTCAGAACCATGGTCGGGCTGGCAGCAGAGACAGCTGGCCGCGATCTCGGAGTTTATGACTGATAATCAGCATGTGGCCGGTAAACTGAATGTGGTGGCGGACTGCCTCTCGCGTGCAGTAGTGGCCCCGGTCTGCGTAGGGATACATTATACAGCCATGGCCGCAGAATAGATTGGCGATGTGGACGTGTGCGCGCTCCAGTCTGGACCAACAGGGTTAAGGCTGGAGAGCAGAGTGCTGCAAGACGGCAGCCCCTCCCTAATCTGTGACGTCTCCACGGGACGCCCACGCCCGGTGGTCCCAGTTGCTTGGCACCGCCGAGTGTTTGAGTCAGTTCACGCTCTGGCGCACCCAGGAGTGCGCGCATCAGTCAAAATGGTGGGAGCAAAGTTCGTTTGGCCAGGCCTGCGCAAACAAGTGAAAGAGTGGGCTGCGGCCTGCGTAGCGTGCCAACAAGCCAAAGTACACAGACACACGAAGGCTCCTTTGGAGCCGTTTCGTATACCGGCGAAGAGGTTCGACCATGTTCACGTGGACCTCGTGGGCCCCCTCCCGCCATTGCAGGGGTACACACACCTTCTGACAGTGGTGGACCGCACCACACACTGGCCAGAAGCAGTCCCGCTGGCGGCAACCGCGTCCGCGGACGTGGCACGCGCTTTTTTAACGACATGGGTGGCACATTTTGGCATCCCGTTGGACATAACATCTGATAGGGGCCCACAGTTTATTTCCGACCTCTGGTCCGCGATGGCCCGTAGCCTGGGTGTTGCAATTCATCGCACAAGCGCGTACAACCCACAGGCCAATGGGTTATGCGAGCGTTTCCATAGGTCACTGAAAGCAGTGCTCAGGGCTTCGCTGAGGGATGCAAATTGGGTAGACTGGTTGCCGTGGGTTTTGTTGGGGTTGCGTTCCGCACCAAAAGAGGATTTGGAGGCTTCCCCGGCAGAGCTTGTTTTTTCTCAGCCACTGCAGCTCCCCGGGGAATTTTTACCAGACAATCCCGTGCCGGACAACTATCTGTCTCAGCGTTTGCAGCATAGCGCAGATACAGGCACACTGCCGGGCCCGGCCCATCACTGTTTTCCAAGCGCTTTTGTGCCAAAAACTTTGAAGAACGCGGCGTTCGTGTTTGTCAGGCACGATGCCCACCGCCCCCCATTGCGCCCACCCTATGATGGCCCGTTCAGAGTGCTGGAACCAGGGGACAAACATTTTTTGTTAGACTTGGGGGGTCGTCGGGAGAAAATATGTACAGACAGACTTAAGTCCGCCTTTGTGGTGGCGGACGAGCAAGTGTTGTTGGCTCGGGCCCCTCGGTGTGGAAGACCCCCACGGAGAACTCCCCAGGTAAACGATTCATCAGAGCAGCCACACGGGAAAGTCGAAGTCCCCCCCCCCCCCCCCGCCATTGCCCACCCGCAGACAGACACACCCCCAGGAGCCCCCCACTGACACAGCAGCGCCGTGGAGGCAGAGAACCCCCGTTCCAGCAGATACGGGAGGAGACTGAAGCCAAAGGGATGTGAGGACTGAAACTCGGTCTGAGATTCTGGGGGGGGGGGGGGGGGGGGGGGAGGGGGGGGGCGAGGCGTGTAGACGCTGGGATAAGCATTTCAGACTGGATGCAGAGGGTAAACAGATGAAGACAATAGGTATTGAGATGGGAGAGATTATGGTGAGGTAGCAGGAAGGAGTAGCTGGGGGGAGAAGGGTTGAATGTATTGTGATGTGAGATGTCATGCAGATGTGAGATGGGTGGATGATATAAAAGGAGAGACCCTGGTGTATTGAGGAAATGCTTTTTCTGTGTATGACTGATGTGAGAGTGAATAAAGTCGTCTGCGGCACGAGTCTGACTCCGTTATTTGCACTCTCCACACTATATATTTTTTTTAATTACCTGAGTGAGCGAACCTCTGAGACATTGCTTACGATGCCCTTTTCCAGCAAACATGGTAATATCACTGCCACAGTTCTCTGAGCTGAAGAGCCTGAAGACTCACACATACGAGTACACACCTGCAGAACCACACTGAGTATTACAAACATCTACTTGGAGTAAAGCGTGTACTTATGTACAATACAAACACATCATGGTAAGGTTTACCTTGCTGAGTGTCTTCAGTGTTAGGTCTGCAGCCTTCCTCACGGACTCCTAAAATAGTAATTTTTTTTTTTTTTTCAAAAAAGCCAAAAGCATTTAATAAATGAGGAATTTATTCCTCTATTGTACAGCATGTCAGAACCAAAGAACTGAGTCAAACCCTCTGGTGAATTGAAGATGTGGTTCTCAACCTTTGGTCCCATTATTGTACTTATAAAAAATACGAGCCTGCCATCATAAAGTATTTATAACAGACGTGTACCATTTACAAATTTATTCTAAAAAAATATTTTTAAAAATGCATGGATTTTTTTCTATTTCTTTACTGCTACTATATGTTTCTTTTTAAACAATATGGAAGTTTATTAAGATTTCAGTGAACAAATTACCGGAGCAGTGGATTAGTGGTAAAGCATTCGCCTCACAGCCGGGAGGTCGTGGGTTCAAGCCCTGGCCAGGTCATAGGAAAGACCATATAAAAATGGTACTTCCCACCTTCTAGCTTGGTGCTCAGCATAATAGAATGGGGGAAGGAAAAGTTGTTTGTGGCAGCAGCCCCTTTGATTCTCGATGCGATTAACATTGTAGATAGGAGAAACGTAATTTCGTTCTACTGTACATGATTGGCTGTATGGAATGAATGACAACAAAGTTGGCTTCTTCTTCTAAATCAAGTTTTTTTTTAATCAACAACAGAGCAAAATTTTGCATCTCCTCTGATCTTCTCACACACCATAACTGGACCACAGGTTGGGAACCAGGATATTAAAAAGCAATGCTTCTTTTGGATAATTTTCTTGATACCTTAATATCATCTAACACTCTGAACAAAGTCTCCCACATTTCTGCCAGGTGATCAATGAGGTCATCTGCTTGACGGCCCCGAATCAAGTCATTCAGCGCCAGACAGCTGGGAAAAAGCGAGGGGGGGGGGGGGGGTTAAAAATCCAATCACACAATTAATAGCCAGTCCAAATCTTTTGTGTTTGGTGTCTGAACTTCAGTCTGTGTTCTGTTATTTCACCTCGACTCTCGCACTCTCCAAGTATTACTGGTCAGGTTAAAAATGACATCTTGTAGAATCTCCCTGAGATACTTATCCACCTGGAACATACCAGAGCAACATTTTTTAGCATCTGTGTTTATATCAGTTTGTTTATATGTGATGAAGTGTCTACTTTTGTGGTTTTGTTTATGAGTAAGCATCAACTCCTACCAGGGTCTTATCTGTGACCAAAGCATCCCAGATGCTTGTCATGGCCTGGCGAATATTCAGATTGGGATCAAACTGGTAGCGGTACAGACGAGGCACTAACTGGGGCAGGAATGGAGCCAGCTGCTCACCAGCTTTGGCAGCAATCATGTGGAAACCAAAAGCTGCTCCCTGAATGGAAAAAGAGACCTGTAATTGAGAAAAGGAAAAGATCCAAAAATCTGTGCAGCTATGTAATGGTTGCCCAAGTGGGCAGTCATACCTTACGCGAGTTCCACATGGCATGGTGATTGGCCAGATTCATGAATTTATAGACAAGATCTGGTTGGTTCAGGTCACTGGCCAATGAGCAGAGTTCCTTGTATGTGGTCAGGCCATGACTGCCAGGAACATGGAAAATGTGCAAAAAAGCTTTTAGGAATAAAGGTGCTGTATTCATTATGTCCAGACTAAAATAAGAACAAAGATGTCTTATTATTACCCATCAGGTGTTTTCCCCAAACCTTCTCCTTGGAAGACCTCCGTGTCCTCTGAGACTGCATGTTTCACTCTGTTAATACAAAAATATTTCATATATTTTTGTAAATCAAAAATGTCACAGCAATGCTAAATATTGTGTGGTGCTAAATTTTTTTTTACCTTAACCCCCCCCCCCCCTTTCCAAGCATTGTGTTAACTATGAATAGTCTACTCCTGTTTTACTCAACTATCCACCCACCTTTTGCCCGTCATAAGTGTTTCGACCAGCATGGAAACCAGTTCTTGCTGGTCACCCTCTCCACCCATTTCGTAGACTAGACCAAGGCCTTTCGATGCCACATCCTGACTCAGCTCTAGATAAAGGAAACAGAAGCAAAGCTGAAGAATTAAAAAAAGGCAGAGTGATGGCTATTTGTTTTTGCAATGCAACTGATCAGTGAACACTGGGTTAAATATTAAACAGATCAAATTAGGCTAGAAAGGACTCATACCATCAAGGTCTGAGAGGACAGAGATAAAAGCCACCTGAATCTTCTTCAAATTTGACTGTAGGAACAAAAGGGAGAACATTTTAACATATGTGGCAACAGAAAGCATCTGCCCACCAGCTCTCATGGTGTATAATCCTGGCAAGCTAAGAACACAGTTTGGCACATGATGCCATTTTAAACTTTCCGACAAAGCTGAGTGTCTTAATATATAATTCTGCTTTTACAAAGTGGCAAATACAGTTAATGAATATCCTACAACTTGAGCGAGAAAAAAATGCAAAAAACATTAAAGAAAAATTGTGGCAGATGATGTCCATGCCTGGAAAAATGAAAGACTACCTACACTACTCACAAAAAGTTAGGGATATTCGGCTTTCGGGTGAAATTTCAGGATGCACCTAAAATGCACTATGACCTTTACAGGTGATCGCAATTTGACCTTCTATAACCTTTTGAATGCACATGTCCAACTATTCAATGTTTTAGTACTTTTTGCGTTAAGTTGCTGTTCTCTAACAAGGTGCTTAAGGGCAAAATTCACAACAGGTGTTTGATTCATGAATCAACCAATAAATTTTCTGGTTCAATTAGAATTGGTATTTAAACAGTCCTCTTCATCATGCTGTTAACATTTTGACATCATGAGACCAAGACAACCCCTAACAACTGATCAATAATACCTCACCATTGTGAGGCTTCAAACAGGATTTCTCAGAGGAAAGTGGCCACTGAGCTTAGAGTGTCACAGAGTGTCATCAGCAGGTTGCAACAGAGATACAGAGAGACTGGACACACACTGGAAGTCATAGAAAGGCATAGAAGTGGATGTCCTTTGGTCACATCCCACGCTGATGACCATTTCATTGTGAACAGTGGCCTGCGGAATTGGATGATGAATGCCACTCAACTCCAGGCACATGTAAGGGAGGTGAGAGGCACCCAAGTGCTATGTCAGACCATTCAACACCGTTTACATCAGTGTGGTCTGCATGTTAGATGACTTGTAAGGGTACCTGAGCACACCATCAGGCACAGGTGTCATCGTTTGCATGAGCCAGGGAGCATTTACGCTGGACAAGGGACCAGTGGGCTTCAGTGCTGTTCTCTGATGAAAATCGATTCACACTGAGAAGAAATGATGGCCGCCAATGATGTTGGAGATGTCAAGGAGAGCGCTATGCATCACTTACTGCTGTCACCATGTTACAGTCTGTGCAGATGTGTCTAGTCAATACAGAACTGCCCTACACCTTGTGAATGGTACAGTGACAAGCCAATACTACCTGAATAACATAATTAATCCAATCATTGTACCCCTGCATGAACAACACAGGCCTAATCTCATCTTCAGGGATGACAATGCTCCAGCTCATCGAGGTCACATCATTTGAGAATGGCTGCTGGAGGCTGGAGTACCTCAACTGGAGTGGCCTGCATTTTCTCCAGACCTGAATCCCATAGAAAACCTATAGGATCAGCTGAGTCGCCGTGTAGAGCCTCATAACCCTGCACCCCACAACCTCAATGACCTGAGGGCCGCCCTTCAAGAAGAGTGGAATGCCATGCCCCAGCAGACAATAAGTCGACTTGTGAACAGCATGCGATGTCGTTAAGCTGTAATTGATGCTGAAGAACACATGACAAGTTATTGAGACATTGACATTTTTTGTTGTAGCATACCCACCACTGTTGTTGGCTTTTGTTTCAATAAATTGTTTGAGATAAGGAAATCACGATTGCGTGCTTCTACTTAAATGCCTTACTGTCATATCACTGTACTGTGAACTTCTTACATTTTCCATAAATTTCACCCGAAAGCCAAATATCCCTCTTTTTGTCAGTAGTTTATACTGACACATAACCTATAAAAATAATAGTAGTATACACAAGATTAAAATTCCCCCCCCCCCCCCCACCCATCAAGCCTTTAGTTGTCCTTAGGTAAAAACACATACACACCGTAATTTCTTTGTGCTGGCTGAGTTTCTTTACGAGGGACAGCAGCCAGATGCAAGCTGCCTGTCGGACATGAGGGTTCTGGCTGGGGATATACTTGGACAGGATGGCATTCAAGACAAAAGGAACCACATCATTGTCTTTTACATCTGTTCGGGAAGAAAATGGGAATATTAGGAAAATAAAATAAAAATGGATTTCCTTTTTAATTTTGTAGTGGAGGCATGTGAGAGCTCAACCAATAGAGTCTACAGCAAGTCTCGCACCCTCTACTTTCATTTCAACTTTATTTACACTACCGTTCAAAAGTTTGGGGTCACCCAGACAATTATTTTGTGTTTTCCATGAAAAGTCACACTTATTTACCACCATGAGTTGTAAAATGAATAGAAAATATAGTCAAGACATTGACAAGGTCAGAAATAATGATTTGTATTTGAAATAATAATTTCTTCCTTCAAACTTTGCTTTCGTTAAAGAATCCTCCATTTGCAGCAATTACAGCATTGCAGACCTAACATGATTGCACAAGGGTTTTCTAATCACCCATTAGCCTTCTGACACAATGAGCAAACACATTGTACCATTAGAACACTGGAGTGATAGTTGCTGGAAATGGGCCTCTATACACCTATCTAGATATTGCACCAAAAACCAGACATTTGCAGCTAGAATAGTCATTTATCATATTAGCAATGTATAGAGTGTATTTCTGATTAGTTTAAATCAGAATCAGAATCAGAATCAGAATCAGAATCAGGTTTATTGCCATTGTTCATGTAGTACACAAACTAGGAATTTGTCTCGGTACAATGCTGCAACATTAAACATGATAAGATAAGAGAAATAAACTATACATGTAATAAAGTGTAGGATAAGATTAAGTGATACTGGTCAACAGTTAAAATATATATTAGCCAGCAGCAGATACTGTGGAGAACTATATAGTGCAGTCGGTAATGCAGGAAGAAAACAGTGATGATTGACATGAGTCTGGTTGAGCTGCTGTACATGGTGCACGAGAGTCACTTAGTGTTCAGCAGTCTAATGGCAGAGGGGAAGAAGCTGTTCATGTGACGGGAGGTTTTAGTCTGGATGGACCGAAGTCTTCTACCAGAGGGGAGGGGGGCAAACAGTACATGACCAGGGTGTGAGGGATCGGCTATGATCCGGCCAGCACGCCTCCGGGTCCTGGAGATGTACAGATCCTGGAGAGATGGGAGCTTGCAGCCGATCACCTTCTCAGCAGTGCGCACGACGCGCTGCAGCCTTAGTCTGTCCCTGGCAGTGGCTCCTGCGTACCACACGGTTATGGAGGTGGTGAGGATGGACTCGATGATGGCTGTGTAGAACTGCACTAACATCTTGGTGGGTAGCTTGAGCTTCCTCAGCTGCCGCAGGAAGAACATCCTCTGCTGGGCTTTTTTGATGAGTGAGCTGATGGTCAGCTCCCATTTGAGGTCCCTGGTGATGGTAGTGCCTAGGAAGCGGAAGGAATCAGCAGTGGTGATGGGAGAGCCTGAGAGGGTGAGGGGGGGCAGAGGAGTAGTGACTTTCCTGAAGTCTACAATCATCTCCACTGTCTTCAGAGCGTTCAGCTGCAGGTTGTTATTGCTGCACCAGGACGCCAGCTGGGCCACCTCTCTCCTGTAGGCGGACTCGTCGCCGTTGGAGATGAGCCCGATGAGGGTGGTGTCGTCCGCAAACTTGATCAACTTGACAGACTGGTGGCTGGAGGTGCAGGAGTTGGTGTAAAGGGAGAAGAGTAGGGGGGAAAGTACACAGCCCTGGGGTGATCCGGTGTTGATGCTAGTATAGTCTGAGACAGTCTTTCCCAGCCGCACATGCTGCCTCCGGTCCGTCAGGAAGTCGATGATCCACCTGCAGAGGGAGTCAGGCACGTTGAGCAGGGACAGCTTGTCCCGGAGCAGAGCGGGGCGGATGGTGTTGAATGCGGAGCTGAAGTCCACAAACAGGATCCTGGCGTAGGTTCCCGGGGAGTCCAGGTGCTGCAGGATGGAGTGGAGGGCCAGGTTGACTGCATCGTCTACAGACCTGTTGGCTCGGTAGGCAAACTGCAGCGGGTCCAGGAGAGGGGTGGTGATGGACTTGAGGTGGGACAGGACCAGGCGCTCAAAGGACTTCATGACTACAGAGGTGAGCGCTACAGGTCTGTAGTCATTAAGTCCAGTGATCCGTGGCTTCTTGGGGACAGGGATGATGGTGGAGGATTTGAGGCAGGACGGCACGTGGCATAACTTAAGGGAGGTGTTAAAAATGTCTGTGAATACAGGAGCCAGCTGTTTCGCACAGAGTCTCAGGTTGGAGGGAGACACGCCGTCTGGGCCGGGGGCCTTGCGCGGGTTCAGTCTGGAGAACTGTTTGAGCACATCCTGCTCACTGATGATAAGGGGAGGGGGGGAGGTGGGGGGGGGTGCCTTAAATGAAGTAGGGAATGTGGTGGCTGTGGAGCTGGAGGGAGGGGGGGAGTTGGACACAGATGACGAGGTGTCAAAACGGGCATAGTGTTGGGACAGTCTCTGACAAAGGGCTTTGTCATCCTGACCTTTAGGAGCCTGAGGCCGATAGTTGGTGATCTGCCTCAGTCCTCTCCACACGGAAGCCGAATCATTAGCAGTGAACTGCTGCTGGAGTCTCTCTGAGTACACAGATTTAGCCCTCTTCAGCTCTCTGTTAAACCGGTATTTAACCTCCCTGTAGCAGTCCCTGTCTCCACTTTTCAGCGCTGCTTCCTTCTCCTTCCTGATCTGTCTGAGCTTAGCTGTGAACCAGGGTTTGTCATTAGAGTAACTCACCCTGGTGCGTGATGGAAGAATGTTCTCTTCACAAAAGTGGATATATGAGTTCACAGTGTCCGTGTACTCATCCAGATCATGCGTGGCTCCTTTAAGCATGCCCCAGTCAGATATTTCCATGCACGTTTCCAGCTTCTCCTCAGCATCACTGGTCCGTATCTTCGTAGTGCTCACAACAGGTTTAGTGAGCTTCAATCTCTGTCTGTATGTGGGAATGAGGTGAACCATCACGTGATCAGATAATCCCAGCGCAGCTCGAGGGACAGCGCGATATGCGTCTTTCACTGTGGTGTAACAGTGATCCAGTGTGTTTAATCCTCTGGTGGGGCATTTAATAAACTGTTTGTAGCGGGGGAGATCGTGGCTCAGATTGCACTGATTAAAGTCGCCAGCCACAATAATCAGCGAGTCTGGAAAACTCCGCTCTGTGTGTTGAATGTGATCCGCGAGCACGCGCTGAGCTTCGCGCGTGTCCGCGTCGGGAGGGGCGTACACAGCGATCAGTATAAAAGAAGCAAACTCCCGTGGGGAATAAAAAGGCTTGCAGTTGATAACAAGAAATTCCAAGGCAGGAGAACAGTGTTTGGAAATTTCCGTTACATCAGAGCACCAGCTACAGTTGATGTAGAAGCAGACACCGCCTCCTGTGGTCTTGCCGGAAAGCTCTGTGTCACGATCAGCACGGAAGAGCTGGAAGCCGTCGAGGCGCAGCGCGCTGTCCGGTATATTTTCCCGGAGCCAGGTCTCAGTAAAGCAGAGGACAGCTGAGGAGGCGAGGTCCTTAAAACGCATCAGCAGTCTCAGTTCATCCACCTTGTTAGAGAGAGAGTTGGTATTGGACAGAAATATGCCAGGCAGCGCCGTTCGCGAGCCTCTCCTGCGAAGTCGTACGAGAGCGCCCGCTCGTCTTCCTCTCTTCCGCCGTCTCACTTTCCGAGCCAAACAATAAACCAGATCGGCGGCAGGGGCTAGAAAAACTGGGAGGAGGTCCGTGGGGGTCAAAGTCCTGATATTTAAAAGTTCTTCACGGGTATAAGTGCAAGCAGACACACAATTGACAAACAAAAACAAACAAAGAGCGCAGCGAAGCACCATGTCGACCGCTGTGGGCGCCATCTTGGATCTTGGATCATCATCTTGGATCTAAAGTTATCTTCATTGAAAAAAAGTGCTTTTCTTTCAAAAATAAGGAAATTTCTAAGTGACCCCAAACTTTTGAACGATAGTGTACATAGCACCATTTCACAACAACAGTCATCTCATAGCACTTTCAACTGCAGGGGAAACCCCAACAATTGCAGAAAGACCCCAGCAATCAGGCGATCCCCTGTGAGCAAGCGCTTAGCGACGGTGGAGAGGAAAAACTCCCTTTTAACGGGAAGAAATCTCTAGCAGAACCAGGCTCAGGGAGGGGCAGTCATCTGCAGCGACTGGCTGGGGGGTGAGAGGATAGAGAAGTTGAAAAGAACAGACATGCAGAGAGCAAACAGCACGATTGGGACTCAATCTATGAGAGAGAACAAACAGATGTTTGCAAAAAAAAAAAATATTTAATTTAAAGTGAAGAAAGGAGTGAAGCCCAGTGCATTGTTGGAGGTCCCCTGCCTGTCTAAACCTATTAGCAGCATAACTAAGGGAGGGTTCAGAGACACATGATCCCTCCCTAATTATAGGCTATATCAAAAAGGAAGGTTTCAACCCTATTCTTAAAAACAGAGATCGAGTCTGACTCCCGAATCTAGATTGGCAGCTGGTTCCGCAGGAGAGGAGCTTGACAACTGAAGGCTCTGCCTCCCATTGTACTTTTGGAGATTCTAGGTATTACAAGTAATCCAGCATTTTGGGAGCGTCGTGCTCTGTTAGGATAATAGGGTAGTATCAGATCTTTTAAATAAAAAGGGGCCTGATTGTTTAGAGCTTTGAACGTGAGAAGAAGGATTTTAAACTTAATTCTAAACTCTATGGGAAGCCAATGAAGGGAGGGCAGAGCCGGAGAGATATGATCTCTCTTTCTAGTACCTGTTAAAACTCTTGCAGCAGCATTTTGGATCAACTGAAGACTTTTTAAAGATGTTTTAGGACAACCTGATAATAAAGAGTTACAATGATCTAATCTCGAGCTAACAAAAGCGTGGATCAGTTTCTCAGCATCACTCTGAGACAAGATGCTCCTAATCTTGGCAATATTACGTAAATGATAGAAGGCAGTCTTAGAAACTAATTTAATATGTGAATTGAAAAACAGATCTTGATCAAAAATAACTCCAAGGTTCCTCACAGAGCTATTAAGAGAAAGAGTAACCGCATCCAAACAAAGTTTGATTCGGAAAGATATTTCTAAGGTTTTTTGGACCAACAAGAATGACTTCAGTCTTATCTGAATTTAATAGCAGGAAATTACAAGTCATCCAAGCTTTGATTTCCGCAAGACAGACTTCTAACTTGGCTAATTGATTCCTATCATCTGGTTTCACTGACAGGTATAACTGTGTGTCATCTGCACAACAATGAAAATGTATACAGTGCTTTCTAATAATGTTGCCTAACGGAAGCATATATAAACTAAAAAGAGTAGGGCCTAGCACAGATCCCTGTGGAACTCCATGACTGAGCTTTGAGTTGAAAGAAAACTCATTATTGACATGAACAAACTGGAACCTATCAGATAAATAAGATCTAAACCACTGCAACGAAGTTCCATTAAGTCCAACATAGTGTTCTAATCTATCAAGTAGAATATTATAATCAATAGTATCAAAAGCTGTACTAAGGTCTAAAAGGACAAGTACAGAAACAAGTCCATTAGCAGATGCGATAAGGAGGTCATTAGTGGCCTTCACTAAGGCTGTTTCAGTACTATGATGGATTCTAAACCCAGATTGAAACTCTTCAAATAAACCATTTCCCTGCAAGTGGTCAAATAATTGCGTAGCAAAAACTAAGATTTTTGAAATGAAAGGGAGATTAGAAATTGGTCTATAGTTAACTAAAACTCCTGGATCCAGCGTTGGCTTTCTGAGTAAGGGTTTAATTACAGCCGTTTTAAAAGCCTGCGGTACATGGCCTAAAGTTAATGAAGAATTGATTATTTGAAGAATAAAGCTACCAATAAATGGGAAGACTTCTTTAAATAACCTGGTAGGAATAGGGTCTAAAAGACAAGTTGAAGGCTTGGATGAGGAAATTATTTTGTCTAACTCTAAAAGGTCAATTGAAGTAAACTCATCCAGATATCAATTGAAGGAGTTATAGTAGTTAATGTATTTAAGTTAACGGTGGGAAGAATCTGATTGATTTTATCTCTGATAGATGAAATTTTATTATTGAAAAAGTTCATAAAGTCCTGACTAGTAAGCTCTAAGGGAATGCTAGGATTGACAGAGTCCTGACACTTTGTCAGCCTGGCTACAGTGCTGAAAAGAAACCTGGGATTATTCTTGTTCTCTTCTATTAATGCAGAATAATAACTCGTTCTAGCTTTTCTAAGAGATCTTTTATAAATTAAAAGATGATTTCTCCAAGCTAAATAGATTTCATCTAAATTAGTAGAGCGCCATTTCCTTTCTAATTGACGAGTCTTCTGTTTTAAGCTACGAGTTTCTGTGTTGAACCAAGGAGTTAGAAATCTCTGATTAGACTTTTTCTCTTTTAAAGGGGTCACCGTGTCTATAGTCTGATGCAGAGAAGCTGTAACACTATCTACCATGCTATCAATTACAGAAGGAGCAAGCTGTCTATAGCTTATTTCCGTTGTGTTGACACATGGCATAGAGGAAACAATCTGTATGAATTTGGTTACAACATCATCTGAGAGGCATCTACTGTAGTAATATTTTTCTTTAGGAGCCAAATAGTCAGAAATCGTAAAATCAAAGGTTAACAGACAATGGTCTGACAGTACAGGGTTATGAGGAGACACTACCAGATTTTCCGTTTCTATGCCATATGTCAGAACAAGGTCCAACATATGGCGGAGATAATGGGTAGAATTTCCTACTTTCTTAGAAAACCCCATCGAGTCTAATATTGAATTAAATGCCATATTAAGGCAACCACTATCTACATCTATATGTATATTAAAGTCCCCCACTATAATTATTCTATCTGATTTCAGCACTAAATCAGCTAAGAGTTCAGCAGATTTGGATAAAAACTCTTGAGTAGGTTGATGGAGGTCGATAAACTATGGCAAATAAAATTGGGCTTAGCCTAAAATTGCTAAAATGACCAATACTGAGGACCAGGCCCTCAAAGGAATTATAACGTGTTTTTTGCTTTACATTAACTAGTAATTTGGAATGGTAAATTGTTGCTACTCCTCCTCTACAACCAGAACTTCTGGGATTTTGACAGTTTAAATAACCAGAGGGAGTTGATTCATTTAAGCCAACATAATCCTCTTGTCCTAACCAAGTCTCTGGAATTGATATTAAATCAATCTGATGATCAATTAACAGATCATGGACTAGCAGAGGCTTGGGAGTTAGAGACCTAATATTTAACAAACCACATTTAATTTTTAAATTATGAGGAGGAACAGAGGCCAAACCATTCAGTTTAGAGGCTTCATGTTTAATTTGAGTTTTACCAACTTTTTGTTTAATCACTCTGGGATGCTTGTACATTATATTTTTATTTACTTTGGAGGAAGCAGACAATGATTCTCTGATGGGGGAAACAGGGGCTAAGTTGAGGGGTGGTGGATGAAGAGGAGCTGCAGAGAGGCATGTAAGACTGCAACTCTGCTTCCTGGTGCCAATTCTGAGTTGTCAATGTTTTTGAAAATTTGAATAAAAATGATGCCAGATTGTTAGATAAATGAGACGCACCATCCAAAGTGAGATGGACGCTGTCTCATCTAATAAGACCAGGTTTTCCCCAAAATGAGCTCCAATTGTCTATGTAGCCCACATCGTTTACAGGACACCACACAGACAGCCAGCGGTTGAAAGATGATAAGCGGCTAAACATGTCATCATGTTTAGCGACATGTTTAGCCGTCCAACTTTAACCATCATGTTTATTGTCTGACTAGCGAACAATAACCCCCATCATCCCACATTGTTTAATGCTGTGGGATGATGGGAGTTATTGTCCACTAGTCATTTAAACTAAAACTAAATATTACTCTGCTAATATACAACAGCCGACAACTTTAATTACATGGATAATTATCTTTTAAATTGACAAACATCATATGTGTAACTCGTGGCAAAATTTGATCGGGATCAAAAGATAATTTCGCTCTTGCTGTTCATTTCAATGGAGAATTTTTTCAATTTAAGGTCCCACATGCGGAACTAGAGGGCTCTCTATGTGCATGTGGAACTTGACTCATATCAACCATTTCATTACTTCCGCCAAGAACGTAATGTAATCAGGGTGGTCTGTCTGTCCGTCCATCCATCTGTTAACAGGATTACGCAAAAACTGCTGGATGGATTTTGATGAAATTTTCACCAGAGGTAGCCCTTGGGCCAAGGATGAACCCACTAAATTTGGTGATGATTTGAGACTGCATACCTCCATCAAGGATCTTGTTTGTATTTGTGCAGCAGGATTACACAAAAACTACGAGATGGATTTGGATCAAAGTTTTCCCAGAGGTGGTCCTTGGCCTACAGACGAACCCATTACATTTTGGTGATGATCTGAAAATGCATACCTCCACCAAGGCTCTTACCTTCTCACAGTGCGTTAGCAAGAATCTGCCAAAACAATATTGGATAGACTTTGATGCAATTTTCACCAGAACTGTCTCCTGGACTATACACGAACCCATTACATTTTGGAAGTGACCTATGAGGGATGGAAGGAGCCTTGTCGGAGATATGTGCTCTCTGAGTGCTTTTCTAGTTTACTTTGTGGTGGGCTGTGATGGTCCTCAGTGCAGGTCCATGGATCTCTGGCAGCTCCAGAACTGGTTCCTATTGCACCATTGGTGATGGCCTCTCCAACTGTGAATTGCAGTTCCACCTGTTTTGCCTTGGACAGAGAGAGATGGAAAACAGCTGTCATTAATGAGCCACTAGTTTAAAAATAACTCAGGTATATTAGCAGTGATGATCTTATCTGTGCTGGGGAAAAAAAAACATTTTTAAGATAGACTGACTAACATGCAGAACAGACCACATTTATATTTCCAAGTCAGAAAGCGTCCGAAAGAGTCCAATTTTTTAAACCGAGTCTTGCAAAAAAAAAAAGAAGAAGAAGAAGAAAAAATGTACTACTACTGCAGCCCTTGTCTATTTTATACCTCCACAGAGTCCATGAGTCCCTGCAGGAGCTTTTTCTGATGAGGAAATTCTCCATCTCCCACTGGCAGATAACCCAAGGTTGTGATTGCTCGTTCTTTCATCTGGAAGCACATGCATTAAAAAAGAAAATAAAAAAATGAGCGCACTGAGGCAAGTACAATATCCCCCACCTCCGTTTTCTTTGGAAGATCCCAACATGTCACTGAAGGAGAGCAGTTTTCAACCTATGTAATTACTGAGGCAGAACCAAATTATAATAAGCCTATCATCCATGAACATACAACAAAAACAGTTGTATACAACCATTAGTTTTAGGTCAGGATCCCAAGGTCAACCTGTGTAGCAAGGCTGGTGACTGTAGCTTTACATGTTCTATAGCTGGGCTCCTCAAATGACGGACCCTGGACCCAGAGGGTCTTCTGTTCGGACCCCGAAGCCTTTTGATATCATTTGAAGGAAAAAAAAACCACGCCTGTTTCGTTTTCATGGAAAGAGAAAAAAAAAAACAAAAAAAAACAGAACTCAGACATTATAAATGCTGCCAGCCGGACAGTTTATGGTGTAAGGATAGCCCACTCCACCCCAAGGAGAGAAAGAAAATGGTCATGACTGTCGCTGACAGCCCGAGAACTACAGCCTGGAAAGGGCGCCTGCGTTCTGCCTTTGAGAATCAGGGTTCCCGCCCACTCCACGCCACTGCACCGCCACACTCCACGGACTAGCAATCCAAACATGATGCAAAAATTAAAGCCAGGGTGCCACCGTTAGACAACAGCTAGCATTGTTTCCAGTTTTTTTGAAAGTCTGATATTCATAAGTTAGAAATTGTGTGTATTTTTGACTGAAGGACTACGGTACTTGTTTATGTTATTTCACCTTTATTTAATATATTCGCTTCTCTGTGCTTATCAGCTCTGCTGTGCTGCCCATGTGTGGTTGAATCAGTGACCCTGTTTACATGGTCACAAGTAAACCAATTATAATCAGCCTTCTGGAGTTACCCGATTATTCAAACTGTCATGTAAACAGAGTTATCTGATTATAATCAGATATATGCCACCGAAGCTCAAAGATATATGCCACCGAAGCTCAAAGACTGCTTATTGCCCGTGTGTGGGCACGCCCATCATCGATGCAATTATGTGTACTAATATTCAGCTAACTGATGCTGAAAGTCACTGCATTCACCCAGCTATTCCCACAGCAGAACAGCCTGGTGACATAGGCATAAATCAAGGGGATCCAGGGGGGACACTTTTTTTCTTTAAAACTTGCAGCTTCTGTCACAGATTTGAAACTTTTTCTCATTAATTTACTACATTTATTTGTAAATGTAAAACTTTTTTCTTGTAAATTTGCCACTTATTCCTCATAAATTTGCTGTTTTTGCATCTTAAATCTGCAGTTTTTTTTCTTGTACATTTGTAACCTTTTTCTAATAGATGAGTTTTTTTCTTGAAATTTACATTTTTTTGCCAATTTTTTTCTAGTAAACTTGACTTTTTTTTTTTTTTTTTTTACAAATTTGCAACCATTTCTTGTAAATTTTCAATTTTCTTTCTCATAAATTTATGACTTTTTTTCTTGTAAATTTGCAGCTTTTTCCCCATAAGTGGACACTTGTACATTCTTTCTCATAAATTTGTGACTGACTACAATAATACTTATAGTGTCCCCTCAATATTTACTCGGGAGAAAATGTTCTGTTTATTGTAATAGTGCAAAGGGAATATTAACCTTGACCTTTGGGACCCCAAACCCATAGTCAGAGGTCAGGGTCTCAGAGTGAACCTGTGGACCAATTTTGGTGTCTCTAGCTTTACTCAACCTACACCACGTTCCAAATTATTATGCAAATAGGATTTTAGTGTCATATATTCAATTTTTCGTTTTTCAATTAAACTCATGGATGGTATTGTGTCTCACGGGTCTTTGGATTGGATCACTGATATCAATCTCAGACACCTGTCATAATTAGCTTGCCAAGTGAGCCCAATTAAAGGAAAACTACTTAAGAAGGATGTTCCACATTATTAAGTATGCCACAGGTTTCAAGCAATATGGGAAAGAAAAAGGATCTCTCTGCTGCCGAAAAGCGTCAAATAGTTCAATGCCTTGGACAAGGTAGGAAAATATTAGATATTTCACGAAAACTTAAGCGTGATCATCGTCCTGTGAAGAAATTTGTGGCTGATTCAGAACACAGACGGGTTTGTGCAGATAAAGGCACAATGAGGAAGGTTTCTGACAAACAAATTCATCGGATTAAGAGAGCAGCTGCTAAAATGCCATTACAAAGCAGCAAACAGGTATTTGAAGCTGCTGGTGCCTCTGGAGTCCCACAAATCTCAAAGTGTAGGATCCTCCAGAGGCTTGTAGTTGTGCATAAACCTACTATTCGGCCACCCCTAACCAATGTGCACAAGCAGAAACAGTTGCAGTGGGCCCAGAAATACATGAAGACTAATTTTCAAACAGTTTTGTTTACTGATGAATGCTGTGCAACCCTGGATAGTCCAGATGGATGGAGTCATGGATGGTTGGTGGATGGCAACCATGTCCCAACAAGACTGCAACATCAGCAAAGAGGTGGCGGAGTCACGTTTTGGGCCGGAATCATGGGGAGAGAGCTGGTAGACCCCTTCAGAATCCCTGAAGGTGTGAAAATGACTTCGGCAAAGTACTGAGTTTCTGACTGACCACTTTTGTCCATGGTACAAAAAGAACTGTGCCTTCCGTAGCAAAATTATCTTCATGTATAACAATGCATCATCTCATGCTGCAAAGAATACCTTTGTGTCACTGGCTGTTATGGGCATAAAAGAAGAAAAACTCATGGTGTGTCTCCCGTCCTCCCCCGACCTCAACCCTATTGAGAACCTTTGGAGCATCCTCAAGCAAAAGATCTATGAGGGTGGGAGGCAGTTCACATCAAAACAGCAGCTGTGGGAGGCTATTCTGACAGCTTGCAAAGAAATTCAAGCAGAAACTCTCCAAAAACTCACAAGTTCAATGGATGCAAGAATTGTGAAGGTTATATCAAAGAAGATCAAAGAAGGGATCCTACACTACTCACAAAAAGTGAGGGATATTTGGCTTTCGGGTGAAATTTATGGAAAATGTAAAAAGTTCACGCTACAGTGATATTACACTACTCACAAAAAGTTAGGGATATTCGGCTTTCAGGTTAAATTTCAGGATACACCTAAAATGCACTATAACCTTTACAGATGAAAGTAATTTGACCTTCTCTAACCTTTTGAATGCACATTTCCAGCTGTTCAGTGTTTCAGTACTTTTTGCGTAACTTGCTGTTCTCTAACAAGGTGCTTAAGGGCAAAATTCACAACAGGTGCTTGATCCATGAATCGACCAATAAATTTTCTGGTTCAATTAGAATTGGTATTTAAACAGTCCTCTTCATCATGCTGTTCACATTTTGACTTCATGAGACCAAGACGACAGCTAACAATTATCAACAGTACCTCGCCATTGGGAGGCTTCAAACAGGATGTTCCAGAGGGAAGTGGTCACTGAGTGTCATCAGCAGATTGCAAAAGAGATACAGAGAGACTGAAAGAGTCACAGAAAGGCATAGAAGTGGACGTCCTTTGGCCACATCCCACACTGATGACCACTTCATTGTGAACAGTGCTCTGCAAAACCAGATGATGAATGCCACTCAACTCCAGGCACATTTAAGGGAGGTGAGAGACACCCAAGTGTCACGTCAGACCATTCGAAACGTTTACATCAGCTTGGTCTGTGTGCTAGACGACCTGCAAGGATACCTGATCACACCACCAGGCACAGGCGTCATCGTTTGCATAGGCCAGGGAGCATTTTAGTTTCACAGAGTGGCTCCAGTTAAATCTGAACAAGTCTCTTCCATAAATTTGGCCCCCTGGATAAATGACTCAGTACATAGTTTTTGCCGTTTATGCAGGAAGACTGTGGAAAGCTATGAAACTGGAGGTTCATAGGTTACACCTAAAGGATCTTATATTTACCTTAAATAATATGATTAAAGACGCTCGTAACAACTATTTTGCTGCCCTTATCTCCTCAAGCAAGAGAAATCCTAAAATCTTGTTTAATTCAATAAAATCAATCATGCCCCCTGCCTCTCCTACCATTCCAGTATATTCAAAAAAATGACTGCAACAACTTTCATACTTATTTTATTGATAAACTCTCTTCGTTCTAGCATTTTACCTCCATCTCATCCTCCTTTTCCTGGCTCACACCATGATACAGTTTTTGAGTCATTTTTTCCAGTCTCATTAGAAGACATAACTGACCTCTTAAATAAATCTAAACCTTCATCCAGTCCTTAAGATACTTTACCGACTACTTTGTTTTTAAAAGTTTTTAACTCCATTGGGCCTCGTGTTGTTAAGACTGATAAATTTGTCACTTTTAAATGGTTATGTTCCTAAATATTTTAAACATGCCGCTGTCGAACCCCTTTAAAAAAAAAAACAGTCTTGAGCCATCTCTGCCACAAAGATCTCTGCCACCTCTGCCACAAAATTATAGGCCTATTTCCAAGTTGCCTTTTTATCAAAGATTTTGGCAAAGGTAGTTGCTAATCAGCTTTTGTCATTTTTGGAGACATGTGTTTTAGATAAATTTCAGTCTGGTTTTCGTAAAATGCATTCCACTGAAACTTCTCTCCTTAAAGTTACTAATGATATTTTAATGGCTGCTGATGTTGGGTTTTTCTCTGTTTTGGTTTTATTGGATCTTAGCTCTGCTTTTGATACAGCTGACCATAAAATTCTTAGTGACAGACTACACCACTCAGTGGGTGTTAGTGGAACAGCTCTGAACTGGTTCTCTTCATACTTAACTGACGGGTCTTTTTCTGTCTCTGTGAACCAGACATCATTATACTGCAGCCTCGTCATGTGGGGTTCCTCAGGGCTCAGTCTTGGGTCCCGTTTTATTTTCCCTATACGTACTTCCACTTGGTCAGTTAATTGATACTTTTATTGATGTTTCTTATTTTTATGCTGATGATATTCAGCTGTATTTTTCTTTTAGACCACAATGACTTCATAAACTTTCAGTTTTAACAAATTGTATAACTGCTGTTAAGAACTGGCTATCTGCAAACTATTTACAGTTAAATGATGTTAAAACAGAGACTCTAATCATTGCTCCTGACAGTGCGATTCCTACTATTAAACAATCCCTTGGGTCACTTAGTTCCGCCAGCAAATCATTCATTCATTCATCTTCTTCCGCTTAATCCTTTACGGGTCGCGGGGCGGGGGGGGTCTGGAGCCTATCCCAGCATCTTTGGGCGAGAGGCAGGGTACACCCTGGACAGATCACCAGTCCATCGCAGGGCCAACACAGAGAGACAGACAACCATTCACTCTCACTGTCATACCTAAGGACAATTTAGAATCCCCAGTTTGATGCCAATTAACCTAACTTGCATGTTTTTGGCATGTGGGAGGAAACCGGAGAAATCCCGGAGTAAACCCATGCAGACACGGGGAGAACATGCAAACTCCACACAGATCACTGTTGGTTGGGGGCTGGGATCGAACCCAGGATCCCCCTGGCCAAGGGTGAGTTACTGTGCTGCCACAGTGCTAACGACTCCGCCACCGTGCCGCCCTAGAGCCGCCCTCCAGCAAATCCTCAGTACATAATCTTGGAGTGGGTCTTGATAGCTCTTTATCCCCAGATGCACTCATGTAAATAAGCTGACTCGCTCTGCTTTTTTTTTCTCACCTGAGAAACATTGCCAAACTGAGAAGCATGGTGTCTGTGGCTGAGTTGGAAATGGTTATTAATGCTTTTATCGCTTCTCGTTTAGACTACTGTAATTCACTTTTTAATGTTCTTAACAAAACCTCCTTAAATCAGCTTCAGATGGTTCAAAATGCTGCTGCAAGGCTTTTAACTAAAGTTAACAAGAGCTCTCACATCACTCATTTTATCTAATCTTCACTGGTTCCCTGTTAATTTTGGAGTTCAGTTTAAAATTCTGGTTTTAACTTTTAGAGCCTTGCATGGTCTCACACCTCCCTACATTGCAGACCTCATTCAGCTATACTCCTCCTCTTGGCCCCTCAGGTCCTCTGGACAGCTTTTATTAGCGGCACCTTGGACTTATTTTAAAATAACATGTGGTGACCGAGCTTTTCAAGCTGTAGCACCAAAGTTGTTGAACTCTCTACCCTCTTCAGTCCATTTGACTGACTCTGAGCTTATTTTTAGGAAACAAATTAAAACACTGTTGTTTAGACAGGCCCTTAGGTAGGAGTAAGGGGGGTTATTTATTGGTTTCATTTGTTTCATTTTATTTATTTGCTGTAACCTATTCTTAAATTGTGTTTTATTTTATCACTAAATTTTCTGTATTTTATTTCATGTAAAGCACTTTGTGACTTTTGTCTGCAAAAAGTGCTATACAAATAAAGGTATTATTATTATATTTACGCTGGACAAGGGACCAGTGGGTTTCAGTGCTGTTCTTTGATGAAAGTCGATTCACGTTGAGCAGAAATTATGGCCGCCAACGATATTGGAGACGTCAAGGAGAGCGCTATGCATCAGCCACTGTTGTCACCAGACGAGCCTATGGTGGTGGTGGTGTTACAGTCTGGGCAGGTGTGTCTAGTCAATATAGAACTGCCCTACACCTTGTGAATGGTACAATGACAAACCAATACTACCTGAATATCATTAATCCAGTCCTATAGGCCCTTAGAATAGAGGGTTAGTATTAATGAAAGCGCTTTGAGTGGTCTTTGTGACTAGAAAAGCGCTATATAAGTGCAGGTTAGTTAGTTAGTTAGTCATTGTGCCCCTGCATGAACAACACAGGCCTAATTTCATCTGCATGGACGGCAATGCTCCAGCTCATCAAGGCTGCATCATTAGGGAATGGCTGATGGAGGCTGGGGTACCTCAAATGGAATGGCCTGCACCTTCTCCAGACCTGAATCCCATAGAAAACCTATGGGATCAGCTGACTCGCTCTGTAGAGTTGACTTATTTTCTGCTGAGGCATGGCATTCCACTCTTCTTGAAGGGCGGCCCTCAGGTCACTGGGGTTGAGGGGTGCAGGATTACGAGCCTCTACACGGCGACTCAGCTGATCCCATAGGTTTTCTATGGGATTCAGGTCTGGAGAGAGTGCAGGCCACTCCATTAAAGGTACCCCAGCCTCCAACAGCCATTCCCAAATGGTGTGACCTCGATGAGCTGGCGCATTGTCGTCCATGAAGATGAAATTAGGCCTGTGTTGTTCATGCAGGGGTACAATGACTGGATTAATGATGTTATTCAGGTAGTATTGGCTTGTCACTGTACCATTCACAAGGTGTAGGGCAGTTCTGTATTGACTAGACACACCTACCCACACTAACATGGTGACAAGCGTGGCTGATGCATAGCGCTCTCTGTGACATCTCCAACATCGTTGGCGGCCACCATTTCTGCTCAACATGAATCGACTTTCATCAGAGAACAGCACTGAAGCCCACTGGGGCCTTGTCCAGCATAAATGCTCCCTGACCCATGCAAACAATGATGCCTGTGCCTGGTGGTGTGGTCAGGTACCCTTGCAGGTCGTCTAGCACACAGACCAAGCTGATGTAAACGTTTCGAATGGTCTGACGTGACACTTGGGTGTCTCTCACCTCCCTTAAATGTGCCTGGAGTTGAGTAGCATTCATCATCTGGTTCCACAGGGCACTGTTCACAATGAAACGGTCATCAGTGTGGGATGTGGCCAAAGGATGCTCACTTCTATGCCCTTCTGCGACTCTTCCAGTCTCTCTGTATCTCTGTTGCAACCTGCTGATGACACTCTATGACACTCTAAGCCAGGCCTATTCAGTGAGCGTCCCACAGGCCACATGTGGCCCAGAACCAACCTCCGAGTGGCCCAGGCCATGTCAAAGAAATATAAATTTAAGAAAAAACTATGAAGGAATGATGGTCCGCAAGCACACACATGAACAACGCGTGTGACCTTCATCCACTCGGAGTTCAGAAGTGCCCCGCCTGCATGACTGTTCCAGTTGGCAGGCAGAGTGTCTCGCTAGCGTCACTGTCCGAGAGAAGCATGAGCTTATTAAAGTACTTTAAACGTGGGAAAAAAAGCAGAAGAGGTATGTAAGCAGTGGAGGCATTTATGGGGGTTTTAACCCGCTGGTAAAGGGAATAATGAAGAGTCGCTTAGCTAACAGGTGTAGTTAAACTTCATGTATAGGGAAAGGCAAAAGTGACTGATGAATCCCTGAGGACTGACTTCACCAGCTACGACAATATTAACTAATTGTTTATGTTCATTATTATGCACCTGGCAAGCTAAGTTGACCGAAATTCACAAAGTCAATGACTTTAATCCGTCCACAGCCCTCAGACAAACTAAACGTGCCAACATTTGGATTTCAAAATAAGGCAGGTTTTTCCTGCTGTCTGGGTGGTGAGGAGAGTTCTAAAAAACTATAAATATATAGAAATAACTGCATCTTTGGTCATTTATTTCATTAAACATAATTTTATTCATATTCTTTTCTTTGAAATCACTGTTAAATTATTGTTCTGTTCTGGCTCTGCAAAATTATCGTCAATAGTGTAAATTCTGTAAGGAAAAAAAGTCAAAATTTTACCACAATCCGTTTCAAATTTATAAAAACAAAAACTAATTTTATTTAAAAAAAAGACAAAAATTAGCCATAAAATAATCCACAAATTTATAATAAAGTCTCAAATGTACAAGAAAAGCCAATTTTACAAGAGCAAATTACAAGTTTGAGGAAAATGGTTCCAAATTTAGATAAATTTACAGAGAAAAGTAGAAAACTAAGAAAATTGCTATAAATTTGGGAGAAAAACCTCAAACCTTCAAGACTGAAGTCATTACTCAAGTTTTTAAGTGGGTGCTTTTTCCATCCTTAACTCTACCAGAAATTTTTGGTTGACTGATGTGTGTGTGTAATGGAATGTGTAGTTATAAAAAGAGGTTCCTACTCACATGTGGTGATTTCAAACAAAACAAACCACAACAGTGGATGTGCAATGTTTGCGAATGTTATCAATCTTTTCTTGGGGGGTTTGCGCACTGAAGTGTTTAACAGTTCATTTTTTATTCAGCTAAATACACTTTGTGATGTGCCAAGGTCAGGTATGACCAGGATGTCATATATTTTATTTTGAAAGGGAAACAAATGTTAATACTACCAACAGTGCACATTGAGTTTTTATGCACTGTGGCAGAGTGGTTAGCACTGCGGCAGCACAGCAACTCATCCTTGGCCAGGGGATCCTGGGTTCGATCCCAGCCCCCGACCAACAGTGATCTGTGTGGCGTTTGCATGTTCTCCCCGTGTCTGCGTGGGTTTACTGCGGGATTTCTCCAGTTTCCTCCCACATGCCAAAAACATGCAAGCTAGGTTAATTGGCATCAAAAACTGGGGATTCTAAATTGTCCTTAGGTATGACAGTGAGAGTGAATGGTTGTCGGTCTCTGTGTTGGCCCTGCGATGGATTGGTGATCTGTCCAGGGTGTACCCTGCCTCTTGCCCAAAGATGCTGGGATAGGCTCCAGCCCCCCCGCGACCCGAAAAGGATTAAGCGGTAGAAGATGAATGAATGAATGAAAGACATGCCTGAGTAAGATGTGACCAAAATGGTCATTTACAGAATTTTACCCCCCCTTCTATTTATTTGTTTTACAAGAGGAAAAATATTTCTACTACGTCAAGTTCTGCTCAACCCCAGCACTGTTATTGTGTTTATATGCACTTTTGATGTGCCTTTGTCATGTGCCAAACGCACACTTAAAACCAAGGAAATGAATAAAAAGTGTGTATCTTTTGTCATATTGATCTGTGTTGGTTTGAAATTTGTCATATTCAACAGATTTCTGAACATGTGCAGCCCAGTTACATGTCTTGATTTCAAATTGTGGCCCAACTGATTTTGTAATTTAATAGCCTTGCTCTAAGCTCAGTGGCCACTTCCCTATGATAACATCCTGTTTGAAGCCTTGCAATGGCGAGGTACTGTTGATGAATTGTTATCTTGATGAGTTGTTATGCTGATGAGTTGTCATCTTGGTCTCATAATGTCAAAATGTGAACAGCATGATGAAGGGGACTGTTTACATACACACAGCCCTAATCATCAGTGTATATCAAACCCTGGCACCAAGTTTCAAAACAATCAGAGCAAAACTCTAAGGAAGTTGAAGTAGTTGAGTTGACTTCACAAAAGTGGGACAGACGGACTGATGGCCCCACAACATAACCCCCCTTTGGTCTTCGACTGGCGGGGGATAGAAATGTCACCAAATTAATCAGCATAAGACATGTCATTCATTTACATAGTACAAATAAAGGAAAAACAGTTTACACACTATCAACCATGAATTTGTATTGACTATTCAGAGTCCAGCTTACTTTTGAGCTTTCTTTCCCAGAGGGAATGCGAGCCAGCAGGTTTTCTACGATTGACAGCTTCGTGAAACCTTCACCCTCTCCAGGAATCAGCAAGGGGCCATTCCTTCCTATTTCTCCCAGAGCAGTGCAGGCCGCTATAGCCAACAGAGGACTACTGCTGTCCAAGAAAGACCCTTGATCAAGATGCACACAAACACTTGAGCACTTTAGTGACAGTGCAAATCAAGACCTCATAATTGTACAGATACAAAGTATTTAAATAACACAGACAACTACTGCAAAAAAATAATTACATACCAATAGTTTTTGTGGCCAAGGCAGAAAGTTCATCATCTTCCTTTGAGGTCATGTTTGTTTGCCCCATGTTTGTAGAGTCACATGATGCGGCAGCTTTCTTCCTGCTCAAGTTTCTTCCCACCATGTAACCCAGAGCCAAGATGGCACCATGTTGAGTCTCAGGACTCTGATTTTAGAGATACAATCAAAATGTACTTTGTGTAAATGGAGTAATAAAATTTACAAACCAACATGCTTTGTGTACAGATGAAATCACATACATGGTTGTCTTTGGTGATTTTGACAAGGTTCTGCACGGCCTTTTGCAGCTCATTGCCAGTCATGATAGAAACGACCACAGCATACAGCTGGGCAGCGAGCTCCCTCATGTCCTCCTTATTTGTGTTCATCAGGCTCTGGAGAGGGAAACAAACACCTGCTATTACAGCCAACAGCAGTGATTTTAACTATGAAATGTCTATGGAGCCCTTAGACATACAATGTCCCATCAAATTCATGTACAGTGGGAGAAGTAATATTTGATCCCCTGCTGAACTTGGAAGTTTACCTCCTTACAAAGAAGTGAACAGTTCATAATTTTTATGGTAAGTTTATTTTAACAGAGGGAGACAGAAGATTAAAAAAAAAAAATCAAGAAAAAAATAAGGTTTATAAATTAATTTGCATTTGATTGAGAGAAATAAAAATTTGGTCTTCTAACAAGCAAGAATTCTGAAGTGCACAGACCGGTTATGTATCCATCAGGCACATAAATTAGTCCTGTCCCGATAGGAAAGTGCTCCTAATCTCAACGCATTATGTGTATAAAAGACTCCTGTCACAGAATCATTCTCTTCAATTCAAACTTCACCACTATAGGCAAGACCAAAGAGCTGTCAAAGGATGTCAGAAACAAGATTGTAGACCAGCACAAGGCTGGAATGGGTTACAAGACCTCACTCTGGAGCTCCATGCAAGATTGCACCTCATAGGGCAAGGATGATTATAAGAAAGGTGAGGGATCAGCCCAGAATTACACAGGAGGAGCTTGTTAATGATCTCAAGGAAGCTGGGACCACAATCGCCAAGAAAACCATTGGTAACACACTTCGCCATAATGGACTGACATCCTGCAGTGCTCGCAAGGTCCCCCTGCTCAAGAAGGCACATCTGAAGTTTGCCAATGAACACCTGAATGATTCAGAGAAGGCTTGGAAGAATGTGGTGTGGTCTGATGAGACCAAAATTGAGCTCTTTGGTATCAACTCCACTTGCCGTGTTTGGAGGCAGAGAAATGCTGAATCTGACCCCAAGAACACCATCCCCACTCTCAAACATGGAGGTGGAAACATTCTGCTCTGTGGCAGTTTCTCTATAAAATTTCAGTTTTTTTATTGGAAAATAAATTTCCATAAAATACATTTCAATGTGTATTTGATTATCATTAGGCCCCCAAGATGGGTCAATGATTGGCAGCAACATTGATTTCCATGTATTGTTTTTGTTTTTTTGCAGAAAACAGCAAAAGTGTGAAATTTTGTTGCATGCTTTGAATGGGAAAAAAAATAGCGCCATGTGATGGACACATATAAAAATTAAAAATTGAAAGCTAGTAGTCCAAAATTAAATCTTAACTTAAAAGAATGCATTAGTTTAGGTTATGATAAATTTGGAATCAAAAATGTCATTTTCAATGGTTTTCAATGGGGCAGTTTTTTTTTCTATTTCAGTGAACCTGTAACCACGTGACACCGATCCTCAGGATAGGAGCATTATACCAAATTAACCACATCTGTGGATGCACATCCTATGTATACCCTCTGCATCCACTCCCTCTTCCTCCTCCTTTCTCCTGGTATGGTAAGAGCTTATACCGGTCTGTTTAATGCTGTGTTTTTTGTGCTATGCGGGCTGCTGTTGCTTGGCACCCCTGCACTATGACATAAGACTGTTGTGTTTTCTGCTCAGTGTGGGAAGGTTGTAGTGGCAGTGCAGCATGGCGTGCACCATCCGTATTTGCTGTAGCGCGACCTTGAGTTCCAATTTATTAAAATCATTCTTTGCTGAAGGAAAACTGTTTCACCTCAAAGATCTGGACATGAACTGCTTTTCTCACCCAAGGACTTGGGCTATAATACTATCCATCGGCCATAAAGTGGAAGTTAATCCCTTTCTCCAAGACTCTTTGGCAAAGGAATGTTCCTAATCGGCAGATTTATGGTTGACATAGTCCAGACGTGTGGGGAAGCCAAGACTCTCCAGTAAGCAACCACAGTTTCACAGTGCCATCTGGTGGATGAATCAGGAATATTTAACTTTTTCCCTTTGCAGTGGAATTTATGCATTATGGACAATGAACTAACTCATATTCTTTCTCTTAAGACAGTATCTGCTACTGAAGACCTGAGTGAACTCGGGACTGACAATGTGGTTTCAAATGCTTTTATTGATATAACTTTATATGTTCTGCTTTATTTTCAGGAAGAAATTGTTTGCAGGCTTACTATCACAGATTACTTACAGTTAAAATGTAGATGCATTTATGCTCCTTTATCAAGTAGAATATCTTAGTCACTAAAGTTGAAGGAATTTATGCTTTATTCAGCACCCATACTTTAGGATATCAAATGTCTCTATCGCTGCACTTAACTGACCAAGAGAACTCCAGACTTCACTGCATTTTCCTTTTTAGGTCGAGTTTATGACTTCTGTTGAAAGAAGCTCAAATGTAATTGGTTCAGCTCAGACTTCATGAAATTCTGTGAGATTCTGCCACCCCTAGGAAAAATTTTCCTTTGTTCAGTTTTGGGCGGTGGCCAACCTGTAAGGAGCCTCTTCTGCTCTCCTATTTTTTTCCCTATCTTTAAGTAAGGCCCAGAGCCTCTCATGCTCTGAGAAAAATTCTTTTTCTTTTCTGTGAAGTTCACATTTTCACTTACTATAATCTTTCTTCTTTAAACCACCGTGCAAGAAGATTTTGTTTGATTTTTTTTTTCTAAGCTTAAACCAACCCATTCAAGCCACATACATCAGAAGAAATGGGTCTGTGACGTGTTTTGTCCCAATTTGACTTTCTGATCAGACTTTGCACAATAACTAATTCCTTCTTCAGTGTATCTGAGGAGACCTCGCCCAGTTTTCTGAAGAACAGCCTTTGCGATCTCGGGAGTAGGCCATAACAGTGGTAAGGAGTCTGTCTATCAGCCTCTCCATCAACAGAATCCATGGACATCCAGCTGAATCAAGGTTGGCACGTGGGAACCTGCTACCTACTGGGACGCAATGATTCTGCTGTGACTGATGGTCTGTTGTTCAATTTACCTTAATTCTTCAGAATATTCCTGGTATAAGTTCTTTTAACTTAATTTCATGCAAACTCCCATCAAGAATTTCAAAATGCATGTCATCTTTCATTAATCTACGTTCTTTTTCAGAGTAACACAAATTTTCTATTTTTTAATAAATAGTTAATCATCATTTTCTTCATAAAATTGCATCCACTTTTCTTAACCAATGCTATTTTATGGTTTTCCAACTTCCAGTATACTGACAAATTAAACTACGTGTCATTTTGTTCCACAAATGCTTGATTCATAAGTAACTCAGTAACAATCTATGATGCCCATGATACATGTGAATTCTGTTTTAAAGTTATCCATATATGTTAACCTATTCTGACATTTCTTATTAAACCACTGAAAGACATATGGGAGTTATTGTTTGATTTCATGACCATCTTCTTGATCATCAGAGAAAATAACTTATAAGGGGTCGTTTTGAGACTGATTCATAATTGGTACAAATAAAGAATTGCTAATAAAACTGTCCATTATATGGACTGGTGCCCCTAACGAGGATTTGAGTGTAATGAAAGTAAATCTTCATTCCTACTCACATTCATATTTACATTAATACTTGTACCAACATTAAATTAGCTATAAAAACCCATAAATCCACTACATTGCTTTAAGGTATGTAATATACATTTACCTTTCTTTCAGCTGGGACGGTAGCGGTTTAGCAGTGTGCTACCCTTACCTGTTTGAGATTGTGATGTTTTCTTTTGTAGACCTCTCAGGCAGAAAACTGCTTACAGCTTAACGGCACACGATATACTTTGTCTGCTTGGGTATGTGATACATTTTCCTTTCAAGCAGGGTTTGTTTATAGTTTAACAGCAAGCGGTGTAAGTTGCCGTTAATTCTGTATTATCTTTTTTCTTCTGACTGACAATTGTCTTAAAAAAAGGGGGGGGGGGAAAGTAAACGTCTTCTTTGTCTTAGTACCGAGCGCTCCTGTGCTTGGTGCACTCTTGCTACCTTTTGTGTGGGGGAGTGGTACTGCATTCAGGTGGGAACTGAAATCTGGTATTTCTGTATTGTCTTATTAGCACACTTGTACCTCATGGAACAGCCCTTTGGCCTGTTCATGATGACAATAATAATAATAATGAGAATAACTTTTGTTTTCTCTCCTACTGTTCTCCTGGAGGAGTAATAACTTCTGCGGGAATGAAGGAGGAGGAAATGGCTATTCCTCCAGCCTTAGCTGCTCCAGGTGGAACCAGGAAGGCCAGCAGGAGGGGGAAGTGGATTGAAGAAAGTCAGCTGCACAGCCCAAGGGTGGACTTCATGCAGAGGCAGTTGGAGGAGATACATAAGACCGCTGAGCATATGGCGGCAGATCAATGCGCAAGACCATAGAACATCTGGTGGCAAAGCAGTGCATAAGACCATTGGCATATGGCGGCAAATCAACATTGCCTTTGGGTATGCCGCTCAGGCTCCCGTATGTGCCCCGGGATCGCATCCTGATGCTTTGTCTCGTGTGGCCTCTGATAACTTGTGTAAGACCACTAGCTCCGACTGTGGCTCCAATGGGCGAGTGGATGTCTTTGAGGATGAGGATGACAGTGACCCTCCGGCCGGGAAGGACCGTCCAGAGCCCTATGATGTATCTCTCAAGACACTGCCCTCTAGAGCAGCATCAGCTGCTGGGCTTCCTCCTCCATCTAAGGCTTCGGCTTTGGACAGGGGTCCTGAAGCCTCCAGGCAGGTGTATCCTGATTTTGTGAGTCATCTGCAGAAGTCGTGGGCTCGTCCAAGGGAGGCTGCTGCTCCTCGCTCTGGGCTCAGTGTTCTGAGTGGTGCTGTGGAGCAGGGCTTGGATGGTGCATTGAAGGGGGCCCTACCTTTGCTGGCTGGAGCTCCCCCCACAGGCAGCAAGTCTATATGCCATCCCAACGGCAAGTGTCGTGCCACTGATGGGTTAGCGGCTAGCGCCTATCAGCCTGTGGCTATGGCCTCGAGGCTGACAAATACTTATACACTTTCTTTTTAGTGCATTTAGAAGGACTGATAAGGGACCTACAGTCAAAAGCGGAACTAATCTTCTACCAGATTTTGTGAGGATTATGGACACTGTGATTCAAGGAGTTAGCTTTCAAGCTACAGCTCTTGGGAATTCCTTGGCCATCTGACCATGGCTGGTGGCATGTGTGGCTGAGCCAGTCTGGATTGGTGGACACGGACAGGGCCCACAGCAGAGGCAGTGTCAGATGAGGTGCAGAAGGTAAGACTGCGTGCGCAGTCCTTTCTTCGACCAGGACCACCCAGGTCGAGTGTCCGGAGACTTCTTAGGGGGTGTGAAAACCCACAACGGCTTCATTTACAGAGCCAGGTTCCTTGCAGAGCTCAGGCCACCTGAAGCAAAGGGCCTCTCAACAGCGGGTGCAGATTCAACAGCACTCATGTCCGCGCTCTCAAGAGCGTGTAGGCCGTGGTTCTGCCAAGCCCGCCGGCGTCCCTGACAGTATGCTTCCCCTGACGTCAACTTTCTTCGCGGCGCACCTCATGAGTTGGCGTTGATGCGCCTCGGGTCCATGGGTGATCGATACACTGGTGTGTGGATACTGCTTACAATTGAGATCTCTTTTCCCAACTTCAAGGGGTTGGAAGCAGAAGTAAGGAAGACTCTCTTCCGCAGTTCTGGGCAGTGAGGTCTCTGCTCTGCTGGGAGAGAGCATGGTACAGTCTCTGCCTCCAGGAGAAGCAAGGCGAGGCTTTTACATTGCCTATGTCTTGTTCCCAAGTGTATTGGTGAGTGACACACAGAGCTACCAGAAGACTGACCCCCCTGTAGTTTCACTACTTACAGTGGTTGTGTGGGCCAAGGCCAGAGGAATGGGGTAAGCGCCGCCCTATACACCGTATGGTGTCCCACATGCTGTGGGAAGGAATTAACTAACTAATTAAACGAACCGGGGGTCTCCGTCCAGTTTCTGGACCAGAGACAGTTGAGCAGGTGTCTCAAGGCGCTCCCTTGTCCGGTGCTCAGGCTGAGGACATTATTCAAGCCATAGGGCCAGGCGACTGGTTCACAGCAATGGATCCTCACAATGCCGATTCCATATTCCATAAAATCTAGCCACAGGACGTTCCTCAGGGTTCCTTCAGGACGGCCTTCAGTTACAACGTCCTGTCTTTCGGCCTATCCCTGTCCCCGGACGTTCACCGAGTGCATGGACGCTGCACTTGCCAACTGTGGCAGAGGGGCGGTCGAGTTCAATTAGCTGGTCGATTGGCTGGTTTGTGCGCCATCAGAAGCCATAACGGGAGCAATATAGAGACCATATTGGCTCACCTGGTGGCACTCAGGTTGCATTTGAATGTGGTGAAGGCTGCCTGGTTCCAACCAGGGTTGTTGAGTACTTGGGGCTCACCCTGGATTCAGTTGCCATGAGGGCATCCCTGACTCCGAAGAGGAGGCATGGTATCAGGGAATGCATCAAGAGCTGCCTCTCACAGAGGACTAGGTCAGTGCAACAGTGCCAGAAGGTCTTGGGTCTCTTTACTGCAGCTGCCCAGGCGGTGCTGCTGGGTGTTTTGCATACTCGTCCCCTTCAGTGGTGGTTCATGCTTCAGAAGGTAGTTTTGCCCAGCGACAAAGGAGGAGGCTGGTTTTTCCAAAGGAGCCTCATGGTTCTCAGGTGGTGGAGACACTCGTCAGCAGTCTGGGATGGTGCTCCCCTGGGCCAAGAGGACCGCAGGGTGACCATTATAACAGACACCTCCCAAGCAGGCTGGGGTGCAGTCTGGGAGGGCAGGTTGTTCTGGGACACTAGGCTCCAGCACAGCAGTCTTGGCATATGAACCATCCCAAGACGGAAGCGGTGCATTTGGCTTTGGGGCTTTTTTCTTCCAGCCATTCATGGCAGAAAAATTCTGGTACGGCTGGACAGCGCAGCTGTGGTGTCGTACATCAACCAGCAGGATGAAATGGGGTTCTCCTCTCCACGCGAAGATGCGTCATCTGTTCATGTGACTTTGAGCCTGCCAGGTCCACTAGCTACAGATGCTCTGAGCATGCCTGGCCTCCAGTGAACTGTTTGCATTTCCACTACTGCCTCGTCTGCCAGCTTTCCTTGCGGAGGTGAGGCTGCTGTCTGTTCAAGTAATTTTGCTGGCCCGAATTCGCCACAAGACCATGGATGGCAGAGACCCACAAGATGTTTGAGGGGGTCGTCCTTGGCCTCTCCCAACCAGACGGGATATACTCTTGCAGGCATAGAGCGGGAGTTGGCATCTGGATTTCCAACTCCTGAGGTCTCATGTATGGCCCTTGGAAAGGAGCAAATTGTGGAAACTGGGCTTGGAGACGGAGGTTATAGGCACCGCACAGGCATCATAGGCCCCATCTACCCAGCTGCGATGCAGTGGGTAGTGGAGTGTTTTGAACTTGTGGTGGACAAAGGGGAAGGATCTCTTGTCATGTCACACCTCTGTCATCTTGTCTTACCTCCAGTACCTCCATTTGGTATACGGTTGTCACGTGGCTACAGGTTCACTGAAATTCAATAAAACGTACGTTTACGCATGTAAACACAGTTTTATGAATGAAAACGAACCTGTAACCATTCATTGTCCTTCGTCGGTGGAGGCAGGTTCCTCCCAGTTGTCAGAAAGAGGGAGTGGATGCAGAGGGTATATATAGGATGTGCATCCACAGGTGTGGTTAATTTGGTATAATGCTCCTACCCCGAGGACTGGTGTCACGTGGTTACAGGTTCACTTTCATTCAAAAAACTGCGTTTACATGCGTAAACATACATTTTTGTCACGAGGATCAAATGTGTCATTTCTTGTGTAGATTAGCCATTTTAAGCTAATTCAAGGAACTGAGCCCACATCGTTGGCCAAGTTTGAGCTATATTCATTCAACACAGCCAAAATGGCTTGAAAATTAAAAAAAAAAAAACCTAAATGGCACAAAATGTCAAGATGATCACTTAGGGGTTAATATTTATCTGGATTTTTTTGTTGTTGATATTCTGTCTCTCTCTGTTAATATAGGCCTACCATAAAAATTAGGGACTGTTCATTTCTTTGTACAGGGTTAAACTTACAAATTCAGCAAGGGATCAAATACTTGTTACCCCCATTGTAGCTTTTGTTGTTCATAAGTCACAATGGTGTGACAGTAAATGCTAATACCAAATGCCTTCATGACAAATACCAACAAAATACTCACTTTAATCCAGTCAATTTTATCAGCAAATCTGGGAGCCAGTTTTTCTGGGCACACTGACACAACCTCGAGCAGACAGTACATAACTGGGACCCCTGTACAAACATTATGACAAGGAGCTGATTTCAAACAAATGCTTCACCTGTAGTTCAACATTTCTTTTAATGCTTAACTTACATCATCAAAGTATGCACTTATTTAAAGGCCAAATGTCACGTAACAGGGTACTTTAAATATCTTGAAACTAGATATAAAAGGGAACCGATCCGTTCGGGTCTTGGTGCATATGCTTCAGTAACAACGGAATATTCGTTAATTTAAAACTGCCGCGCTTGGCCTGACACGGCCCCTGGAATCGCCTGGGGAAGAAGGCGGAAGTGACGAAATCGATTGTACCCTAGTTTGATGCTTGGGGTATTTCAATTGATTGTTTATATGGAGACTGGAAGGTTGAAGTGAGCAACAAGAAAGAAAAAATTGGATATTTCACCCATACCTTAAAACGGGACTATCAGGGACAGCTGGGTAATAAGGGACACTTCTCTGGGAAATGTTTTCATACCTGTCAAGTGAGACATTTTCGCCGTACTGCGCGCAGGGGTGGACCAGCACCTGTCATCATGGATCCTGGACTACCTCACGAACCGGCCTCAGTTTGTGAGAACCCGGGACTGTGTTTCCGACACGATCATCAGTAGCACGGGGGCCCCCCAGGGAATGGTGCTGGCTCCCTTCCTGTTCACTCTTTATACTGCGGACTTCTCACACAACACAACACATTGCCATCTACAGAAGTTCTCTGATGACTCTGCGATCGTTGGTCTCATCTCCAACGGAGATGAAGCTGAGTACAGAGGGCTTATCCAGGACTTTGTGGACTGGTGCCATCGGAACTGCCTCCAGATCAACGCGAGGAAAACTAAGGAGCTGGTGGTGGACTGCCGCAGGCATGGGCAGCCCCTCACAGCACCAGTAAATATACAGGGAACAGACATCGAGATGGTGACATCCTATAAGTACCTGGGTATTCATCTGAACAATAAACTAGACTGGTCACACAATACTGACGCACTCTACAAGAAGGGACAGCGCAGGCTGTTCCTGCTGAGGAGACTCAGGTCTTTTGGTGTACAAGGGGCGCTGCTGAAGTCATTCTATGACACGGTGGTGGCATCAGCCATCACTTTTGGAGTGGTCTGCTGGGGCAGTGGCATTACTGCAGCCGATAGGAAGAGACTGAACAAACTGATTAAGAAAGTTAGCTCTGTCCTGGGGCAGCGCCTTGATCCGATGGAGGAGATAGGAGAGAGAAGGACGGTGGCTAAACTGTCATCTTTGCTGGAGTCCGAGTTCCACCCTATGCAGGACATACTGGATGCACTGAGGAGCTCATTTAGCAGCAGACTACATCATCCCAGGTGCACAACCGAGAGGTTTCGTAGGTCCTTCCTACCAACGGCTGTCAGACTGTACAACCTAAGCAGGGCTGCTCGCAGAGATAGCAAAAAGACGTAACAAACTAATAGTTTTTTTGAATGCAAAAGATGCAATAGACTTACACAATGGTCCTCTCCGGCATACAACTAGGAACATACCGGTCGCTTTGGAGGGTGAGAATATGTATGGGCACATAATCATACCATGTAGGATAACTAAATAGACGGTTATGCTGTTTCATCCCACCTAGCAACAATGCTCTGCACTGTGTGTGTTTATATATTTACATATTTATTCCATCTAGCTACAATGCTCAGCACTGGGTGTGTTTATATTTATATATCTATATATTTATTCCATCTAGCTACAATGCTCCGCACTGTGTTTTTATATATCTACATATTATTCCATCTAGCTACATTGCTCCGCACTGTGTGTGTTTATATACTTGCATATTTATTCCACCTAGCTGCAATGCTCCGTACTGTGGGTGTTTATATATTTACATATTTATTCCATCTAGCTACAATGCTCTGCACTGTGTGTTCATATATTCATATATTTATTCCATCCAGCTACAATGCTCTGCAGTGTGTCTGTGTGTGTGTGTGTGTATATATATATTTTATAGTAATATGTACATATGTATATTAGCTGCTCTTGCTTGCTTGTTTTTTTTCTTGCCTTCTGATTGTTGCTCTGAGTGTTGCTATCCCTGTGCTGTTGCAATCCTGGAATTTCCCCGTTGTGGGACTAATAAAGGCTTATCTTATCTTATCTTAAAAAGCGGCTATAAGGAATGGCGGAGCAACAAGGCACACCTCTCTGGGATCTCTGTCTGTTCCGCAACCGCTGCACAGCTCAACGTGTTAAACCATTGTCCTAATGACTTCTCATTGTAGTGAGAACAGCTCAAGCTGAGCAATCAGCCCGCCCAGACAATTAAACTAATGAGTGACTCCACACTTCTCATGGTAGTGCGAATAGCTGACGCTGAGCGATCTGCCAGCACCAGCTGTGGCTGATCACACACAGGACGTGCTCCGCAAAACACTCAATTTTTTTTCCAGTATATTTTTCCTTTTGGGCGTACAGAAATGGCAATACGCCCGTTTTTGCTAAAATTGCATTTTCCCCGTATTTTCCTTAAAATATTTGACAATAACAACACGAACTACATTTACAACATTTCCCAGAAAAGTGTCCACCACCACTCCGCCCACCAAAATACGGCGAAAACGTCTCCCTTGACAGGTATGCGCCTCCATTTTCATATTGATCTGGTCAATTTCTTGACAGCAGCGGCTCTCCTCCACTGTAATAATAATGGCTTCCGAAAAATCAATATTTATGGGGCGCCCTCGACAGACCCCCTTTGGCTTCGCAATTCTGGAGGCGATTAATGTCCAGTTCAATGACATTTTCCACTGGTTCTGCTCTCTGGTCATCGGTGGAACTGTTGTCATCAGACAAAGCATCTGATTCCGTCTCGGACGGCTCGAACCTGTAAGGTTCTATGCCTCTGTCACTGTCTGAACCACTGACAAAAAAAAGACAAAAAAAAAAAGACAAAACTAAACTAATTTGTTCACAATCGCTGTCACTTTCCGTCATGATTGTCCAATGTTGATAAGTGTGAATGTGGATAGGCAGGGCAGCCAGGGTACAACTGGTGATGTCAAAAACATGGGCGTGGTCTGGACTGGCTGTCACAAGCCAGCAAGCAAGGTGGGGCCTTCACCTGGTGTATTTTGTGCAATTATGTAAATACAGGTGGGTGATATGGTCTCCGGTATGAATATTTGATTTAAGCTATGTGTATTTTATCTAAATTCGTTGTCATTTAGAAAAAAAAATTACGTGACATTTGGCCTTTAAGGTCACTCAACACAATCAAAGTCAAAACTGACAACATAATTAAACATTTTAAACTTACCAAGTCGTAAGACTTCGAGGTGACTGATTTGAGGCAATTCAGAAAAGACTGTTTTCATAAGTTCTACAATGCTGGCTATACTGCATCCCTCACTCTGACTTATAGTTACTAAACAGAGTGCACCCCTCTGAAAACACGACCAATGTTTCCTCACCTCCTACAGCTGAAAGAAGCTGCTGCAGAAGATCCATATAGACATGTACAGGATTTGCCTCAGCGCCCTTAGACAAGGAGGACTGAGGGTCAGAGGACAAAAGTGTGTGGACATAGCGACCGATGGCAGGAGCATCATCTTGCATGTCAGTCAAGCGTGTGGAGGTGGGTGTAGCTGCAGCACTATGGGCTAAACACATCCTCAGGTAGAGCATGATCTAGGAGGGGGAATCAAGTTAAACTTAAGTAATCCAATAAAAACTAAAGGGTTCAATTATTGCAAAATTAATCAATAATTACCTCCCCAAATGCAGATGGGTTGAAAGGAATAGTGGAGGTTCCAATAATGTATTTAGCTGGAGTCTTGATCCTTTGAGCAGCCTAATAATTATCAAAGAGGTAAAAATAATCTTTTAGGATGCTTTAACACCTTAGTTCATTTACTCTTGTCCAAATAACTTGCTGAGCTTGTAAAGATGTAGCTTTCCCCCCTTGGTTCAGTTTCCTTTCACCTGACAAATATCCAAGCATGCCAAAATGCATCACTTAAAACATGAGAATCCCCTCTGTACTTACTGGTCTGATGTGTCTATCAGGGAGAAAACAAAAGCATAAACAGAAAGCCTTGTGTGACACTGAAAATGTGTGACCGCAAACAGTACTGTTGTAAATTTTATGCATATCTATGGGTGACAAATAACAGGTTTGTCAAGATCAATATGATGGAGGACAGAGGTTCTGAAAGCAGTTTGAATCAATTATTATGCAAGTATAATATGGTAAGGTTACAGATTCTGATGGGTCATAGGTTTGAATGTAACATTAGAACTTCCCATTTTATTCAGTCCACCTTATTGAAATATACAGTGGTGTGAAAAAGTGTTTGCCCCCTTCCTGATTCCTCATTTCTTTGTATGTTTGTCACACTTAAATGTTTCAGATCATCAAACAAATTTAAATAATAGACAAAGACAACACAAAATGCAGTTTTTAAATGAAGGTGTTTATTATTAAGGGAAAAAAATCCAAACCTACATGGCCCTGTGTGAAAAAATGATTGCCCCCTAAACTTAAAAACTGCATGGGCCACCCTTAGCAGCAACAACTGCAATCAAGCATTTGTGATAACTGGCAATGAGTCTTTTACAGCGCTGTGGAGGAATTTTGGCCCACTCAACTTTGCAGAATTGTTGTAATTCAGCCACATTGGACGGTTTTCGAGCATGAACCGCCTTTTTAAGGTCATGCCACAGCATTTCAATCAGATTCAGGTCAGGACTTTGACGAGGCCACTCCAAAGTTTTCATTTTGTTTTCCTTAAGCTGTTCAGAGGTGGACTTGCTGGTGTGTTTTGGATCATTGTCCTGCTGCAGAACCCAAGTGCGCTTCAGCTTGAGGTCACAAACAGATGGTCGGACATTCTCCTTCGGGATTTTTTGGTAGACAGCAGAATTCATGGCTCCATTTACCATAGCAAGTCTTCCAGGTCCTGAAGCAGCAAAACAGCCCCAGACCATCACACTAACACCACCATATTTTATTCTTTTTTTTTTTTCTACAATATCTTTATTGAACCTTTTTTTTTTTTTTTTTTTTTTTTTACAAACATGATACAAACAATCAAACACTAACACTAAAGTACTACAAAAAAAATGCACTAAAAACACCAACAACCACCAACAAAATCAAGTCTTCAACAATGCTCCTCTGTTTAGTCTAGACAATCCATTACATAAGTATACATATTATGTTCACCAGTTTGGAATTTACAAGGTCCACACACATCATTCACCTTCTTCTTCAAGAGTTATGTTTAAATTTTTTACATAATCAATAAAAGGTCTCCATATATTCTCACACACAATTTCCTTTGATTTCAGTATATATGTTATTCTTTCTAATGGAAGGTTTGTTAACATCTGTCTTAACCACTGAGTCACATCTGGTCTATGAGTCTTTTTCCATAATAGTGCAATACATTTTTTGGCATTAAGCAAACTGAGGTCTATGAATGTTCTTTCACTTTTATTAAAATTATGCTTTTCTGGGTACAGACCCAACAAAAACAGTTTAGGATTCAATATGATTTGTTTTGAGATTATTTTTTCAATTGTTACCCTCACCTCTTCCCAAAACATTCTTATTAATCTACATTCCCATACACAATGAAACAGGGTTCCTTTACTTTCCATGCATTTTGTGCATGTATCTGGTATATTTTTGTTATATCTATTTAACTCCTCTGGTGTAACATACATCCGCATTAACCATTTGAAATGTATCAATTTAAGACGTACATTTAATGATTTGGTTTGAGCTTCTGTACAAGCCAATTCCCATTGTTCCTCTGAAATTTCAGTTTGCAGATCTTCTTTCCAGTAGTTTAATCTTTTCAGTGAATTTTCGCTTGAAGATAGTGTCAATGAGTTATAAAACTCTGAAATAATACCCTTTCTTTTACTATCTTTCATCAACATTTTTTCCAAGGATGAATAAATAGGTCGAGTGAGAGCTTTATTTTGATTTGATCGAATAAAGTTTCTAAGTTGAAGATATTTAATAAAATGTGTTCTATTAAGATTAAATTTGATCCTCAGCTCTTCAAAAGACATTATGTTATCTGCACATGGCAAATATAAATCCTGAATCTTTTGTATCCCTTTTAAATTCCATACTTTAAATACAGCGTCCGCTCTCCCTGGTTTAAAATATTGATTACCCCATATTGGACTAAATTGTGACAATAACTGTGGTTCTTTTAAATAGTTTTTAGCTTCACACCATATTTTGATCATATGCTTTACAAATGGATTTTTAACTTGTTTTTGTAATTTTTTTGCCGAATCTGAGTATATAAATACGGGAAGAGGTAAAGGTAAATTGTATGATTCCATTTCAGTCCAGTGAGGAAGATCATTTAATGAAAAATAATATGTCATAGATCTCAGTTGTGCCGACCAATAATACAACATAAAATTTGGACATTTCAGACCCCCACGATCAAATGGTAAATATAATAAAGACAGACGTAATCTAGCCCTCCTGTTGTTCCATATAAATTCCACTAACTTTTTTTTAATTCTTGAGAATAAATCTAAAGGTGGTGGTAAGGGAATGTATTGAAATAAAGTATTTTAGGTAAAATATTACTTTTAAGTATATTGATTCTCCCTATCATCGACATTGGTAGTGACATCCATCTCTGAAGTAACTCACTGATATCTGTCATTAAGGCTTCATAGTTGACACTGGCGACTGATTCTAGCTTAGGCACAATTTGAATTCCTAAATATTTAAACTGATTTACAACATTAAATTGATTTGCCTCAGGGTCTGGGTAATTTCTCTGGGTCTCATTTAGCATTAATATTGAAGATTTAGTTTTATTTATTTTATATCCTGATATTTCCCCAAAATTCTTTATTAAATTCAACAAGGTTGGAATTGATTTTTTTAGATTCGACAAACAAAATTATGTCATTGGCGTACAGGGAGATTTTATGTTCTGTTGGTCCAACTTTAATTCCATATATTTGTGAATGTAAACGTATCGCCATCGCTAAAGGTTCAATTGCCATAGTAAACAGTAAAGGTGAAAGTGGACAGCCTTGTCGACATCCTCTATTGATTTTTATTGATTTTGAAATATTGTTATTTGTTAGGATTTCTGCTGTAGCATTATTGTGCATTATCTGAACCCATTTTATGAAATTATTTCCAAGTCCAAACCTTTGTAAGACTTCAAAAAGAAAGGGCCATTCAACTCTGTCAAAGGCCTTTTCGGCGTCCAGTGATAGGAGAGCTGTATCCGGTGCTTCTTTATTAAAATAAATAATATTAAATAGTCTTCTTACATTATGGAAGCCTTGTCTTCCCTTTATAAAGCCATTCTGATCTCGATTAATAATATTTGGTAAAATTTCTTGTATTCGTCTTGCTAAAATTTTACAGATTATCTTAAGGTCGGCATTTAATAGGCTTATTGGTCTCATATTTTCACATTTATTAGAGGGCTTACCTGGTTTTGGCAGCAGTATAATTAAGGCATTATTCATGTATGATGGTAAATTATTATTTTGAAATGCTTCTAAAACCATTTCCAAAAAAGGTTTTATTAATTTATTCTTGAATTTTTTATAAAGGTCAACTGGAAGACCATCTGGTCCTGCACTTTTTCCTGATTTCATATTATCAATGGCTAGCCCAACTTCTTCTTGACTAATTTTAGACTCCAATATCTCCCTGTTTTCATTTGGAATACACGGTATAGATAGTTCGTTCAAAAACCCATTTAGTTTTATTAAATCAGATTCATTTTTGGTATCATATAATTTTTCATAGTAATCTCTAAAGGCTCTGTTAATTTCTAAAGGATCTATAACTACCTGTCCGTTACTTATAATACTGGTAATTGGCGTTCTAAATTCTAATTGTTTAATCTGCCATGCCAATAATTTTCCTGATTTTTCACCTTGTTCATAAAAAGATTGTTTCAATCTTAGAAGACTCGAGGCAGCTCTATTCGCTGATTTTTTGTCGTATTCAGCTCTCAAAATCAGTAATTCATTCTCCAACCTTGGATCACTTCCTGCATACACTTTTTCCTGAAGACTTTTTTTTTTTTTCCACAATATCTTTATTGAACCTTTTTTTTTTTTTTTAACAAACATGATACAAACAATCAAACACTAACACTAAAGTACTACCAAAAAAAAATGCACTAAAAACACCAACAACCACCAACAAAATCAAGTCTTCAACAATGCTCCTCTGTTTAGTCTAGACAATCCAATACATAAGTATACATATTATGTTCACCAGTTTGGAATTTACAAGGTCCACACACATCATTCACCTTCTTCTTCAAGAGTTATGTTTAAATTTTTTACATAATCAATAAAAGGTCTCCATATATTCTCAAACACAATTTCCTTTGATTTCAGTATATATGTTATTCTTTCTAATGGAAGGTTTGTTAACATCTGTCTTAACCACTGAGTCACATCTGGTCTATGAGTCTTTTTCCATAATAGTGCAATACATTTTTTGGCATTGAGCAAACTGAGGTCTATGAATGTTCTTTCACTTTTATTAAAATTATGCTTTTCTGGGTACAGACCCAACAAAAACAGTTTAGGATTCAATATGATTTGTTTTGAGATTATTTTTTCAATTGTTACCCTCACCTCTTCCCAAAATATTCTTATTAATCTACATTCCCATAAACAATGAAATAGGGTTCCTTTACTTTCCATGCATTTTGTGCATGTATCTGGTATATTTTTGTTATATCTATTTAACTCCTCCGGTGTAACATACATCCGCATTAACCATTTGAAATGTATCAATTTAAGGCGTACATTTATTGATTTGGTTTGAGCTTCTGTACAAGCCAATTCCCATTGTTCCTCTGAAATTTCAGTTTGCAGATCTTCTTTCCAGTAGTTTAATCTTTTCAGTGAATTTTCACTTGAAGATAGTGTCAATGAGTTATAAAACTCTGAAATAATACCCTTTCTTTTACTATCTTTCATCATCATTTTTTCCAAGGATGAGTAAATAGGTTGAGTGAGAGCTTTATTTTGATTTGATCGAATAAAGTTTCTAAGTTGAAGATATTTAAAAAAAATGTGTTCTATTGAGATTAAATTTGATCCTCAGCTCTTCAAAAGACATTATGTTATCTGCACATGGCAAATATAAATCCTGAATCTTTTGTATCCCTTTTAAATTCCATACTTTAAATACAGCGTCCGCTCTCCCTGGTTTAAAATATTGATTACCCCATATTGGACTAAATTGTGACAATAACTAACTAACTAACTACTAACTAACCTGCACTTATATAGCGCTTACTGTGGTTCTTTTAAATAGTTTTTAGCTTCACACCATATTTTGATCATATGCTTTACAAATGGATTTTTAACTTGTTTTTGTAATTTTTTTGCCGAATCTGAGTATATGAATATGGGAAGAGGTAAAGGTAAATTGTATGATTCCATTTCAGTCCAGTGAGGGAGATCATTTGATGAAAAATAATATGTCATAGACCTCAGTTGTGCCGACCAATAATACAACATAAAATTTGGACATTTCAGACCTCCACGATCAAATGGTAAATATAATAAAGACAGACGTAATCTAGCCCTCCTGTTGTTCCATATAAATTCCACTAACTTTTTTTTTATTCTTGAGAATAGATCTAAAGGTGGTGATAAGGGAATGTATTGAAATAAATAAAGTATTTTAGGTAAAATATTACTTTTAAGTATATTGATTCTCCCGATCATCGACATTGGTAGTGACATCCATCTCTGAGTTAACTCATTGATATCTGACATTAAGGCTTCATAGTTGACACTGGCGACTGATTCTAGCTTAGGCACAATTTGGATTCCTAAATATTTAAACTGATTTACAACATTGAATTGATTTACCTCAGGGGCTGGGTAATTTCTCTGGGTCTCATTTAGCATTAATATTGAAGATTTAGTTTTATTTATTTTATATCCTGATATTTCCCCAAAATTCTTTATTAAATTCAACAAGGTTGGAATTGATTTTTTTAGATTCGACATAAACAAAATTATGTCATCGGCGTACAGGGAGATTTTATGTTCTGTTGGTCCAACTTTAATTCCATATATTTGTGAATGTAAACGTATCACTATCGCTAAAGGTTCAATTGCCATAGTAAACAGTAAAGGTGAAAGTGGACAGCCTTGTCGACATCCTCTATTGATTTTTATTGGTTTTGAAATATTGTTATTTGTTAGGATTTCTGCTGTAGCATTATTGTACATTATTTGAACCCATTTTATGAAATTATTTCCAAGTCCAAACCTTTGTAGGACTTCAAAAAGAAAGGGCCATTCAACTCTATCAAAGGCCTTTTCGGCGTCCAGTGATAGGAGAGCTGTATCCGGTGCTTCTTTATTAAAATAAATAATATTAAATAGTCTTCTTACATTATGGAAGCCTTGTCTACCCTTTATAAAGCCATTCTGATCTCGGTTAATAATATTTGGTAAAATTTCTTGTATTCGTCTTGCTAAAATTTTACAGATTATCTTAAGGTCGGCGTTTAATAGGCTTATTGGTCTCATATTTTCACATTTATTAGAGGGCTTACCTGGTTTTGGCAGCAGTATAATTAAGGCATTATTTATGTATGATGGTAAATTATTATTTTGAAATGCTTCTAAAACCATTTCCAAAAAAGGTTTTATTAATTTATTCTTAAATTTTTTATAAAGGTCAACTGGAAGACCATCTGGTCCTGCACTTTTTCCTGATTTCATATTATCAATGGCTAGCCCAACTTCTTCTTGACTAATTTTAGACTCCAATATCTCCCTGTTTTCATTTGGAATACACGGTATAGATAGTTCGTTCAAAAACCCATTTAGTTTTGTTAAATCAGATTCATTTTTGGTATCATATAATTTTTCATAGTAATCTCTAAAGGCTCTGTTAATTTCTAAAGGATCTATAACTACCTGTCCCTTACCTATAATACTGGTAATTGGTGTTTTAATTTCTAATTGTTTAATCTGCCATGCTAATAATTTTCCTGATTTTTCACCTTGTTCATAAAAAGATTGTTTCAATCTTAGAAGACTCGAGGCAGCTCTATTCGCTGATTTTTTGTCGTATTCAGCTCTCAAAATCAGTAATTCATTCTCCAACCTTGGGTCACTTCCTGCATACACTTTTTCCTGAAGACTTTTTATTTTATGTTCCAATTTAGCTCTCTCCTCTCGAGTCTTCTTAGATTTTGATCCTGTATAACTAATAATATGTCCCCTAATAAAAGCTTTGAAAGCCTCCCACTTTACACATGCTGATGTTTGTGTAGTATTGATGTCAAAGAACTCGTCTATCTGTTTTTCTATATACTTGACAAATTCCTCATCCTGAAGCCATTTATGCTGAAATTGCCATCTACCTGATTCCTTTGTCAATTTTTTATCTACATATATTAGACAACAGGGTGCATGATCAGAGATCACGATGTTATCATAAAAGCAGTTTTGAATCTTGGACTTTAATTCTGTGGAAATCAAAAAATAATCAATACGTGAGAATGTCTTGTAGGTACTGGAATAACAAGAATAGGCTTTAACTTGTGGTTTCATTTCTCTCCATATATCTAACAATCTCAATTCTTTCATAAAATGATTAATAGTCATCCTACATCCAATGTGCGTGCAATCCAGTCCTGTTGATCTATCTATACCTGGATTCAATGTACAATTAAAATCCCCTGCTATTATATGTTGCCCTGTAAGTGATGATAAGATAAGAAATAAATTAGCAAAGAACTTTTGATCATCTATATTGGGACCATATAAGCTCACAAGATTTATATTTTCTAATAGCAAAGAACCTTGAATGATTACATATCTTCCAAATTTGTCTCCAATTACATTTTTCACTTGAAAAGGAACTGATTTATGTATGAGAGTCATAACTCCCCTGGCCCGGGATGAGAATGATGAGGTGAAGACACTTCCTTGCCATCTACTCCTAATTCTTTTTATATCCTCCTCTATTAAATGAGTTTCTTGTAAAAACACAATTTTTGAACCCATGTCTTTTATTTTATTCATAACTTGTTTAAGTTTTTTTAAATTTTGTAGACCTCTGCAATTCCATGAAGTTAAATTAAGATTAACACTTTGGTTTATGATCAATAGAGAGTTTGGGATTACCTTGCAGTGTAAACATGCTCATACAGAGAAGCAAAAACATGAGTGGTTGAACATTCATCCTACAAACTACACACAAACAAATTTCCCCTTCCCACACTTGTGGCAAACCCCCCAAAATCAAAAGAAAAATTCCGTCTCCCGATATAGCCATCGACCGCTCCACACCCACGGGGAACAGCCTAAGCCACTCCTTCTTCATCCTCCCAATCACCCTAACTCTACTGCTTTTAATGACGTAACATTAACTCTCCTCTGTAGTTTTCCAACTTAACTCCAAAATTTTTAACAACTTTGTACATCATAGTTTTTTTTTTGTTTGTTTTGTTTTTGTTTTTTTTTTAATATATAATACAATCTATATTTTGTAAACTTACTATTTACTTCAAGTCAGTCAGATGCCTGTGCAAATGCTTAATTATTCTACCTTATATTTTGTTCATGCTTAGCTCCCACCAGTCTCTTCTTCTTCTTTGATCTTCTTGATGAACTCCTGCGCCTCCTCTGGGGTCTTGAAGATGTGGGTTCTGCCCTCATACGTGGTCAGCAGTCTCGCAGGATAGATTACACCATGACGAATCCCAAGGTTGCGCAGCTCCTTACGTATGGGATCAAACTGCTTCCTCAATTGTTGGATTCCTGTGGCCAAATCTGGGTAGAACCGCACCTGCTGGTCCTGGTGTTTAATCTCTCCTTTAGCTCGTGCAGCGTTGAAGATCTTCATCCTGTCTCTGTTGCTAAGAAACTTCATAATTAAGGTCCTCGGCGGTCCCTTATCTCTCCGTGGGCCAATACGATGTGCTTTTTCCAGAACCACTGCTGATTGCAACTCCTCGCTGCCCAGCACCTCCGGAATCCACTTTTCCAGAAAGGAACATACGTCCCGACCTTCTGATTCCTCTGGAAGACCCACCAGCCTCAAGTTATTCTGTCTCGACCGAGATTCCAAATCCAAAATATTATTTTCCAGAGATTTTTTTTTTTTTCCAAAGTGTGCACCTTTAATTGAAGACGGGTGACGTCATCTTCAGCACTAGCGAGACGGAGCTCCATCTGCGCCGTTCGTTCTACGCAGTCACCCAATTCCTTTCTTATTCCTTCCAACGCTGTCATAATCCCATCAAATCTAGAGGAAAAGTCCGCTCTCATTGAACTCATGGCAGCCATCAGCGCATCTGCGCCATTCCCCGCAGACATCGCACCGTTGCCAGCCTCCTCCGCCATATATGGAGTTTTATTTGCTGCGTCACAGACCTGAAAGTCTGTTAATTTGGACTGTTTCGGCAGCTCGCTTTTTCCTTTACCTGGTTTTCCAGCCTTAGGCTTCGCCGACATATCCTCGCCCAGACGCTGGGATACGTTCTGTCCCAAATGAGAGAGTTATTTGCCGATTTTTTTTCTCCAGGAGCAGAGCAGAGTGAGACACATCCGTCCTACGTGGCAACCATAACCGGAAGTCCCAAGACTTTTTATTTTATGTTCCAATTTGGCTCTCTCCTCTCGAGTCTTCTTAGATTTTGATCCTGTATAACTAATAATATGTCCCCTAATAAAAGCTTTGAAAGCCTCCCACTTTACACATGCTGATGTTTGTGTAGTATTGATGTCAAAGAACTCGTCTATCTGTTTTTCTATATACTTGACAAATTCCTCATCCTGAAGCCATTTATGCTGAAATTGCCATCTACCTGATTCCTTTGTCAATTTTTTATCTACATATATTAGACAGCAGGGTGCATGATCAGAGATCACAATGTTATCATAAAAGCAGTTTTGAATCTTGGACCTTAATTCTGTGGAAATCAAAAAATAATCAATACGTGAGAATGTCTTGTAGGTACTGGAATAACAAGAATAGGCTTTAACTTGTGGTTTCATTTCTCTCCATATATCTAACAATCTCAATTCTTTCATAAAATGATTAATAGTCATCCTACATCCATTGTGCGTACAATCCAGTCCTGTTGATCTATCTATACCTGGATTCAATGTACAATTAAAATCCCCTGCTATTATATGTTGCCCTGTAAGTGATGATAAGATAAGAAATAAATTAGCAAAGAACTTTTGATCATCTATATTGGGACCATATAAGTTCACAAGATTTATATTTTCTAATAGCAAAGAACCTTGAATGATTACATATCTTCCATATTTGTCTCCAATTACATTTTTCACTTGAAAAGGGACTGATTTATGTATGAGAGTCATAACTCCCCTGGCCCGGGATGAAAATGATGAGGTGAAGACACTTCCTTGCCATCTACTCCTAATTCTTTTTATATCCTCCTCTATTAGATGAGTTTCTTGTAAAAACACAATTTTTGAACCCATGTCTTTTATTTTATTCATAACTTGTTTAAGTTTTTTTAAATTTTGTAGACCTCTGCAATTCCATGAAGTTAAATTAAGATTAACGCCTTGGTTTATGATCAATAGAGAGTTTGGGATTACCTTGCAGTGTAAACATGCTCATACAGAGAAGCAAAAACATGAGTGGTTGAACATTCATCCTACAAACTACACACAAACAAATTCCCCCTTCCCACACTTGTGGCAAACCCCCCAAAATCAAAAGAAAAATTCTGTCTCCCGATATAGCCATCGACCGTTCCACATCCACGGGGAACAGCCTAAGCCACTCCTTCTTCATCCTCCCAATCACCCTAACTCTACTGCTTTAATGACGTAACATTAACTCTCCTCTGTAGTTTTCCAACTTAACTCCAAAATTTTTAGCAACTTTGTACATCATAGTTTTTTTTTGTTTGTTTTTTGTTTTGTTTTTTTTTAATATATAATACAATCTATATTTTGTAAACTTGCTATTTACTTCAAGTCAGTCAGATGCCTGTGCAAATGCTTAATTATTCTACCTTATATTTTGTTCATGCTTAGCTCCCACCAGTCTCTTCTTCTTCTTTGATCTTCTTGATGAACTCCTGCGCTTCCTCTGGGGTCTTGAAGATGTGGGTTCTGCCCTCATACGTGGTCAACAGTCTCGCAGGATAGATTACACCATGACGAATCCCAAGATTGCGCAGCTCCTTACGTACGGGATCAAACTGCTTCCTCAATTGTTGGATTCCTGTGGCCAAATCTGGGTAGAACCGCACCTGCTGATCCTGGTGTTTAATCTCTCCTTTAGCTCGTGCAGCGTTGAAGATCTTCATCCTGTCTCTGTTGCTGAGAAACTTCATAATTAAGGTCCTCGGCGGTCCCTCATCTCTCCGTGGGCCTATACGGTGTGCATTTTCCAGAATCACTGCTGATTGCAACTCCGCGCTGCCCAGCGCCTCCGGAATCCACTTTTCCAGAAAGGAACATGCGTCCCGACCTTCGGATTCCTCCGGAAGACCCACCAGCCTCAAGTTGTTCCGTCTCGACCGAGATTCCAAATCCAGAATATTATCTTCCAGACATTTATTTTTTTTTTCCAAAGTGCGCACCTTTAATTGAAGACGGGTGACGTCATCTTCAGCACTAGAGAGACGGAGCTCCATCTGCGCCATTCGTTCTACACAGTCACCCAATTCCTTTCTCATTCCTTCCAACGCTGCCATAATCCCATCAAATCTAGAGGAAAAGTCCGCTCTCATTGAATTCATGGCAGCCATCAGCGCATCTGCACCGCTCCCCGCAGACATCGCACCGTTGCCAGCCTCCTCCGCCATATATGGAATTTTATTTGCTGCGTCACAGACCTGAAAGTCCGTTAATTTGGACTGTTTCGGCGGCTCGCTTTTTCCTCTACCTGGTTATCCTCGCCCAAACGCTGGGATACGTTCTGTCCCAAATGAGAGAGTTATTTGCCGATTTTTTTTCTCCAGGAGCAGAGCAGAGTGAGACACGTCCGTCTTACGTGGCAGCCATAACCGGACGTCCACCATATTTTATTCTTGGTATGATGTTCCTTTTCTGAAATGCTGTGTTACTTTTACACCGGATGTAATGGGACACACACCTTACAGAAAGTTCTTTTGTCTCGTCAGTCCACACAGTATTTTCTCCAAAGTCTTGGGGATCATCAAGATGTTTTCTGGCAAAACTGAGACGAGCCTTTATGTTCTTTTTGTTCAGCAGTGGTTTTCATCTTGGAACTCTGCCATGCAGGCCATTTTTGCCCAGTCTCTTTCTGATGGTGGTGTCATAAACACTGACCTTAACTGAGGCAAGTGAGGCCTGCAGTTCTTTGGATGTTGTTGTGGGTTTTTTTGGGACTTCTCTGATGAGTCGTCGCTGTGCTCTTGGGGTAATTTTGGTCGGCCAGCCACTCCTGGGAAGGTTCAACACAGTTCCATGTTTTTGCCATTTGTGGATAATGGCTCTCACTGTGGTTCGCTGGAGTCCCAAAGCTTTTGAAATGGCTTTATAACCTTTTTCAGACTGATACATCTCAATTACTTTGTTTCTCATTTGTTCCTCAATTTCTTTGGATCGAAGCATGATGTCTAGCTTTTGAGGATCTTTTGGTTTACTTCACTTTATTAGGCAGGTCCTATTTAAGCGATTTCTTGATTGAGAACAGGTGTGGCAGTAATCAGGTCTGGGTCTGGCTAGAGAAATTGAACTTTGTTTTCCAAATATGTGATAAACCACAGTTAATTTAAGTTTTAACGGGGGGGGGGCACTTTTTCACACAGGGCCATGTAGGTTTGGATATCTACACCTTCATTTAAAAACTGCATTTTGTGTTTATTTGTGTTATCTTTGTCTAATATTTCAGGTCTGTGGTGGACCACTCCCAGTTACACGGGGTGAGACTGGACATCCTGGCAGATAAGCACATCTGTCGCAAGGTCTGTGGTGGACTTTTGCCAGTCGGTGCATTGTGACATGCACTACACAAAGAGCAGAGATAAACAAACCTATCATCTGGTCAGTCACTGCAACAGATACTGGAGTCAGTTTGTCTTGGCCTGTCCTTGCTGCTGATAATACCTCTATCTGCCAAGAATGTGCCGCTAGTCCAGCAAAAGCTAGCGGTACTCAAATACTTTGCAAGCAGTTTCATGAAATGGTCAGTCAGAAAGCAACTCATACCGGCTCGGACGTTGCCTGGGTTTGCAGGGTCGGGAGTTCCCAGCGGCAGAGGGCAGGGGACAGAGCTGCGTAGAGGAATCTGATCAGACCTAAATGAAACAGTCATTGTCGCCCGTGACAGACTGCTATGATGATGGTGATGTCTAATATTTAAATTTGTTTGATGAGCTGAAACGTTTAAGTGTGACAAACATACAAAAAAAATGAGAAATCAGGAAGGGGCAAACACTTTTTCACACCACTGTACATCAGATTGAATTTTTTAGCGTAATGTGGCATTCTGCAGACCTATGAAAGCCCTTTTTCACACAGTGTGCTAAAGAGTGCATTTCAGTTTTTTTGCATGGTGGTGTGGATAGCTGAGCACATGCAATTATTGAATCAGTTTGTACCACCTGAAAACTCCACGCCATTTACCTGTAATCTAATGCCCTAAAATAAGGTGTTTTTAAGGATTTGTTCTGTATGCGTGTACCAAAGTTTGCCAGATGATACGGAAAGTCCACCTCTTTTTGTGGGTCTTGGTCTAGTAGTTTTGGAGCAGACCCTGATCACACCAGATGAAACAAATTGGACCGGGGGGGGGCGGGGGACTAGAGATCAACTGAGATGGACAGTAGGTAGATGGACATGCAGGCAGGTAGGTGTGAAAGCCCCCTTTGGTTTGCTAGAATATTACTAGAATTTTGACATTTGGGGCCAGAAAAGCCTTTGTTGACACTCACTTTCTCCTGAATATAGGCCACCATGTCAGGAAAGGATGGCATTGGTTTTGATCCCTCCTTCTCTGAACTCTTGGTGGCAACAGCTCGCAGCACCTTCTGGGCCTCCACTGAAACTTCCTCCCTCCTAAAATGCACACACACACACACACACACACACACACACACACACACACACACACACACACACACACACACAAAAACTGTACCTGCTTACTTTATCTTATTCCAGTAGTGGTCAGTACACCACCTTCTTATTTTTATTGTGAATTACTTATGATGCTGTGTCTCTGAAACTTACGGATCACCAGCAGCCAGTAGCAGCAGGTATCTTGATGGCACATGATCAGAAGCAAAAACTGTGCTGGCAAACTTCATAGCCACCTGACGAACTTGCACCTCCGGCTGTCAAAAGAAAAATGTGATCTGCCACGTCTGGTTCCCAAAGCAAACAAAACAAGTGCTTGCCTTATATTAACCAATATCTAGTATGTCCCTTACCTTGACAATGTATGCAGCCACCAGGGCCTCCATTAGGTTCAGCAGTGCCCCCTGTAGGTTAGCATAAGCACTGACCATCATAGATAAAGCCTCCTGAATAGCAAGGCGAACATCAGGTTCCTCCTAAAGAAGGTAAAACAATTTTTTTTTTTAATATAAATATAAAACTGTTTTTTTACAGACATCTGTTGTCCATTATGGAGCTTTAAGTACAAGGTCTTCAATATGCCTTTATTAATGCTACCTTGCACATGGCCTCAAAAAACTGCTGCACAAGGGCTATGTCCTTTGTGAAGAGCTGTGGCATGCGGCTAAGAAAGAGAAGATAAAGATAATAAAAATGTTAAAAGTTAAAAATCACTTTTTAAGCTGAAAAAAAAAAAAACATTCAAGATTACACTGTACCTTGATAATTTTCCAACCGCAGAATAGGCAACACATAGCAACTTGGGATCCTGCAAGGAGTAAGGTTGTTTAGTAGATATAAAACTGAACTGTAAGAAGAGCAGCTTACAGGAGTGAAGCCATTAGTGTTTTACCTCTTTGTATTCATTGATGAGCTTTGTAAGACCATTGAGCAGCATTAGTCCTAAAGGTTTATTAGTGTCAGGGCATCTGAAAAAAATGGGAAAAAAACACAATATTTTCAAAACAGACACATTGCCTTGACTGTTAGGGCCCCTTTCCACAGCATGGAGATCGATGAGAGACTGGGCCAATTTTTGGCCTTTGGGATCATTTGGGAGATCCTTGTGTGTTTGGGACTGACTCAAACCTGTAAGAAGACCGTGGTGACCGGAGACTACTGAAGATCACTGCTAGATCAAAAATTGGCCAGATCTCGTAACAATCTCTCAATGATCTCCACCCCAGTGTAAAGAAGGTATTAGATAATTTAGTTGTCTTACACCATGCAGATGTGATGCACAAATTGTAAGGTTAGCGACAACAGTTTGTTGTTGGTGTTGGCTCCAAACAGACCGTCATAGACAACCTACAGAATAAAGAAAATGGGGCTCATTTCATTCCATAATCATAAGAATGTTATTAACTGATATGAAGTTGTGGGTTTATTTGCATATTGTCCTACTACAACTGTTATACAAGTTTTTAATAAATGTATCCACAAGCCATAAACAATCATACCTGAATGTTAGCTGGAAAGCACTCTGCTGCCAGACGTGATCTCAAGAGATGTGGAAGGATCTTCAGCTTGACTCTTGTGCTTACTGGTTCATGTTTCAGCTCTTGCTTAACACCAGCACCACCCTACAGTAGAAACAGAACAGAATTATATATCCATCCTACATCTTTTAACTTATTCAACTCTGGGTCGCAGGGCTGATGGGGTCATTTCCAGCTGACGGAGGCTGCACGCTGGACAAGTCATAGGCTCAGCATAGACAAACACAAAGACTAACACTTGCCTGTGGGAGTAAAATGAAGTACTAGAAGTAAACCCACTGAACTCAACCAAAGAAAGATCTCTGTCAGCCAGTAGATTTAAAACAAGAACCACAGCCATTTTTCCACAGCAAAGTACCTGGAGCTTTTAAGTAGAACTATCCTTAGAGGAACTCCTTATTATGCTTCCACCAAAACAAAGAGCTGGTTAATAACATAACTGCATAAGGATGGTAGCATACTGACATAATGCAGTCTGTAAAAAAAAAAAAAACCTGAGCAAGATGGGGGAGAACGTTTTTGCATGTTTTAACACTTTACTAATAATTACGGAATTGGACTCAGCTGTATGACATCAAAATATGCTTTTGAAAAAACAAGAAGACAGAGCACTTTGAGATATTTCATGAGACACACAACATTACAACAGCAAACCAGACTCAGAAGCACCAATATGCAAATGGGGGGGGGCACATTAAATACTTTTATTTTTGTGTAAAGAAGCAATGATTACTATGACTCCTACCCAAATAATGTCTGTGAAGCACAAGCGGTCACTCATATAGTGGAAGGCTTCAGTATCATTCGAGAGTGCCTACTCTCAAGTGGAAAGTATAAAATGGCTCCTGGCAAAAGAATTTTCTGGAACTAAAGCTAGAACTAGATCTCTGAATGGGAATTGGAACAAAATACAACTACCACTGGACAATCCTTGACTGGTCCTCCAAAAGCTCCCGCAGTGGAAAAATGACTCAAGACAAACAGCCCTAATCACTGCAGCTCCCAGGATTATACACCAAATATAATGAAATACGTTACACACCTTTGTTTTTAGTGGAACGTCTCCCAGATACACTTTGAACATCTTGTTGATAATCAAAGGACTGTTCCAGTCGATGATGCTGGAATATATTTCAAAAGTAAATTAGTACCATTTCATATATCAGGATTCAGTTCTTGCAACATTTAGTTCAATAGATAAACCTCTGCCTTTGACTGTCGTCTGATCAACACAGCATCAGATTCCCATGATCCTTCCTGCAGGTAGTGAGCTCACTGCAGGAAAGATTATGTGGGTCCTTGATAAATGAAAGAACCTTGCAAGCTCACATACCCCATGCATCTGCATATCTGCAGTCCCTAATGAGAACTGATCAACATAAAATGGCCAGGGGAAAAATTATTTCTCTCACCAAGAATGGAACCCCTCATTTGAGTCAAAGTTTCTGCACAAATAGGAAGTCAATCCAAAATGTAGTAGCTATACAGGTGACAACATAAAATGGAGTGAAAACATACAAAGCCCCCTCCCAAAAAGGACCCCCTCATTAGATGTATAAGTTGGAAGTGAATCCAATCAGAAATGTAGAAACTATAGTAGTGACAACAGAAAACCACCCCTCCTCAAAATAAATAGAAGCCCTCATTAGGTGTGAACATTGTGTCCAAGGTATTGATGAGTTTAAGCTTCTGTACAAATCTGAAGTCAATCTGATCAGAAATGTAAGGGCTAGAGTGGTGACGTGTCAAATGAACGGACAGACAGATTAAAAACATTACACCCTACGCAACTTTTTTGAGTGGGATTTGAACAATAATAATCAAGGAATAAACTCTAAATCACAAAGCAAATGTTTCCTGACTGACTGCTGTGCTGGAAAGTGCTCTGGGGAACTCCAACATCTATGAGGGCAACAATAGTGAAACCTGGTGGGGTGTGAATCAGACAGCAGCCTGCCTGATCTGAACCTGTGCTAACCAGTTTGTCTATAACAAACACCAGTTCCAAGTAGAAGATCTGACAGCTGGTGTGTTGCACACAAAAACCATGCACAATGCCAACTGCCTGGCCTACCTCTGTTTGCTCTTCAGCTCCAAATCAGCTGCAGTTGCCACGCTGTGTCTAGTGTCGCTGGATGCCACCACCAGATGAACCACCGTTTCTACTTCTGGGACTTGCTTTGCTTCAATGAACTTCACTATGCCCAGCTTACACTACAGGAAAGAGTGAACAAAATAGTCTCACATTAAACTGCGCATTTTAAGAAACACACTAAGTTGTTCCCCCTATTTACATTTAAATTACTATGGAGGCCTTACAGTGGTTTAGACATCAAATTAAATTTGTACCGAGAGCTCACTGAGTAACGTGTTATCTTATTATTTTATACTATACCGTCGAAAATCAAAGAGTAAACTAAATCATAAAATGAAGGAGTTTTGTCACTTAAGATTAAGGCTAGTACCTGTTCTAGCTGCTCCGCATTCCACTGAGCTTCTCCAATCACCCTCTTTGCAGCATAGACACTCATCCCTGGAGGAGGCTGGGGGAGGCCCTGACTACTTGCAGCCACAGTCCCATCAGCAGAACCTCCATGAGTGGAGGAGGGAGCCGGGCGGGTTGGAGATTCATTCAACACAAAGCTAGAAAGGTCAGAGACAGACCAGTTAATATTCAACGAAACAAAAAATGTTTTAATCAAACCCCACTAACCTCAGTTTTACTAGAGGAAGGCAATAAAATAGTGCCAGTAGGGCAGGGCAATGTGAACTCAGATCAACATCCTGATTAATTAAAACTTTTCTTGGTTTCTACAATTCTAACAATTTTTCTAACTGTAATTTTTAATGTATGCATTCATTCCTTCATTTAGGGAGGTACACAGACATATGCCAATAAATGACTGTTTTAATAAAGAGAAATTTATAAAAATTATTATTTCAGTTTTACTTTGTTTTTCATCCATCAGAAAGAGACTTAAATTTATGATTGAAAAGCTTCTTATTTATTGTGAGAGCTTGACTTATTTTTAAAGTTTTTTCTGCTGCAGTCAGCTCAGTGGAGCAACTTTGACTTAAAACCACACAATCAGTGCATAACTTTTTTTATTTCATAAGAAGCTGAAGCAACTATCACTAACACAGCTCTACATCACTTCAACTCATTTTCTGCTACTTTAATATTTACAAATGCTTTTAGCATGATGAATCCCAGGGAAATGAGAAGTGAACCAAATTGCTGCTGCTCGTCTTTGCGCAGAGACTCATTAAATATCAGCTTGTACCAGATCACCGCTCGGTTATTCACTGTCATTAAGCGCTATTATTTCATACTGAGTTTAATAAAGTATCTATTTGGTGCACATACAGTGGTATGAAAAAGTGTTTGCCCCCTTCCTGATTCCTCATTTCTTCGTATGTTTGTCACACTTAAATGTTTCAGATCATCAACCAAATTTAAATATTAAACAAAGATAACACAAGTAAACACAAAATGCAGTTTTTAAATGAAGGTGTTTATTATTAAGGGGGGAAAAAATCCAAACCTACATAAACCTAATAACTGGTTGGGCCACCCTTAGCAGCAACAACTGCAATCAAGCATTTGTGATAACTTGCAATGAGTCTTTTACAGCGCTGTGGAGGAATTTTGGCCCACTTTTGTCTCGTCAGTCCACACAGTATTTTCTCAAAAGTCTTGGGATCATCAAGATGTTTTCTGGCAAAAAAGAGATGAGCCTTTATCTTCTTTTTGCTCAGCAGTGGTTTTCGTCTTGGAACTCTGCCATGCAGGCCATTTTTGCCCAGTCTCTTTCTGATGGTGGAGTCATGAACACTGACCTTGACTGAGGCAAGCGAGGCCTGTAGTTCTTTGGATGTTGTTGTGGGGTCTTTTGTGACCTCTTGGATGAGTCGTTGCTGCGCTCTTGGAGTAATTTTGGTCAGTCAGACACTCCTGGGAAGGTTCACCACTGTTCCATGTTTTCGCCATTTGTGGATAATGGCTTTCACTGTGGTTCACTGGAGTCCCAAAGTTTTAGAAAAGGCAAGAAAATTGAACTCAGCTTTCCAAAGATGTGATAAACCACAGTTAATTTATGTTTCCACGAGGGGGGGGGGGGGTCACTTTTTCACACAGGCCCATGTAGATTTGGATTTTTTTTACCCTTAATAATAAACACCTTCATTTAAAAACTGCATTTTGTGTTTACTTGTGTTATCTTTGTCTAATATTTAAATTTGTTTGATGATTTGAAACATTTAAGTGTGACAAACATACAAAAAAATGAGAAATCAGGAAGGGGGCAAACACTTTTTCACACCACTGTAGATAAGGGGGCAGTGCATGAACATGCACAGAGTAAAGAAATTGCATAACCGACATGGGCAAAATTATGTCTGTACAAGGGTCTGAATGTTGGTTTCAGGTGTTTTTGGTTAACTGTCCAGCCCTAATTAACTTACCCATAAGCACTTACCCATAAGGCATCAGTAAAACATCCAGCATAAACTCCAGCAACAGGTTCACTGTCTTTGGCCGTTCGGTTAAGTTGAACAGAGAAGCACTCTTAGAAGTGTCTGTAGGATACTTCATATGGTAAAGAGTAGGGATCAGGAGGTGCATCAGGCTAAGAAAAGAAAGACAGTTTCAAGAAAAGTGAACATGGAGAAATGAATTAGTATGGCATTTTTATCTATCGAGCAAATCAGAAATGTTGGGAGTAGATTCACACTATCACCTGTCCTGCTGTGGCTGTGGCTTCCCTTCCATAGCAGTGAGGAGAGTTGGGGCCAGCTCACACTGTTTGCCAACCTCCAGACGGGGATAGCCCATTTTAATGTAGATAATGGTGAAATTCTATTTAAAAAAAAAAATACAACCTTCAATTCAACATTCCCATTAAAATCAATGGACCAATTGGAAATTACACAAAACACCATATTTGTTAAAATGTATTCAATAAAAAGAACCAAACGGTTGATCCTCACATTTACTATGTAAATGAATGATTAATGGTGATCTAAAATCTAATGCCATTCCAGTGTTGTACATTAAATCAAGAATTTTGCAGCACAGTAGATTACAGTAGGCGTTCCAAACTACCAGGCTGCAGACTGGTACAGGGCTGCAACAAAAGAATAAATCTATTTGACTTTAATGACCATCAAAGTCTAGAAGGTGCTTCACTTTGGAAAATATTACCAGATTTGCACAACCATCAGAGCCCACTCTTCCCATGCATGTCTTTCTGTCCATCATATCCATCTGTGCCTCTCAGCAAATACCCATCTGAGTCATGAGCTATAATCCCTGAAAACTACAAAGGACAACAAGCTAGCTAAAATAAGGAAACATTGCATCTGGAAAGTTTCTATGAAAAGGAGAAAAGGCTCAAACCAGTTGTGTGAGATGTAAAAATAGTGACATCCATGAAATCGGCCCATGGTGCAAAAAAGGTTAACACTGCATTTTTCATAGGCTTATCTAAAAGGATGCCATCAGACACACGAAAACTGAAGTCAAAATCCATAGCATTAAATATTCTTTTCCCTAATACCAACAATGCCATATCAAAGTGTTTTTCAACTGGAGTGCCACAAGAGATCGTTTGGGGGAGCCATTGGAAACTGTCAAATGCCACTTTTGAACTACAACTGGCGAGCTGCAGGTGCAGGTTCCATTAGCATAAATTAAACCTCAACAATCCTCCATCGGCTTTTTCAAACTTCAAGGAGACATGGTCTGATCTCCTGCAGAAAACAGTGCATTTCTCTGGTGTACTGGTTCCTGTTCTCACATTGCTGATGTGACATGAACACGCTGTGAGCCTGGAAGTTGCGGATACCAGCTGCTGATTAATTACCATCATTTTTATCATATCAGCACTGAATAGCTTGTAAACAAAGAGCTTTCATATTTACAGGAAAAAACAATGTGTGCATGTGTTTGTGTGCGCACGCTATGGTGCATGTAAAACGGCGCGATGCACTACACTGTGGTAGCACATACACAGTATGATGTCACGACGCTGCAGGGTGTATTAGATGGCTGCCCAGGGCCAGCCGGTCCCTTCCTGCATCTACCTGCTTCCAACCACAGCCTCTTTTGTACCATTTTGCTGTGCTAACCTTAATAAAGCCAACCTCAACATGTGGACATGTCCGCCCTTATTTCCAGAAATAACAATGGTGACGAGGATGACCCACTCAACATCGGAGATGGAGACTTTACTTAGCTCTCCTCTTCCACCATTCCTCGCTCTCCCTGGTGAGCCACCCATCCCCTGGTCCCACTGGTATGAAGCATTTGAAACGTATGTTATTGCTATCGACCTAGAGGAAGCTAGGCTACGAGCTATGATAATTAACAGTCTTGGCAGCAAGGAACAGCATGTACTGCAAACGCTTGCACCTGCGGACACCTACGATGGGTGTGTGACTTTGTTGACTGGACATTTTACCGACAGTCCCATGGTCCGACGAGTTAAGTCATCGACTCCAGCTGGCAGCTTACCTCCACTACTACGTTTTGCCGACACACAGAGTGTAACAGCCCAGAGGCTCAAGTTTCGCCAGTACCAACAGCGAACGGACGAGTCTGCCCAGCAGAACATCGCCGGCCTCTGCTGCTTGGCTAGTGTGTGTGAATTCAGCCACTTGGAAGAAGAGTTGGTGATAGACCAGTTGGTAATGCACACCATAAATTCGAGGCTGCGGGAAAAGCTAATGACAGTGCTGGATGACCTGCCATTGGCAGACGCGGTGGAATTAGCGTCCCCACTAGAGCTAGTGGGCCCCAAGTTAGCATCGCAGCTAGTGGGCCCCAACCCATGCTCCCCACATTCAGCTCCACTGGTACAAGCCGTTGCCACTGCCGCTCAGCCCTTCAACCCCACATCTCTTCACAACAGCTCCGAGGTAGCCGCTGCGGGACAGCAAGGCACCACAGCACGCTGACCCAGCAGTAAGCTCAGTTTGACCGACGACGGCCCGAGTCCACTGCACTCAGACGTGGACGCAGCCACCCCCTGCTTCGCACCACACACCGAGCAGAACCCTGTAGAACTGGAGCCGCCACAGGAGCTCCAGACCGCATCTACACAGAACCCGGAGCTGGTCCTCATGCAGCACGAGCATCCTCGAGCTGCCGTCTCACCACAGGAGCTCCGGTCCACAGTCACGCAGGATCCACAAGAAGGTAAAGCCGACCCCATCAGCGGCAAGACTGACCTGCCTCTGCATTTTTCCCCGGACAGCTTACGTTCTCCACCAAGCGACACACCAGACGACACTCCAGTAACGGTGCCTTTCTCCGGCAGCGGGACGGAAGAGCAATGACAGAAGCGCCCCACACAGCACCAGCCTTCTCAAGCTGCCGCATCACTGCAGGAGTTGCAAGCCGTAGCTGAACAGACCCAGCCATGTCCTCTATCAGATGACACTCCAGCGGTGGCACTCTCCCCTGACAGCAGGGTGGAAGAGTGACAACACTTCATAAAGAAGGAACGCCGAGCGGGGCGCCCTTCACTCACAGTGCTTGACAGGATCCGGGTACGTCGACCCAATCACTTGTACAAGGGGCAGGCATTCTGGCCAGCGCCGACGCCAATCACCGCTCAGCTAGGACCAGCCGCCTTCCATCTGACTGATGGGTTACAATGGCACGCCAACCACCGCAGAAGGATGACGCCACCTCCCGCTTCTGATCAAGAGACCGCGACCAAATTGGCCTGCCCAGACTGGGACTTTGCCAATGAGCAAGCTGCAGCGCCAGTGGGGTGCCCGCCAGAACCACCTGAGCCGGCACAGCCTAAGCCCCGCTTAGCACGAGTACAATGGAGGCCTCTTCATCTTGAGGACTATGTCACTGACTTTAAATATATTGGTAGTTAGCGCATAGTCTGTTCAGTAGCAGAATAAGCCACATGACCATGCAGGTACACTGGCAGTCTACCTGGTTGGCCAGTTAGAAATGTTGTAATTAACATTCTTTAAGTGGTTCTTTACACCAACCCATTTGGCCCAGTCATATGAGTGCGTTTCAGTTTTACATTAGCCAGTATGCTAACAAGTATGTCCTTATGCCAGCATGTTCCTGCTAAGCTAACTAAACGAGCTAATGTTCTAAGCTTCTCGGGGGGGGGGGGGGGGGGGGCGTAAATGTGGTGTATGTAAAATAGCGCAATGCACTACGCTGCAGTAGTACATACGCATGTATGTTGTCACGACGCCGCAGGGTATATTAGACGGCTGCCTAGGGCCAGCCAGTCTCTTCCAGTATCTACCTGCTTCCAACCACAGCCTGTTCTGTACTGTTTTGCTGTGCTAATCTTAATAAAGCTAACCTCAACATGTGGATGTGTGTCCGCCCTTATTTCCAGACATAACATAAGGTTGCACTTTTATTGGGTGGGGCTGTGTGTTTGTGTGGTGCATTTCTTGTCCAGAACCACACAAAGTGGGATACTTTTTTCCTCAGTAGGCGCTGTCATGAAAAAGAGGAGCAGAGCATCACAGAATAAACGTTAGTGTGGGGTTAACCGGGATGCACGAATGAGCACAGAATAGAAGTGAACAGGGAGACTGCCCAGTGCCAAACCAGAAAAGGCTGGTGTTGGCTCCACAGCAGCCAAAGATGGTCATGCTACATGCCCACCTCGGCGTTTGCTGACAGAAGGTCCCCATGCCTCCTCCCCAAAGGAATCTGTTGGGAGCATGAACGGAGCATAACCACATGAGAGTCACAGAGTTCTGCTGGCCGATCTGTCCATCCACTCTCAGTAAGTCCCATTTTCAAACTAATTTATTCTCCTGGTAACAGCAGAATATCAACACTGATTTGTATCTAATCATGTCGTGTTTCACACTGAGTATAAAGAAAATACAAGGTGAATGCAGCAGTACCACTCATGGCTGAGTTTCCTGACAGCTGCACAATTCCAGAAAGTTTGGAAGAATAAATAGAAAACTGAATTCCAAAGTGCTGGTGTGGGAGTATTTTACACTGAAGCCAAATGAGTGAGAAGAGCCCAGTCACGTCAACGAGCTGGTATGCCTATATTTGAAAACAGTTGTAAAGACAACTGAAAAAATGTATTAAAAACAGAACCATCCACTCAACAATGTGTCATTTTAGAACATTTTGGGTTAGTGGGGTGCTACAGGGTTTTTTCTATGCAAGAAAGGTGCTGTGGCTCAAAAAAAAAAAAAAAAAAATTAAAAACACTACCATATCAGATTCATACCGTAACAAAAGAGGCAGCTGCAGGGTCTTGGTATTGCACCAGCAAAGTTTCTACTGGTAGCTGAATTTTAGGTCGACTTTTCATCCTCTTGTTCAAGTGGACCAATAACTCCATTACCTAGGAAAGGGAAAACAGTTTGAATAGTTTACTGTATATTGTGGGTAAATCAAACACATCAATAAATTAAGGCTCAGAGAAAAGGTGAAAAAAGCAAGCTCTTCATTAGTATTTATATACTTGAGGGGTTTGAATCTGTGCTATATTGTACTACACAACAAAATAAGAACTATTTTAAAGGATATGTATTTCAACATTTGACAGAGCTATCCTGTTGGTAATGCACTGCATTTCCATTCAATATCTGTGGGGTCCACTATTTAAAACAGAGCACTGAGAGCATTTATAATCTCTCCAAGTACACACAGGCAACACCCTTCTTACTTTCTTTCGCACGCCCTCCTGCACACTGGAGAGTTTGAGGAGAACAGGGGGTAGGAACTTGGAGATAATGTCCTGAAGCTGTTGATCAGTCTCTGCATGGCCCAGGCGAAGGAACACCCGTTCCAGCTGATCTGTAAAAATACATTTGACACCATTAACCAGCCATTATATGTAACCTATTTTGGGCGTGGCATCTGTCACAAATCAGAAACTATAAAGCCAACATGAGATCAGCTAAAATTATCAGCTCTGCACCAATTCACATGATTTTATCGACCAGAAATCAAACACCTGCAAACATTATCCTGTGTAGCATTCTCAACAAACATAAAGAAATAAATATATGCTTCTAATAGTGTCGCAAACATATCAAAAATAAAACGTGTTTAGTTTGGCAAATAGGCTTGCTGTTAAGGTTTATGCCAACATCGGCCAGCCCTGCAACCAACTAGCTAGAACAACTGCCAGCACTAGGTACGCATTTTAACCTTTAGTTAGAATATCGCAGACTTTTTACTCCCCGTGACACCATCAGATACACGCCCCAAATGTTTTAGGCATTCAGTGTGCAAATGTACACTTTCAAAGTACGTTAAATGGAAATATATTAAAAGTCGAAACGACACGTTCATTTTGACCATGACTGGGCAATCGGCCTCCTGACGTTAGCTTTCCAGATAGCACTGTAGCTAGCTATAATTCCTGCACCGGTTTTTAACTGAGATAAGCCTTAGTGTTACTTAAAAACAGTCCCGTTGTTGAAAGTAATAAGTCGTATTGTCATTTATTCTTTCTGACAACCAGGAAAGAGATATTATATGAGCTAGTAAGCGCTAATAATGTAGAAAGAAACTTACTGAGTTCATCCTGAGCAGCCATATTTGCAGGAGCCCATCAGCGACCCACATTGGTGAATGAGAGTTACTGCAGCCACACAGTGCCACTCCTATGACACCATCAAAAAACCGACCTAAAGCAGGGGTAGGCAGTGAGTGCCAAAGCACTTTAAGATTTACATCCAACAAGCCTCTTCAACAGATGATTTCACAGAACTCCTTTTCTCTGACTGCTGATCAGTGGAAAACACCTGCTTTAGTCTTCTTCTTCTGCTTTCAGTTGCTCCCTTTTAAGATAAGATAAGCCTTTATTAGTCCCACAATGGGGAAATTCCAGGATTGTAACAGCACAGGGATAGCAACACTCAGAGCAACAATCAGAAGGCAAGAAAAAACAAGAGCAGCGAGTATACATATGTACATATAAACATAAATATATAGACACATGATGCGGCGCATTGTAGCTAGATGGAATAAATATATAGATATATAAACACACAGTGCGGAGCATTGTAGCTAGGTAGAATAAATATATGAACATATAAACACACACAGTGCGGAGGGGTCTTTTTGGGGTCGCCACAGCGGATCATCTGCCTCCATCTCACCCTATCCCTTGCATCTTCCTCTGTAACACCAGCCCTCTCCATGTCCTCCTTCACTACATCCATGAATATTGTGGTCTGTGGTCTTCCTCTTTTCCTCCTGCCTGGCAATTCCATCTTCAACATCCTTTGTCTAGTATATCCACTATCCCTCCCTCCTCTGCACATGTCCAAACCATCTCAGCCTTGCCTCTCTTACTTTGTCTCCAAACCACTCAACGTGAGCTGCTCCTCTGATATACTAATCCCGTCCCTAGTCACTCCCAATGAGAATCTTAGCATCTTCAACTCTGCCACCACCAGCTCTGTCTCCTGTCTTTTGGTCAGTGCCACCATCTCCAAACCATACATCATAGCAGATCTCACTACCCTCTTGAAAACACTTGCTTTAGTGGCTGGCTGAAAAGAAACCCTGCAATGTCTTGGCATGGTTGCCTATCCTTGGCCTAAACTATCATAGACTAAATATGAGACAGACTGATGAAGTTTTGGATAGGTGGCGTTTAGGCTACAGATGACCCCATTATGTTTTGGAGATGATCCTGATCAGAATGCGGATTCTGAATCATTTTTTAATTTCCTTTAAGATTGCAAGATAGGGCCTGGGTGGAGGTATGCACTCTCAGGTCATATCGAAAATCTAGAGGGTTCATCTGTAGCCCAAGGGCCATCTCTGGTGAAAATTCTATCAAAATCCATCCAGCAGTTTTTGTGTAATCCTGCTCACAAACAGAAAGGCAAAACTACCCCGATCCTTGGTGGAGGTAATAAGGAAATTAGACTTCCCAGAACCCTTTCAACCCCATTACCCCAAAATTAAAGAAAACATTTCAGAATAAAAATAAGGAAGATTATCCACATTGTAGGGCTGTAACTAATTACTATTTTGACAGTCAGGTAGTCTATCAGTGACTGAAATGAATGCTCAGCTATTCTGATTATATGACTCTGGTGCTACGGCTGCTTTCTTCGGCATTTCAGAAAAACAACTGAACAAGCCATGCTGTGCTGCTATTTATATACAGTGTGTGCACTTCTGATATTTTAAATGCAGCATATCAATTGTTAGTCTACAATTTTAATAAAAGACAGAAAAAATGCAAATTTATAGATAAAAAGTTGCAATCTTGCATAAAAATGGTCACATATTTGTCACAAAATACATGATAAAGAATTAAAAAAAATCAAAATAATAGTAAGCTGCTACAACAGTATAACCACAGATACTCATTCACCACGTTACTTCTGTTTCTCTTGATTTTGTTCCCCCCTAAACTAGGTAATTCTTTCACAAAATTTTACTTGACAGAGCAGGATGCATTTTTAATGCTTGAGTACATTTTCTAAGAAAAAATGTGTTCTTTGAGTTTTGTTTGATTTCACTGATATAGAAACTGGTTTGAAATTTTCTTGTTACCTCCGCCAAGGAGGTAATGTATTTGGGGTGGTTTGTCTGTTTGTCTGTCCGTCTTTTAGCACGATTACACAAAAACTACTGGATGGATTTTGATGAAAATTTCACCAGAGGTAGCACTTGGGCCAAGGATGAACCCATTAAATTTTGGTGATGATCTGAGAGTGCACACCTCCACCAAGGACTTTGTTTTTATTTGTGCAGCAGGATTACATGAAAAATACTGGATGGATTTTGGATGAAATTTTTACCAGAGGTGGTCCTTGGCTGAAAAAGGAGCCCATTAAAATTTTGGTGATGATCCCAGAATGCATACCTCCACCAAGGCTCTTATCTTCTCACACTGTGTTAGCAAGAATCCTCCAAAACGAGCCCATTACATTTTGGAGGTGATCCAGGAGGGACAGAAGGAGCCTTGGCGGCGGTGTGGGCTCTCTGAGTGCTTTTCTAGTTTCACATTAATTTGAGTTCAGAAAAATCTATTTTTAACAAAAAATCATAATGATTACAAATAAAAATACTGAATGAATAAAATATGTCTCAGATTTATGATAAAAAAGAAAAAGATTAATACTGACAAAAGTGAAGTCATTCCTACTCAGGCTACTTCACTTTACTATACTCTTAATAAATTAACTAAATAAATATTTTTTATGACCTTACTAGTAATTATTATTATTAAGACAACAATACTTTTACTAAGAGATGGGTAGTAACAAGTTACAGACATGGACAAAATTGTTGGTACCCCTCTGTTAATGAAAGAAAAACCCACAATGGTCACAGAAATAACTTGAATCTGACAAAAGTGGTAATAAATAAAAATTCTATGAAAATTAACCAATGAAAATCAGACAATGTTTTTGAATTGTGGTTCAACAGAATTATTTTAAAAAAACAAACTCATGAAACAGGCCTGGACAAAAATGATGGTACCCTTAACTTAATATTTTGTTGCACAATCTTTTGAGGCAATCACTGCAATCAAACGATTTCTGTAACTGTCAGTGAGACTTCTGCACCTCTCAGCAGGTATTTTGGCCCACTCCTCATGAGCAAATTGCTCCAGTTGTCTCAGGTTTGAAGGGTGCCTTCTCCAGACGGCATGTTTCAGCTCCTTCCACAGATGTTCAATAGGATTTAGATCAGGGCTCATAGAAGGCCACTTTAGAATAGTCCAATGTTTCGCTCTTAGCCATTCTTGGGTGTTTTTAGCTGTGTGTTTTGGGTCATTATCCTGTTGCAAGACCCATGACCTGCGACTGAGACCAAGCTGTCTGACACTGGGCAGCACATTTCTCTCTAGAATACCTTGATAGTCTTGAGATTTAATTGTACCCTGCACAGATTCAAGACACCCTGTGCCAGATGCAGCAAAGCAGCCCCAGAACATAACAGAACCTCCTCCATGTTTCACAGTAGGGACAGTGTTCTTTTTTTGGTATGCTTCATTTTTGCGTCTGTGAACATAGAGCTGATGTGCTTTGCCAAAAAGTTCCAGTTTTGTCTCGTCTGTCCATAGGAGATTAGGCAGCACGGTGGTGCAGTGGTTAGCACTATTGCCTTACAGCTAGAAGGTTCCTGGTTCGAATCCCCAGGCTGGCAGGGCTTGGAACCTTTCTGTGTGGAGTTTGCATGTTCTCCCTGTGCTGCGTGGGTTTGCTCCGGGGCTCCGGTTTCCTCTCACAATCCAAAGAGTTGCATGTTAGGTTAATTGGCTGTTCTAAATTGTCCCTAGATATCTGTTTCCTATAGGCCCTTAGAATAGAGGGTTAGTATTAGTGAAAGCACTAGTGTGGTACACACCATGTCACCAAACAGCACAGTGACTATTTGTCACCCTTTAAATAGGCCAACTGACTGATTACAAGTTTGTAGACACCTGTGATGTTAATTAGAGGACACATCTTGGTTGAACATGTCCCTATGGTCACATTATTTTCACTCTTTTCTAGGGGTACCATCATTTTTGTCCAGGCCTGTTTCATGAGTTTGTTTTTTTTAAATAATTATGTTGAACCACAATTCAAAAGCATTGTCTGATTTTCATTAGTTAATTTTCATAGAATTTTTATTTATTACCACTTTTGTCAGATTCAAGTTATTTCTGTGACCATTGTGGGTTTTTCTTTCATTAACAGAGGAGTACCAACAATTTTGTCCACGTGTGTACGTATATCCATTCACATATGTACTCATTGCAGGATACTTTTTACTGAGTACATTTAGGAAGAAAAGCTTATTCTTTTACTTAAGCACGTTTTACTCTGAGCTACATTTGATTTCACTGCTAATGGAGTCAAGCTTTTTTCCTCATTATTAATTTTGCTTTCCTCCAGATTTGAAACAATTGCTTGTTTGTTTTTTCCATTTTATTTCAGGTGATTATATTAGAGGGTGCATGGCCTCATATGGCTAGTGTATGCTCTTTGATTTTCCTGAAGCTAGCACATTTATTTGTTATTTAACCTTTATTTATACAGGGTAGTTCCATTGAGAGGCAGCTTCTCTTTTTCAAGGATGCTCTTTTCACGCTCACACAGTTACACGTTCACACCAGGAAGCTGCCCAGTACAACCACAGGCTGACCTGTGGCCACACAGCTAAGAGTTTGAAATTTTTTCTTACAAATTTGTGTTTTTTCCTTTTAAATTTGCAAACTTATTCTTATAAATTTGCAAATTGTTTTTAGCGAATTTGTGATTTTTTTCCACTTAAAAAGTTTATTGTTGAAATTTTATCTTTTTTGAATTAAAATTTGTAACTTTCTCATATGAATATGCATCTATTTTCCAGTCAATTTTGAAACTTTATCATTGTTAATTTGCAAAAATTTAACTCATAAATTTGCAACTTTTTGCTTCCTTTTTTCCTTCATAAAAGCTTGGTTACTCGCTACTTAAGTAGCATTTTCAGTAGAAACAGTTTTATTCTTAGTCTGTGGAGGAAAAATAAGTTCAGGCGAGGTACGACGAGCTGAGAGGTTGCAGATTTTTATTTTCCTCCAATATCATGAGACACACTGTAGCGCTGTGCGCTGTGTTGTGCTGTGTGTGCTATTGAGGCATGTATAGCAAGCTCTTTTATACATGTTATACAAACAGAGAGAATGCATGGCACATTTGCATATTGATATACATATCAATCGATACATACGCATACATACATACGTATTTTAAACATGCAGTTGTGCAGCCACTTTTAAAAAAACCTAACCTTGATCCATCTGTTTTTAAAAACTTCAGGCCTATTTCTAAGCTTTTCGAAAAAGTTGTTGCCAAGCAGCTCACTGACTTTCTGATTGAACACAATATTTTCGACAAATTTCAGTCAGGCTTTCGTCAGAAACACTCGACAGAGACCACTCTTCTCAGGGTGTCAAATGATATTTTAATGTCATCAGACTCTGGCAAATGCTCTGTTTTAGTGTTATTAGATCTTACTGCAGCATTTGATACTATTGATCATTTTATTTTGTTACAAAGGCTTTGAGATTGGGTAGGTATTTCTGGAAAAGCTCTGGATTGGTTTTTCTCCTACCTTTCTGGTAGGAGCTTTTCCGTGGCTGTTGGCTCTTATTCATCTGACTCTGTTCCTTTAACCTGTGGGGTGCCTCAGGGTTCTATTCTGGGTCCACTTTTATTTGCCCTATATATGCTGCCACTTGGTTCTATTATCAGCAGATTTAAAGGTGTGTCTTATCACTGCTACGCTGATGATTTACAGCTACTTTTCTCTTTTAAGCCTGACCATGCTGACAATTTAAAAATTATTCATGATTGTCTGTCTGCAATTAAGGACTGGATGTCTAGCAACTTTTTGCAACTTAATGCTGATAAAACTAGAAGTCCTTATTGTAGCACCTGATAATCTAATTCCTAAGCTGGTTAATACCATTGGTTCATTAAGCTCTAACGTGTGGTCTAATCTAAAAAATCTTGGTGTCATTTTCGATCAATCAATGAGTTTTGATCAGCATGTCAAATCTCTGACCTGGAGTTGTTTTTTCCACCTTAGGAATATATCCAAAATTAGGTCATTGGTTTCTGACACTCAGTTAGAAATCATTATTCATGCCTTTGTTTCTTCACGTTTGGACTACTGTAATGCTCTTTTTACATGTCTTAGCAAATCCTCTTTACACCGCCTACAGTTAGTCCAGAATGCTGCTACAAGATTACTAACTAGGTCCAGTAGATTCTGTCATATCACTCCTGTTTTGGCCTCCTTGATTGGCTTCCTGTAAATTATAGAATTGATTTTAAAGTTCTTCTTACTTACAAAGCCATTCATGAAGAGGCACCTTTGTAGAAGATCTGCTCGAATGGTGAGGCTGAGTTTAATTCGTAAACCAGCTTTATTGACAGAACACATCGTCTAGCATTCTCAAAGCAGGAAAGAGACAGAATCATATCTCATCACCCTTTTATATGTCTCCAGCATCAGAATTCAAGTCACATGGTGTTTTCAGTAAACATACAGTCACAAAGCATCCCTTTGAATCTTCACCATTGTCTCTCATTTCTTGATGAACCAGAAATCTCTCCGGGGCATCTTCTGTGGGACAAAAAGACGAATCTCACACCTCCTCGTTATCTTCTGCAGATTCGAGTCCTTTGTCCTTGCAGACGTGACACCCTCAATACACATGCAGTCATGTCTCTGTGGAAAAGTGAGGCCACAATGTGTGTCGCCCACACTACCCCCACCCCAAACGTCTAGTAAGGGCAAAACCTGCATGGCATAAAAAAAAAAGAAAACCACAAAACACTCCATATATCGCTAATCAATCCACCAACTGCCTAGGTTTTAACTTTCTGCCGAATCTGCTGCAACCTGGCTTTGCTGCACCTGCAACATCTCTCTGCACCTGTAGATTAAAGCTGTTAGCACCTTTCTGTGAAGATTCTGGAGAATGTCCTCTCAGTGGCCTGCCACAGCGGGGGGGCCTCGCGAGCTGCACTCCCTCATCAGCCAAAACAAAAGCGGGTTTGAGCCTGTTTATGCAAATCAACTCCCTTCTGCCCCCTAAATCTAGCAGAAAATGCTTCTGCCCGTTCTCCAGCACTCTGAACGGTCCGTCATAAAACGGCCGCAAACTTGGACGCTGAGCATCATGTTTAACAAAAACAAACTCTGCATTTTTTAAAGCCTTTGGCACAAAAACATGTGTTAAACTGTGATGGACCGGGCCAGGGAGCGTGTTTACTCCCGAGTCGCTCTGCCACGGCTGAGCAGGGGGGCCATTTGGTGCGGGATTATCGGGGAGAAATTCCCCCGGCAAACAGAGAGGTTGTGCAAAAACTAATTCAGCCGGGGAAGCATGTAAATCTTCCTTAAGTGCAGAACGCAACCCCAATAAAACCCATGGAAGTTTGTCCACCCAATTTGTATCCGTCAGCGACGCTGTGAGGGCTGCTTTCAATGACCTGTGAAAGCGTTCGCATAAACCATTAGCCTGGGCGTTATACGTGGTGGTGCGATGAATCTTCACCCGCAAGCTGCGGGCCATCGATGACCATAGCTCGGAAATAAATTGGGGACCCCTGTCGGACGTTATGTCCGACGGTACACCGAAACGCGCAACCCACGCTGCTAAAAATGCTCGCGCAACTTCTTCCGCTGTGGTTGATGTCAGAGGAATCGCCTCTGGCCAACGCGTGGTGCGATCCACCATCGTCAAAAGATGTGTGTGCCCATGTGATAATGGGAGTGGGCCCACCAAGTCAACATGCACGTGATCAAAATGCTTAGCGGGGATGTGAAAAGGTTCCAAAGGGGCCTTAGTGTGTCTGTGTATTTTGGCTCGCTGACACGCTACGCAGGCTGCCGCCCATTCCTTGACCTGTTTGCGCAACCCGGGCCAAACAAATTTCTCCCCCACCAACTTAATCGATGCGCGCACCCCCGGGTGCGCGAGAGAATGGGCCGAGTCAAAAACGCGGTGACGCCACGCGGCTGGCACCACGGGGCGGGGCCGTCCCGTGGAGACATCGCAGATTAGTGGGGGCATACCACTTTGTTGCTCCCTGTGCTCCAGCCTTAACCCTGTTGGTCCAGACTGGAGCGCGCGCACGTCCGCGTTGTTAACCTGCTCCGCAGCCATGGCTGCATAATCTAACCCAACACAGACCAGGGCTGCGCGCGCTCCCACGTCGCTGCCCGGGCCCACGGCCACGGCTACAGAGTCTGCCCCTATGGGGCTTGGTGGTGCTACCGCGCGCGAGAGGCAGTCTGCCACAACATTGTGTTTACCCGCGACATGCTGAATATCAGTAGTGAACTCCGATATTGCGGCTAGTTGCCTTTGTTGTCGGCCTGACCAGGGTTCTGAAATTTTGGCCATCGCAAACGTTAGCGGTTTATGATCCACAAACGCGGTGAAAAGTCGCCCCTCTAACCAGAACTGAAAATGACGGATGGCCAAGTGTAGGGCCAAAAGCTCCCTGTCAAACGCACTGTATTTACGCTCACTATCGCGCAAAGTCCTGCTGAAAAACGCGAGGGGTTGCCAGGTACCTGCCACAAACTGTTCAACTACCGCCCCCACCGCTACATCGGAAGCGTCAGTGGTGAGCGCCATGTGGGCCATTGGAACTGGGTGCGCTAACAAAACTGCGTTTGCCAGGGCTGATTTGACCTGGGCAAAAGCGCGCTCCCGCTCCGGAGACCATTCAACTTTATTTGTGGGCTTTTGTTTTTTTAACGCAGTGTACAATGGCTGCATGAGTCGTGCTGCGCTTGGGAGGAACTGGTTGTAAAAATTAACCATCCCTAGAAACTCCTGAAGCGCCTTGACCGTTTGAGGTTGCGGAAAATCCGTTATGGCACGCACTTTATTTGGAAGAGGAACCGCTCCTTCTGCCGAAACGCGATGTCCCAAAAAATCAATCTGCGCCACCCCAAACTGGCACTTCGCTGGGTTAACTATTAACCCGTGCTCTGCCAGCCTCCGAAAAACTGCTGTGAGGTGTTTTTCATGCTCGCCCTCGGACGCGCTGGCTACCAAAATATCGTCCAAATAAACGAACACGAAAGAAAGGTCGCATAAAACTGCATCCATCATTCGTTGGAAAGTCTGCGCGGCCCCCTTGAGGCCAAAAGGCATGCGCAAAAACTCTAAAAGGCCAAAAGGAGTTATGACCGCTGTTTTGGGTACATCCTGCGCGCGCACTGGAACCTGGTGGTAACCGCGCACCAAGTCTATTTTAGAAAAAATGTGCGCCCCCGCCAAATGAACAGAAAAATCCTGAATGTGCGGAATCGGGTAGCGGTCATGAGCTGAAACGTTGTTCAACCTGCGGAAATCGCCGCAAGGTCGCCACGAGCCGTCAGCCTTTGGGACCATGTGTAACAGCGAAGCCCAAGAGCTCTTGGAGCGTCTAACAATGCCCAGTTTTTCCAGATTAGTGAACTCCTCGCGCGCGATGGCCAGTTTAGCTGGGTCCAAGCACCGAGCTTTTGCAAAAACGGGAGGGCCGGTGGTGGTTATGAAATGCTCCACCCCATGTTTAGCCACCGTTGCCGAAAACGTGGGGACTGTGAGTGCTGGGAACTGAGCAAGCAATGTGTGAAACTTACCACCCGCAGCTGAGACGCTGGCATGTGCAGTCGGCAGGGCCACCCGAGCTGTGCAGGGAATAGAATGAAAGGACAGTGCATTAATCAGACGTCTATTAGCAAGGTCAACCAATAAACCATGTGAGCACAAAAAATCAGCCCCTAACATGTTGAAACTGACTGCTGCTACAATAAATGTCCACTCAAATGAACGGCCCTGTAAGGACAGAAGCAAGGTCCTCTCACCAAACGTTTTAATCGCGGAGCCGTTCGCTGCTGACACTGACACCCAGGGAGCTTTAGACGGCATCAGCCGTTCCGTGTAGGTGGGTGTGACGAAACTCAGCTGAGAGCCCGTGTCCACGAGAAACTGTTTCCCCGAGCGTGCATCCGTCAGGTAAAGCAGCTTGTTCTCGTTGCCGAGGGTCGCAGCTGCTACCGGCCTTCAGTCTTGGCGTTTCCCTGGCGCTTGAAGTTGCACGGTGGGACGCACCTGTGCGCTCTCTCTGCAAAACGGCGGTGGTAGAAGCACGGGCCGTCCTCCGCTCCGCGTCGTCTGGCCCCCATCGCCGTCGTCGTCGGTGCGTCTGGCGCCGTGGCCACTGGACCTGCGCTGTCTCCGGACGCCGTTCCTGGGCTAGCAGCTACGGCCGAAACCGCGTTCCGCTTGTGGGCGTCGACCAGCCGCTGCGCCTCTTTGCTCAACCCATGGTAGTTTCGCCTGGCCAATCGGGGCGACTCTGCCAGGGCCACTCTCACTGCTGGCGGCAGGGTTCGAAGGAAAAGGTGGGCGAAAATGAATTCGCCATCCTCAGAGTCTTTGAGCCTCAGCATCTTCACCATCAGGTCCGCAGGTCTATCGTTCTCTGACTCCGTCAACGTCAGGAGCCCCTCTGCTCGTTGTTGGACTGAAGGGGTGAAATGGCTGATCAGCGCGTCCTTCAATGCGCTGTACTTGTCGCTGTCTGGTGGATGGTTAACCAAATCCTCCACTCTCTGGACCGTGTCGCTGTCCAGCTTCGCTACCACATGGTAGAATTTTGTGTCGTCGTTGGAGATTCTCCGGAGGTTGAACTACGCCTCGACTGCGCTAAACCATGAGTGCGGGTTGTGCTGCCAGAAATCGGGCAGCCGGATCGTGGAGGCGGCCATCAGGCTGGCTTCGGCCGAGCCCCGCTCGGGAGAATTCTGTCTGCTCATTTCTCGTCGTAGGTCACCAGTGTAGAAGATGTGCTCGAATGGTGAGGCTGAGTTTAATTCGTAAACCAGCTTTATTGACAGAACACATCGTCTAGCATTCTCAAAGCAGGAAAGAGACAGAATCATATCTCATCACCCTTTTATATGTCTCCAGCATCAGAATTCAAGTCACATGGTGTTTTCAGTAAACATACAGTCACAAAGCATCCCTATGAATCTTCACCATTGTCTCTCATTTCTTGATGAACCGGATATCTCTCCGGGGCATCTTCTGTGGGACAAAAAGACGAATCTCACACCTCCTCGTTATCTTCTGCAGATTCGAGTCCTTTGTCCTTGCAGACGTGACACCCTCAATACACATGCAGTCATGTCTCTGTGGAAAAGTGAGCCCACAATGTGTGTCGCCCACACCTTTTTATATTAGTGACCTGCTCTCTCGACACCAGCCCAGCAGGTCTCTCAGGTCTTCTCATCAGAATCTATTGACCATTGGCTGTGACGTCACACCTTTTGTTTACGCTGCCATCTTGAACGGCGGAAACGAGTGGACGGCGCATTCAGCAGCTGTTCAGCGGTGTACCAGATCTCGATATATTTACCTGATTTCAACCTACGTCTTTGTTTTATTTTATGTTGGCATTGAATTAGACTATGTTGTTTCACTGCTGTGCCTTTGGGTGTACAAATCGCCAGAAAAAGGGATCCAACTTGAAGTTTTACCGGCTCCCAGCTGATGAAGACAGGCGCAGGAGGTGGGTGGGAGCGCTGAAGAGGAAAGATTGCGTAGCCGCCTTACTCGCGGCTACGCAATCAACATTTTATGTGATGCACGCAATGAAATAACCTGAAAATTATATATAACAATTAAATTTATTACTTAAGTCATGATATATTTTACATGCAATAGCTAAGCTAGTTGTACAACAAAGAAATATTATATTCTATTTGGCCAATACATTTTATTATTTTTAGTAAACCTCAGGTGATGATACAACCACAATCTACATGCCACACACACTTAGTTCTTCAGATTTTTCTGACTCCTTGAAATTGCTCTACAATCTGGACAGCACCACTTTTTCTTTGGAACATTTTTCAACCTGAGACACTGTACATGGAACTGACCAATTTGACAAAAGCCAGACTCACAGGTTACAATAGATGCATCACCACAGGTTTTTCTGCAGTAGCAAATGACACTAGTATTATCACCTTTTGGGGTTTCTTTTGTCTTACAAGATATATGAAACAAATTGGGATTTTTGGTATACCATTTGGCGAGTAGTTCTGGTAAAATGACAGACCTGTGATATTTACCAACAAGTTGAACTTTCTCATTAAAAAAGAGGTCATCAAACTCAGTTTTTTGAACATTACAACCTTTTTGAGTCCAGAGAACAAAGTCACAGTAAGAAAGTTCTGTGACGGGACTTCCGGTTATGGCTGCCACGTAAGACGGACGTGTCTCACTCTGCTCTGCTCCTGGAGAAAAAAATCGGCAAATAACTCTCTCATTTGGGACAGAACGTATCCCAGCGTTTGGGCGAGGATATGTCGGCGAAGCCTAAGGCTGGAAAACCAGGTAAAGGAAAAAGCGAGCCGCCGAAACAGTCCAAATTAACGGACTTTCAGGTCTGTGACGTAGCAAACAAAACTCCATATATGGCGGAGGAGGCTGGCAACGGTGCGATATCTGCGGGGAGCGGCGCAGATGCGCTGATGGCTGCCATGAGTTCAATGAGAGCGGACTTTTCCTCTAGATTTGATGGGATTATGACAGCTTTGGAAGGAATAAGAAAGGAATTGGGTGACTGTGTAGAACGAACGGCGCAGATGGAGCTCCGTCTCACTAGTGCTGAAGATGACGTCACCCGTCTTCAATTAAAGGTGCGCACTTTGGAAAAAAAAAATAAATGTCTAGAAGATAATATTTTGGATTTGGAATCTCGGTCGAGACAGAATAACTTGAGGCTGGTGGGTCTTCCAGAGGAATCAGAAGGTCGGGACGTATATTCCTTTCTGGAAAAGTGGATTCCGGAGGTGCTGGGCAGCGAGGAGTTGCAATCAGCAGTGGTTCTGGAAAATGCACATCGTACTGGCCCACGGAGAGATAAGGGACCGCCGAGGACCTTAATTATGAAGTTTCTTAGCAACAGAGACAGGATGAAAATCTTCAACGCTGCACGAGCTAAAGGAGAGATTAAACACCAGGATCAGCAGGTGCGGTTCTACCCAGATTTGGCCACAGGAATCCAACAATTGAGGAAGCAGTTTGATCCCATACGTAAGGAGCTGCGCAACCTTGGGATTCGTCATGGTGTAATCTATCCTGCGAGACTGCTGACCACGTATGAGGGCAGAACCCACATCTTCAAGACCCCAGAGGAGGCGCAGGAGTTTATCAAGAAGATCAAAGAAGAAGAAGAGACTGGTGGGAGCTAAGCATGAACAAAATATAAGGTAGAATAATTAAGCATTTGCACAGGCATCTGACTGACTTGAAGTAAATAGCAAGTTTACAAAATATAGATTGTATTATATATTAAAAAAAACAACAAAACAAACAAAAAAAAAACTATGATGTACAAAGTTGTTAAAAATTCTGGAGTTAAGTTGGAAAACTACAGAGGAGAGTTAATGTTACGTCATTAAAAGCAGTAGAGTTAGGGTGATTGGGAGGATGAAGAAGGAGTGGCTTAGGCTGTTCCCCGTGGGTGTGGAGCGGTCGATGGCTATATCGGGAGACGGAATTTTTCTTTTGATTTTGGGGGGTTCGCCACAAGTGTGGGAAGGGGGAATTTGTTTGTGTGTAGTTTGTAGGATGAATGTTCAACCACTCATGTTTTTGCTTCTCTGTATGAGCATGTTTACACTGCAAGGTAATCCCAAACTCTCTATTGATCATAAACCAAAGTGTTAATCTTAATTTAACTTCATGGAATTGCAGAGGTCTACAAAATTTAAAAAAACTTAAACAAGTTATGAATAAAATAAAAGACATGGGTTCAAAAATTGTGTTTTTACAAGAAACTCATCTAATAGAGGAGGATATAAAAAGAATTAGGAGTAGATGGCAAGGAAGTGTCTTCACCTCATCATTCTCATCCTGGGCCAGGGGAGTTATGACTCTCATACATAAATCAGTCCCTTTTCAAGTGAAAAATGTAACTGGAGACAAATTTGGAAGATATGTAATCATTCAAGGTTCTTTGCTATTAGAAAATATAAATCTTGTGAACTTATATGGTCCCAATATAGATAACCAAAAGTTCTTTGCTAATTTATTTCTTATTTTATCATCACTTACAGGGCAACATACTGTATAATAGCAGGGGATTTTAATTGTACATTGAATCCAGGTATAGATAGATCAACAGGACTGGATTGTACGCACAATGGATGTAGGATGACTATTAATCATTTTATGAAAGAATTGAGATTGTTAGATATATGGAGAAATG